>CM053792.1:9705487-10402987 GCA_028749045.1 Cupressus sempervirens
GAAGAGACACTGATTTATAGATCCGATGATATACACACTCCATCATGTCATCTTGAAAGCGCAACATCAACACATCAAGTAGGTGATATTCCATCTTTTACATCTTATTTCCAAGGTACATCATCTTCAGTTCAAGGTACGCAATACACTCAACCTTATATTGATGTTCAAAATGTTGAGAGAATTGAAGAGATTAGAACACCTTCTAGAATTCGTTTTAGAAAACCAAAATATTTGATTGATATTGATACTAACATTTTGAAATCAATGCTTGACAAGATTAGCAAGTGTACTTGTCAAAGAAAAGTTAATCATATGTGGAGATTATTTTTTGAAGAATTAAATATTACAGGTCAATGCCAATTATTTGTTGAAATGATGAGGAATTTGAAATTTAGGCCTATCATGAAGATTCTTGGGCTAAGAACGATGGATGATTCAAATGAAAGAAATATTGTAAAGAATCTAATGAGTGCTTATGACAAAGTGGGTTCTAAATCACGCACCAAAGATAGTAATATCACAAGATGAGTACTCAAATCGACAATAGTAAGTAGCCAAATGAAGAAAGCTCAACTCATGAGAAAGACAAGCAAAACATTAAAAATTGGTAGAGGTACCTTAAGGAGAGCCATGCTAACGCGTGAGAGATTAGAAGATCCAACAAAAAATGAGTTATGGACATTTAGCGGTAGACTACTGCAAAAGGATAAAGAAATTACTGAAGCCTTGAAATCATTGATCGAAGATTTTTGGAAAAATAACACACGTGTTTCTCCTAATCAAAGAGATGTTGTAAGAAGGAGGATTGGTAGTCAAAATCGCGAGCCACATTCGAAACATTTTTTGGACTCAACTCAGACACAATTTTTTGCAAAATTTATTGGTATGTATCCTCAAATTCGAATAAGTCAAAGATTTTTTGAGATGGGTAAACCTTTTTATGCGAAAATAAATCACACACACACAACTTGTTGTTGTAGGATACATATTGAATTTTCTAACCATTTTGATGTTTTTAGGCACATATGCGTAGTTTTGCATTCTCAGTTTGTTTTGCAGGATTGTGACATAAAAGAGCCACCAAGATCTTCAAGGGAATTCATATCCAACATTTTATGTGAAATAGGGGACGGCCAACAATTTTACAAGACATCATGCTTGGATGGTACGTGCTTATTTTGTGGTTCTTTGCAACTTTTATCAACTTGTCAACATATGGATAGTACACATGCAATTGGAAATGAAATAGTAGATTACGAAAAATTCAAGACAATGAAATATGCTCTAAAAGATGGGAAACATGGTAAAAGATGTGATCTAGTTATTGAAAAGATTCCAGTGTATGAGTTCATGAAGTTTTTTTGTGAAAAGATTATGTACGAGTATGCAAGGCATACCCATAGAGCTCGATGGTTGGATTTGCAATTCAAGTTGTGCAAGGATAGGTTTCCATTGGATAACATTATTTCGGTTGTAGATTTTGCAGAGAACTACACACTACAACCACAAAATGAGGTGCAAGCAAAGTATTATACATCTCAACAGGTTTCTATATTTGTTCACATAACATTCATGCATTCACCTACAAGTACAGAGCATCAAAGGAAGATTTTGAGGGAGTACCATTTTTACATTAGCGATGATCGATCACATTCTACGGAGTTTGTACATGGTTGTTTTCAACTATTTTATGGAGATTTTGCTAACAGGGGCATATCATATCATCAACACATTATTTGGTCAGACAATTGTGCATCTCAATTCAAGAATGCACGGATGTTCTATTGGTTGAGCAGGATGCACAGGTTGTGTAGAATTCAATATATGTGGAATTTCACAGAGGTTGGTCATGGTAAGGGAGAGCACGATGCTGCAGGCGCATGCATTAAAAGAGCCTTGGCTCATGAAGAACTAAAGTACAAAGATGGAGCAATATTGATAGATGCAAAATCCATCGTCCAATAGCGTAGCGCTACAATGGGTCCAGGTAAGGAAGGTGAGTCTATAGTTCATAGATTTTTTTGGTTGATAGATAATACTAACATTGCACCACATCAAGATTGTTGCACACTAACAGGATCTAGTGAGTTACACTCTTTTAGAAGCTCTGATGCAGGTTCGTGGAGTATCCACACATGAAAAATGGCATGCTATTGTCCATCATGTGCAGAGGAAAATTGGGATGACTATGAGTCAACTGAATGGGTGGACAAATGGGATATACGAGTTTTGGACCCAATTGACACCTATCGTCCCCCACAAGCACTTGAAATGGTAGAGATGGATTCATCTATTGACTTTGACCGCTTGTCAGATTTAGTGCAACCTGGTAATATATATATTTATATATCTTTGTAATTTCAATATGTAACTTTATAACTTTTACCCAAGTATTTTCTAAATTAATGACCGCATTTTGTACATTTGTCACTGTAGGCCATGTTTTTGTTGTTATTGCACTTGAAGACAATGAAGAAGGGATAGATTATTATTTGTGTCGTTGTGTTGAAGCCAAACAAAAATTGGATCACTTGGTTATAGATGGTGAAGGTTTAGAGTACCATGTCGGTGCACTGGTTGTAACAGGCACATGGCTTAGACGATATCCTATGAAGAATCCTAACTTGTGGTTATTCGAGGATTGGCAAACAGAGAGGAAGATTCTTCATTATTCAAACCTTGTCGTCGCATCAAATGTCCACTTGATAAAATATGGTGGAAAACCACATAATAAGATTCTTTGGAAATTTCGCGAGTCAGACCATGAGGCAATACTTGAGACATTAAAATGTCGAGCAGATCCAATTGGCTCATTAGATTGAATTGGGAGAGAGATAAAAAGTGATCAATTGGATCCAAATACAATGTTACAACCTCTTCCTCAAGACTATCACATGACTAAGGTGGACCGTATTGTTATGATGTGTAAGTGATGAGATTTAGTTTTGATTTGTTTAGAATATAGATACATTATTTGAATTTATATTAGATTCTTTAATAGGACCCATTTTTTAAATCTTATCTTAGATTTTTTACTGTGCTAATTCTTCATTTGTAGGTCACCAAATAAGAGGGCTAATAAAGTTGACGCACAAGTGATAAAGGGTGAGATGCCAAAATCATCTGCGAAATGGTATTATCAATTGACATCCTCAATATTTATTAGTGTTCTTTGTTCAAGTACCATTGTATGCTAATCATCTTATGCTTGGAATTGCAGAGGTTAAATGATGTCAATACTAAGGTTTGTAGCATGAATACTAAGGTTTTTAGCATCAATTGGTCACGCTAAGTATAGTAGTTGTATCATGAATCCTTCTGAACCAATATGACTAAGATTCTCGAAAGAAGACTAAACCATATCATCTGTCTACTCCCTCTTTATATAAGAGTTTGTCAAACAATGAGAATGAAACATTGATTATTACTCCCCCCTCAATGTAAAATTCTCATTGATTACATTTTGTAAAGTTTTAACTCACTATCAACCTCTATATCATTGTATTCTTCTTATCATCAAATTACACAACAATGCGAATATGAATGATGAATTCTTCACATGAACCTGACAATTATAAATGCTACATCTTAATAAATGTTTGGGCTTGGTCTTTACCATTCGAGCTTATAATACAATACATTGGCTTCATTTGTATTTGGAAGTATTTATTATGTTTGTTCCAAAAGTCATTCTTCATTTGCCAATATGAAAATGTGACTATCATGAAAGGCATAGTCTTATAATTTTTAATTTGTATAATGGTATAAAAGCTTGGTTGTGGGTTTGAATCCATGGCCCCCATGACCCTCCTTCTCATGCATTTATTCTATTTATTCTTCTACCTCCTCTGCTTGGCCATTTTGCAACACCATCTAGATGGAACTCTAGCCTTCCTCAAAACCATTATACATGACCTCTCCTTCTTGAAGATATTCTATAAAAAGTTCCTCAACCCTTGAACCTTTCAAAACCCCAATCTCAATGAAAGGCTTCTAGACGAAAGGAACTAGTAGATCCGGTTCTTTAAGAGAAAGAGACAACAAATCCAATTTTCTAGTGACTAGATGGAAAATTGGGGAAATCATTTCAATTAGTTGTAAATCGAAAGGATTTATAAGTAAACTATATCAATATAATAAGTAACTTAGTAATTATATCAATATAATTTAATTACTAAGGAAATAAATTTATTACTCTAACATATAGTACATTACTTTGCAGACAAAGGTGTTGAATTTGATGCTTAATAGATTTACATACATGTGTAATAAATAATAAGTGTTGTAGCTTTGGGATCAACACTATAAAATGAAGGATGTCATACTACATTCACAGAGGTACCAAAATATTTTATTTGATATGGAGACAAAAGAAAATGTGTATTCTTCATAACTGCATTTGAGTCTCATGTAATATCATTTTCAGCTATTGACATCAGAGATACCTTTACATCTTCATCATTGTATTGATTAGCGAGTCCTTATTGCACTCACTAGTTCTAAGCCAATGACTAAGGTATGAAAGAGTTTACATTAAAATTTCATTAGTACTAAAACTCAATATAAAATTCATAGGCACAATCAAGTGGTAACTTTGATGGTTTTTGTAGGGTCTTATTATTCCTGACCATTAGTGTATCCCTGAGGTGTATATACAGAGGAATTATCAGCTAGCTGTGAGAAAATATTAAGTTTTATGTGTAAATATATATATATATTTTTATATAAAATAGTTATTTATTCATATATAATTTTGATTGTAACATGTCGAGTTACAGAAGATTCTAGAATAATGGACTAGTGAGCATGTTAGGAAGACCTCGTTATATACACTGGTCATCTCCCACTTGTTGGCAATTAAAGACAATTAGGGATTTATTTTGTTCCCCTAGTTGGAAAGAGTATATATCTAATGATGTACATTTTACACCTATACGACATTATTGGGCATATGTTTTGTATAATTTTTTCTATGTATGTCATTTTTTACATATATTTCATGTATGACATTATTAGATATATGCTTATGATGTTTCAAATTATTGATAAATGAATTATATGATATTGTTAGACCTTATGGAATCAACTTTGATTTTTTGTTATCACATTGGTTTGATGCTTGAATTCAATCAATCAACATATTTTTCCTTTAATTCTTCCACATTTGGCATATCCATCTAACAATGAACTTATGATACTCCCATCAAGAAGTGCATGATTGCATGGTTTAATGGTGGATGTCCCTCTCTTTTTTAAATTCCAATTTTATTCATCTACATGAGTAAGGGAGATCAATTCCATTTCTTTCAATTGTATTTAAAGGTCATTAAATTTTTTTCAAACAATGTGATTAAATAAATATTATTCAGCATTTACCTCTATCATCAAGGTTGATTCATTCCTCCTCTTATTTTACCAAATAATTTGGATGAATCACCCATGGCTCCTTACATTTCTTGGAGAAAATTTTCAAAGACTTTGCAACATGTCTTCTCTTCTTCCATATAGTTCATGTTCATTGAAGACATTTGGTCAAACAATATATATGCTTTGTATATTCTCACAACACCAATAGTCATGGTACAATGCTTACAAGATCCATAGTTGAAGAGAAGCTATGTAAAGCTTCTAGAACCATGGACCTATACTTAATTTAGTATTATTGCATCCATGTTACTTATGAAAGTGGAACTTTCACATAGATAAGTAGGGAAACCAAAATTGAAAGCCAAACTTAACATAGAAAAGTAAAGCAAGCCTCAACTATATTCTCATTAAACACTATGAATTCAAATATCTTTGACGGGGCATATCTCAAAGCTCGTGCAAGATATGGATGAGGTTCTAGTTCCTACAGGACTGTGTTGGAGAGACCTACAATAACCTCTCTCACTTTTTGGAGATCACATTCCGTTTTCATTCTACAACGCCATCTCGGGTGATGTTGAAACTTGCAGTGTTGGCCAGTACAAAGTTGCCAACTGCCAAATCTCTCTCATCTTTCGTCGTGGGATCAAACTGTCTACTCCATTAGCTCCAAGTGGTTGGGTAAACCCTATCCCAAACATTTTCTTGTCCCCTTCAGTGCTCGAACATTCTTAGGCACGCTGAATCAGAATGTCCCTAAGGGTCACTAAATGCCACAGGGCTGCAATCTTTGATGGGGCATATCTCGGAGCTCGTGCAAGATGTGGATGATATTCTAGTTCCTATAGGACCATGTTACAGAGACCTACAATAACCTCTCTCACTTTTTGGAGATCGCATTCCATTTTCATTCTACAACGCCATCTCGGGTGATGTTGAAACTTGCAGTGTTGGCCAGTACAAAGTTGCCAACTGCCAAATCTCTCTCATCTTTCATCGTGGGATCAAACTGTCTACTCCATTAGCTCCAGGTGGCCAGGTAAACCCTATCCACAACCTCATCTTGTCCCCTTTAGTGCTCGAACATTCTCAGGCACGCTGAACCGGAATGTCCCTAAGGGTCACTAAATACCACAGGGCTGCAATTTTTGACAGAGCATATCTCGGAGCTCGTGCGAGATATGGATGAGATTATAGTTCCTACATGATCATGTTACAGAGACCTACAATAACCTCTCTCACTTTTTGGAGATCGCATTTTTTTTCATTCTACAATGCCATCTCAGGTGATGCTGAAACTTGCAGTGTTGGCCAGTACAAAGTTGCCAACTGCCAAATCTCTCTCATCTTTCGTTGTGGGATCAAACTGTCTACTCCATTAGCTCCAGGTTGTCGGTTAAACCCTATCCCCAACCTCATCTTGTCCCCTTCAGTGCTCGAACGTTCTGAGGCACACTGAACCGGAATGTCCCTAAGGGTCACTAAATGCCACAGGGCTGCAATCTTTGACGGGGCATATCTTGGAGCTCGTGTGAGATATGGATGAAATTCCAATTCTAACAAGACTATTTTGTAGAGACTTACAATAACCTCTCTCACTTTTTGAAGATCGCATTTCATTTTCATTCTACAACGCCATCTCGGGTGATGTTGAAACTTGCAGTGTTGGCCAGTACAAAGTTGCCAACTGCCAAATCTCTCTCATCTTTCGTCGTGGGATCAAACTGTCTGCTCCATTAGCTTCGGTGGTCGGGTAAACCCTATCCCCAACCTCATCTTGTCACCTTCAGTGCTTGAACGTTCTCAGGCACGCTGGACTGGAATGTCCCTAAGGGTCACTAAATCCCACATGGCCGCAATCTTTGACGGGGCATACCTTAGAGCTCGTGTGAGATATGGATGAGATTCTAGTTCCTACAGGACCGTGTTGCAGAGATCTACAATAACATCTCTCGCTTTTTGGAGATCGCATTCCATTTTCATTCTACAACGCCATCTCGGGTGATGTTGAAACTTATAGTGTTGGCCAGTACAAAGTTGCCAACTGCCAAATCTCTCTCATCTTTCATCGTGGGATCAAACTGTCTACTCCATTAGCTTCGGGTGACTGCGTAAACCCTATCCCCGACCTCATCTGGTCCCCTTCAGTGCTCAAACATTCTCAGGCACGCTGAACTGGAATGTCCCTAAGGGTCACTAAATCCCACAGGGCTGCAATCTTTGACGAGGCATATCTCGGAGCTCGTGTGAGATATGGATGAGATTCCAACTCCTACAAGACCATGTTGCAGAGACCTACAATAACCTCTCTCACTTTTTAGAGATCGCATTCCATTTTAATTCTACAATGCCATCTCGGGTGATGTTGAAACTTGCAGTGTTGGCCAGTACAAAGTTGCCAACTGCCAAATCTCTCTCATCTTTCATCGTGGGATCAAAATGTCTGCTCCATTAGCTCTGGGTGGCCGGGTAAACCCTATCCCCAACCTTTTCTTGTCTCTTTTAGTGCTCAAACGTTCTCAGGAACGCTGAACCGGAATGTCCCTAAGGGTCACTAAATGCCACAGGGTTGCAATCTTTGACACGACATATCTCAGAGCTCGTGCAAGATATGGATGAGATTCTAGTTCTTATAAGACCGTGTTGTAGAGACCTAGAATAACCTCTCTTTCTTTTTGGAGATCACATTCCGTTTTTGTTCTACAATGCCATCTCGGGTGATGCTAAAACTTGTAGTGTTGGCCAGTACAAAGTTGCCAACTGCCAAATCTCTCTCATCTTTCGTCGTGGGATCAAACTATCTGCTCCATTAGCTCTGGTTGGCCGATTAAACCCTATCCCCCACCTCGTCTTGTCCCCTTTAGTGATCGAACGTTCTCAGGCACACTCAACCGGAATGTCCATAAGGGTCACTAAATGCCACAACGTTGCAATCTTTGATGGGACATATCTTGGAGCTCGTGCAAGATATGGATGAGATTCTAGTTCCTACAAGACCGTGTTGTAGAGACCTACAATAACCTCTCTCACTTTTTGGAGATCACATTTTCTTTTCATTCTACAACGCCATCTCGGGTGATGCTGAAACTTGCAGTGTTGGCTAGTACAAAGTTGCCAACTGCCAAATCTCTCTCATCTTTCGTCGTGGGATCAAACTGCCTGCTCCATTAGCTCCAGGTGGCCAGGTAAACCCTATCCCCAACCTTATCTTGTCCCCTTCAGTGCTCGAACGTTCTCAGGCACGCTCAACCGGAATGTCCCTAAGGGTCACTAAATGCCACAGGGCTGCAATCTTTGATGGGGCATAACTCGGAGCTCATGCGAGATATGGATGAGATTCCAGTTCCTACAGGACTGTGTTGTAGAGACCTACAATAAACTCTCTCACTTTTTGGAGATCCCATTCCGTTTTCATTCTAATTTGCCATCTCGGGTGATGCGTATCTTAATTATATTGCTGGAAAGCGTATCTCGCATGTCATTTTGGAAAGAAAAATCATAGAAATTGGTAAATGTTTCATAAGTTAATTAAATGTGTTACTACCAGATTATGTAAACTTAGGATTATATGATCTCCAAGAGTTTGGTTATGTTCTTTAGCGCACCTTGGACGCAAGGTAGTGTGTAGCTTCTACTCCCTCTTTGTGAGTAATGTTAGTCACTTTGTATATGTAAATTGGTTTTCAATTGGGTACATTATTTTCAACCTTAATGGTGATGAAGGATTAGCTTGAATCAGCTTGTAACTATCTAGCCACCAGATTTTTTGTGATTCCATCAAATGTGGGTTTTGTTCGTATTTATTTATTTTATTTTTTTTGTTGTGCTCTTGACCTTTGAGGCTTTGAATTTAAACTTGTGGACTTTGGTTTTTGAAATTCTATGTTCTTGAGGTGGCTAGGAGGTATGTTCTATGTTGCTAGTTATGTGTTGTGATGTTCTCTATCAGGTTCAATGTGAAACATTGATAGAATGTATAAGGGAGTAGATTGCGAAGAACATACCATTCTCCATTTTGTAATACACTATTTATTATGTTTTAATTAAACTCACTTCTAAATCCTATCTTCAACTTGGACCCATTCCTCTTTTGGCAATCCCTAAGATTGCCAATTCTTATTAATTCGAGTAGAGAAAAGATGAACCAAATTAATACAGTGACCTATAGATCGAAGGAGGATGGTTAAGAAATGGTCTACCAGAGATCAGCCAAGGATAAGGATAGCATAGTAAGAAAATGATTATTTATTTGGTGGATATAAGTCTTTTATATAACAAACCATTTATATGCATAGTAAAAGAACTGAATATAGATTTGAGACATATTGATCACCTGCAGTCTGATCATCTTCACAAGTATGCAAGTTTTGTTTCACTATTTCATGTGGGTTTATTGAACTTTCTTTATGAGGTCATTTACAGATGGGATGTTCAAAGGTTGAGTTCCTATGGGCTGTCAATACTTTCACTATACTTTAAGTCAACGATTATCAATATAGGAAAAAGTGGAACTCGTTGTATTTTGAAGTACTGAGAAGATGGCCTTGCCCTTCCCCAGGAGTTTCAGAAATGGGAGACATTAGGTAAGAGAGTGAAAATGTTACTATCGCTTCAATGCACATGACACAATTGGAAACATTTTGATGGTAATGATTTTTTGATAAGGGAGAGACTAGGGATGATCATTGTTACTATCTCTTTAGTAGTGGATTTTTGTTTTCTCTTGAATTTGGTGGTGGGGGATCAGTGGTAATTCTCCTTGGATATTCCTTCTTATGATGTTAGTGACAAGTGTTGCTCTTTGAAAACACTTGTACAATCTTTTTTAAATTATTAGATAAAAACAAAGAATTGTAAGTATTAAACATGATTAGCCTTTAGTTCCTAGAAGATCTTTATTTCCCCATCAATGCATTTAGAAAGTTAAGTTTTAAGAAGATCATAAATAGAAAAAATTAGAGAAGCGATTTAAACATTTATATTGATTGGAAACATGTGAGTCTTGAGTTTCCTCTGCCTTTTAAAGAATGTTCCTTAGCTAGCATACCTAATTCCACATTCCATAAAGTGTCATTGCACTAAAGATTTAGGAAACCAGCTACTCTAAGATAAAGCTTCCCGGTCAATAATAATCTAGCCTATTGAGGTACATAATATTTCTCAATTAAACTTGTGTTAATTCAGTATTAATTTTGTAATTAACTACAAATTCAGTATCTATGTACTAGGGGTGACTGAGAAAACTATTTGAGGTCCAATTTGAAAATATATTTGTAAGGATCTCGACCAAGGTTCACAACTTCGATGATTAATACATTCATTCAGACTAGAACCTCACTACAAAAAAATAATATAGAAAAAAGGTAGTGAATAATGTCATGTCTAGACCCAAATCAACCAATGAAAGTCAAATCAGCATAATGTGGAACAACAATATATGCATTGAGTGGGTTGTCATAGAAAAGCTTCAGAATAAAATTCATATCTAGAATTAAAAGACCTTAAAGAAAATTTATGCTTGTAACAAAAATGGCCATTCAAAATTGAATATGATTACAATATTTGAAATAGCATTACAAGAACTTGTAATGCTCTTGTGAACATCGTGTTAATTCTTGTAAGAATCCCTAAGATGCTTGTTATACTCAAAATTTTGTTGAAATTGAATTAATTTTTATCCTGTCGGTTAATTGGCTTAGGGTGATATATGCTTCTTGGATGGAATAATGAGTTCGTGTTAACTTTGTATTAAGATTCATAGCATCTTCTAGTTATTTGCAAAGGAAATTTATAAATTAAGCTAATGTCATATGGCTTGCTTGAGAAAGATTTCTGTGTTCTTATTGATGGGTACTAATGACTGTCCACATTTAGTTCTTCAATATCCTATTTGACAAGCTTTCCATAGACATTTCTTTGCCATACTAAGTATTTTTGAAAACATATTTGAGTAGAAGCACTATAGTAGATACTACATGATGTTTTAATAAATAAAGTAATGGGTTAAAGACTATTATTTCCAAGGTATTATGTCATAGTATTTTAATTGTAATGATCTTAGACTAATGATATTCTTGAAGGTAACTTTGACATGCAGCAAGAAAGACAACCTACAGCCAAGGCTATATTGTGCCTATAACCAAAGCCATAAATGCTCACAGCCAAAGCCACTAGTGCACATAGCCAAAGCCATGGATGCTTATAGCCAAATTTATGAGTGTCTGTAGCCAAAGCCATGAGTACATGAAGTCGATGATCACAATTGTTTACAACTATTCACCAGAAACAGCTTCTTTGTAGTTTTTGAGAAATACTAATAAAGCAAAAAATAACGTCTACTAGTTGGTAGACATAATGGCAACTCTCTAGCAATTGAATTTAATTTCATACATGCACATATCTAATTTAATGTCATACACAAACATATATATTTTAACATCATACATGAACAAACATATAATATAAAATGATAACCAATAATGTCATATATGAACAAACATATCATATATTAACCAATAATGTCATACATCAAATATAGAATGTCATATGTACAAAAAATGTATGTCGAATATGTCTCTCTGATGCCTATATATATACATGGGGAAGGAAACAAGTCTCTCTCTCTCTCTCTCTCTCTCTCTCTCTCTCTCTCTCTCTCTCTATATATATATATATATATATATATATATATATATGTATTGAATATCTCAACTACATCTTTTCCTTCCCATGAGGGGAAGGAAACAAGTCTCTCGATGTCCTATGTCATCGTGTGGAGGGAGATAGGGGAGATGATGGGGCCCTCCTGACACACTCACTTGACCTCTTGTTGAGGCTCTTCTCCTGGTCCAACTGATACAAAGAAAGTAGATATGAATCAATATTTATTATACATTGAAATCAAATATATGTACACACAAAATCAATTATTTTCTTACTGCCAACAAATAGTCACTCTGTAAGTCCACCTCAAATGCTCGTGGATGATTAGGAGTGACAAGACCCTACAACAATTCAATAAATATAATCACTTATAAATGACATTAGAAATTTTGAGATTAACTATTATAAACAACAACTAAAATGAATAAAATTCTTTCATACCTCCGTCAGTGGCTGTGAGCTAGCCACAGCTGCGGCCACTCCACTATCAACAAACTATCGCAGATGAGGAGGTGTGTCTGACATCATGAGCTGCATGTCATACAATACACACTATATCTAACATGAAACATGGAATAAATATAATCAAATGAATTAAATTAACATGAAACAATTGTACCTGTGTGAAGCTCATATGATGTCTCTGCTCTGTGTCTGTGGTAAAGGTTGAGGGTCCTGTGGAGAACTGATGCACATGCATAATTTTTTTTGTCAATCCTTAATATGATTACGTAATAAATATATGTATTAATTAAAATGATTAAATTGATACATACCTCAGGACTCGTCAAAGGGACAAAAAATGGGCCTGGAGGATCGCTGCTAAGCCCAGCAACACTTTGACCCTAAATTTTGAACAATGTCAATAAATGCTAATAAATTAATCATTCACTATACATATGAAATGTGATCAAATTAGTAATTTACCTGTTTGTCAATGCCAAATGTCTCGTTCAAGAACTCATCGATGACAAGCCCATCATCCGCACCATCTTTGGCATGACTGCCAAATGTGCATAGGGATCCACATGAAGTGTACATGTGACCACGACGCATAGAAGGCTCCCCCTCAACTAATGGGCTTGTGGAATGGATGAGGGTCTGCATCAAAGCATTAATGGTCCCTAGAGTGCTGGCCTCTACATGTTCCTTCACAACTGAAGGAATAATCACATGTTCGTGTTGTGGATGGACCACAGGTGCCCTAACTACATTAGGGTCATGATGTGCTGCTGGTCTCTCAAATGATGACCCCCCACCTCTACCCTGGGAGTCTAACATATCAAAATAATTAGGGATCTCCCCAAGGACAAACTCACAATATAATTTCTTCAAAAAATACATGGGGACCTCGTGATTGTTGCAAGGAGGGGCATCAAAAACCATCCACCATCTATCCCAAAAATTATTTCTAATAGCATCGTGTATGCACCAATGGATGGGGAATTTTTTAGTACCCTCTCTAACAGTATTTGGTTCACCAGGTTTTCTAAATAATGCACATATACTACCTTTTGATATTTCTTTTTTTTTAACATCTTCATATGACAATTTATTTGCATAAAATCTTTTTTGTTCATCCCTCTTAGCCCGCCAAATATCTAACTGACCACTAATTGAGGCTATCTGAGTGTTAATGGATTCGAGGGATGATGCCAATTGAGCCCTCATTGGATTGGTTTGTCCGAATTCTTTCAACCGAGCAATGAGTCTTTCTAATTCAGTTTTGCCTCTCTGTATTTCATTTCTTATATTTTCTTGTGTGCCTGGCAGAGGTCTTGCAATTGGTTCGGGTTGTGGAATTTGTTGTTCTTCTTGAGGAGGGTTTTGATTTTGAGGTTCTTGAGGGTTTTGTGGATTTTCCGGTTGATTATGGACATTTACTAATAAAAAATCAATTGAAATCCAACTAAATAAACAAATCTAAATGAAATTTGTAAAAACCCTACAAAAGAATATCAAAAACCAATAAAACAATATGGAAAACATATTAAACAATGCAAAATTAAGTTTATATCACTTAGCTCGTTGTCGTGGGTGTGCTCGTTGTCTTGGATTTCATCGGTGAGGAGGCATTTTGGCAAATGGTGGTGAATTTTTGTTGTCAAACCCGTGTACGCGGTGTTGGAGAGCCAAAAAACAAAATGAAAATGATGAGTCGCGGGTCTGCAGCACATCATATAACTTTTTGGACATCAGAATAGCGTGTACGCGCTATAGCGCGTATGTGCTATTGAAAATTAGAAAAAAAAAAAAAAAAAAAACTTGTCATCTTTTTGGCACTACAACTCGATGCATATGCCCTCCTATCCTTTTGAGCTCTCTCTAATCCAGCAACTGAATTTGAAACATACAATATATCTAATAGTTGGAAAGGAAATCATTCATTTAGAGGAGAGAGACCCCCCTAACTAATAGGTTGGTGCGAGAACATTGATTTCCCTTGATAGATCTTTATCAGCTTAAGCCTATTTAAAGCAGATTGAAAGGAGGAGAGTTGGGGAGAGTGGGAATAAAAGGGAAATAGCTCAGTCGGTCACAACAAACCCTAGATGCTTTAAATTTGAGGCCACCAAGACACAATGGAAAGATTTCTGCATTGATTGTGGTTATTGTTGTTACATATAATCACATGACTAGAGAATTTAATTTACTCACCTCATCTATAGCTTTAAAAAGTGTAATTTTTTCTATTTTAAATAAATATGTTTATCTTATAGAAAGAATCCAATATAAAAAATTATTAGTAAACAAAATTAATAACTTAAGATAACTTAAGATAACTTACATTCTCAAACGTAGTCTCAGAAAGCATTGGAATAATAAAAACATTATATTAAATTATCTAAATTTCGTTTAGTAGGCTATTTTTTATGTGCTGGATTCACATGATGTGTAATATGCTATTCACATCTTAGCAAATAAAAAATTGATTATATGATGCTTTCCCAAAAGTGAATTAATCTAGATGTAGAAGAATTAAATTTTATAACAATCATAGCGACCCTCTCCTCCTCCATCATCGGTGATCAACCATACCATATAATGAATATTGTGTTACATATACACATACACAGAACAAATAAAAAATAAATGTAAATTCTTATCCAGATGGAGCACTCTAAATTTTTTTTGGCTTATATACACATTCATAGGCAACTATGGATACTCCTTTATCCATTTTATAAAAATCATAGTTATAGTTGGCAAAATCTATATCAAAATTTTTATTCTCTACCAAAGTAGCCCTATCGATCACAACCACAATGCATATCAATCACTATGTGGACGTCAATAAAAGAATAGATGCAACGTTAAATATGACTCCGCTAGATACACTTTGGAACACTCTAAATAAAAGATAAAATGATCATAGTTTATCCAGGGTAAATTCTTTTGATTTTAAGATCTTTCAAATCCTTAATTACAAAAATGGGGACTAGGACTTTTTGAATATAAATGATATGGTGTAAGAACAAATTACAAAACAAAGTTGATGGCCAATAATGATGATATCAACTTTAACTGCCACTAATAAATGAAATTTCGCGTTATAATATAGCCACAATAGATCAATCCCATATTATTATTATGTAATGTGGTCTCTGTTTTGAAATGTTTATTTAATACAATATCACCTTGCATGCTCTACAGTTGTTGGAGGACTGGGGGTCTGAGTGGACCCCATATCCAAATGTTATAGGTGCTTTCAGAGGGTTATGCAGTAAAATCAAGGACTATAGAGAAATTGGGCATAACAGATCTAAGGCTCATCGAGTATGTGCAGATCAGAGGCACATGAACTATGGCAACTATTTGGGTAATTCTTGAGTAGCTGGGCCAAGAGAGGGCCAACAACTTAGCTGGTGGTGGTGGATAAGGTGGACCTTTGAAGGGTACAAGATGACACTGGAAATAGATTTCAATTTCATGGCAGAAGCGAAGGCATGGAGGGGTAATCCGGTGGATAATTTTAGTGAAAATTGAAGTGTCTTCAAATCTCCAAATTTTTACACCGTCCAAAAGATCTCAGCATCTTGATTCCAACCCAACTTGAATGGAGCAAAAAGGAATCTGTTTGTGCAAGTTACGCTCGGTCAAAGTTTTGGTCAACAGGTATACTAGAGGGCTAGATAAGGGGCAAAATCAAACTACCTTAGAAGTGGTCAACAATGGGTTTCAAATTAAAGATCTCATCACAAGTTTTTCAATGGCGTTCATTTCGTCAAAAATGGACTTCATATGTAAAAGTTATAGCAATTTGAATTTTGGAGGTAAAAAACATCATTTTGAATTCTAATGACATCATCATGATATCATGGTGGCATTTACACATCATTGGAAAGTGGATGGAGGACTTGGGTCGGTGGGGGTCGAACTCCCAACCACCCTTCTACCAAAATGAGACTTTGCCATTAGGCCATGTGAAGTATTTAAAATATGTTTGTCAAACTTTCTATTTCAACCATGCATATCAAAAACCAATAAAACAATATGGAAAACATATTAAACAATGCAAAGTTAAGTTTATATCACTTACCTTGTTGTCGTGGGTGTGCAAAGTTAAGACTTTTTAAATGGCTGCCCATGGGGTTTGAAACCCCGACCCCATGGATTCTAAAATAAGCATGTGTCGACATGCCACTTATGCAAGTTAAGATATTGATAGCAAATGTTTTATTTAAACTACAACCAAATGTCGTACCCACCTTAAAATAGCCTTTTTGGTTAATTATTTAACCACCAAAATTGTATAAATGCCAAAATGTAAAAATGGCAAAGGAGATTTTCGAGGGGGGTTGTTTTGTTTTATTCCCTATTATTAAATTAATTGGTTTTGAGTCAATTTAAGTAAATTATTTTGTATAAAAAGGGGGGTAGGATTGGTAGGATGTCATTTGGAGGCAACACAAATTAAGGGAGACTTGAGAGAAATTTCTCTTGGTGAAGTTTTTTTTAAAGGAATAGGGAGATTTTTTGGAGCCATTTTCGTACTTCAGAGTATTGTTATGCTATCGAAGTGCTCAAAGAAATGGTCTTCTTTGGTGCATATTTGTAATTGATTTCTAGAGATTAATCGGATTGGTCGTACTCTATTGGAGCCGACCTGGAGACGTAGTCACGTTTGTGGCGAACTTTGAAATCAAACTTTGTTTGCACTTTCTATCTTCTTCTCTCTCTCTCAATTCTGTTTATTTCACCTCAAGCTTTTGAGTTTGTGATGCTTAATTTCATTTATGTTAAATGTATTAAGACTTTCGCTAATTTGATGTTATTTAAGCATTCAATACTGCAATTAGTCTAGATCCGTCCATCAAATCAAGTGGTATCAGAGCCCAGTTGACTATTATTGTAGTTGTTTTCTTGAATGCTAACAAGATCCAGGATTCAAAAGGGCAAAGGCAAGCTTGAAGAATTTAATCTTGAGATCGGGAAGCGTAGGACATTTCCAAAGATGTCTATTTATGGAATGGAGGTTCTTGATGAGATTAGCGAGCAAGAATTTCGAAGAGCATTCCTTGAGATGAAGGCTAAGGTGGACATTCTTTTTCAAGAGAGACAAGAATGGAAGGAACATGAAGGAGGTTCGTTGAAGCAAGGAGATCGTGAAGACAAGATAGGGAAACATCATGGAGATGGTGATAAGCAACAAGATCCATCCTCTTCTTCTTCTCCTCCCTCTTCTCCTTCTTCTCCATCTTCTCCTTCTTCTCCATCTTCTCCTCATTCTACTTCTTTTAATCCTTTCAAGAGTGGGTATAAGCCTAAGATCAAACTAGATGTAAAATTTGACTTGCCTAAGTATTGTGGTGAACTTAATGCTGAAAAATTGGATGATTGGATTCAGCAAGTAGAAGTCTATTGTAGAGTCCAGAACCTATTAGATGATGTTGATAGGATTCAATTAGCTACTCTTCAGTTAGGAGGTATAGCTTTAAACTGGTGGGAGAGTAAGACTAAGGCAGAAGTTTCACAACATGGTAGAGTCAGTTTAACTTGGGAAGAGTTTGTGAATGCTCTTAAGAAGCAGTTTTATCCCCTAGGACATATGCAACAGTTAATGATGGACTGGCAAATGTTTAGGCAAGGGAAAGATCAAACTGTCCAAGAATACACCCATGAATTCAAGAAAAGGGCTATTGCTTTGAATGTTCCTTTGTACACTCAAGATACTTTGTTGAAGTACATAGGAGGTCTTCATTCCTACCTTAGACATTCTATTTTGGTATTGAACCCTTGTGATTTGGATGAAGTGTCTGTTCAAGCTATACACTTAGAGTCAAGGGGTAAAGGATCATTTATTGATAAGTTTGATAATGATGTAAAGAAATATTCTAAAAATGCAGAGACAGAGAAAGGAAAGAAGGCAGCTACAGTTAAGAAGGATGAGAAACTTTCTTACACTCATTGTGACAGGAAGGGTCATGATGAAGAACATTGTTGGAAGTTGTATCTCGAATTGAAGCCTAAGTGGGCTCAGAAATTTGATCCGAAACAGAAAGGTAAGGAGAAAGCCACAAATGTTGTTATGGATCTTGGTTTAGATTCAAATGACGAGACCAAGATAATAGCTATGGGTGTAAAAGGTAAAGCTCCCATTTCTAGTGTTTCTGTTCATATTTGTGCTTCTTCATCTATAGTTAATGATTTCTTTGAAGATAAGAAAAGGAATGAGTTGTTTCATTTAAGGGTTGTTGCTAAGAACACTAAAATTGATGCACTCATAGATAGTGGTTCTCAAGTGAACATGATTTCTAAGAGTATTGTGTGAAACTTGGGATTGAAAACTACATTGCATAAGAAACCTTATCCACTAGGCTGGATTTGTGAAAATGATAAGTTGCAAGTAACAAGACAATGTACCTTAAGATTCGCAATCACTAGTAAGTTTGTGTATAAGGTATAGTTTGATGTGGTTCCACTGGATATTTGTGGGATAGTGCTTGGTAGCCCTTATCTTTATGATAGAAAAGTAATTTTCTATAGGGAGAAGAATCATTATCACTTGTTTAAAGATGGCATTCAGTATGTTGTACATTCTCACAGGATTAAGACTGATTGTTCTTTTGCAAACACAGGGTAGTTAAAGAGGGTAATTAATGCAAGTAAAGAGTTAACTCTTATGTCTGTCAGTACAAGTGGTTCTACACTTGAACTTGGTGTAGCTAACCAGGGTTAGATGTTGCAGGATGCACTTGCAGTACATCATGAGGGAATGATGATTGAAAGCATGGATGGTTCCTTGGGTAAAAATGTTCCTGTTATGAAGGATCAATATGTTGTTGATTTATTCTCTTTCATTTCTACATTATTGTTCAGCTTGATGCTAGTCAATGTTTGTTGGTTAGTGGTTACAACAGTTGATGCAAAAGCTTATGGAAGTGATACAATAATGTTTATGATCAACAATTTTGTTGCAGTCTCCATTGTGCTTGTGAGCCAAGTATTCAGATGTACATATGATATAAAACAAGTGGGGAGGCCAAGTCCTCACTTAATGTCAGAGTAAATGTCACTTTTGGAGGTCCAAAAGGTATTCAGTGGGGAGGCCTAATCCAATGGATAATTTCAATGAAAATTGAAGTGTCTTCAAATTTGCAAATTTTTGCACCATCAAAAAGATCTCAGCATCTTGATTCCAACGCAACTTGAACGGAGCAAAAAGGAGTCTGTTTGTGCAAGTTACACTCGGTCAAAGTTTTGGTCAACAGGCAGACTAGAGGGCTAGATAAGGGGTGAAATCAAACCACCTCAAAAGTGGTCAACAATGGGTTTCAAATTAAAGATCTCATCACAAGATTTTCGACGGCATTCATTTCGTCAAAAACGGACTTCATATCGAAAAGTTATGGCAATTTGAATTTTGGAGGTAAAAAACATCATTTTGAATTCTAATGATGTCATCATGATGTTATGGTGGCATTTGGTCAAACTCCCAACCACCCTTCTACCAAAATAAGACTTTTCCATTAGGCGACGCGAAGTATTCAAAATACATTTGTCAAACTTTCTGTTTCAACCATGTATGCCGCCAAAGACTTTTTAAATGGCCGCCCATGGGGTTTGAAACCCTGATCCCGTGGATTCTAAAATAAGCATTTGCCGACACACCACTTATGCAATTTAAGATATTGATAGCAAATGTTTTATTTAAGCTATAACCAAATGATGTACCCACCTTAAAATAGCCTTTTTGGTTAATTATTTAACCACCAAAATTGTATAAATGCCAAAATGTAAAAATGGCAAAGGAGATTTTCGAGGGGGGGTGTTTTGTTTTATTCCCTATTATTAAATTAATTGGTTTTGAGCCAATTTAAGTAAATTATTTTGTATAAAAAGGGGGGTAGGATGTCATTTGGAGGCAACAGAAATTAAGGGAGACTTGAGAGAAATTGCTCTTGGTGAAGTTTTTTTTAAAGGAATAGGGAGATTTTTTGGAACCATTTTCGTACTTCAGAGTATTATTATGCTATCGAAGTGCTCGAAGAAATGGTCTTCTTTGGTGCATATTTGTAATTGATTTTTGGAGATTAATCGGATTGGTCGTACTCTATTGGAGCCGACCTAGAGACATAGTCACGTTTGTGGTGAACTCTGAAATCAAACTTTGTTTGCACTTTCTATCTTCTTCTCTCTCTCAATTCTGTTTATTTCACCTCAAGCTTTTGAGTTTGTGATGCTTAATTTCATTTATGTTAAATGTATTAAGACTTCCGCTAATTTGATTTTATTTAAGCATTCAATACTGCAATTAGTCTAGATCCGTCCATCAGATCAAGGGGAGAGTCTAGACTCTATCCTATCCTTTTGAGCTCTCTCTGATCTAGCAACTAAATTTGAAACATACAATATATCTAATAGCTAGAAAGGAAATCATTCATTTATAGGAGAGAGACCCCCCAAACTAATGGGCTAGTGCAAGAATGTTGATTTCCCTTGACAGATCTCTATTAACATAAGCCTATTTAAAGCATATTGAAAGGAGGAGAGTTGGGGAGAGTGGGAATAAAAAGGAAATAGCTCAGTTAGTTACAAAAAACCCTAGATGCTTTGAATTTGAGGCCATCAAGACACAGTTGAAAGATTTCTGCATTGATTGTGGATATTGTTGTTACAACTTGTTCAAAATGAATGCATTTAACCTTGTCGTACAGGCAGAAACATTAATGAGAATCTGTAAGGTGATATCTTAGAGGAGATCAACTTTTAACATTAATAAAAATTGATTCAATGAAATCTAAGAGGGGATCCAAATTCAATTTTTAACATTAATGATGATAGATTGAGCTAAAAACAAAATCTTTTTCAAATCATTTGTCCAACAGACCCAATGTGATAACATTAATGTTGATATAATTGAATGCAATAACATTTACCAGCAGTAGTGAAAGCCACCTAAGCGACCAAAAAAAATTGATCAAAAACCATCATCATGAAACTATTTACTAGCAATTATTCTACAGTGTGAGACAACTTCCGATTACAAGTAATCTCACAAGGAAAGCCTATTGGCTAATAAAGTGATAATTAGAAATCATAAATAATTACAATTTTAGGATGTCTAAAGTCTAATAATACAATTCATTGAGTATCATTTCTTTTACCATTACAAAATTAACTTTAGACAATCAATTAAAATGACATTACAAAAGAAAAAAAAACTCGTGCACTATCTTTTAACATTAATTTTAACTTTCCAAGTAATACTACTTCCAAGATTTCTTATAAAAAAGTCTCAAATTAAATATTATACAATAGAAAAGGGAGTAAATAATAATAAAAACTAAATCAAAAAACTTATCTTCTTTAGTATACCAATGTATTTGCTTTACAAAACTACATTTAGGTATAAAAAAATGTTTTAATATTAAAACATTCATATTGTCTTTTAAAAGAGGGTGGATATAGTTTTATTCAAGAAAACTAATTTTACAAAAGAGTTTCCTGTAATTCGATGCTCTTTACTTCATCCAATAAAAGACATCGATTCCTTTTTCCATTTTGAAACCATGCCTCATTCCCATGTCATGGGATACCTTGCTTTCATTTACTTAAAAGTCTCTTCGCAAATTATTCAATCTTTTTCTTGGAAAATTAGAAAATGGCATAAATTCTTATATTAAGTTATATGGGATAGTTTAGTCTATTAAGCCTCTCTTGATAGAGTTTTTCTCTTAGCCAAATTTCTATATTTTCAACAAGATAAGTTTATCTATGTGATTCTCTCAAATATATTTTCATTTCTATTAAGGCATTCATAGCCTTGATAGAGTTATATGAGTCTTCTTCAAATATTGAATTTATCAAGATTCTTAGTACTCTTTTTCATTTAATTATTTTATCTTTTCATTTTTTCCAACTTGTAATCATTTAAGTTCTTTATTAGGTTTGAGAATTGTTAAAATTTTAGGTGACTCTACAATACTTCTAGGATAAAATGAAAGATCAAGATAACTTCCACAAGTGTGGCAAGACAATTGCATTAAGATGAAAGAATGATATTATTGATAGTGGACATAATCATAATGTAATTAATAGGTTTTCTTATATAAGCAAGGCAATAAGAGACAATAATAAAGAATGGATAAATTACCACTCATACAAGGTGAAATCACATGTCCATTAAAGGTGGATCATCCTTCATTATGCAATGAAGTATCTTCTATTTGATGAAGATGGTAATGTGATATGTGTACTAAAGGTGGATCTCACACAAAGTAAAATGTGATAAAAACTATCACCACCTAAAATAGAATTATCCTACAGCTTATGCTAATATAGATACAAACTTCTACGTGCCTCATATGCAAACTACTATGCAACGTATTATCCTAAGTAAGCTAAGGTGTAATTTGCGATTACACCAACAAGAATCGTAGCAATAGAAAACACAAATATTTAATTCTTTCACTTTATATAAGCATTCGTATATACAATTTATTTAATAAACATTAAAATAGTCTAGTATATGTGATTCGTATGAACATTTCAATTTATTACTCATCAAATGAACTAAACCTTCATTAAGTGCAATAAACAATTTGATTTATGATAGAATTATAAAACTTAAATAAAAACAACTTTTAATTGCAAAATACTATAAATATTTATTATTTTGAAAAAGTTGTAGTCTAGTCCATTAAAATATTTCAACAAAATAAAGACCTAAAAAATGATGTACAAGATGTCTTCTATAAAAATGAAGGATATGATATTACTATAGTACTTACATTCACATGATATTTTAAGATATGCTCAAGTATCAATGCATTTAA
Organism: Cupressus sempervirens; assembly: GCA_028749045.1. Taxonomy (NCBI): domain Eukaryota; kingdom Viridiplantae; phylum Streptophyta; class Pinopsida; order Cupressales; family Cupressaceae; genus Cupressus; species Cupressus sempervirens. The sequence goes on from CM053792.1 coordinate 9,728,800, forward strand.
CCTACGTCTATGATTCATAAACCTGTATATATATTCAAAAATAAATCTCAAATTTACTACCCATAATCCAAAACCTAACAATGAAAAAATAATAGTTGTAATTCATTTACATATTTTTTTGTCTTAAATTTCTAGAATCAAAATGATAATCATGAGAATTTATGGAGAAAAAGTAGATCTATATGACATGGTTTAATTGGAAATATTTGTTAGTCCTTGCAGGGAACACATGTTTTCATGTGCATATGTTTATTAATTTATAAAATAAAAATAATCTAAGATTGGAAAGTTTAAAGAACTTTATTTTAATTTATTTTTCTATCGATAATAGAAAATTGTATTAATATTTGAAAAAAGCTACATCGAGTAGTATCAAGGATGCACCATGGCAATGTCATACTATCCACAAAAGATTCCCAAGCCAAAAAAACCAACCTATACAACAACAACCAAATCCCCATACATTGGATTACAATTAAGATAACAATATCCAAAATGCCCACACCATGGCAAAATTGTAGGCCCCAAAAATCTACCTGAAACATAACATCTAAGCCCAAGAAACTAAAATAGACTCACTTGAACCAAATTGTAGTTTTTTCCTTGAGAAGTTAGGGATTCCATGATCTGGCATAGAAATAACGAGACCATAAGCATTCCTCCCATTATGAGCAGAAGTGCACTATGGAATCAGGATACGTCCACCACATTAGAGGGAATTGAACAAACCATGAGGATGAACTAGCCACCTCGTCACCTGCATTAAGAAACCCAGAAGCAATCGTCACTACCTCCACACCATAGTCTCCCACAAGAAACCCACTAGACACCTCGTCCCATAAGAGTAGGTTTGCAAGGACTAGAAAGGATGCCAAGCATGATTTGGCATCACTAAGAAATAATTGCTTGTGGTACAAAACTTTTGCCACCAAAGTTGGAATGAATATCTAGGTGTGGACGGATCACATGGCCAACTCATTGGAAAGGATGTGGTGCAGGAGCACCTAGGCTTCTTCCTTAAATTTGTTCAAATTTTGGCTTGTAAAGACCTTAGCCAAGTTAGTGATTTTTTTTTACCTTAGAATGTCTTCTTTGTATGTTTTTAGGTGGATTAGACTAGGATCAATCCAACCTAGTTGATGGTTGCTTTAAATGTTGTTAATCCTAGATTAGGCCTAAATTGGGAGATGAATATTCAAAAAGATTTTGAGGCTTGGAAAAGGGTAGAAATATTCCTAACATAGGTCTTAGGATTTTTTTACATTATTCTAGGTCGATTTGAGACCCTTAGCATGATTCTAGCAAAAAGATGTAAAAGTTGTCACAATGTTTGAGAACATTTTCCAATTTTTGAAAATTGCATGACAACAAACAACAAGATTGGATTCTCATTGAGGCATCATTATGGATAGTTTCCATAATGGCCTAAAATCAAGGGTAGGGAATATTTAATCTTCTAGGATCCCGTTTCTTAAGGTAGAGTTTGGAGTAGTGGAAGTTTTGTTGTGAATACAACTGAAAAACTCTATTTTGGCGTGACATACTTCTTGCATTGAGAGAAAAAGTGTTCTTATGGATTGGCTTATCTGAGTTAGTGTTGGATTTTTTTAGAGTAGGTAGATTCAATATTTTTTTGTTCAATAGTCAAGTTTATTTGAGTTCATTAAAGTAGTTTTAAAAATTGATTTGTAAATAGATAGTTTGTTGGGGTAGTAGTTGGTAGTTTTTAGCTTTATGGCTCCCTCATAGATCTCTACCACAAAAATCATTATAGCTTAGAGAGATATGTTAGGGAAGCCATTGGAGGTTATGTGTCTAAAAGGAGGAGCTCTGAAACAAAGTTTAGCTATTTTTAACCTCATGCCCTAGGTGAGATCAACAAGCCTAGCTAGATGCAAGACAATGGAAAATTAATGTGTTTGTGTAGGGGAAGGAGTGAGGGAATTGAACCAAGTGTGCCTTTGGAAGCCTAGAGGTCCTACTAACACCTAGGAGTGATATTGGGACTTTTCTAATCCATTATGTTAGATTTCCTAAGTAGAAATCAGAAATCAGCACAATTTTAGCCTTGTTAGCCCTATTTTTTAGGAATCCATTGTATGAATGAATTAGGGACTTAAGACCACCAAAATCCTTAATATCTTTGAAATGGGTATCCAAATATCTACTTTGTTTCTTGGGTCATTTGGAGGTTTTGCGAAAGAATTGGGAAAAACCCACTAACTAGGGCTAGTGGACCAATTAAGCCTAATAGGCCAAAACCAAAGCAAATCCTAAACTCGATAGGAAAACCCTAGATTGCCTATTCAAATGGATTTTTTTAGGATTCATGTAAGCATTTTAATAATGGATACACCCCCTACAGCACTGGTGAAGGTCATTTAATGAAATTGCCTTTGGAATACACTAAGGAAGAGTGGAGACTTGAAATGCCCTATTGATAGTTATCCCTCAAGGTGAAGCACAAGGGAACTCACTCATAGAGTTGAATTAGGGAAGTCTTAGGACAAATTTTTCAAGACTTGTGAGGCCCTAGAAGTGAGCTTAGGGTCTAGAGGAGACTAGATCTAGAGTAGCCTAGTCAGCAATTGTGTAAGCACGCCTTGGAGAGTATCTATCAGATTGGTATCAAATCTTGGTTAAGATTAGGCTTGTGGTGAATATTTTCAAGAGGAGAAGAATTAGTTGGTGAGTCCACAATGGTTACCAATGCAGAACTTTCTAGGAAGGTAGAAGAGCAAGAAGAAGAGAATAGGTTGTTCAAAGCTAGGCTAGCTCAATTGGAACAAAAAGTGGATGAAGTGGATGAGAAGGCTAAAGAAGTCAAGGATAAGATTGAGGAACAATATAAAGAATAAAAAGGTAAGGAGGTTGCAATTGAGGATGAGGTCCTTGAACCAGAGCCTATACTCATAGAAGATTTATTCCTTAAAGAATTGAGAGCCTTAAGTGATAAGGCTCTAGAAGGCATTCCAATCTTTAGTGGTAAGATTGAACCTGAGGAAGTCCTAGATTGGATAGAAGGAGGAAAAATCACTTTGATTTTGATTGCATAACTAAAGCTCAAAAGGTTAAATTTTCAAAGGCTAGATTAAGAGGGTCTGCACTCACTTGGTGGAAATCTATCCAAGATTAGAGAGAGAAGGAAGGAAAGAAGCCCATTGCCACATGGAAGGCTATGGTTGCAAAAATTAGAGATTCTTATGTGCCTAAGGATTTATGAAGGAGACAAAGTCTTAGATAAAAAGACTTGGATGTGAACTCATACTAAGGAGTTTCAAAGATTGTGTATGAGGTCAAGAGTTGCAGAAGATAAGAAAGTGAAAATAGCAAGGTATCTTAATGGTCTCAAGTGGACTATACAAGATGAGATGAGTCTTTTGACTCCTAACATAGTTCAAAAATGCCACCAAATAGCAGTAAAGGTTGAAGAAAAGTTAAGGAAAAACAAATATTCAAGCACTACTAGAGGTAGAGGCAAGGGAAGAGACAATAGATGATAGAGAGGTGGTTATGGTGGTAGAAGTTCTAAGACCAAGGCTCAAGGAGAAACCAAACTTACTGAGAAGCAAGAAGGAAGTTCAAATAGAGGCTATCCTAATAGAGGAAGGAAATCTAATAGCAGTTGGAGAGGTAGAAACACTAGTTAAGGCAGAGGGTCTTACTTTGCAACTATGAAGTGTTATCACTGTAATCAAATGGGACACCTTGCATACAGATGTTTAGAGAAAAGCTCTACTTCTCATGGAGGTGATAAGAGGGTAAACTACATCAAAGAAGAGGCTAGTGGTGGAGGTAAACACCCTGAGGTACCCTTAGTGTCTGAAGAAGGAGAGAACGTGATGAGGAGGAGGACATTAATCAAGGAGCTAGTAAAAGAGGAACCTAGTCAAAGAAAGTCATTATTTAGAGTGAAATGAAAAATGAAGGGTAGAGTTTGTAGAGTCATCAGAGACTCAAGGTCCACTAACAATATAGTGTCAAAGGAGATAATCAACAAGTTGAAATTGACAAGAATACCCTATAGCAACCCATACAAGGTCACTTGGTTAAACAAAGGACAACATGTCTTAGTGAATGAACAAGCATGGATAGAGTTTTCTATTGGGAAGTAAAAATACAAAGTATTGTGTGACATCCTACCTATGGATGCACGTCACCTAATACTGGGTAGACCATGGAAATTTGACAAAAAGGTCATGCATGATGGAGTAAAGAATTCTTATTCTTTCAAGAAGGACAATGTAACTTTCAAGATACGATCATTGTTAGAGGATGGAGAGATGAAGTCATCAAGTCCTAATGTTTTGATGGTTAGTGAAAAAGAGTTTATGGAAACCTTGGAGGAAGGTGAGGGAGTAGGCTTTGCACTTGTGTTGAAGCCAAAAGAAGAAATTGCAAACAAGGCAAAAAAGAAGGTAGAGTTTCCAAAGGAAGTACAAGAATTGTTGCAGAGGTATGAAGGTATAGTAAGTGATGGAAACCTTCAACCCTACCCCCTAGGGGAGTTTTTAGTCATCATATTGATTTTATCCTAGGAGCTAACCTTACAAACAAGGAAGCCCATAAGATGACCCCTCAACAAAATGAGGAAATTTCCAAACAAATACAAGAACTCCTAAGCCAAGGACTCGTTAGGAAAAGCATTAGCCCTTGTGATGTTCCCATTGTTTTATCACCCAAAAAGGGAGGAACTTGGAGGCTATGTACTGACTCAAGAACTATAAATAGGATAATCATTAGGTATAGGTTCCCTATTCCTAGGATAGAAGACCTAATGGACTACCTAGGAGAAGCCAAATACTTTACTAAGATTGACCTAAAGAGTGAATACCACCAAATTAAGATCAATGAGGGAGATGAATGGAAGACAGCCTTCAAAACTACAGAAGGTCTGTATGAGTGACTTGTAATACCATCTAGATTATCCAATGCCCCATCTACATTCATAAGACTTATGAATGAAGTCCTAAAGGACTATGTTGGAAAATTTGTGGTAGTATATCTATATGATATAATTATTTTTAACAAGGCTAAAGAGGAAGATCTCAGTTATTTGCAGACTATTTTCAAAAAACTACATGATGAGAAACTAATGATAAATTTGGATAAATGTGAGTTCATGAAGACAAAATTGGTGTACCTTGGGTTTGTGTTATCCCAAGGTAATCTAAAGATGGATCCAAGCAGAGTAGAAGCCATTCTCAACTGGCCTACCCCAAGGATTGTGACAGAGTTAAGAAGTTTTCATGGTTTAGCTCAATATTATAGAAAGTTCATTAAGCAGTTCAGTGCTATTTGTGCTCCTATGCTTGATACTATAAAAGGAAGGATGAAAACTAAATTTGTTTGGAATGAGCAAGCTGACCATGGGATTGAGTTGTTGAAAAGGAAGATTGCCACTCAACTAATCTTGGTTTTACCAAGCTTTGAGAACTTGTTTATAGTTGAGTGTGATGCTAGCAATGTGGCTATTGGTGATGTTTTAAGCCAAGAGGGAATACTAGTGGCTTTTCATAGTGAAAAGTTAAGTAATGCTAAGAAGAAGTACTCTTCTTATGACCTAGAGATGTATGCTCTACTCCAAGCATTAAGGAAATGGAGGCACTAATTGCTTCCAAAGGAGTTTGTGGTATTTTCACACAATCAGGCATTGTGTTTCTTAAACTTACAAGACAAGCTCAATCATAAACATATGAAATGGGTGGAGTATCTGCAGGCATACACTTTCAACATCAAACACAAGAAGGGGTTGTAGAACAAAGTAGCAGATGCCTTAAGTAGAAAAGCCCTAACTATACAAGAGATACACCTACAGAGCATGGGTATTGAAAAATTTAAAGACCTATATGCAGAGGATGAAGACTTTGCAAAGATATACAAGGTATATAAGGAATACAAGAATCATTTCATGGTGATTTTTTTGACTATACTTTACAAAGTGATCTATTGTTTAAAGGAAGACAGTTATGTGTCCCTAGAGGGTCAATTAGGAAAAATTTGATTCAAGAGAAGCACAATGGTGCACTTAGTGGGTATTTTGGAGTCAATAAGACCCAAGAGTTAGTGCAGATATTTTACTTTTGGCCTAAAATGAATTTGGACATTAGGAAGTATGTGGAGAGTTGTGTAGTGTGCCAAAAGGAAATAGGTACATCTTCCAATGCATGCCTTTACCAACCTCTTCCCATTCCAAGTAGACCTTGGGAATTTTTGAGCATGGAATTTGTTGTAGGTTTTCCAAAGAAAAAGCAAGGGTTTGAAAATATATGTGTCATAGTGGATAGATTTAGCAAAATGGCCCACTTTTTTCCTTACAAGACAATTCATGATGCTTTCCATATAGCACATTTATTCTTCAAGGAAGTGGTGAGGATACATAGGCTACCCTTCAGTATAGTCTCAGATAGAGACACTAAATTCATAAGTCATTTTTGGAAGACATTATGGCACAAGTTAGGAACTAATCTATCTTTTTGGTATGCATATCACCCACAGACAGGTTGCCAAACAAAGATGGTCAATAGAAGCCTTGGAAACTTGTTGAGATGTCTAACAAAGGAGTATGGACAAACCTGGGACCAACTCCTAGGACAGACAGAATATACCTACAATGATACTATGAACAAGACTCCTTGCAAGAGTCCCTTTGAAATAGTTTGTGATCTACACCCTAGAGGCATATTTGAGCTCAGAGAACTAAAGGATGGAGCTAAGGGTAGTTTTGTGTTGAGGATTTTGCACATTCCATGAAATAAGTGCATGAAACAATGAGAAGAACTCTACAAGACAATACAACAAAGATCAAACAAGAGGTGGATGAAAGAAAGAAAGATGTATAGTTCCAAGTAAGAGATTTGGTAATGGTTCATTTGAACAAGGCTAGGCTACAGAAAGGAGTGCCACACAAGTTGCAGATGAGAAGATTAGGGCCATGTATTATTCTGGCCAAATATGGTAACAATGCATATAAGGTTGAGCTCCCTAAAGATATGGGTTAGTTTCCAATCTTCAATGTTGCAGATATGATCCTTTATAAAGGTCCAACGCCAGATCTAGATCAAAGTCTTATAGAAGTCAGAAAGGAGGTGGTAGACCTAAATCTGAACCCTACACCACCTAGCAAGGCAAAAAATGTATTTGTCTCCAGGGCCTATAAGAAGACTTGGAAAAGAACTTACTATGAGCATCTAGTAAAATGGCATGGATAGGAAGACACAGAGGCCACTTAGATCAGGAGACTGAATTCAAGAAGTTGAGAGTAGATGCCAACTTACTCAATCCAAGGATGGACTAAAAATTTGTCATTTGGGGAGGATGGTGCAGGAGTACCTAGGCTTCTTCCTTAAATGTGTTCAAATTTTGGCTTGTACTGACCTTAGCCAAGTCAGTGGTGTTGTTTTGATCCAAGAAGGTCTTGTTCATATGTTCTTAGGTGGATTAGACTAGAATCAATCTAACCTAGTCGATTGTTGTTTTAAATGTTGTTAATATTAGATTAGGCCTAAATTGGGAAATGAAGGTCTAAAAGCTTTTGAGGCTTGGGAAAGGGTAGAAATATGCCTAAAATAGGTCCTATGATTTTTTTACATTATTCTAGGTTAATTTCAAATCCTTAGAATGATTATAGCAAAAAGATGTAAAAGTTGTCCCAATGTTGATTGACAACATTTTGCAATTTTTGAAAATTGCAAGACAACAAACAACAAGATTGGATTCTCTTCGAGGCATCATTATGGGTAGTTTCCATAATGGAATAAAATGAAGGATAGGGAATATTTAATATTCTAGGATCCCATTTCCTAAGGTAGAGTGTGGAGTAGTGGAAGTTGTGTTGTGAATAGAACTAAAAAACTCAATTTTTGGTGTGACAGACTTCTTGCATTGAGAGAAAAAGTGTTCTTATGGATTGTTTTATCTGAGTTAGTGTTGGATTTGTATAGATTGGGTAGATTCAAGCATTTTTTTTTCAATAGTCAAGTTGATTTGAGTTCATTAGAGTAGGTTTAGAAATTGATTTGTAAATAGACAGTTTGTTGGGGCAATGGTTGGCAGTTTTTAGTTTTATGGCTCCCTCATAGTTCTCTATAATACAAATCATTACGGATCAGAGGGATATATTATAGAAGCCATTAGAGGTTATGTGTGTGAAAGGAGGAGCTCTCAAACAAAGTTTAGCTATTTTTAACCTCATGCCCTAAGCGAGATCAGTAAGCCCCGCTAGGTGCATGACAATGAAAAATTAGAGTGTTTGTGCAGGGGAAGGAGTGAGGGCATTGAACCAAGTGTGGTTTTGGAAGCCTATAGGTCCTAATAAGACCTAGGAGTGAGATTGGGACTTGTCCAATCCACTTAGTTTGATTTCTAAGTAGAAATCAAAAATCAACACAATGTTAGCCCTATTAGCCCTATATTTTAGGAACCCACTATACGGATGACTTAGGGACTTAAGACCACCAAAATCCTTAAGGTCTCTAAAAAGGGTATCCAAATATCTAGTTTTTTTCTAGGGTAATTTTGAGGTTTTGAGAAAGAATTGGGAAAAAACCCACTAACTAGGGCTAATGGACCAATTAGGCCTAATAGGCCAAAACCAAGGGAAATCCTAAACTTGATAGGAAAAACCTAGATGCCATGTTCAAATGGAGTTTTTTGGGAGTCATGAAAGTGGGTTAATGATGGATACACCCCCTACAACACTAGTGAAGCTCATTTAATCAAATTGACTTTGGAATCAACCAAAGAAGAGTGAAGACTTGAAACATCCTATTGATAGTTATCCCTCAAGGTGAAGCACAAAGGAACTCACTCATAGAGTTGAGTTAGGGAAGTCTTAGGACAAGTTTTTCAAGACTTGTGAGGCACTAGAAGTGAGCTTAGGGTCTAGAGGGGACTAGGTCTAGAATAGCCTAGTTAGCAATTGTGCAATCACACCTTGGAGAGTATCTATTAGGATGTCGTTAAAAAACTCAATGATCACCAAATTATCATTCGCTTGACATTTCACTCCAATAATTGAAATCTTTTCAGCTAAGTCATTTGCTTTCCTAGGCACATGTGATAGCTTAACTTCATAAATCTCATTTAGTAAGTCTCTGATTTTCCTGATATACTTATCAAGGTACTAGGCATTCAAGCTTAATTTTTCTATTTAATTTATTCTAATAGTCTCCCTCCAAATGGATTCTTTTGATGTCAAGCTTGATTCCTAAAATGACTGCATTAATTGTGGCGAGGTATTCTAGTTGGTTATTGGTTTTGTTCAATTACCTTTCTTGCATAGAGAGCCAAGATACTACCATCTTCATATCTTTATACTATGTCCACCCTCAACTACCCTTAATTACCTTTGGATGCCCCATCGAAATTGATTTTGGTCCATCTAGGGTTAGGAGGACCCATATTACAAGGGTAGGGGGAAAAGAATCAACTCTTAGAAGCCCATGAATGGGCCATTTTTAAAAATTATTTCTATGTATTAATTACTCTTTTCTTATTGGTTAAAACTAATTTTCCAAGAGATTTAATTGTTTTCTAAGTTTAAAAAGTAACAAAATTTAAATCTCTCAAACATTCTACTTCCATTCTCTCCAGAACTTTCCATTCCCTTTTATTTTTTCTATATTTTCCTTTCCCTTGCTTTTTTATGGCAAGGTTGTGAGCACCAATACCACTTGTCTATGTCTAGTTCTAACTGGGAATAATTGTTTTCTGATCAATATGACCAAGGCTTTAAGGCTTTCTGGAGCTTGCAACATCACCACTCCATCTCTTGACAACTATAACGAAGGCAATTGGAAGAATTTTGATGTATTAGAATTTCTAAATTAATTTTTTAGGAAAATTTTCCTTGGTATTTGTCTTGTACTTTCAGTTGGATGGATTTTCTCATTTATTATTGAAATTGGGTGTTTTTCAAATAGAGAATCAAGTGTAGATAGTCGGGGGGGAGAATGGGAAAAAAAATTAGATACTATGTGGAAAATTAATAATTAGATGATTGTATTTTCGGCCTTGTATTTGTATGTGCTTTGTATCACGGGTCACCACCCTCTTCTTCCTTCTTTTTTTCAAAAATATTCTATATTCTAAAATATAATTAGAATTAAGGTAAGTGAATTTTTTTTTTTGCAAGGGGGGGGTGGGGGGCGCTAGGAGATTTGATACACCATAAAAAGGTATATTGGTTTATAAGGAAAGAAATTTCATTCAAATTCCTAATTTGACGGTTGTCTTTAGAAGGTTTTGTTATAAAATAATTTTTAAACTAGAGATAATATGATTAAAAAGGGATAGATTTTGAATAGATTACAAAAATGGAACAATTAAATTAAATTAAATTTATGATATAACATTTTAAATACCACGCATCTTTAAATTTAAAGGCACTCTATTTTTAAAAAAATAAAAAAGTAGTTAAGAGTTAATGTCAAACATCAAATATTTAATTTTGGTAGGTAGTAGAAAACAAGATAAGAATTAGTGAAAGGGAAAAATTTTGAGAAAAAATAAAACAATTTATCTGTTATCTATTGAAGTTGAATGCTTATCACTAGATAAATTTGATTTGATTTCCTAGGGACTAGTAGTTACATCCAAGAAAGACTTGGGCATATGCATCGAGTTGTGGTGCCAAAAAGATGACAAGTTTTTTTTTTTTTTCTAATTTTTAATAGTGCGTACGCACTATAGCGCGTACGCGCTATACTGATGTCCAAAAATTTATATGATGCGCTGTAGACCCACGGCCCATCATTTTCATTTTATTTTTTGGCTCTCGAACAGTGCATACACGGGTTTGACAGCAAAAATTCACCACCATTTGCTAAAATGCCTCCTCATCGATGAAATCCAAGACAACGAGCACACCCACGACGACGAGGTAAGTGATATAAACTTAACTTTGCATTGTTTAATATGTTTTCCATATTGTTTTATTGGTTTTTGATATTCTTTTGTAGAGTTTTTACAAATTTCATTTAGATTTGTTTATTTAGTTGGATTTCAATTGATTTTTTATCAGGAAATGTCCATAATCAACCGAAAAATCCACAAAACCATCAAGAACCTCAAAATCAAAACCCTCCTCAAGAAGAACAACAAATTCCACAACCCGAACCAATTGCAAGACCTCCGCCAAGCACACAAGAAAATATAAGAAATGAAATACAGAGAGGCAAAACTGAATTAGAAAGACTCATTGCTCGGTTGAAAGAATTCAGACAAACCAATCCAATGAGGGCTCAATTGGCATCATCCCTCAAATCCATTAACACTCAGATAGCCTCAGTTAGTGGTCAGTTAGATATTTGGCGGGCTAAGAGGGATGAACAAAAAAGATTTTATGCAAATAAATTGTCATATGAAGATGTTAAAAAAAAAGAAATATCAAAAGGTAGTATATGTGCATTATTTAGAAAACTCGGTGAGCCAAATACTGTTAGAGAGGGTACTAAACGATTCTCCATCCATTGGTTCATACACGATGCTATTAGAAATAATTTTTGGGATAGATGGTGGATGGTTTTTGATGCCCCTCCTTGCAACAATCACGAGGTCCCCATGTATTTTTTGAAGAAATTATATTGTGATTTTTTCCTTGGGGAGATCCCCAATTATTTTGATATGTTAGACTCCCAGGGTAGAGGTGGGGGGTCATCATTTGAGAGGCCAGGAGCACGTCGTGACCCTAATGTAGTTAGGGCACCTATGGTCCATCCACAGCACGAGCATGTGATTATTCCTTCAGTTGTGAAGGAACATGTAGAGGCCAGCACTCTAGGGACCATTAATGTTTGATGCAGACCCTCATCCATTCCACAAGCCCATTAGTTGAGGGGGAGCCTTCTATGCACCGTGGTCACATGTGCACTTCATGCGGATCCCTATGCACATTTGGCACTCATGTCGGAGATGGTGCGGATGATGGGCTTGTCACTGATGAGTTCCTGAACGAGACATTTGGCATTGACACACAGGTAAATTACTAATTTGATCACATTTCATATGTACAGTGAATGATTAATTAATTAGCATTTATTGACATTGTTCAAAATTTAGGGTCAAAGTGTTGTTGGGCCTAGGAGCGATCCTCTAGGCCCATTTTTTGTCCCTTTGACGAGTCATGAGGTATGTATCAATTTAATCATTTTAATTAATACATATATTTATTACGTAATCATATTAAGGATTGACAAAAAAAATTATGCATGTGCATCAGTTCTCCACAGGACCCTCAACCTTTACCACAGACACAGAGCAGAGACATCATACGAGCTTCCCACAGGTATAGTTGTTTCATGTTAATTTAATTCATTTGATTATATTTATTCCATGTTTCATGCTAGATATAACATGTATTGTATGACATGCAGCTCATGATGTCAGACACACCTCCTCATCTATGACAGTCTGTTGATAGTGGAGTGGCCGCAGCTGTGGCTAGCTCACAGCCACTGACGGAGGTATGAAAGAATTTTCTTCATTTTAGTTGTTGTTTATAATAGTTAATCTCAAAATTTATAATGTTATTTATAAGTGATTATATTTATTGAATTGTTGTAGGGTCTTGTCATGCCTGATCGTCCACGACCATTTGAGGTGGACTTACAGAGTGACTATTTTTTGGTGGTAAGAAAATAATTAATTTTGTGTGTACATATATTTGATTTCAACGTATAATAAATATTGATTCATATCTACTTTCTTTGTATCAGTTGGACCTAGAGAAGAGCCTCAACAAGAGGTCAAGTGAGTGTGTTAGGAGGGTCCCGTCATCTCCACGGTCTCCCTCCACACGACGACAGAGGACATCGAGAGACTTGTTTCCTTCCCCTCGTGGGAAGGAAAAGATGTAGTTGAGATATTCGATACATATATATATAGAGACTTGTTTCCTTCCCCATGTATATATATAGGCATCAGAGAGACATGTTCGACATACATTTGATGTACATATGACATTATATATTTGATGTATGACATTATTGGTTAATATATGATATGTTTGTTCATATACGATATTATTGGTTATCATAATATATTATGTGTTTGTTAATGTATATGACATTACTGGTTATCATTTAATATTATATGTTTGTTCATGTATGACGTTAAATTAGATATGTTCGTGTATGACATTAAATTAGATATGTGCATGTATGAAATTAAATTCAATTTCTAGAGAGTTGTCATTATGTCTACCAACTAGTACATGTTATTTTTTGCTTTATTAGTATTTCTCAAAAACTGCAAAGAAGTTGTTTCTGGTGAATTGTTGTAAACAATTGTGATCATCGACTTCATGTACTCATGGCTTTGGTTGCGAACACTCGTAAATTTGGCTATAAGCATCCATGGCTTTGGCTATGTGCACTAGTGGCTTTGGCTGTGAGCGTTTATGGCTTTGGTTGTAGGCATAATATAGCCTTGGATGTAGGTTGTCTTTCTTGTTGCATGTCAAAGTTACCTTCAAGAATATCATTAGTCTAAGATCATTACAATTAAAATACTATGACATAATACCTTGGAAATAATAGTCTTTAACCCATTACTTTATTTGTTAAAACATCATGTAGTATCTACTATAGTGCTTCTACTCAAATATGTTTTCAAAAATACTTAGTATGGCAAAGAAATTTATATGGAAAGCTTTTGAAATAGGATATTGAAGAACTAAATGTGGACAGTCATGAGTACCCATCAATAAGAACACGGACATCTTTCTCAAGCAAGCCATATGACATTAGCTTAATTTATAAATTTCATTTGCAAATAACTAGAAGATGCTATGAATCTTAATACAGAGTTAATCACGAACTCATTATTCCATCCAAGAAGCATATATCACCCTAAGCCAATTAACCGATAGGATAAAAATTAATTCAATTTCAACAAAATTTTTAGTATAACAAGCATCTTAGGGATTCTTACAAGAATTAACACGATGTTCACAAGAGAATTACAAGTTCTCGTAATGCTATTTCACATATTGTAATCATATTCAATTTTGAATGGCCATTTGTGTTACAAGCATAAATTTTCTTTAAAGTCTTTTAATTCTAGACATGAATTTTATTCTGAAGCTTTTCTATGACAACCCACTCAATGCATATATTGTTGTTCCACATTATGCTGATTTGACTTTCATTGGTTGATTTGGGTCTAGACATGACATTATTCACTACCTTTTTTATATATTATTTTTTTGTAGTGAGGTTCTAGCCTGAATGAATGTATTAATCATCGAAGTTGTGAACCTTGGTCGAGATCCTTACAAATATATTTTCAAATTGGACCTCAAATAGTTTTCTCAGTCACCCCCTGTACACAGATACTGAAATTGTAGTTAATTACAAAATTAATACTGAATTAACACAAGTTTAATTGAGAAGTATTATGTACCTCAATAGGCTAGATTATTATTGACCAGGAAGCTTTATCTTAGAGCAGCTGGTTTCCTAAATCTTTAGCACAATGACACTCTTATGGAATGTGGAATTAGGTATGCTAGCTAAGGAATGTTCTTTAAAAGGCAGAGGAAACTCAAGACTCACATGTTTCCAATCAATATAAATGTTTAAATCATTTCTCTAATTTTTTCTATTTATGATCTTCTTAAAACTTAACTTTCTAAATGCATTGATGGGGAAATAAAGATCTTCTAGGAACTAAAGGCTAATCATGTTTAATACTTACAATTCTTTGTTTTTATCTAATAATTTAAAAAGATTGTACAAGTGTTTTCAAAGAGAAACACTTGTCACTAACATCATAAGAAGGAATATCCAAGGAGAATTACCACTGATCCCCCACCACCAAATTCAAGAGAAAACAAAAATCCACTACTAAAGAGATAGTAACAATGATCATCCCTAGTCTCTCCCTTATCACAAAATGATTACCATCAAAATTTGCATTTGCAATTGTGTCATGTGCGTTGAAGCGATAGTAACATTTTCACTCTCTTACCTAATGTCTCCCATTTTTGAAACTCCTGGGGAAGGGCAAGGCCATCTTCTCAGTACTTCAAAATACAACGAGTTCCATTTTTTCCCATATTGATAATCATTGACTTAAAGTATAGTCAAAGTATTGACAGCCCATAGGAACTCAACCTTTGAACATCCCATCTATAAATGACCTCATAAAGAAAGTTCAATAAACTCGCATGAAATAGTGAAAAAAAAGTTGCATACTTGTGAAGATGATCAGACTGCAGGTGATCAATATGTCTCAAATCTATATTCAGTTCTTTTACTATGCATATAAATGGTTTGTTATATAAAATACTTATATCCACCAGATAAATAATCATTTTCTTACTATGCTATCCTTATCCTTGGCTGATCTTTGGTAGACCATTTCTTAACCATCCTCCTTCGATCTATAGGTCACTGTATTAATCTGGTTCATCTTGTCTCTACTCGAATTAATAAGAATTGGCAATCTCAGGGATTGCCAAAAGGGGAATGGGTCCAAGTGGAAGATAGGATTTAGAAGTGAGTTTAATTAAAACATAATAAATAGTGTATTACAAAAAGGAGAATGGTATGGTCTTCGCAATGTACTCCCTTATACATTCTATCAATGTTTCTCATTGAACCTGATAGAGAACATCACAACACATAACTAGCAACATAGAACATACCTCCTACCCACCTCAAGAACATAAAATTTCAAAAACCAAAGTGCACAAGTTTAAATTCAAAGCCTCAAAGGTCAAGAGAACAACAAAAAAATTTTTTAAAATAAATAGGAACAAAACCCACATTTGATGGAATCACAGAAAATCTGGTGGCTAGATAGTTACAAGCTGATTCAAGCTAATCCTTCATCACCATTAAGGTTGAAAATAACATACCCAATTGAAAACCAATTTACATATACAAAGTGACTAACATTACTCACAAAGAGGGAGTAGAAGCTACACACTACCTTACGTCCAAGGTGCGCTAAAGAACATAACCAAACTCTTGGAGATCATATAATCCTAAGTTTACATAATCCGGTAGTAACACATTTCATTAACTTATGAAACATTTACCAAGTTCCATGATTTGTCTTTCCAAAAATGACATGCTAGATATGCTTTCCAACAATTTGAGCAGACAATTTGATCCCACGACGAAAGATGAGAGAGATTTGGTAGTTGGCAACTTTGTACTGGCCAACACTGCAAGTTTCAGCATCACCCAAGATAGCGTTGTAGAATGAAAATGGAATGTGATCTCCAAAGAGTGAGAGAGGTTATTGTAGGAACTGGAATCTCATCCATATCTCACACGAGCTCTGAGATATGCCCTGTCAAAGATTGCAGCCCTGTGGCATTTAGTGACCCTTAGGGACATCCAGTTCAGCGTGCCTAAGAACGTTCAAGCACTGAAGGGGACAAGACGAGGTTGGGGATAGTGTTTACTCGGCCACCTGGAGCTAATGAAGCAGACAGTTTGATCCCACGACAAAAGATGAGAGAGATTTGGCAGTTGGCAACTTTGTACTGGCCAACACTGCAAGTTTCAACATCACCCAAGATGGCATTGTAGAATGAAAATGGAATGCGATCTCCAAAAAGTGAGAGAGGTTATTGTAGGTCTCTGCAACACGGTCCTATAGGAACTAGAACCTCATCCATATCTTGCACGAGCTCCGAGATATGCCCCGTCAAAGATATTTGAATTCACAGTGTTTAATGATAATATAGTTGAGGCTTGCTTTACTTTTCTATGTTAAGTTTGGATTTCAATTTTGGTTTCCCTACTTATCTATGTGAAAGTTCCACTTTCATAAGTAACATGGATGCAATAATACTAAATTAATTATAGGTCCATGGTTCTAGAAGCTTCACATAGCTTCTCTTCAACTATGGATCTTGTAAGCATTATACCATGACTATTGGTGTTGTGAGAATATACAAAGCATATATATTGTTTGACCAAATGTCTTCAATGAACATGAACTATATGGAAGAAGAGAAGAAATTTTGCAAAGTCTTTGAAAATTTTCTTCAAGAAATGTAAGGAGCCATGGGTGATTCATCCAAATTATTTGGTAAAATAAGAGGAGGAATGAATCAACCTTGATGATAGAGGTAAATGCTGGATAATATTTATTTAATCACATTGTTTGAAAAAACTTTAATGACCTTTAAATACAATTGAAAGAAATGGAATTGATCTCCCTTACTCATGTAGATGAATAAAATTGGAATTTAAAAAAGAGAGGGACATCCACCATAAAACCATGCAATCATGCACTTCTTGATGGTAGTATCATAAGTTCATTGTTAGATGGATATGCCAAATGTGGAAGAATTAAAAGAAAAATATGTTGATTGATTGAATACAAGCATCAAACCAATGTGATAACAAAAAATCAAAGTTGATTCCATAAGGTCTAACAATATCATATAATTCATTTATCAATAATTTGAAACATCATAAGCATATGTCTAATAATGTCATACATGAAATATATGTAAAAAATGGCATACATAGAAAAAATTATACTAAACATATGCCCAATAATGCCATATAGGTGTAAAATGTACATCATTAGATATATACTCTTTCCAACTAGGGGAACAAAATAAATCCCTAATTGTCTTTAATTGCCAACAAGTGGGAGATGACCAGTGTATATAACGAGGTCTTCCTAACATGCTCATTAGTCCATTAGTCTAGAATCTTTTGTAACTCGACATGTTACAATCAAAATTATATATGAATAAATAACTATTTTATATAAAAAAATAAAATATATTTACACATAAAGCTTAATATTTTCTTACAACTAGCTGATAATTCCTCTGTATATACACCTCAGGGATACACTGATGGTCAGGAATAATAAGACCCTACAAAAACCATCAAAGTTACCACTCGATTGTGCCTATGAATTTTATATTGAATTTTAGTACTAATGAAATTTTAATGTAAACTCTTTCATACCTTAGTCATTGGCTTAGAACTAGTGATTGCAATAAGGACTCGTTGATCAATACAATGATGAAGATGTAAAGGTATCTCTGATGTCAATAGCTGAAAATGATAATACATGAGACTCAAATGCAGTTATGAAGAATACACATTTTCTTTTGTCTCCATATCAAATAAAATATTTTGGTACCTCTGTGAATGTAGTATTACATCCTTCATTTTATAGTGTTGATCCCAAAGCTACAACACTTATTATTTATTACACATGTATGTAAATCTAGATTTGTGCCAACTTCTAACGCAGCTTCTGGAACCTTCTATTTGGTCGGTGGATGCCTACTAGCACTTTCTAGAATGTACTCCTAGTCCTTAACCCTCTGGGGTCTATTTAAGGATATTGCTGGCATTGTAAAAGGCAGTTCGAAGTGGAGTTTGAGAGGAGGTACTGAAAGGAGAAATTATCTCCAGATTTATGTTATTGTAAGCCCTTAGGGCATGTTTTGAAGTTTATTTTCTCTGTACTGAATGTACTAGCTTATTTTTTAGTTAATACAATTTCCCTTTTTTGTTGTGTCCATTATGTTCTTGGGTTGTGTCCCCATCAAGTGGTATCAGAGATGGTTTTCCTGAGTGTGTAGACAGAGTGCCGACTGTGAGGCAGTTTGCACCAGGACTGTGTGGTTGTGGGTTTGAGTTAAGAAGATGCCTCCACGAAGAGAGCATGGTGGAAGGGCCAGAGCTATTAATCCTGAGGAGGTTAGAGCCCTCCAAAGGCAGCTACAAGCATTGTAGGAGGAGCTTAGTAGAGGAACAATTGTGGCCGCAGGTGATGAAAGTGAAGATGACAATGAAGAAGACGAAATTGGACCAAAAGGGGAATTTGACAAGGAAGTTCTAAATCATGCAGAGGAAAGGCTTTTTAGGGCCATTACTAAGTTTGGGAAAAGACCTACAATTGAAGTGGGTGTATTTTCAGGAAATCTGAAACCAAATGAGTTGATCAATTGGATCAATGAACTGGAAGAATACTTTGAGTATGAGGATATTAGGAACCTAGATAGGGTTAAGTTTGCAAAGGCCAAAATGAAAGGCCATGCCAAAATCTGGTGGCAAGAGGTCCAATTGGAAAGAAACAGAAGAGGAAAGGAGAAGATCACAAGGTGGGATCGCATGGTGGACAAATTGAAGAAGCAGTTCAATCTTATGGACTATGAGCTTGATTTGTTTAAGAAGATGCATGGGTTAAAGCAAGTAGGAAGATCAGTCCAAGAATATATAGAGGAGTTTTACCGACTCTTGATTAGAGCAGGGCATGCAGAAGAAAATAAGGAGAAGGTTTCTCGTTATATCAATGGGTTGCGACCTAGCATCCAGGAGGAATTAAGTCTGGTAAGAATGACCAGCGTTGAAGAGGCATACTAGTTTTCCCTATGAGTTGAAGAGAAGATGAATAAAAGGTTTGAAGGAAGAAAAAGAGGGCACGGTCAAGGAGGAAGGAGAAGCGATAGATCATCTGGAGGTCGCAATGAAACCCAAAAGAAAAATGAAGATGTGGGTACTAGCAGGAACCAGAGGAATGAGGGTTTCAACCGCTCCCATGATCAAGACTTTGGAAATTAGAGAGGAAGAGGTAGAGGATGTGGAAAAGGAAGAGGAGGCTTCTTTGGTACCTTTTTCCATTGCAATGAAGAAGGTCATCATGCCTTTGAATGTCCTCAACGACAAGGAAGGACAGATAGGAGAGCTGAGGGCCAAGCTAGGGTTGCTCATGTGGATGAGGATGCACAATCATCACATTCAGAGGATGCAGAAAGAGGAGAGACCTTGGTAAATGAAAGAGTCCTACTAAGTGGTGAGATTGAACTAGGACAACGAAGGAGTTTGTTCCGTACCAAATGCAAGTGTGAGGATAAATTTTGTGACGTGATCATTGATGGTGGTAGCACTGATAACTTGGTATCAAAAGAGATGGTCTCTAAGTTGAAGCTCAAGAGGGAGAAACATCCCCAACCCTATCGAATTGCTTGGGTAAAAGATGATCATAAGGTCCTAGTAAGTGAACAATGTTTAGTGAAATTTAAAATTGGGAGTTACCATGATGAAGTTCTCTGTGATGTTATTTCGATGGATGTTTTCCATCTATTGTTGGGTAGACCATGGCAGTTTGATAGACATGCAGTAAATGATGGACATGCAAACACATACTCTCTGACAAAGGATGGAGTTCGCCACAAATTGAAGCCCATGAAAAAGGAAGGTGAAAAGATATGTATCAGTGCTAGGATTTTTCTTGTTGATGAAAGGAAGTTTTTAGATGGCATGAAACATCAGCATATGTGTCATGCTTTGATTCCTAAGAAAGATAAAGAAGGTAGTAGTGAAATACCACTTGAAGTTTTAGATTTACTAGAGGAGTTTGGAGATATTATCTTTGATAATGTTCTAGATGGATTGCCGCCAGTAAGGCAAATTAGTCATCAGATAGATCTGATTCCAGGAGCTAGTTTGCCTAACAAGGCTGCTCACAGGATGACTCCTACTGAAACAGAGGAGCTAAATAGATAGGTTCAGGAGCTGTTGAGGAAGGGCTTGATTCGAGAGAGCCTAAGTCCATGTGCATTACCTACAGTACTCGCACCAAAGAAGGATGGAGAGTGGAGGATGTGTACAGATTCACGAGCTATAAATAGGATAACCATCAAGTACCGATTTCCTTTTCCAAGGATGGATGATCTTATGGACTGCTTGAGTGGAGCTCAGTACTTCACAAAGATAGATCTCAAGAGTGGCTATCATCAGATACGGATTCGAGAAGGAGATGAGTGGAAAACAGCCTTCAAGACCAAGGAGGGTCTTTATGAGTGGTTAGTCATGCCCTTTGGATTGATGAACGCCCCAAGCACCTTCCTGCGGCTCATGAATGAGGTACTTAAGAAGTTCTTGGAAAAATTTGTTATTGTTTATTTGGATGATATTTTAATTTTCAGCAAGACTTTGGAAGAACATTTATTGCATATCCGTAGTGTCCTTGAAAGGCTAAGGGAAGAGAAACTGTTAATTAATCTGAAGAATTGTATCTTTGCAAAAAGGGATTTAGTCTATTTGGGGTTTGTTAAATCAGCTGAAGGTCTCAAAATGGATCTAAAGAAAGTAAAAGCCATCTTGGAATGGCCTACTCCAAGGTCTGCTACTGAGGTAAGATCATTTCATGGTCTGGTTAGTTTTTATAGGAAGTTTATTAAGAATTTCAGTGGCATATGTGCACCCCTAACTGATACAATAAGAGGGGATAGAAAAGAGTTCAAATGGATTGCAGCAGCTGCGAGAAGTTTTGAATTGTTGAAGAAGAAGGTAACAGAACAACCTTTGTTGGCACTTCCAGATTTTAGAAAGGTTTTCCAGGTGGATTGTGATGCTAGTGGTAGCGCTATTGGGGCTATATTAAGCCAAGAAGGTAAGCCTATTGCATATTTTAGTGAAAAATTGAATGATGCAAAGAAGAAGTATTTTGTTTATGATCAAGAGTTCTATGCAATAGTTCAAGCCTTAAAGAAATGGAGGCATTATTTATTGCCAAAGGAATTTGTTTTGTATACTGATCATCAGGCATTACAGTACCTAAATAGCCAAGGTAAATTGAATCAGAGGCATATGAAGTGGGTAGAGTTCTTGCAGAGTTATACATTTGTGTTGAAGCATAGAAGTGGCAAATCTAATAGGGTTGCAGATGCACTAAGTAGGAGGCAGTTGTTGCTTACAGTAATGCAGGTTGAAGTAGTTGGGTTTGATGAACTCAAGAATTTGTACCCCGAGGATCTTGATTTTGCTGAAGCATGGAAAGCTTGTAAAGAGCCTATTGTTGTAGATAGAACCAAGTGGTTAGACTATTTGATTCAGGATGGCATGTTGTTCAAGGGTAGTCAATTGTGCATTCCAAGGAGTTCCATGAGAGAAAATCTGATTGAGGAGAAACACAGTGGAGGGATGGCAGGACATTTTAGTCGAGATAAGACCATTGCCATTCTTAGAGAACATTATTTTTGGCCTCAAATTTCATAGGATGTGAAGAAGTTTGTATAGAGTTGGTAGGTTTGTCAAGTTGCCAAGGGGTTTAGTCACAATACTGGCCTATATCAGCCATTGCTTGTTCCATCAAGGCCATGGGAGGACATAAGTATGGATTTTGTTCTTGGATTGCCAAGGACACAAAGGGGTAATGACTCAGTATTTGTGGTGGTTGATAGGTTCTCCAAAATGGCACATTTCATTCCATGCCACAAAACTCATGATTCTATCCATATTGCAGACTTGTTTTTCAAAGAGATGGTAAGACTACATGGTCTTCCAAGGAGCATAGTTTCTGACAGAGATACTAAATTTGTGGGGTATTTCTAGAGGATATTGTGGAAAAAGTTAAGAACCGACTTGAAATTCAGTTCCACGCATCACCCACAAACTGATGGCCAAACAGAAGTGGTAAACAGAAGTCTGGGCAATTTGCTGAGATGTTTAGTTGGGGATAAGCCCAAGGGATGGGATTTGATTCTACCACAGGCAGAGTTTTCTTACAATAACTCTATAAATAGGAGTACTGGAAAATCACCATTCCAAATTGTATATGGGAATAGCCCAAGGACTACACCAGAATTGAGGAAGATAGAGCAAGGGGAGAGGACAAGTGCTGAAGTGAAAGAATTTGCTAAACATATCAAGCATCTACATGAGGAGGTTCAGGCACACATTACCAAGATGAATCAAGAGTATAAAGCTAGGGCTGATCAAAGGAGAAGACATAAGGAATTCCAAGTAGGGGATCTAGTCATAGTGCACTTATGAAAAGAAAGATTTCCAGCCGATACTTACAACAAGCTGAAAATGAAGAAATTTGGCCCCTGCAAAATTTTGAAGAAACATGACTTAGGAAATGCATATGAGGTGGAGCTGCCAGATGGTATTCACATTTCTCCCATTTTCAACATTGCAGATTTAACAGAGTATCATGATGATGGTGCAGATGAGGAGTTGGTGTTAGAGCCATGTCCAATTCCTGCTTCTAAGAGGGAGGAGATAGAAGACATTCTAGATCATTGTGTGGGTAGGAGTACCAGAAAAGAGCAATATGAAGAGTATTTGGTCAAATGGAAAGGACGACTGATCTAGGACTCAACTTGGATTTCAGCAGCTGAGGTTTCCCATTTGGGATTTCCTCTACCATTCATAAAGTGACAGGGTCACTTTTCAATCTACCCTGGGTGTCTGATGCAAGAGCATCCAAAGGTATAAGGGCAATCCTGTCTCACCCAAAAAAATGTACTTAGACTTAGTTTCTGTTTCATGTGTTTGCATTTTTGGACACCCATTTGGGTCAAATAAAGGTTCCAACTCTCACAGTTCCACTATCAGTGAGCTAGAAAATATCGAAAAAATAGGAGCATGTAATTGGGCCATCATTTTGGTAAACTAGAAGATGTGAATTGGCTAGATGAATGTAATTGTAATTTAGAGCATTCCAAAAAAAGAATCAAGTCAAAAGGCCCCATGGTTTGAAAGTTATTACAATTTTTTGAGTTGTGGAGCCCTCCTAAGAATGCTTCAAAGTCAGGTTAGGGGCATTAAATGACCTTGAAAAGGGCCAAAAAATGGGGGACAAGCAAAGCTTGTCCATAGGGCTATAGAACGCTTCAAGAGCTTTCCGAAAATGTAAACGGTTCGTCAATCGAAGCTACGGTTCAAAAGTTATGCCTCTTGGAAGTTCGATTACCATTTTTGGATTCTTCTAGATTTGCGCCAACTTCTAACGCAGCTTCTGGAACCTTCTATTTGGTCGGTGGATTCCTACTAGCACTTTCTAGAATGTACTCCTAGTCCTTAACCCTTTGGGGTCTATTTAAGGAGATTTTTGGCATTGTAAAAGGCAATTCGAAGTGGAGTTTGAGAGGAGGTACTGAAAGGAGAAATTATCTCCAGATTTATGCTAGTGTAAGCCCTTAGGGCATGTTTTGAAGTTTATTTTCTCTGTACTGAATGTACTAGCTTATTTTTCAGTTAATACAATTTCCCTTTTCTGTTGTGTCCATTCTGTTCTTGGGTTGTGTCCCCATCAGGTTGATAGTGACTTAAAACTTTACAAAATGCAATCAATGAGAATTTTACATTGAGGGGGGAGTAATAATCAATGTTTCATTCTCATTGTTTGACAAACTCTTATATAAAGAGTAGACAGATGATATGGTTTAGTCTTCTTCTGAGAATGTTAGTCATATTGGTTCAGAAGGATTCATGATACAACTACTATACTTAGCGTGACCAATTGATGCTAAAAACCTTAGTATTGACATCATTTAACCTTTGCAATTCCAGGCATAAGATGATTAGCATACAATGGTACTTGAACAAAGAATACTAATAAATATTTAGGATGTGAATTGATAATACCATTTTGCAGATGATTTTGACATCTCACCCTTTATCACTTGTGCGTCAACTTTATTAGCCCTCTTCTTTGGTGACCTACAAATGAAGAATTAGCACAGTAACAAATCTAAGATAAGATTAAAAAAATGGGTCCTATTAAAGAATCTAATATAAATTCAAATAATGTATCTATATTCTAAACAAATCAAAACTAAATCTCATCACTTACACATCATAACAATACGGTCCACCTTAGTCATGTGATAGTCTTGGGGAAGAGGTTGTAACATTGTATTTGGATCCAATTGATCACTTTTTCTCTCTCTCCCAATTCAATCTAATGAGCCAACTAGATCTGCTCAACATTTTAATGTCTCAAGTATTGCCTCATGGTCTGACTTGCGAACTTTCCAAAGAATCTTATTATGTGGTTTTCCACCATATTTTATCAAGTGGACATTTGATGCGACAACAAGGTTTGAATAATGAAGAATCTTCCTCTCTGTTTGCCAATCCTCAAATAACCACAAGTTAGGATTTTTCATAGGATATCGTCTAAGCCATGTGCCTGTTACAACCACTGTGCCAACATGGTAATCTAAACCTTCACCATCTATAACCGAGTGATCCAATTTTTGTTTGGCTTCAACAAAATGACACAAATAATAATCTGTCCCTTCTTCATTGTCTTCAAGTGCAATAACAGCAAAAACATGGCCTGCAGTGACAAATGTACAAAATGCGATCATTAATTCAAAAAATACTTGGGTAAAACTTATAAAGTTACATATTGAAATTACAAAGATATATATATATAGATATATATATATATATATATATATATATATATATATATATATATATAGATATATATATATATATATATATATATATATATATATATATATATATATATATATATATATATATATTACCAGGTTGCACTAAATCTGACAAGCGGTCAAAGTCAATAGATGAATCCATCTCTACCATTTCCAGTGCTTGTGGGGGACGATAGGTGTCAATTGGGTCCAAAACCCATATATCCCATTCGTCCACCCATTCAGTTGAATCATAGTCATCCCAATTTTCCTCTGCACATGATGGACAAGATCATGCCATTTTTCGTGTGTGGATACTCCATGAACCTGCATCAGAGCTTCTAAAAGAGTGTAACTCACTAGATCCTGTTAGTGTGCAACAATCTTGATATGGTGCAATGTTCGTATTATCTATCAACCAAAAAAATCTTCGAATTGTAGACTCGCCTTCCTTACCTGGACCCATTGTAGCGTTACACCATTGGACGATGGATTTTGCATCTATCAATATTGCTCCATCTTTGTTATTTAGTTCTTCACGAGCCAAGGCTCTTTTAATGCATGCGCCTACACCATCGTGCTCTCCCTTACCATGACTAACCTCTGTGAAATTCCACATATATTGAATTCTACACAACCTGTGCATCCTGCTCAACCAATAGAACATCCTTACATTCTTGAATTGAGATGCACAATTGTCTAACCAAATAATGTGTTGACGATATGATATGCCCCTGTTAGCCAAATCTCCATAAAATAGTTGAAAATAACCATGTACAAACTCCGTAGAATGTGATCGATCATCGCTGATGTAAAAATGGTACTCCCTCAAAATCTTCCTGTCATCCTTTGTACTTGTAGATGAATGCATGAATGTTATGTGAACAAATATAGAAACCTATTGAGATGTATAATACTTTGCTTGCACCTCATTTTGTGGTTGTAGTGTGTAGTTCTCTGCAAAATCTACAACCGAAACAATGTTATCCAATGGAAATGTATCCTTGCACAACTTGAATTGCAAATCCAACCATCGAGCTCTATGGGTATGCCTTGCATACTCGTACATAATCTTTTCACGAAAAATCTTCATGAACTCATACACTAAAATCTTTTCAATAACTAGATCACATCTTTTACCATGTTTCCCATCTTTTAGAGCATATGTCACTGTCTTGAATTTTCCGTAATCTACTATTTCATTTCCAATTGCATGTGTACTATCCATATGTTGACAAGTTGATAAAAGTTGCAAAGAACCACAAAATAAGCACGTACCATCCAAGCATGATGTCTTGTAAAATTGTTGGCCATCCCCTATTTCACATAAAATGTTGGATATGAATTCCCTTGAAGATCTTGGTGGCTCTTTTATGTCACAATCCTGCAAAACAAACTGAGAATGCAAAACTACGCATATGTGCCTAAAAACATCAAAATGGTTAGAAAATTCAATATGTATCCTACAACAACAAGTTGTGCGTGTGTGATTTATTTTCGCATAAAAAGGTTTACCCATCTCAAAAAATATTTGACTTATTCGAATTTGAGGATACATACCAATAAATTTTGCAAAAAATTGTGTCTGAGTTGAGTCCAAAAAATGTTTCGCATGTGGCTCGCGATTTCGGCTACCAATCCTCCTTCTTACAACATCTCTTTGATTAGGAGAAACATGTGTGTTATTTTTCCAAAAATCTTCAATCAATGATTTCAAGGCTTCACTAATTTCTTTATCCTTTCGTGGTAGTCTACCGCTAAATGTTCGTAACTCATTTTTTGTTGGATCTTCTAATCTCTCACGCCTTAGCATGGCTCTCCTTAAGGTACCTCTACCAATTTTTAATGTTTTGCTTGTCTTTCTCATGAGTCGAGCTTTCTTCATTTGGCTACTTACTATTGTCGATGTGAGTACTCATCTTGTGATATTACTATCTTTGGTGTGTGATTTAGAACCCACTTTGTCATAAGCACTCATTAGATTCTTTACAATATTTCTTTCATTTGAATCATCCATCGTTCTTAGCCCAAGAATCTTCATGATAGGCCTTAATTTCAAATTCTTCATCATTTCAACAAATAATTTGCATTGACCTGTAATATTTAATTCTTCAAAAAATAATCTCCACATATGATTAACTTTTCTTTGACAAGTACACTTGCTAATCTTGTCAGGCATTGATTTCAAAATGTTAGTATCAATATCAATCAAATATTTTGGTTTTCTAAAACGAATTGTAGAAGGTGTTCTAATCTCTTCAATTCTCTCAACATTTTGAACATCGATATAAGGTTGACTGTATTGCATACCTTGAACTGAAGATGATGTGCCTTGGTAATAAGATGTAAAAGATGGAATATCACCTACTTGATGTGTTGATGTTGTGCTTTCAACATGACATGATGGAGTGTGTATATCGTCGAATCTATAAATCAGTGTCTCTTCAACATGAGAGGATGATATGACTTCAACATTGGAAGATGGTGTAGTGGATGATATGAATCCAACATTTGAAGATGGTGTAGCAGACGATATGACTCCAACATTGGAGGATGGTGTAGCTTCACAATTCAATTGTCTTATTGAGCGTAACAATCTCATTCGTTCTCCTTGTCTTTCTAATTCTTCCTCCTTGTTTCTTTGTACTGGTGGTTCTTGATCCTCTTCGAAAGTTAATTCTTCATCATTGCTTTGCAATTTTATTTGTTCACATAGTAATTTCATTTTATCTCTTTTAATTGTCAAATCTCTCTCCCTATCTGCATTTGTTTGAATCTTTGGTTTCTTCTTTGGCATGATGATGATTTCTACATGTCAAATTATTCAAACATTCAAATTACTTAAAATGTGTAAATTAAAAATTATTCAATTACATATAAAAATTATAATTATTTGAATGAATACACAATATATATCAAAAGACTTGTCAAATTTCTAACCATTTCGAAATAACACTTCATTCAAACATACAATTTATAATGAATTCACTATATATTACATAACATATCAAATTATAATCAAATTTGTATCTATATATCGACAAACAATATTTAAAATGGATTGCACTAACCTTTTCTATTAAAAGAATATTCAAAAATTCTTCAAATCACGTATCCAATGATTGAATTTGGTGTTTGCTAGCTTCCAAAAGTGTTGAAATAGTGTTTTCTAGATGTTGAAACCCGTGTTTTCTGTCGGAATAACAGAGAGCATAACAGACCAAAAGTTAAAAATGGATGAAATGGGCCCCAAGGTTGGTTTTTGACCATTTTTTGGTGATTTGAGATAGTGCGTACGCACTATCTCAAAACACATCACTCCCCATCCTCCCTACTCTCTCTCCCATCCCCTCCCTCTCTCTCTTCCTACTCTCTCCCATCCTTTACTCTCTCTCACCCTCCCTCTCCCACCACCTACTCTCTCTACCTCTCTCACCCCCTCTCCTCTCCCATCCCTGACTCTTTAGATCTCTCACACACACTCTTATCCCCCCTATCTCTCTCCCTCTCCCTCTCCTACCACCTAATTTCTCTCCCCCATCCCCTACTCTCTCTCTTCTCTCCCATCCCCTACTTTGTCTCTCTTACACACATTCCCATTCCCCCTCTCTCTCCCTCTCCTGCCGCCTACTTTCTCTCCTCCATCGTCATACTCTCTCTACCACCCCCTACTCTCTCTCACCCTCACACTACTACTACCTACTATCTCTCTCTCTCAAGTTCCCTCTCTCCCTCTCTACTCTCTCTCCCCCATCTTGTACAAGCTCTCTCTGCCTCTCCCACTCTCTCTCCCATTGCCTACTTTCTCTCCCCCATCCCCTGCTCTCTCTCTCTCGTCTCCCATCCCCTACTCTCTCACACTCTCACACTCTCCCCCATCCCCTACTCTCTCTCTTCTCTCCCATCCCCTACTCTCTCACACTCTCACTCTCCCCCATCCCCTATTCTATATCTCTTACACATACACCCCCATCCCCCCTCTCTCTTTCCCTCTCCCACAGCCTACTTTCTCTCCCCCATCGTCGTACTCTCTCTCTGCCACCCCCTACTCTCACACTCTCACACTCTGTCCCATCCCCTGCTCTGTCTCTCTTACACACACACTCCCATCCCCCCTCTCTCTTTTCCTCTCCCACTGCCTACTTTCTCTCCCCTATCATCGTACTCTCTCTGCCACCCCCTACTTTCTCAAAACACATCACTCCCCATCCTCCCTACTCTCTATCCTCCCTACTCTCTCTCCCATCCCCTCCCTCTCTCTCTTCCTACTCTCTCCCATCCTTTACTCTCCCTCACTCTCCCTCTCCCACCACCTACTCTCTCTACCTCTTTCACCCCCTCTCATCTCCCATCCCCGGCTCTTTAGATCTCTCACACACACTCTTATCACCCCTATCTCTCCCCTCTCCTACCACCTAATTTCTCTCCCCCATCCCCTACTCTCTCTCTTCTCTTCCATCCCCTAATTTTTCACTCTTACACACATTCCCATTCCCCTCTCTCTCCCTCTCCCACTGCCTACTTTCTCTCCCCCATCGTCGTACTCTCTCTACCACCCCCTACTCTCTCTCACACTCACACTACTACTACCTACTATCTCTCTCTCAAGTTCTCTCTCTCCCTCTCTACTCTCTCTCTCTCTCCCATCTTGTACAAGCTCTCTCTGCCTCTCCCACTCTCTCTCCCAACGCCTTCTTTCTCTCCCCCATCCCTTGTTGTCTCTCTCATCTCCCATCCCCTACTCTCTCTCTCCTCTCCCATCCCCTACTCTCTCACACTCTCACTCTCTCCCATCCCCTACTCTATCTCTCTTACACATACACCCCCATCCCCCCTCTCTCTTTCCCTCTCCCACCGCCTACTTTCTCTCCCATCCACCCCCTACTCTCACACTCTCACACTCTCTCCCATCCCCTGCTCTATCTCTTTTACACACACACACTCCCATCCCCCCTCTCTCTTTTCCTCTCCCATCGCCTACTTTCTCTCCCCCATCGCCGTACTCTCTCTCTGCCACCCCCTACTTTCACACTTTCACACTCTCTCCCATCCCCTACTCTCTCACTTTCATAGATACACACACTCTTATCCCCCCACTCTTCTTCTTCTTTCCCATCCCCTACTCTCTACATCGGTCACACACACTCCCATCCCCCCTATTTCTCCTCCTCTCCCTCTCCCTCTCCCACTCCCTCTCCTGTTGCCTACTGTCTATCTCTCTCAAGTTCTCTCTCTCTCTCTCTCTCTCTCTCTCTCTCTCTCTCTCTCTCTCTCTCTCTCTCTCTCTCTCTCTCTCTCTCTCTCTCTCCCTCCCATCCCTTACTCTCAATCTCTCTCCCATCCCCTACTACTTCCTCTCAAACTCTCACACTCTCTCCCATCCTTTACTCTATCTCTCTTATAAATAAATACACATTCTCATTCCCCCCCCCCTCTCTCTCTCTCTCTCGCAGTCCTTGTCCCACTGCCTACTCTCTCCCATCCCCTACTCTATCTCTCTTAAATACTTCCATTCCACCTCTCTCTCCCTCCCACTACCTCTCCCACCGCCTACTATCTCTCTCTCTCTCTCACTCTCTCCCTCTCTCTCCCATCCCTCTACCATTGCCTACTCTCTCTATCTCTCTCTCCCCTCTCTCATTCTTGACTCTCTCTCTTTGACACACACACACCCATCCCCCCTCTCTCCTCTTCCATCCCCTACTTTTTCTCTCACTTGCTCTCCCTCTCCCACTGCCTACTCTCTCTCTCACTCTCACTCTTACTCTCTCCCTCTCCACTCTCTCTCTTTGCTACCCTCTAGTCTCTCTTAAATTTTCACACTCTCGCCTATCCCCTACTCTCTCTCTCTCTCTCTCTCTCTCTCTCTCTCTCTCTCTCTCTCACACACACACACACACACACACACATTTCTATTCCCCCCTGTCTCCCCCTCTCCCACTCCCTCTCCCATCACCTACTCTCTCTTCCATCCCCTACTCTCTCTTGAGCTACTTTGTCTTCCCCCTCTCCCATTCCATACTCTCTCTCTTTCACACACATGCACTCCCATCCTCCTCTCTCTCAAGTTCTTCCTCTCCCACTCTGTCTCCCATCACCTACTCTCTCTCCTCCATCCCCTACTCTTAATCTCTCTCTCCCAACCTGTACTCTCTCACACTTCCTCTCTCTCCCATCCCCTACTTTAAATCTCTTTCCCCCATCCCGCACTCTCTCTTTTCCACCCGTACTCTCTCACACACTTCCTCTCTTTCCCACCCCTACTCTCTCTCTCTCTCATCCTATACTCTCTTTGCCACCCCTACTCTTTCTCACTTTCTCTCTCCCATCTTGTACTCTCTCCCCTCTCCTATCCCCTACTTTCTCTCTATCTCTTTCATGCACACACATAGCCATTCCCCTATCCCCCCCCCCCACCTAGTTCTCTTTTGCAACTTACATCTTAATAGTGCGTGTGCACTATAGTGCTTGCGCCCTATAGCGCGCACTTGCTATTTAGAACTGAGGTTTAAATAGCGCGTGCACGCTAGAGTGCATGCGCGCTATAGGGCACACGTGCTATTTAAACCTTAATCAAACCCAAGCCTAAGGCTTGGTTTTGCCTTGGAGATCCAACCCAAAGGTTTGGATTTGATGAACAGGCCTGAGACGTGTTTTCTAGCAAACATACAAAAAATGATTTTTTTTTCTTTTGTGCTCCCCTTCAAGATTTCTCGTGGTTGGGTATCAATAAGATCAGGTTACATAGCATTATAGGTCTTTGTATTCGCTATCTAACCATATAATTTATTTTTAATTTGAACAATTTCAAGCCTTTCATCTATAATTTATTTTGAATGTATGTTCATTTTTTGTCAAAAACCACCACGTACTAATTGGGCTATAGATTTTAGCTCGTTCATTGAATTTTGTAACAACTTAGTTTTTTAGAAACTAGACTCCATTCTACACACTTTGAAAAAAAAAAAGTTTTGATTTTAGATTAGTTTTCAATTATTTCTAGGGGGAGCACACAGATATTTCACGTTTTTGGGATGTGTCTAGTTAAAAAATTCGTTAAAAAAAAAAGACATTATAAAATTACTCAAAAAATCTGGGATAAACTACATAGTGTTAAGTAACTTTTGACCAGAGCAATTAAAAAATTTCAAAAGAAAAAGTTAAAATTTTTGGGGGGCCACACTTTGTACTGTGCTATGTTTTTTTGGAATAAATAGTACCACTTTTTGTGGCCCCCTTTTTTGAGGACCTAAAACTAAACCATTTTGAAAAAAAATTAGTAGTTTAGAAACTAGATTCAAAGGACTACGACTTTTTTTTTTGTCGTATCTGAAAATTTTGAGCGTAACTATCTTCAAATTCTTGTTGAAGTTCAAAATTTGCAGATTTTAGGAAAAAGGTGTCCACTTATACCCCCCTTTTGACACCACGACTTTGTGCACTTACCCACTTACCCTTAATTACGGGGCGGGGCACCCCTATATTCGGTCGAAGAAGGTACTATTCTGGCAATCAAGGAATGTTCCTAAACCCTTCCAAGGAATCAATTCACTTGCCATCTAGTAAGGGCCCAGGTCCCTCACCAGGAAGCTGCCCTAGGATGGGTGTTACGTACCCCTGTTGGAATGGGCAAACATTGTTCTTATCGAGTCAAAATTATCCTTTACAAATAAGAAACAGCCCAATTTATATAAAACATTAGACATTTATTTCTGTTTTATTTTCTAATATTTTTTGAAAAAAAAAATTGTAAGAGATTTCCTATGCACTCTATGTGTATGCAAAGTTGCTCATAAGCATCACATTTTCTATAGGTGTTTATATTACGCATTCCTTTCATTGAAATTTAAAAAAAAATAAAAATAAAAATAATCCAACTTTTAGCAAAAGATAGGAACTCGAGTTGTGTTTCAGCTCTTATTTAGTATAAATACCAATCTAATAATTCCATAATCTTCATGTTAGAGTGATGTAATTAATGAGGCATCATTCATCTTGCACCAATAACATATAAATCAAAATTATGTCCAAGAGTCGATGCTCTTCCACTAAAATCATTCCTCAAATTTAAAACACAACACTTTTTACCTTTTCCAAAATCATTATAAAATAGAAAGAATTAATCAACATTTGTCCTGTCAAATAAATTTGTATAGTTAGCAACACCTTCAACTACATTTTGCATAGTTCTTTGACCTTTTTCATCAACAAATGTCTACCTACCTTCTTTAATTTTCTCTTTATCAACAGTGTTTAAGTGAAAAATCTACATTATTTAAATATGAAATACGTGAGTTTGTCCTATTTAGTTTGTTTAATTGTTATAAGGAAAGATCAATTAATAGAGAAGAAAAATTTCACATTTCAGTATTTATTTGGTCATATACTATATCTTATAACATACAATAGCAACAGAATCTTTTAAATCTTCTTTCTTTTTAAAAGAAATACAAATTTGAAATAATAAATAAATTTCATATTTATTTGCTTGTATACTATGTCTAATCACATACAATAGCAACAAAATCTTTTAAATCTTCTTTCCTTTTGAAATAAATATAAATTGAAATAATAAATAATTTTCTATTGGTTTTAGGAATTACAAGAGCTTCTTAATCAAATGATCAATGGTCTAGATTAGCATATCCCTACAAAGAGAATCAAGTGCACTCAGTATATTCTAAACCATAACCAAGTGTACCTTAGACATAATTGAAACCATGTTCATTAGCAAGTAAATGGCATCTTTTTTGTTCATGAATAAATTTCGATAGATAATTGACAATAAAGCAAAAATATGGTCATGTACAAGTCAAGTAAATGAGACTTGCAACAAGCTTCCTATAGAGAGCTACATCAAATTGAGATGAACCTTAGACGAAAGAGATTTTTAGACCTTTTTCCACTTTAGTGGACATAGGTTTGCAACTAGCAACTAGACATTTCAAAATTCTTCGTAAGTGCCATGGAATATTTCATCTATGTGATAAAAATGTAATGCTCATGTCATATCTCAAATAATATGATAATGAATTCAAAGGACCAAACATAATTCTATGGACGTAGCTATCCTCCTTACAGAATGCACCATTGACTTTTTATTAAAAAAATTGGAAATACAACAAATTTTTACAAAAAATTTAGGATGAATTCTTTATGATTTGAAAGGCTTATGGTGGAAAACAACAAGAAACCTGCAAAGAAATAGTTGTGTTTTGCGGGTCTAAAAAAAACAACAATACTCTAGTTTTTTGGTGCATTCTGTCAAGACGGCAATTTGTGAATTTCTATCCGATATCATTTTTTTGGATAGAATGTTGGAAATCAAGAATTCATATTGGATTACATTCCTATAAAGGATCAAACTACAGACATCTTCACAAAGACACTCTACATTTGCCCCCTTCTCTAGCCCTCGTTGCTCTCAACCTCTCTTCTCCTAAAGTGATAATATTATTACTTAGGAACCACAAATTTGAGCAACTTAAGGAAACTTAACCCATCCATGTTTTTCTCCTTATGAGACAAGAAGGCAATAACAATTTGCGCCAAATGATAATGGAACAACAAATTGTCAAACCAAAAGTCTTTAGACCTCAAAACCCAATAAAAACTCTTAGATGCAAAAGGAGATGCAAGAAGAGAGCTCTGATACTCTATAGGAGTATACTCCATAACCAAGTTCAATGACCTAAAATATAGCCCTCAATATAACCTAAAAGTATATGGAGTGTTGCTATAAGATTTGATTTTGTTGCTAAACTTGTGCCCTTACCAATATTTTTTAATATTGTTCAGTATAATAACAACTTTGCTAATTTAAAACTTGTATCCGAACGATAACTTCAAATAGTGAAATAAGCAATTATGCACATGAACGCAATAACATAATCTTTTATGTGGAAACCCAATGCGGGAGAAAATGACAAATAAATGTTTTCTTATATAAATTGTTCTTTTACAATATTTTGTAGGTTACAACCTACTAGAGGCTCCAACCCCTATGTTTATGAGCACTGACTCAATAGAAGCTCCAACTCCCACACTTCGCAGGCTTCAACCTATTGGAAGCTCCAACTCCCCATTGCTATCTTCGTGAGCACCAACTCATAGCACACAAACCTCTTTTCCACCTTGCCAATGTTGCTTACCCAGCTCATGATGGATGCACTATATCCCAATTTGAAGCCACCCAAAATCTATACTCTTCCTTTCATCTTTTCTATTTTTCTCTTTAATAAATATATAAATTAGATCAAAAATCTAATTATATATTCTTCTTTATTTCACTTCTTACCTCACTCACTTACTCCACTTGCATTGACTTCTCATTCATTCCAAACATCATCTTTCATAATCTTCTCTTATTTTATGATTTCTTTTCACATTTCTATCTTTTTATATCTATTCATTACTTCTCAATTTGCTAACTTTTTTCTTATACACTTTTATTTCTCTCCACTTTTTGTTTGTGTGTGTGTGTGTGTGTGTGTGTGTAATATTTTACATACTCATAGTTTCATATATTATCCAAAGAATGTTACAATTATATCATTGCTATTAATATTCAATTATGAATTAAATTTTATTCAGTTCTTGTATACAAAATAAATTTAAATAATATGTTAATTCTTCACTATAAATCATGGCAAGAAACAATTAGTACAATTGTAAAATTGCTATCTTGATAGCAATGTCGCAATTTGACCTATAATGAAAAATCGTATATTTATAACTTAATATAAACAAATTTTAATTATAATATTTTTAATAAATTTCATAATTGACTCTATCTAGTTTAAATTTTGTAATGTGTTTACTAGAGAGTGTCCTTGTAAATTTGCTTCAAAGAGGAACATATTGTGTTGCAAGGCCCAAGTAGTCATGGATATGTACAATTATAGGTTATATAAACAATAATCTAGAATTTATGCTAAAATTATTAAGTCTCCTCATGTGAAAGAAAATAAATATAATTTGAAGCAATCCCTATTAGTGTAAGTTCCTTATTAGTAAATTGATTTTACAAATTAAATAGTTTCATCAATTATAATTAAGCATATACTAATATTGGTTAAACTTGACTTTATATTAATCGAGTTAAACTTGATTTTATATTAACATCGAGGTTTTGGACTTTATAATTGCTAGAAAGATGGTTTTGTTTTTAAATTTTAATATTTTTAATATATTTTAGTAAGGTTTAAAATTGTTTAGGCTTATTACCTTTCTAAATGTAGAGCTTTTTCATCTTCAAAGAATTTATTAAGTTGTGTTGGCACGTGTATTGTGGGTGAGATGTGTGTCATTCTACAGGAAACTTCACTTGCCTTTTCATAGAGTTTCCTAGCCAAAGAGGCTGTTATACTGAAGATTTCTTTAGGTCTATTGAAGTTTCAGTGCAAGAGAGCCCAATTTAGATTTTAAAAACTTGAAAGATTCCATGAAAATCAAGAAATTTGATGCAGGGCATTTTAGGAATTTTAATCAAGGAATGACAGGTCCATGGGAGAGGTAAAACCTACATTTTAATATTCAATTTACAGTGGTTGGTTTTGGGTTGAGGATATAAAACCCCCTACTAGTTTAAGTATTGTTTGTTTGTAAAAATAATTTCGTTAGAACACACCCTGTAGATTTTGGGAAAATATTCAAATTGATGTGGGATTTTTGTAGAAGTACTTGTCATCAAATCATGAAAACGATGGTTCTTTGCCGCCTGTTGATGCATATTCCTCCAAGTTTTCATTATTTTGGTACAACGTGCCTAGATTTTAGAAAAGGGAGCTGTAGGAGAGCAATTGGCTAGGAACTTTCTCATGGCATGTTTGAATGTTGGCTTCATTTGGCTCGGTACAGGACTTAGTCGTGCAAACAAATTACAAGTGTGGGGTTCTTCTTTTGGTCATACGCCCGAGAAGCTCTGTCTACTGCCGTGTGTTTTGTTTCCTCAAGCCTCTGGCGGATCTTCAAAAAGTGTGTCGGCGTTGGCTTTATATGCCTCAACTGTGAAGAAATCTCTCTCTGCATCTTATGATGGTTCTCTACAACATCATCTTTTCGACGAGCTACTTGAGAGTTTGATTCATGTTGTGGTTTCTAGCATTATTTCAAAACCACCGTGCTTTCTTCACCTACTTCAACCATCACAGGGCACACTCACTCTCCTTTGCCATTTCCATATCCTCTTTCGCCTTCTGTTTGATCGCCTAAGTCTCCCAATGCCTTGCTGAATTCTATCAATTCTAAAAAAATATTTTCTTGTCATGTCATTCTTTCAAGACTGTTGTCTCCTATTATTCACAAGTTAACACAAAATTCATGGTGGAGCTGACAAATTCTTTGCAAAATTTATAGCTAAATTCATGGCAGATGACTCAAATTTTAGGCAATGGCTGTCACGGCTCCACCCAAGGCTCCAACTTACAACATTGCTTGACCACTACTTGTCTTAAATCAAATCGCCCTAGAAACTTCCGCAGTGAACTGGAGGCCATTATAACACTAAAAACTTCCAGAATCAATCGAAGGTGTTTTTTTTCCTTTTTTTTTTAGTCTAAAAATATATATAACCCCCACCAAAACTGATAACAACCAATAAGAATTGAGATATTAGTGAACATAAATATATTTTAAAAATAATTCATTTTAAACCTTAGATTATCAGACATTAGTTTTTGAAAAAAATTAATTGTTGCCCCCACCAAAAACATTAGTACCCTGCCTTATAGATAAGACAGGGACTAATAATACACTCATCGGTTTATTAATATAAATGTCCATATTTTTACTTTCCATATTACAGTTATCATCATTATAATTTGATGCCATTCGAATATTTTTAATCCATTATTTTAACCGATGCTGAAATGATATAATTATAGCCGGAACAATTTGTGGATTCTGATCTCTGCGTACTCAACATATTTCATGCACCTATTTATTACCTTGCGATAATTTGCATAGTCGTTATCTGTATCTTTAATGGGCTCCATCTTCCTTAGTTTATCATTTGTTTTCATTATTTAAATTGTTGCAACTACCCTTATCGTCTCCATTTGAAATAAATAAGTATTCCTGCCAAGGCAGGAACTAATATTGTGAACCTGCATTCATATTATTTTTTTAGTCTTTATTTATATAGGCAGAGAACTAATGTTCTCGGATGACTTCTTCATTGATTTTTATAACTAAAACTATTGAACTTTGTAAAACTAAAACTATTGGACTTTGTAAAGGTTCAAAATTCAGTTTATTTTTTAATTCACTTTTGTTCAGTAATTACTTTTTTCTATTGGCTATCAGCAAGTTTTCCAGGGGTATAATTAATTTAGTGACACAAAAAAATCAAAATTTATTTTCTACAAGCTTCTTCCAAATTCCTTCCAACAACTAAGAAACTTCTGGAATCCCACTGCTTACAAGCTTGCACCATTACATTTTCTCTGGAGTCTGTTAAATTTCCTAAAACTCTAAGCCCCAAGAGGCCTTGCGCTAGCCGCACCAGGCATCGCATATATCTCGCACAGTTTGACCTATGACAGTAAAATGATGTGCTCGGACTCAGCAATGTGTGTCTGGGCGTCATTTTCCAAGGAATGGTTTGCGCTGGGCATTTTGGTGAAGCTCTCACAAGTTTAATCCATTCTAACTTTTGATTGAAAATGCAACCATGGATGGATAGCCCATCCATGATTGCAAGAAAACATGAATCTCTACCAGACTCTCTGGGACAAATTAATATGAGAGTATTTAAGTATACAATCTTCAGGAGTGAAATCCTTGTAGATAAGAGAATTGATTAATCCTCAACAGCTGCACATACAAGACTGCTGAACCACTAAATTGGATCTCGTGTCAAGGTCGTTGAGTACATCGTTTAATTGCGAACTCAAGGCGGTAGCGCTGTTTTCAACAGAATTGTCGAAGATCTCCATCTCTGAAGTTTATTGCCTTGGCCTCGAGGAACTCGAAGAACTGGAGGTTAATCTTAATGAGCATCTAACAGATTTGCCCAAGACACTTGAGATTATTACTTTGGTAGCGAACCCCGAATTGCATGCGCTTCCCAGCTTTGTCCAATTTTCTTCTCTCCGAGTATTTGAACTCCAACACTGCTATACAATTGAGAAAATGCGTGATTTTGAACATTGCCTATCATTGCAGAGACTGATAGCCGCAAGGAAGGATTGGAAATAATCAAAGTCGCGGCAATCAACAGAGTTGAGGGTTGTATTTAAAGCATAAAGGTAATATTTGTCGAGCTAGATTGCACATTTAGGGTTGTATTCAAAGCATAAGGATTGCGTTTAGCTAGATTGCACATTTACATTTGCACTGTATATCTTTATATCTTCAGCATCATTCCAATGAGCTTACATAATACGAAACACATCTTTGAAAGCAAACTAATAAGATGAGGGAAAATGATCATGATCCAATGCTTCCATGGAAGGAAATATATGTGACTGTACTTAATCTTTGTTAAAAAGTAGAAATTGCTAAAAAAACCTTAAAAATGGATGAACATAAACTGCGATGACATCATAATTGGTTAAATTGTGCACAGCATATATTCCAAACTTGTGGTAGGATAGGTTTCACTAAAAAAATTTAACATGTCAGTGGTCTTTCTGACATACAATAAATTGTTACTTATCCTTTTTATCTTTTCTAGATGATTCTTTCTACTTTTTGATGCATAAATCTTATCTTTATTGTTTTGTTTTTTTTAACTTTAAAACAATCAGAAAATAGAGATTAGCATCTAATAATTTATTTTAAAATCTAACTTGCATTTGATTAGTCATAAATAAAAATCAGACATATTGGTAAAAACATTGAAAAATATTAGTTTGGAATAATAATAATAACAGTCAAAACAATCATACTTCTAAAAATAATCTCCACAGTAAAAAAACAATTGTCATATTATCAAAGTCATTCATTTGTGTTATAATATTAGGTTTCTTTAATTTAATATTTGTATAACAAAAAATAGTTTGGTCTTAAATAAGAACACCATTAAGTTAATTTCAATGAAAAAAGTGAAAGATGTGATTGCTTGATGCATTGATGTGGAAGTTTTAAATATTTATGTTGTTAGTTTTACTACCTTTTCTTCTCCAAACATTTGGTTAAAAATTAAATCATTTTTTAAAATATAAATTGATATTATAATGTGATATTGAATTTGACTATGTAAAAGAGTCAATTCTTTTAGTTTTGCATGTACTTCTAGCTTGAATTAGACTTATGTTCAAATGTTTTTCCCCAATAAAATCTATACACACAAAATAGTTTAATTTGATTAGATCTTTAGAAAAGATTAAATAATTTACTACATCATATTTTTAAGTTTATATTAATCACAATAATACATACAAATTAACATTTATTTCTTCTATAAATCTATCATATTTTTATTTCTTTAATTACTCGTCACATTATGGAAGCTCTTCTTTTAATTTTATTATCACCCATTTTAGAGAGTGTTAGTAGAATATTCATTATTTCCCTTTCAAAGGTGTGTCAAGGTCATGGTCACTGGAAGTACATGTTTGCTTAAGAAAGTTGTTTAATATTACAAAATACATTTACATCAGTATGCAATGTATATTTTTATTTTATATAATAGCATGACAAATAATTTCTCAACATGATCATATAATTTAGGTGGGAAACTTATTTCAAAAGGTAAGGACTCCAGCTCATCAAGAGCTCTTGTTACTATATGTACGATGCTTGTAAAAATATAGATTTCCTCCTCATAATCTCCTATAAGCCAGAATTTCTCATACCATTATCGTATCTTTAAATATTTATTTATTGTTGTGGTTCACTATCGTTAAATCTGCTATTCATAGGTTCATGTATCTAGGGCACTTGCTTCCTTATTTTTGTATTTAATTCATATTTGATACCACTACATAGTCATCATACCATGTATCAAATTTCACATTAATATGGCTGCGGTAATTTTCCATCTCCATTGTTTGTGTGTAATTGTTTCTCATCTCTATTCACGATTCTAACTGTTGACTTGGTGGTCAGCACCTCCTTTTGAGGTTCACAACATGGCTTAACCGCCTCTTGTAGATCTAGGTAAGTCTAGTGTTTGCGACATTTGTTGATAGCTCGAGCCTTTGGCACAATGGGAAACATACCAACAATTGGTATCAGAGCCTTGGGTCACGGGTTCGAATCTAGGGAGGTCTCCTTCATTCCGTTGGTGCAGAACCATCGGTGGGTGCTGAGGGGGAGATTGTTGACTTGGTGGTCAACACCTCCTTTGGAGTTCACAACATTGTTTAACCGCCTCTCGTAGATCTAGGTAAGTCTAGTGTTTGTGACGTTTGTTGATAGCTCGAGCTTTTGGCACAACGGCAAACATACCAACACTAACTTATTGCTTCTTTATCTCTATTTACATCATTAATTTTATGGTTTATATTTCATTATTATCACTGCCAATATACTTCTTTATTATAGTTGGGCTTTGTGACTTATCTCCAATGCTGCTACATCATTTATAGTATTTTTATTCTTCCACCATTGTTGTATAATACAACTTTAACCATTGTTCAATATGGTTCCATTATAATCACTACTTCTATAATACAACTTCAACCGTTGTTCAATATGGCTCCATTGTAATCACTACTATCTAGGAAGAGTGTATTTGTTTACTTGCACAATTCTTCATCAATTACTTACAAAGTTGTCTGTATATTCGATGTTAGGATAAAACCACAGACAGAAATAAAAACTATATGCAAATATAACCAATTACAGAAAATAACAAATCACACAGAAATGAACACAAGGCACCAAGATTTAACGTGGTTCACCCAATCCCTGGGCTACGTCCACCAAATAGCAAGTCCAATCTTATTACAATCCAGTGATTACAACCTGATTACAATCTGCAATCCCTTACAGCTCAACACCGCCGCAAGAACCAATTGCGCATCACACTATAATGAAAATACCCAACCCTAAACCCTTTTATACAAGTATTAAACTGCTTTAGGGTTATAGCATGTTGGCCATAAATTAGCCATAACTTTAATGGCGAATCTACGAATAGTACCCCAAAAAAAAAATTCGGGCAAACCCCACAAAATTATGGAGTATGTACAGTACTTCCCTGATTAGTCACCACAATCTAACATTCGATGCCTTCCATTCATGTGCCCTCTTCTATGATCCTCAAACTATCTCCACAAAACATGTATTCTCCTTTGGTGTTCATGCTCAGTTAATCGACTGAATATATTTGACCCCATGCTTTGCTCAATGATGATATCGTAATCGATGTCCCACCAATTTCAACAATCTTGACTACAGAACTTTGACATCAATGACAACATTTCCATCATCCCCCACCTCTCTTCTCTTTAAGTGTTAATACTATTATCTGGAACCACAAATTTGAGCAGCTTAAGGAAGCTTAACCCGTTCATGTTTTTCTCCCTATAAAACAAGAAGGCAGCAGCAATTTGTGCCAAATGATAATGGAACAACAAACTGTCAAACCCAAAGTCTTAGACCTCAAAATCCAATAAAAACTCTTAGATGCAGAAGGAGACGCAGGAAGAGAACTTTGTAGGAGTATACTCCAAAACCAATTTTAACAACCTGCAATAGAGCCCTCAATATAACCTGCAAGTGTATGGACTGTTGCTATATAAGATTTGATTTTGGTACTAAGCCTGTGCCCTCACCAATGTTTTTTAATACTATAAGCTAGAATTGTACAATAGTCTTGAGAAAGATGAAATTTGATGATCAAATGATCAGTTTTATGATTGGTATCATTAAAACTTCAAAGATTTACTCAAAGATCGTGTTGGATGAATAGGGGATCAAGAATTTATTAAGTCCTTATTAAGGTGACATTATCACTCTGATTATGTGTTGGCGCTCTGTGCATGTAGATTGTTAATTTTCTATACATATTGTTTGTGTACATAACCGACTTAAGAACATGGAAAATTAAACCACTTGTGTGCATAACCAATTCAAAGAACATGGAATATAAAGCTACTTATCTGCATAACTAAATTCAAAAACAAAAAATATATAACTAGTTCTGGTTAATTATTTACAATCTAAACCAACCACATTTCTAGTTCCTAATAACCAAGTTTCCAACCATAACATGCAGGGAAAAATAGATTACGAAAAGGGAGGTTTCAAGATGACTCCAGTGAACAATAAAGTCATGATGAAATTGCTGGCTCTGAATGTATTAGGAGTGTTCCCGTCTATGTTGAGCCTGCTGTAATATTCAGATTCTGGCTATGAGGTTTGGATCAGGATTTAAGGTGAATGTCATTTACATATTTTTTGTTAATTAAGCCATGAAATACTTGTTATTGGCCAGATTCCCTAACTGTCAATTTTGACTGATGGCAGGAATGGCACAAAAAAGGGTTAAGTTTTGAAGGGCAGCACCAGACAGGTTGTTCAGTGAACTATATAGCTGTAACTGTACCATCTAATATACCATTATACAAGGGTGTACTGTACCATATCAAAGAGCAGACAATGAAGTTGTTACATGGCTTCTGTGAATGTAGCTGGCTATAGCACATGAATATTCGTTAAATAATCCCAATTGTTTCACATACATTTTACCATGCTTAGCACAGTATGGCATGGCTCAGAT
This sequence comes from Cupressus sempervirens, assembly GCA_028749045.1. Taxonomy (NCBI): domain Eukaryota; kingdom Viridiplantae; phylum Streptophyta; class Pinopsida; order Cupressales; family Cupressaceae; genus Cupressus; species Cupressus sempervirens. The sequence goes on from CM053792.1 coordinate 9,772,644, forward strand.
CATAATGGTTTCAATCGACAATTCTTGCTGATAGAAAATACAAGCAAGCGATTAACAATTGAAAAAAAATTAAAACCAAGGAAGAACAAGTGACACATATTTCCTGTTGAAAAGATTCATGATATAGGGTCATAAATCTAGCTGAGTTGTTTAATCACAACTTTATGAGAACATTATCCATCACCTCTGACATTACAGACCAAAGGATTTAATCAACATCCCACATTAGTCAGTGCTATTTTTGGGAACAATGAACATTTTCTCATTTTATTTCAATTCTTCAGCACCTTCGTGCTGTCCTACATAAGTATACAGAGAAGGTAATAAGAAAGAAGCAGTTAATAAGTTAGACCTTTCATTCTAAAGTTCTAAACCAGATGGAAGATAGGAATTGGGGTATAAGATGCATGTAAAATTAAGTGCCAAGCCGGACCATAACAGTTTGATAGGTATGAACAACTTACAGACTGCTGATGTATACCAACAAACTGAGCTAGCATTACAAAGACTGGTTGATTAAACATAGAAAATAGAGAATAGTTGTCATCAACCAAATGAATCCTAAGACAAGCATAATATACTAACTTCTTCACCAAATTGAAGCAATTAATATACATTAACTCTATGAAACCAAAATATCTGAAGACAATTCATTGCAATCACCAAGTGTGTGACTGCTCACAAGCTATATTCCACCAGATTTCCAGGAAAAGGACAGCAGGAGGAAGGGGAAGGCATTTCTGGAGCTGCAGGTGAGGGGGATGGCAGGAAACAGGGGGACATGTCTGTAAGACAGCGGGGGATGGGAGGCCTTTTTCAAGAGGACGGCAGTGGAGAATTTTTTTTTAAATTGGGAATTGTACAAATAAAGAAAAATTTCAAATATCCATATGATAAGGCATCCGTCATATTCATTTTATAATCATATTAAGAAACATTACAGTTGAATTGAGGATTCAAGAGTCAACATACAAATTAACCAATTATCAATGTCTATAATTTGAGTGTTTACTACTAACATGCTCATAGAACAAAATGAAGAGGCTAAATGGCTATAAGCCTAAAACTATACCATAACAAAATGTAGACAACTAAATCTGCTGCTGTCTCTGCCTCATTTTTTACCTAAATTAAAATTTGGCCCTGGATCTAAATCACTGCCAATATGAGGGACTTCCACTAGTTTAGTCACACCACATAATATTTGGTACTTGGTGGATTCGTACACATATATTGTGAACAATCAGAATACTGAGAGGAGGACGAATCAGTATTCCCTATAATGCATAACTTTATTACTTCACAGATCCATATTAACTTTGCTTACGTGCGTAAATGAAAAAGAAACAGCATCCAAGTATGCACAAGAAGACACCAGATTTGTATTGTAAAAAAATTGTTAAGGGAAAACCACGGAGAGGGTTCACTCTCCATATATCATAACTAGCTATAGTATATTACTAAAAAATGCTCACTGTCATAGGGCTCACTGCCTAATAAGAGTAAGTATACCAAAGATTGAATTGTTACAATTGCATCTTACATATGCGTGGATTCAGTGCCCTTGAAGCTCTGTGTTGATTTATCAGGATCGCTGCAAATGTACTAAGCACTATCATTATATTTGGTATGTGTTTTCCAAATGGCAGCAACCTCTTATTTAATTGAGAATAAGCGATGAAGAGACGTGTCCCATAAACATGTCTCTTCATTAATTAGATAATTAATATAATAAAACTTAATCATTATTATGTATACATAATATTAATTTCTCTCATATTAACTTAAATCTCATATATAATGTGAACATGTATATATAAATTATATCTCATGTATAATTATATATAGATTTATCCGACAGAAGCTAACAAACATCAACACTCCCTCTTAGCAAGGGAGGATAAACACAAGACAAATATTACACCATTGGCAATATTAGGCATGACAAATTTAAAAGATATCTTTGATCAGAAGATATCCACCATTTTGATATCACATTTGATATCGTGAGTATTGACCTTCAAAATATCAACGGATGATATTCACTGAATACTCTAAGTAATGGTCTCTAGAATATCAACACTTGATACTCACCATGCACTCAATAAGGTAATGGTCTACAAAATATCAACATATGATATCACCAAATACTCCAAGTAATGACCTCTAGAATGTCGAGATGCAAGACATTCACAAACACCTATGAGTAATAGTGTCTGAAACATCAAGTTGCGTGATATTCACCAAGTACTATGTGTAATGGCCTTCCAAAACATCAATTTGTGTAACGTTCCCCATGTACTCAAAACATGTTTATAAGGTATGTGCACACGCCTTCTCATAAATGCTTACCATATAAACATCCAACATGCAAACGTATAATCTATCATGATCTACATAGATATCATAAGATATCTATCATAATAGAAAATTAAGTTATTGTAAGATCATCATCTTTCAATAACTTCTACAAATACAAGTGACATCATTTGGAAGTCGTCACTTCCTCATGATGTACACAAGGAGTAGGCACATTAAAATCACAGTCACAAGCTATATTCATGAATCACAATCCTCTTGACTACTACAATTTATTGATCACTAGAGTATCCATCTCAACATGTTTTACTCCCTCTGAATCGATATCATCGTGATCGCCAAAGGTTGACTGAATCATATTCTCTATTTGCTCCCTCTCTTTCAAAGTTGCCTCTAATGAAATGGCAGTCTCCCTTTTGAATCTCAATCTCCCTATTTTTCCTGCAATAAAATTCTCAAAGGAAACGATCAAGGCACATAGCGCTTACAAAAAATAAAAATGAGAGAGAGAGAGAGAGAGAGAGACTACAATAATAAATAGTTTGCATAAAAAAGATCAGTTATGAGATGGAGCGCAAGGGCTTAGGGTTTTATAGAGGAAATGGCAGCTAGTTCAGAAGTGATGGATGGTGGGGTTTGTAGCAAAAAAGAAATGAACGGTTTCGAAGGCATGAGGATTTTACCTACACAGCTTAGTGGAAAAAACGTTGGCCGTTTACTGGGAGGAAAGGAGAACCAAGAGGACAATGGAAGGAAATCAGAAGGGGGGAAAATGTGTCAAGGCCTATGGAACCGAACAAGATCTAGACTGGGAAGGGGAGGATCAGAAAGTTCACCCCATCCAGTGCAAAGGTTTATTTCAACAAATTCTGGAGGCAATGTGGATTTCAGCTCTACAACTCAAAGACTAAGGAGACCTAAGGTGGTAGAAAATCAAGAGAAGCAAAGGATTGACGATCCGGAGGTGGTAAGGTGCACTATGGAGAAAGTGAAGGTTGAGCTGAATTCCTGGAAGGAGTCGGTAAGTTTCTTAAAAAGCAATGCTTTCTTTTTAAAAAGGGGGGGTTCTTGGCCATCTATTGGGAAGCTCAAGAGGTGTGATAAAAAATGAGGTCAAGTAAAAGATTTCAAAACTTTAGAAAATGGTTTTTGTATGATAACAGTGGACAATGCCCATGATAAGGATTGGATATTGAATGGGGGGCCTTATTTTATGGAGGGGATAGGTTTCTATATGAAGCCATGGGTCCCAAATTTTTACCCAACAAAGGAGGTTATAAAATATTTTCCTATATGGATAGGATTAAGAAATATTTCCCAAGAATATTGGACGGATGAGTGTTATCAGATGATAGAAAATAAGCTTGGAACATTTGTTGAAGTTGTAGAAATGGTTGATAAGCTAACATTTCAAATGTTTCTCCAGATTTGCACAATATGGAATGATTGTCACCCGCTTCTAGAGATGATTGAGTTGTACTCTGATCAAGGAGTTTGGAGACAAGTTTTGTTTGTAGAAGAGGAGTTGCTGGTTTGTGAATCTTGTCCAAGTGAAGAACGTGATTTGGAGGAATGTTTGATTGAGGGACACTTGAAGGAAAAGGAAGATGAAAGGTTGTTAAATAGGGCTATTCAGCTGTTGGATTTCACTTCTTCCCAGCAGGGAAAAAGTGGGGAGGAGAAATTAGCTATGTCGGCTGAAAAAAGAAAGTGAACTGGTCCTTAGTGTAAGGATGAAAAATATGCAGGAGGCAAATGGGGATTGTAATGACAAAGTAGTGATAGGAGATAGTGGAAGGGATGTGGGGTATGAGCACTTTGAAGCTTGGGAGGATCAGTTTAGAAAAAATGAGGGCATGGGTAGCTCTCAAATCTTTCAAAGGAATGAAAAGGAAGAGGATGCCCAAAAAGGGAATATAGGGGAGTCTGAGAGTTTTAGAGGAGAAGCCTCTGTGATGAAAGGTTCTCCTCAAAAGGAAAAGGCATCAGCAATAGAGCAAAGGAAGGAGATGTGTCTAAAGGACAGAATAGAGAAACCAAATATGGGTGCTTGGTCCAGTTCAAAGGACCTAAGCCCCAACTTGGTTCAAGAAGTAACTGCTTGTGGGCTCAATGATGAAAGAATAAAGGATATAGAGATATCCCCTATTAGGAACTTAGAAGGATCCTTTAATGAAGAAGGTAGCTTTAGGGAGGACACTAAGGAAGAGGAAAGTGAAAAGGATGGAGTGACTGAGGGTGAGGAGGATTTTTTTGAGTTGTCTGATAATATTGAAAAGAGAACTCTATCTCAATTGGAAAGGAAAAATAAAAAAATAAAGATGGGGGCAAGCCAAAAGAGAGGAAGGACTATAAATGCTTTGATCTAGATAGCAAGAAGTGCAAAGGGCCAAAGTAAGCTAAAATTGGGAAGAGGGTGTGCCTCTTCCCGGAGAAGATGAGGTTCCTTTCGTGGAATGTCAGGAGCTGCAATGCCCGTGACAAATTTTGCTTGATCAAGCAAGCTCTTGATCAAGTGAGACCAGATTTTGTACTATTTTAGGAAAGAAAGATCAAAATAGAGGATATAGGAAGTGTTAAAAGAAGGTTTGGTAGATGGAAGAGTGAAAAGGTTGAGGCAATAGGAAAATCTGGGGGGCTTGAAGTGATGTGGAAGGAGTCAATGGTAGTTGTGGTTATGCAACAAGGGGGAAATTGGCAATGGTTAAAAGTATGATCAAAGCAACTGGAGGTAGAATTCAATGTGATAAATATCTATGGACCGACACAGATTAGGGTAAAAAAATTGTTGTGGAAAACTTTAACAGAAGTGTTGAGGTTATGCAAGATGAAATGGTTGTGTTAGGGGGTGACTTTAATGCTATTCTTTATCCTGAAGAAAAAAGAGTGGGGAAAGGATGGAGATGTGTTAATCAAGAAGACTTCTCTTCCTTCGTAACTCAAAATAGCCTTATGGATATTCCTTTTTAAAAAGGAGAGTTTTCTTGGACAAACAAGAGACCAGGTTTTGTTAATTTTGCAAAGAAATTGGATAGATTTTTGATGGGGGGGAGTGGTCTAGTGTAAATTGGATGGTGGAAGCTGAAATCTTACCTATTTATGGGTCAGATCACTTTCCAATTGGGCTTCGGCTTCAAGAGGAATCCTCTCCAAACAGATCTCCATTTAAATTTGAATCAATGTAGCTTAAGGCTGATGGTTCTAAGGATTTGGTGGAGCAATGGTGGAAAAATGCTCCATGTTTTATAGGAAATAAAGCCTTTGTTTTCTTTTAAAAGTTGCAATACCTAAAAGAGCAAATGAAGATTTGGAATAGATTCTTTTCAGAATATTTTTAGGAAGAAATTGGACTTGGACAAATCTTTAAAAAAAGCTAAATAATAAAGTTATACAACAGGAGATGATGGAAGATAACTTTAGAGAGGAGAAGCGGTTAAGTAAAGAATATGATGAGGTTTTGGCCAAAGAAGAGGTGTTTTCGCACCAAAAATCAAGGGAAACCTAGTTAAATGAGGAGGATAGAAATACAAAAAAATCATAATTCTGTCGAAGTGAGATAGGCTCATAATAAAATATTTTCTATTGAAAACAATGAAGGGATCTTATAGAGAGATATGGTGGGGCAAATTAATAAGGCAGTATCCTTTTTTCAAAGGAAAGGTCTGGTAGATCAAAGTGCAGTAGTAGACCCAGCTCCAGTTTTAGCTTGCATCCCGAAATGTGTCACAGATGAACAGAATGAAATGCTTTATGTAGAGGTGTCAAAAGAAGAAGTGCTTCAAGCAATTAAAGGACTGGGTAAGGATAGAAGTTTAGGCCCGGATGGTTTTCCAACCAAGTTTTTAGATCCTTTTGGGATTGTCTAAAAAATGAGATATGGGAGGTAGTGGAAGAGTCAAGGAAAGGTGGGTTTATTTTGAAGGATTTAAATAACACCATTATTGCATTAGTGCCAAAAAAGGAGGCTTGTAAAAATTTCGAGGATTTTAGGCCTACAGCTTTATGTAATACAATATATAAGATTATTTCAAAAATTATTGCAAATAGATTAAAGAAGGTTTTAAATTCGGTGATCTCTATAGAACAGAGTGGTTTTTCCCCAAGAAGATCTATTTATGAAGGTGTCATTATTGCTCATGAAATGATACACTCTATAAGGTTGAAAAAGCTGAATAAAATGATGGTGAAATTGGCTATCAAGAGAGGGCTTATGATGAAGTGGATAGGGAGTTTTTGCTTAAAGTCCTGGGAAAATTTGGATTTGAGTCAAAATGGAAAAAATGGGTGCAGGGATGCATCTCTTCAGCCCTTTTCTCAGTCTTAGTGAATGGGAGCCCCCAAGGTTTTTTTGAGTTGGGGAAAGATTTAAGATAAGGGGACCCCCTTTCTCCTTTTATCTTTATTATCCTGGTAGAGGCGTTAGGCAAACTAATTGTAGAGAAAAGAAGGGAGAGGCAATGGAAAGGGGTAAAAGTTGTTGATGGGTTTGACGCAGTGTCGCATCTACAATTTGTCGAGACACCTTTCTAGTTGGGGAAGCCTCAGAAAGGGAGGTGCGAGTAATGAAAAAGACTTTGGACGTTTATGGGGAGGTGTCAGGACAGAAGATAAATCGGAGTAAATCTGAAATTTTCTTCTTCGATACTCACTCTAGTAAACAAAGAGCAATTTGCAGGATCCTAAATATTAAACAAGGGATTTTGCCAAGTAGGATTCTGGGGATTCCTTTGTTTCAAGGGAAAAATAAGGTGGATGTGTGGAAAGGATTAGTAGAAAAGTGTATGAAGAAGATGGAAGAGTGTGAAGGATTTGATCAATACAAATCCACAAAGCCCTCGAATAACTACATGTAAAAAACCTATCACAGAAGAAAAAGACAAGAGGAGACAAGGGTTTTGCTCTGAAAATTATGAAAATGTATTCTCAGAAATGAAAGAGATAAAAAATAATTACAAAATATCAATCCTTATAAAAGGAGATCGAAACCCGAAAGGGTAACCTAAAAAGTTACAAAGGGTAACCTAAAAGGGAAAAGCTATTTAATAATTACTAATTAATTATTAAATAGAGATGCAAAAGGTGCATAAAGTAAAATCTTAAAAAAGGAATAAAGCAAATTTAATAAATGAAATTAAAATAACACTTTACTCTAACACCCCCCTTAAGATGAGCAACAATGCAGCTTCAAACAATGCAGAAAGAGCATGAAAACTACAATGTAATGTTGAAAGCAAACTTGGGTCCCAACAACAAGGCCTGATGAGGTACTCGATCACAACTAAATCTCTATGAAACCGAGAATTAGAGAAAAACCCTATGGGAAAAACTCTACTGCAAAAAGAGATAGCAGTAAAAAGAAGGAAGGACTCATCACTTAGACCCCCCAAGGACAACTTCCTTCACCCCAAGCATAGAACGCAGTTGAAGATACTACAAGAATGCAAAAGGTTTAGTGAAGATGTCTACAACCTACTCAGCAATAGGAATGTACTCCAAGCTAAAGGTGCCATCTTGAATGAGAAGCCTGATGAAGTGCATGTGAAGCTTGATGTTCTTGGTCCTCTGATGCTCAACTAGGTTGCATGAAATGTGTATAGTACTCTGATTGTCACACCACAGAAAGGTGGGACTGTCAGGATAACACTCAAACTTTATCATCAACTGTCAATGCCACAAAACCTCCTGACTAGCCAATACAGCTGCCCTGTATTCTGCCTCTATAGATGATAATGCATGAACATGCTGCTTCTTGCAAGACCCTATGATAGGACCAAAACCAAGACAAAATACAAAACCAGAAGTAGACTTGAGATCATTAATATCACCAGCCCAATCTGAATCTGTGAAGCCAACAATGTGAGGATCCCCTGATGTGTAGTGAATGCCATAACATATTGTACCTCTAATATACCTCAAGATACGTTTGGATGCTTGCCAATGACTCTCATGAGGATCATGGGAGAAAAGAGAAACAAGTCCAATCATAAAGGAAATATCAGGATGTGTGTGTGTCAAGTAGAACAAACTACCCACAAGTTGTCTGTATAGAGTGGAAACCACTCTAGGAGTAGAGCAAGTGGGAGATAAAACAACACCTGACTGAAAAGGTGTGGAGGCAAGCTTGCAATCAAGCATGTCGAATCTCTGAAGCATATCAAGAGCATACTTCTGCTGGAGTATGGCTATCCCATCTGAAGACTGAACAACCTATAGGCCCAAAAAATAGTGCAAATGTCCAAGATTTGTCATCTCAAACTCCTCTCTCAATGCTTGCTAAACACCCTGTATCATGGAGACTGAGCTAGGTCATCAACATAAAGCACAAGTATCAATAAGTCAGCTCCATGACACTGAATGTAAACTGTAGGGTCGAAATGACACCGAGTGAACTGTGAAGCAAGCAAGAAGGAATCCATCTCTCATACCAAGCCCTAGGGGCTTGTTTGAGACCATATAAAGACCTCTGAAGCCGGCACACCAATGAAGAGTCCAACACAAAACCATGAGGTTGCTCCATATAGATCTCCTCATGAAGGTATCCATGCAAAAGAGCACTCTTCACGTCCATCTGAAAAACTGTCCATTTCTATGAAGCTGCTAGAGAGAGTACAAGGCGAATAGAATTCATCCTGGCAACAAGGGAAAAGGTCTCGGAGTGATCAATACCCTCAACCTGTGAAAAACCTTTTGCAACAAGACGTGTCTTGTACCTATCAAATAGAACCATTTGCAACATACTTGGTAGGGTACACCCAACGGCACCGAACTAACTTCCTTTCAGAAGAGAACAAAGATCCCATGTGTGGTTCTTCATCAAAGAAGAGTACTCCTCATCCATAGCCCTATCCCACTCTGAGTAATTTGTCGCCTGTGAAAAACTCTAAGCATCATTTGAAATGGCATGACTGAAAAGGCCACTACCTGCAATCTGAGAATGAGTGCAACGAGCATCTATAGGATTCACCTACCAAAGGTCCAACTGCATCAACAGTATCACGAGCCCACTTGGGCAATCGCAGAACATCTAGTGGAGGTGGTGAAGGGGGATCAATATAAAGATCTTCCTCAGAAGATGCATAATCCTGTAGAGGAGTAGAGGAAGTATTGGGTAGTGAGGAAGAAGCTAAAGATGGAGGATTCATTGGAGAATAATGCTCATTAAACTGAACATCTAACCGAAACAAGACATCTCTTTCATTTCTGAGAATACATTTGCATAATTTTCAGAGCAAAACCCTTTGCCTCCACTCGTCTTTTTCTTCTGCTATAACAAAGAAGTTATGCCCCCCCAGAAGATAGAAGTCATCAACCGACTTCAAGCACCAAAACAGGTATCAATCTGGAAAAAATCCCAAAAATTCCTTTTCCATCGTCTCCATCTTGGAACCAACATTTCGACACTTCTTTCAAATTGAAAAAATTCTCTTGTATGCTCAAGATATCACGAAAAAAGCGATAGGGCCCCCAGAAGCAATACAAAATTTTTTATTTTATTTTTTAAAATAATATAAAAAAAACTTTTTAAAAATTATAGTCAACTTGAGCAGCGGTAGAGCAAAGTGGGGCCACGGCGGTGCCATGGCCACAGGCGAACGGCGGCCCGAGGGAAAAGACTAATGGCTGGAAACTCAAAGACCGATGGTCAGTGTCGGTGTGGCACCGAAAGACTAGACTGGTGGCCGATGTGGGTGCAGCGCCAAAAAAGTCTTTTCGGCGCCGATAGGGGCCTGCGGACCGAAAAAAAAATTTAAAAAAATCGCCTCGCTTTGCATGCAGGAGGTCGTACAGCCTTCTGGGCAAAAAAAAATTGCCTTCCAAATCAACAATATCCAAAATGGACAAACTTTATATAAAACTAGGGGTTTCGACGCCTTCTGGATCCAATCGTGAAGTCCGTTTGGCCTCAACCTGCTCCGAAAATCAGTGACTCCCCTCTTTTCACAAAAAATACCCAAAAAACTCCAAACCTGTTCTGTCAAACCCTCGTTCTCCTTTTTCTCCAAATAACGAACAAGCTACAACAGATCTAGCTCTGATACCATGAAGGATTTGATCAATACAAATCCACAAAGCCCTCGAATACCTGCATGTAAAAAACCTGTCATAAAAGAAAAAGACGAAGAGGCAAGGATTTTGCTCTGAAAATTATGCAAATGTATTCTTAGAAATGAAAGAGAAAAAATAATTACAAAAAATCAATCCTTATAAAAGGAGATCGAAACCCGAATGGTTAACCTAAAAAGTTACAAAGGGTAACCTAAAAGGGAAAAGCTATTTAATAATTACTAATTAATTAATAAATAGAGATGCAAAAGGAGCATAAAGTAAAATCTTAAGAAGGGAATAAAGCGAATGTGATAAATGAAATTAAATTAACACTTTACTCTAACAAAGTGGAAAGGAAGGTGGTTAACTTCTACAAGAAGAATTTTGATGTTAAAGTCTATTGTGTCTATTGTCCCTATTTTTTCAATGATGTGTTTAAATATCCCAAAGAAGGTAATAAAAATCATTGAGCAACAAATGAGGAAGTTTTTCTACAATGAGTTTGAGGAAAATGACAAAATCCCTTTGCTAGAACAAAATGTCTTCCTAAAAAGTTTGGGGGAGCTGGTTTAAGGGATTGGAATATATGAACATGGCTTTAGGTGCAAAGTTAGTGTGGCAAATTTATAATAACTCAAAGCGGTTATGGATAAAGATTTTGAGGGAAAATTATTTGGATTCAAACAATAAGGAGAGAATTTAACAATTCAAAACCCAATAAGCGGATCAGCAATATGGAATTTTATTGTCTCTTGCAGGAAAGTTATTTTAGATCATGTTTCTTGGAGGATTGGAGATGGAAGAAAGGCAAACTTTTGGGATGATTCTTGGAACGAGTATAAGGTTTTGAACGAAGAATGTCATGATGGAGAGATAAACAGGGTTTTGTGTGAAAAATGGGGCTCAAAGGTCAGAGATTATATGCAGGAATCTCAAGGAACATAGGGAAAGGAATGGATTTGGAAGGACTGGAGAGTGGCTTTATCCCACCAGCAATAACTTGCTCTAAAAGCTTTGTTTTCTGCTAAGAAAGTTGTTTTAACTGAAGAAGAGGATAAAGTTAGATGGTGTGCTTCTACATCGGGAGAGTACTCAATGAAGTTAGGCTATGCCTTACTGGCCCAAAGAGAGGAAACTACATTTGAGGCAGGGATTCTATGCTAGCATAAGGATGTCTTACTAAAAGCAAAGTGCTTTGTGTGGTTGGAAGTGCAGGGAGGAATTCTTACAGAAGAAAGAAGGAAAAGGATGCAGTTTCAGGGACCATCAAATTGTGTGATGTCTAACAAGGAGGAAGAATGAGTGGATCACCTACTGCTAAACTGTGAGATGGCCTCTGCTTGCTGGAGAAAAATGTAGAACAATTTGGGGTGACAGGGGCCATGGGTGCACACTATAAAGGATTTTATTCTTTCTTGGCCTAGGATGAGGATGAGGAACATGTTGGCTAGTGTTTGGATTGTCAACCCACTGATAGTAATTTGAGAGATATGGAAAGGGAGAAATAGAAGAATATTTCGGCAGAAAGTTGAATCTTTACAGAGGCTAATTTAGAGAATTGATCACTCTATAGAGGAAGTTATGAGTGCAGCAGTTTTTAGAAAAGAGGTAAAGTTGTATGTATTCACAAAAGATGACAGAGCTATTCAGAAGTTGTGGCTAGGGATTAAGATTAGAAAATTTGGATGTTTAGCAAGGATTAAAAACATGCAGAGGAAAGAAGAAAAACTCAATGGAAAGCTCCAAAAGAAGGATGGGTACAGGCAACTTTTGATGGAGTGGTAGAAGGTAATCCTCAGAAGTCAAGGGCAGATTGTTAGAAATCGGGGGGGGGCAGGAACTTTGGCTTATGGTGGAAAGCGGTTATCAGTTAGGACAAATAATGAGGCCGAGTTTCAAGCAGCCATTTTCACAATTCAATGTGCAAAGGGAGTGGGTGGTGGAAAAGTGCATTTGGAAGACGACTCTTTTAGTGATAGAGGCAACAAGGAGAAATAAGATCTCAGCTTGGTATCTAGAAAATTATGTAATAACAATTAGGAAGGAACAGGAGGACCTGACAGACTTTATAATAAGTCATGTATTCAAGGAAGGGAATGGGAGGCGGATATGCTCTCCAAATGGGTTATGAAATTTCAAGAGGAAGGGAAGTGTAAATTTGAAATGTGTAACCGTTGGAGGGTAGATTTTTTTATTAATATGGAAACTTTCAAGTTTTAAAAAAGAAGTAAGAAACGAGGTGGTAGGTTTAGGATGAAGTGGAAAGGATGGTGGCAGTAATGATGGGGTGGAGTGGGTAAAGTGCAAATATGTTTTTTGATAGCAGAAAAGGTGATGCATTGAAAACAGAGCGGCAGAGTTTTGTAAGGTGATGATGTAATGTCGAGCATGTGATTTCATGATGGTAGGTGTGAATGAAGTCTCTAATAGGAGTGTAGCTGATTGATAAACATAATTAAAGCGAGCAAATTGGGAAAGGCTGGTAAAGTGTAAGATAGAAGAGGAAGAGATGGAGGCTACCTTCACTTTCAGAACAAAGAGGCAACAAAAGGCTCTCTTTGGCCTGGTACAGGATCAGCACCTTAGGTTGTTGCTTCGATGCCCAACATTGGAGGTGATTCAAGCAATTACAAGAACCCTGAGAGAGTTGCTTAGAAATGCCAATCATCATTGGAAGATCAATGTGGATATTGCAGCAATGATAATGGCCTGGGGGTTGAAGCTTAATTCAATTGAAGAAGAGGTAAAGTGGGTTATGGAATCCTTGATTCCAAAGGACTTGATTGTGGGTTTGGATTCGCTTCTAGAATGGGCTTGGCCATGGCATGGTTTTGATTATAGTGAATGCTTTGAAAATGAAGCTAATGGAGAGGAGATTGGAAAGTTTGGGTTTTTATGGTGGCCTGCTGGAGTGGATAGAGCGGCCTATAGCGAAAAAAATTATGGGCAAATCGCAAAAGTTGGTGGAAGAGATTCAGTCGTTCCAAGAAAGGCAAGGAAGAAGAGTGAGGGGTTTACTGTAACACCACCTCGTCATCACCGCTCTAGAAGAAATTGACGTCGTCAAATCGTTGTAAGGGTGGAATTCCCTTCCCTTTGGGGGTGTGAATAATGCTGGAAATCTATGTTTTGTGAACTTTTTGGAGTGAAAAGGAAGTTTTGCGCACAAGTTTGAGCCAAGGATAAACATGGCTCATTTTTGGCACCCAAAAACAAATGATAAAGGGTTAAGGAGGAAAAGGGCTCAGTTAATGAATGGCAGGCTAGAGGCGGAGAAGAAAGAAAGTGCAGGAAAATGATGGGAAGTTGAAGTCTCTGTGAAAGCACATGGTGGTTTTTGGTAACCTTTTGTTGCAGAAGTATGAAGGTTTACGCTACGGCGATTGGACAAAGCATATTGAAGTTGCAAATTATATTTTGTAAATCTGAGGATGATATGTGATGGGATCTTGTATAAAAGTAGTTTGTAATGTTTTTTAGGGGTCAACCGTGTGGCCTAAATAGTTCGTAATCAAGCCTTTTACTTTGTAATCATGTTTCTTGAATATTACTAAAATATATATATTATTACCAACCAATAAAGAAAAGAAAAAGTTTGCATAATGATATAAGATCATTTCAATAACATAGATATGTGTGTGTGTGTGTTCAATATTTTAATCTATGTCTCCTATTTATTATTTTCTCATTAATAAATATATGTCCTCAATATACCAATGTTCATTAAAAATATATTTTACTTTATATATTGTTTGTTAGCACCTATATTTCAGTTATATTATATCACATAATATAACTACAAAATAATTATTATTAATGACACATACTTACACTTATCGGATTGGTGCCCGATGTCTCTTTCTCCCCTCAATTTTATGTGTGGGGCCCGTTGCTTATTCACCCTTGACACTTTGTTGTCTGATCAATATGTCATCCTAACCTTATCTCATGTTACCTTCACTTATGCTCTCACCTCCAACTTAGTAAATAGATGCAAGCCTTCATTGATGATAATGAGGTATATGGGTTACCATTTTGTAAGACTTCAATTTCTCCTTAATGGTGCTTAGGTTATATGGATCACCTTCCTTAACTAATCGTTCAATGGTACATATATCCTTTGGCTTTATATCAATCCACAATATATATTATCTTACATCATTTTCTACCATGTAGTCTATTTTGATAGGTTTGCGGTTAATTCCACCTTGTTGATGAATGTCCTTTAATAGATTGTGTGTTGCATGATTATTGTTGATGAATGTTCTTTAATAGATTGTGTGTTGCATGATTATCCACGTCCAATCAGGCGCTCGCCTTGACCAAGTATTTCATTGGTATTTGTTATGTCTTACCGATAACTTCATTCATAATACGTGGATGCCATGTAACTTCTTGGTGACTGAACCTATTCTATCACCACCTTACATGAGCCTATATTCTTCTTACACGATTATACCTCGATGTTCGGATGGCAGTATGTGTGGTATCTTTTGTTGTGTTGGCCTACTCGTAATTCCTTTGTCTATCTATTTGTTTGATTAAGAATATCCCTTAACTCTTCGTGTAACAGGGGTTCAGGTCAATAGGAGGCTGACCTCAACTTTATATACATTTTCTCTAATGTCCTCTCTGCAATCGGTATTTGCTGCCACGTTGGAGGTGAGTCCTCTCTGCTTTTAACGCAGAAATGATGCTTGTTTACTCTCATATTGGGCTTGGTCAAAGGAACATAACAGACCCCCTATCACACTGGACAAGAGAAAGTATTCAAAATACTTCCTTGCAGATCAATTTAGACCTTTTCATGTGTGTTGTGGGAAGTTTGAACCTATTCCTCTACCCACTTCAAATTTCCATCCATTAATTTGTCTCGTTGCTAGTTGAAACTTAACAAATCCCCCTTGCCAATACTTTTGGAGAAGACCTATTAGTTTTTCAATGCTAAGAATGCCTCCTCCAATGTGGGTGCCTGTGATTTGCATATATTTTCTAGAAATGATGCTATTGTAGAACTTGGTGCTTACTATGCATCGAGCGTTCACTACAGATCACTGCTTGTTCAATTCATATTTTAATCACTTCTAGAACATCCTTAGATACACCCTAGTCGATAACAATTGTGTATTGGAAAGACTTTGTATTCTGTGGCTACCTTATTTGCAGGTTTTCCAAGTTTCTTCAATGAGCACGAAAGAGTCTCTGGTCTTTCATCTGAGATAAATTTTAACAGTGTTCTAATAACTCCTACATTTGCAACTGGCTCTGATACAATGTTGATTTATTCAGATCGCTGCAAATGTACTAAGCATTGTCATTCTATTTGGTATGTGTTTTCCAAATGGCCACAACCTCTTACGTAAATTGAAAATAAGCAATGAAAAGACATGTCCCTTTATGGGACATGTCTATTCATTAATTAGATAATTAATATAATAAATCTTAATCATAGTTATGTGTGTGTGTAAGATTAATTTCTCTCGTATGAACTTATATTTCATATATCATGAACATGTATATATAATTATAGATAGATTTATTCAACCAAACCTCAACAATCTGTAAATAGATTTCACACACTTCATTAGATTCTGATAAATTACTCTGCACTTTGCATCTGACCACAGTCACACCATCTGACTCTGAATCTATTGCAATTACACCTCATGTCATCACACATTACCTAAAAGATCATATATATACTGATCTAGACATACTTTAGGCCAGCTATACACACTTCACTAAAAATTAAGCAGACTCCCAAAAACTCTTCACATGTCTCATGATTCGGTATTGGCATAGTAAAAACTAATTCCAACGAGAAGCCACATGCTATGACCAATCCTTAGTCTTACCCCAAAAACCGCACAATGAGAAATAGTCTTCTAACAAATTGCGGGCCTACTAAGAACTTATTATGTACATAAGAAATAGAGCAACTGCCAGACATAACTTACAAACTTTATAACTTTTACGCTGTAGACTCATGTCAAGTGAAAACTTGGAAGTTAATTGCATTTATCATCCATGAGCATACTGCTAGAATTGCAAAGCCATATCTGTAACGGCAGAGAAATGCGAGCCAAAATGTGAAGCACGGAAACACAAAGTTACTGGATCAAGCACAGCATGAGGCAACAATGAACTTTTCTTCAAGGACTAACATGTTGACATCAATGAAAACCTGTATAAATTGTGCACAACATTCTCCTCCTTATATCACCAAACAAAATCATCAATGACAAACTCCAACAATCTCCCCCTTTGCCATTGATGGCAACATGCCAAAACTACCCTCCCCTTTTGACCACAATAACAAAGGGTATCAAAAAAGAAATATCTCTGCCCAACTCCCCCTATAACCAACAATAATATTCAAAAGGAAGAGAAAAAACAACTTAATTTCCTTTCTGGTGATCTCTTTATATTTTTCCTTGAGTTCAAGGAGTGATGAATTCCAAGAACTGAAAGCGTATGAAAGGACCGGACGCTGACTATTGCACTGCACAAGCATCTCAACATCATACTCTGGCATAATTCAGCTTTCTCAAGATCTCCCAATTGTCGGACAAAGTATTACATCTTAACTTTCAATATCTCTTTAACGTACCAGAACTGCCTAAGTGTACTCTAAGACAATTCCAACTGCAATCAAACATAATTCAACTTGCTCAACATCTTCCACTAGTTGAACAAAGTGTTCCATCTTTACTTCCATTACTCTTTAACATACTAGAACTGCCTTATAAGGTCATCTCGTCTTTGTACCTGAGAAAATTACAACTGCGGTGTATTGATTTTCTTCTTTTTGCACCATCTTTGTCTTTAAATATGTCAAATGATTGAGCAAATTTATTGAATTGAGACTCAATAGAGTCAATTTTCACTTTATGATTCTTAGCAGTAGTAGCCATCTGAGATAGTACTTGAAAATCCGACCAACAATCTTTTATGCGTTGAACATGCTATTCCTACGCAACTACACATTTCTTACTCATTATCCTTTGCAGCTCATCCTCAAAATCAAGTTCCTCTTAGCTAGTAATTTTCATAGTCAAATGCTCGTTTTGACTTTAGGTCTGCTTTACACACTTCATTAAAAATTAAGTCAGCTCCCAAAACCTTTTCACATGTTTCATAAGTCAGCATAGGCATAGTGAAAATTGAGAAGACCAATCCTTAGTCTTACCCAAATCTGCATGACAAGAAATAGTCTCCTGTCAAATTGTGGACATAGTGAAGAACGTATTTTGTACCAGCTAAACAGAGCAGCTGTCAAACAGAACTTCCGAACCTTATAACTTCTACGCCATAGATTCCTACCACATGAAAACTTGATGTTAACTGCTTCTATCATCCACGGCATACTGTTAAAACCATGAATCCATATCTGCAATGGCAGAGAAATGCAGACCAAAACTTGACACACAAAAACACAAAGTTACAGCAGCAAACACAACAAAAGTCAATAACGAGCTTTTCTTCATGTACTAACATGTTGACATCAACGATTACTTGTATAAACTTTGCACTAGATTCTCCTTCTCATGTGACCAACAAAAACATCAATGACAAACTCCAACAATATATACAGTCAAAAGCTACAAACAGAAAATCTTCAAACTTGTGCTGTCAGAGGTTTGTATTTAGTCTCTTCCAGCAATTTTTATTCTGCTGGGTGCATATACAAAACCATGACGAATGATTGTAGCATGAATTCAACAGCGGCACCTGGACACAACTACCAAGTGTTAAACTTGTGCACAGTGCAAACTGCAAACCGTAAGTGATTCCTACACTTACTAGCATTGTCATTCACTTGCACCATCCTTCATGACCATCAATGACCTCAAATTGTCTTGTTGAACAATGTTTAACTGTAATTCACGAAGAGTGATGCACCGAACCTTTATTAACTTATGCTCTGCCGCTTGGATTATTCCATGGTTCCTTCAAATTTTAAAAGCACCTATCACCGTGTTAACTTGGGATTCTTCAATATGGATTTTTGTGATGCCTTCATGAATTTTGGAATTGCTACATAGTCTACATATGGTATTCTTAATCTTTCATAATTTATTTAAGAAATGCACAACTAAAATGAATTTTTCAAGGTGAGAATGTCAAAGTTTTCTGCTGTCTCCTAGAGATGTCGAACTTGGGAACGGTGGGACAACATTTCCAAGGCATCCCCTGAGTCCCCAGTATGGAAACAACTAAAAAAGAACACAGTATGCATCCCAAGAGTTTCTGACTCACAGGTTAGACTCATCTCAGTGATAAGATTATCAAAAAAAACTCTTGGATCAAACTTGATTAAAGTCGGCAAATTTTAGTAGTTTTCAATGGTGAATTTTTCGAACATTCAAATTATTGGGAAAACAATGGGCATTGAAAATTTTATGAGAGAAAAAACGTTTAAACAATATTAAAAGAGTTTTTGATAGTTGGACATATCCAGCCTGTCTGAAGTGCATGATTACACATATCTGACCTGATATTTTTCATGTGGACATGTGGATTTATGAGATTTTTATATAAATTGTTTGGGATGTCACATAGACTCAAGCTTATTGTTCTAAAGTTTTTATACAGGTTTTGTTACCAAGTTCACCAGATACAAGCCTCCAGACTCCAGAGACTAAATTAAAAGAAACTTGCCACAGCTAGCTCCTACTATTTTTATAGAACCACAATAATCAATTTTTAGAACAAAAAGTTTCTCATGCCAATTTGTATTACCGTAAGCACATTTACAGTTGAACCAAATTCTACGTCTCATGTATGCATAATTCAAAATATATGAAACAGAACCGGAAATATGTGATTTGTGAAAGTAACTTGTGAATAATTGAACATTATACAGAAAACCTTAAAAACTGAAAATTCAATGGTAAATTACAAACAAAACTTGATCCATGCTGTGATGGACATAAGTTCATAACAATAGAATACACATATTTATGTTCAGGCTAGAATTTACATAAATTGGAAAGGTCCATATATCATGCACGACACAGTGAAAGAGTTAGACCAATTGGTATGTTCAGTAACTTCATGCTTGACACGCAAATCCAGCGATTACCTTCTGCTCTTATTCATCATTGTCAGAAACGCCCTCCCCTCTCCATGCCTAAATGTTATTGTCGTTCTGTCTTATATTCAAATAATATGTGATACATCCTGTAAAATTACTTACTTGTGCCAAAGCCCTACATTTCAATGTTACAACATGGTACCTTAGAATCATACTTGATGTGAGAAATTAAAATGCTAAATCTGATACAGACACCCTGTGTTATGAGGGGCGTTCAATTTTCATTACTTTAAATTACGAAACATAAGAGACTCTAGATGCCATGCTAGCAACCTGGGACTGCATCTGTGCAGCTCTAACTTTTGCAGCAGTTGCACGTTGAAAGAACTGTTCTCGGGACAGTGCTCTCACATTCTTCAGATAAGCATCAACAGGAATTGTCCCCTCCTGAACAGCTTTATCCAAGGAATATAAAATGTCTTCAATAGCAAGATCTGCGGCACTGCATTCCAGCATCTGCTTTGATAGAGCATCACAAAGCTGAAAGACATTATCGATATCAACAACGTCCTTCTTTTTATCCTCATTATTCCTCAACCATGTTTCCAAAACATCAGTGTTTGTTAGAGTCAGTTGCAACTGTTGCTCCAACCCTTCTTTCTCCTCCTGCATTTCCCTTAACCCCCTTTCAAGCTGCTCCTCTCTCTGTCGCAATACCGCTTGAGTATTGAACAATCCATCCATCTCTACCTCGGTTGTTTTTCTCAATTCAGCCATGTCGTTATGCAGCATTTCAACCAATTTATTAATGGCGTTCCTCTTAAAAACTTCTGACGGATCATCCATGTGAGGAGGCCTCTGAGGGGAGGGTGGAAGTCTATGGTTGTTGTAAAGGTAACCGCCTCTGGGAGCAGGTACAGGGGGCCTAACTAGGGTACCCTGGGCGTTTGGATTATGACCCTGAGGTATTGAATTAGATGTCATGTGGGAACTCTGGATTGGATTCATATGTACAGATTGAGCAGAATGAGAAGGAGGAGGTGAAGGCCTGCTCTGTGGGGCGCTCTGTTTTGTATAAAGGGGAGGATCCTGACCAAACAAGAGGCTCAAATTTCTAACTAGATCTACAAGATTAGAGCTAGGAAAGACCCATGCTTGCAAATAATGGATTGAGACCATACCTGATGCGTTGACATGCGGATGTCCGCTCTTAATGATCATATCCCTTGTGGGAGTCACATAAACACAGGGAGGCTGGCGTGGGTATGACTCCAAAAGCCAGATGATGACTGGAATGTTGTACATCACGTCCTGGTAATACATGGGCACTGTTCCTTCTGCCTGCAACAAATTCATCGTTCTCCCATCGTTATGGCTGAACATTGCAGTCTTGGCCTGGAGGCTAGGGAATTCCTGAATAACAGAGACCAGATGCTGCCTGATGAGCCATTTCACATCTTCATCGTAGGGCAGGGCGGAAGGACCCCTTTGGGAAAGGACGTTGTTGAGGAACTGCACCGATGAATGAGTGCTCTGGCCTGGCCCTGTCACGGGGGGCACCATGGCGCCCTACACAGTAAGTAAATGAGAACAGAGAAGAGGAAGAAAGGAAGAGCCGCTTTCGAAATTTGACAATGGTAAGAGGAAGAAAACCAAGAAAACGGACACCTCACATCTAAAGGAGAGGCGACCCCGTCAGCATATGCGCGCCCTCGCGGCTACCACCGAGTGGAGCGAACGAAAAAAACACGGAATGCCGACTTGGATTTGCTTCAGAAGCACGGTAGGTACCTTGACATGCGAAATGGCTAAACAGCCGACCGAATGACTAATTGCTATAATTTATTAATTACTTAAAAATTACAAAACAGTGCTATTTTAATTTTAATAATAATTTATAAATTTCAAATCACAGCCATTTTGGTCAGCTGGATAGACACTTCCCCTTGACATGCACAAAAATATTATTTTTAAATATTGAACAAGGTAAATTTAATTTACAAAGAATACAAGCTATGAATAGATAAAGGGAAAAATAATACAACATTTTTTTGCTCAATTAAACAAAATATAAATAGAAACCTTGTCCCAAAATATAAATAGAAACCTTGTACAAGGGACAATGGTCATAAAATTATATAAATTTTGTTTTTTTCATTAGGTATTAAACATTATTCAGATGAATTGAATGTATTAATTTCTATCTTGATGTGAAGAATGTTATCCCTATTGGTTGGATTATAACAAGTTCCTTTGTTGGAGTTGGTTTTTTTTTCTATTCATATGTGATGTTTTGTCAAAAATTAGTAAGAAGAGTTTGTTCTTATTAGATAGGAGTTTATTAATGATGATTCTATTAACGCTAGAGCTAGTTATTTTGTCTATTCATGATTGACATCTTACTGAATGTTAGTCAAACAAGGGTGCTCTTATTCGCTAAGAGTATATTAATGATGATTATATTCCTATTGACATAGGGGACAACCCTTTTGGTGTAGTTTAGTATTTACTAATTACAATTTACTTCTGTTAGGATTAACCACAGACAAAAATAACAATTACATGCAAATATAACCAATATTAGAAAATAATAAATCACACAGAAGAGAACACAAGACACAAAGATTTAACATGGTTCACCCAACCCCCAGGCTATGTCCACCAAGAGAAAATTCAATATTATTATTATCCAATGATTATAATATGCAATCCCTTACAGCTCAATACTATCGCAAGAAGCTACAATATCACTATACATTATGAAATCCCTAACCCTAAGTCTTTTTATACAAGTTTTTTACCACTTACAAAATTAGGGCCAGAATAAATCATCCAATAAAAAAATAGCAGCCAATGCCTTTTACAATATAAAGTCATTGTTGGCTTTGGGAAAACCCTCATGGGGCGATTGCCCCTCGACCCCACCCTATACTGCAACAGGGAGCGCACTTGACCCCATCTTGGGGGCACTACCCACAAACCCCCATAGAAATAATTTGGGGAGAAATCACATTGAATAAACCTCTTAGTTTGATTAGGCTCCACATCACAACAATCTCCTACTTGGAGACTGATCATAGCACCGTTAAACCTGTAGCTCCAATTGGAATATCAAACCACCTTGGACTCTGTTGTTTTTTTATTTTGTTTAGTCTAGAAGGCCAACCAAAGTTGAAGAGGAGTTCAGCTTTTCCCTTGTTACTGCTTTGGTAAACATAACTATTGGATTATCATCTGTATGTCTCTTATCCAGTTTTAATTGTCCATAATCCAAAACTATCTGAATGAAATGGTACCACAATTGTGTGTGTGTTTTTTCTTTGAATGTACAGCTAAATTCTTTGCAAGATGAATGACACTCTAGCTATCTACAAATAAATAATTATCCCTCTGTGGATGTCTCAATTCTTCCATGAACAATTGAAGCCATATCATCTCATTGGTTGCCTCTCTAGCAGTAACATATTATGCCTTTGTAGTGGATAAAGCATTAACCTTCTACAATTGAGAAACCCAGCTCACTACTGCCCCATCAATGGTAAATACATAACATGTAGTACTTCGCTTGGTATCAATATCCCCTATCAAATTTGAGTCAACATAGCCCTGTAAATCAGTAGTAGAGCCCCCAAAATGTAAACACTTACTAGATGTTCCTCTCAAATATCTGAGAATCCATTTAATTGCATTCCAATGCTCAAGCCTCAGATGACTCATATACCTACTAATAACTCTCACTGCATGTAATATCTAGCCTAGTATATACAATAGCATACATTAAGCTTCCTATAGCTAAAGCATTAGGTACCTTGGACATCTTATCCTCCTCTTCTTGTGTCTTTGGACACATCTCCTTAGTTAAGTTCAAATGACTAGGTAAAGGTGTGCTAACAACTTTAGCATTCTCCATAGAGAAATGTTGTAACACTTTCTCAATATAATTAGCTTGAGATAATGTCAATTTTCTATTTTTCCTATCTCTGCAAATCTTCATACCAAGGATTTGTTTAGCTAGCCCCAAATCCTTCATAGAAAATGAATGTGTTAACTGATCTTTTAACCCCTTAATGTGATCTATGTTAGACCCAGCTACACGCATATCATCAACATATAAACATAAAATGTTGTAGTTGTCATCATCCAACCTCTTAAAATAAACACAATGAAACATACTGCATCCATGCTCATGCATAAAACTATCAAATTTTAGATACCATTATCGAGGTGCTTGCTTCAAGCCATGTAAACTTTTTTGTAATTTGCACACTAAGTTCTCCTTACCTTTGACCTCAAATCCCTATAATTGTGCCATATATATCTCTTCATCAAAATCACCATGAAAAAAGGTTATTTTAATATCAAGCTACTCCAAATGTCAATCTTCAGTAGCCACGATACTTAAAATAGTGCGAATAGAAGTCATTTTAACAACAAGAGAGAATATCTCATCAAAATCAATGCCCTTTTTCTATGCAAATCCTTTTACAATTAACTTGGCTTTAAATTTTTTTTTACCTCCATTCTTGTCTTTCAACCTATAAACCCATTTATTTTATAAAGCCTTTTTACCTATAGATAACTTGGATAAATCCCAAGTCTTATTTTTTAGCAAAGAGTCTAGTTCTTCTTTCATTGCAGACTCCTACTGAATCTTTGTATCCACATGCACAGTTTCATCATAACATTCAGGTTCACCAGCATCATGAATAAGTAAAATAGAATACAAAGAATGATAAAATCTTGTTGGAGGTCTACTTAGCCTTGTTGACCATCTAACATTCACTAGGGTGTGTGGTATTTGTTGTTGTAGTTGTTAGATCATGAGAAACTGTTGCAACACCATCTTTTGGAGTATCATCCAACACTACATAATCATCTTCTTTATTCTCATGTTGTTACAACAAATCTTTGTACAACACTTTCTCATTGAATCTGACATCCCTCCTTACAATTTTATGATTTTCAAAATGCCAAAGCCTATAACCAAATCTATCAATGCCATATCCAACAAATACACATTTCTTTGACTTAGTTTCTATTGGTGTTTTGAAACGTTACAGGCTTCAAATTACCCTGATGAGAACAAGACACATCTAGGGGCAGCTAACTCTCATCCTTAACACATCTTTTCAGACACTAGGCCAACTATAAGGCTAGACACTTCTTCTACTTCAGGCTCTACAAAACCTAGGCGGGTGGACCTCAGATTCAATCAATATGGTACCAATGCAAAAACATACTCCTAAATCTATTAAGCAGATTTAACCCTTATATCTCCTAATACTTATGCAATAACACAGATCTACAGTAGCAAATTGCAATTCTATGTTATTCACAAGCTGAGTGAGGGCATTCTTTTCAACTCTTCAACATGAAAGGGGAAAAAGAATTTGATTAATAATGTTGAGTTCAGCAAAACCCCTAATATGCAGCAGTAAGAACTGATTGATCCTATAACTGATCAGTGCCACATCCATTAGGCAGTTCTATGAATCAAATACATACATACGGATACCTGAGACATATTCATCTATTTAGATATCTGATCTATCCATTCACCTTGTAAATAGACATCTGTGTTCAATCTAAATCTCATTCTTACTTGATATCATCTTCAATAAACTTGTGACCTTGTTGATTTTCCTGAAGCATTTACATAACTCCTTGAATTATAAGCAACAATGAAACAACAAACAACCTTAAAAGACTGCAACTATGACCTAAGCTCTTTGTTCAAAGATCATAAAACATTGAAGCTCACTGAGAAAGGAGACAAGATTTAAAATGAAACTTAATCATTTGTTGTTCTTTGTATTTGTTTCCTTGAAACAATACATTCATATGCATGAAATTAAAACATGAAAAACACCTAATAGATCTGAACTTGATGTATTTTCTTTCCTACTATTGTTCATACAAGAGAGAATATGTTGAAGAATGAAGGTGGAATCACAATTTTGGATCCAACAAAGTGGTCTCATAGAAGGAATGAAAATTTCCAACAAACAATGGTATCACAGATCTGAGAAAACTCAAGATTGGAACCAACTAGTTTCATAGTGAAAACTGGAACCTCTACAATGGATGAAAGAAAGAAAGATATAGAAGAGAGATGAATTCTTGAATCTGATCTCAGAATGACATGTGTCCACTTGAAATTCCATCTTTTGCTATTGAAAACCTCTTTCATCTTTCTACCCATTTGATCTAACATGGTTTTCATCATTATTTTGTAACTGACTTGTAAATATCTTTGCTCAATGATGAAAACCATTTTGCAACCAAAATATCTAAAAATCTTCATGAAATGTTAAAGGAATTGAGGCTTAACTAATCTGAATGTGACTAAATTCAACCCCAACTGCATTCTTACCATGTTTTACCAAGCCTCTAACTCTATTTTCACTTTTTGCTCATTCCACTAAGAATGCCCCAAATTTTACATTTTTGCCTATAACTTGAACCAATAAGCACCTATGCAAAAACTAACCTCATAATCAGAAAGTTCATCTTCTCCCAGTTCCAACGAAATATAATATCACTATATTCGCCTCTTAGAAACCCCTCAAATCTCAATTTGAAAAATACCCCCTGCTATAAAACTCTGGCTTGCAATTTTAAATTTTTCAAAAATTTAAAGAAAGTCTAAAGTCTGAACTTTAGAAAATATCATTTTGAAATTTAAAAAGATGCACATACCATGCTATGAGAAATGATTTAAAATCATAATTTTTTTATCATTTTAAAAAATTTCCCTTCCCTTGAATCTCAGGTTCAAACCTAGTTTGACCAAGTACCACGTGGCACTTCGTGATTGGCTTGTCTGATCACCACATCAGCGCTCAATCAGCACCTGCCTTGTCACCACCACATGGCACTCTTTGAATGGTCTATAATTCACATTTTCCATGTCATCATTAGCCTGGGCCCACTGCCACGTGGCGCTTCCCCGCATCCTTGCATTTCTTAACCATCGAGCAACTTTCTTTTGCGGGGATGCGTCGATCGTCTGATCTTGCCACATGGCACAATCTTAAGCCTCGACCCTAATCTTGCCATGTCATCACTAAGTAGGCCCACTACAACATGGCACTTCTCCGCATTCCTATATTCTTAATGATCGGGCAATTTTACGAAGTGGGCAAGCGCCAGCCCTTTGATGTGGCCACATGGCACGATCCTATGCCTTGCCGCTTGAAATCTCCAGATCAGGTTACGTCACCTCTAGTTTAAAATATTGCCTGTGATGTACTCCAGTTGGTCATCATCAAGGTCGGGTCCCACCACACATGGTCAGGCTTCCAAAAGCCTTTGGTCTTGAAGACATTAAACTATGTGTGTGTCATTCTATTTAAACATCAAAAACTTCAAAGCCACAGTGAATGTGGGATATTGCTATTTTATTTGTTTTGGCTCTTGTTTGCGCTGTGAAATGCTTGGCAGCCCCCAATTATGGTGGAACTAGATCATTTTCATATTTAAAAGAAAGATGTGCTTCTTTGAAGAAAACATTTTTTATTTTTAACAACAAGGTCTTCCTCTACTGACTTTGCCTTCCATGTGGCTTTCTCTTCTTAAGTCATGGACAACATTTGTAGGCTGTGGGCTAATCCAGCTCCTCATGTGGGTGTTTTATTTCGTGGGGCTCCCTTTCTTACTAGCATCTCCCCTGCGTGAGTTCCCCTTCTCAACATGTCATTTCAAGTATTTGGTGTTCTCTCTAAAACTGTGGGTTTCTTCTTTTCTTTCAGCGGCTTAATATTTTGGTTTGAAGGGCTGGTCTCCTTGGATAGTAGTAAAGCATGTGTGGGTTCCTCTATTTTCTTAAGGCGTCTCCTTCCTTTGATCAGCGTATTGGAATCCTGCGTGGGCTATCCTTCAATGTGGGAGATCCTCATTTTTAGCTTCTCCACTGATTGCCACTTTGTCTCCTTCCACGCAGGCTGCCTCCCTAGTCAACCCCTACTTTTGTGCATGGGCTTCCTGATTTTGAATGCGTGGACTTACTAAACACTTTCAACCTCCTTCCTATGCGTGCGAGTTTATCTGGAGCTAGCTCCCTCCACATGTGATGGCTTGCTCTTCTTTTAACTATGTGGACGTCCATTTCTTCTCCTATAGCTCCCAATGTAGCCATAACTGAAGCACAAACCAAAATTCCCAGAGGTTGCATGCACTTTTTTCCAATTGGATAGAGATAGGGATTTGGAGACTACATCTTAAATGCAGTGAATGAGAGAATAAAGCTCGAAAGAAGACCCAAGAGAGAGTCTAAAGTTGAAGCAATTATGCTAATGAACCATTCCTTATTTATGCATATATTTTTGCACCAAAAAGTACAACATTTGCCAAGTTAGACACTTGAATTGCAATCTGCTCACTTCTTGCAACCTTATCAAAATCTTCCTTGGACATGATACATCGATATCCATGCTCAAAAATAACATCCATTTATGTTTTCTACTGATTCTCACAAACCTTCTTCTCAACTCTCCAAGGGAAAAAGCTAAGATGTGTAAGAAGTGGCTTCTCATGACTGCAAGGAAAGTTGAAACTCAAATATCTTGAATACTTCAGCAATCCAATTGACTTAAAAAACAAGTTCACACTCTGCTCTGCTTTAGTATTATCTTCATTAGCCCACACACCTTGTTTAATACAAGCCAAATGAGACACCTTCTAAATGCTCGGCTCCCCAAGATGTAGATGAGGTGGTAGCAAAGAAGTTGTTGCATTATCAACTTTTTGACAGTTTGTGGCATAATCAATCAAAGGTCCATTAATAAAAGTAGTTAATGCCTTGTCAACACTAGTCCAACTAGGTGATCGTGCCCTTGCCAACTTTAAAAGAAAAATGACATACATTGTCTTCCCAAATAGTATCAAAGATGTGATCTACATCTACAAAGTGTACTCTTATTATATATCCACAAAAGGGAAAATATTTCTTCAGAATCCTTAGAATATCCTTTCTACAAAATTCAAAATGCTTTCTCATACATTTCATATTATCAATCTGATGAAATCAGTCAGGCCCCAAAGTGGGTCCAGCTGAATTTTTTTTTGTTTTCAAACAACTAAAATCTCAAATTGATCTACTAAACATCCAACATTGACTGGATTCAAAATTGATCAATGCTCTGCTATTTAAAACTCATTTTATCATTAATCTGCAACTTGTCAACTTTGTGCCAGGAGGTCCTTTGACTAGCCTTAAAAACTGACCAAAACACCTGATCGGGCTCTAAAATTTGGTACATTAATTCTTTGTTCTACATACTCCTACCCTGTCAAATCTTGTCTCATGATGAATTTGGGGTCAAAAAATATTGACCATCAAAGTTACCCTTTCAGAATTGCCTACAAGAAAATATGTTAGAAAATAATAAACTACATTTGGATTTGGCTTTGAAAATTGGGCAAACTGAGACTTGGGAGAATGAAAATTGGGGCGTAGGTTCACTGTCACAAGGAGAATATGGATCTACAATTTGGGCTCATGATGAATAACGGGATGCATTTGAAAAGCAATCAAAGTAGGCTACTCAGAATTTGTAGATTGGAAACACTGACAAAACATTTTTTGCAAACGGAATGGACCTGGGAAAGTGTGCAAATGGATTCATCAAGACTTGAAAATTGGCACACTTAAATTAATTTTAGAGTACAACACAGTGGTACAATCCATTTGATCTCACCTATCACGGATTAGGAGTTATGACTTCAGAAATAGGGGTATTGACCAATCTACCTTTCTTGACACTAGTAAAAAAAAAAAATCAGAAATTGCATTTGGAATCGTGTTTGAAAATTGATCAAACAGATTCATCATAAACTCAAAATTGAAACATAACAATTCTATGACCTCTAAAATGCAACGCAAAAGGAATTTTAGCATTTTGGTCAACTGGGTCAAAGTTATAACAAGTCAAATAGGGCTTCCTAGAATTCAGAATTAATTGCATCAGCATAACAACTTTAAATGACCAACTTTGGGGGATTGAAGACCTAGTAAAAAGACTCAAAACGACTCAAAATCTAAAACATAGGTTCTTTGGTATGGACACTAAACACTCTCAGAGTGGCTAGTCAAGAAACATTTTTGGGTGCAAGATATTCAGTTGCAAACACTGGCTCTTTTTGCTATTCGACATAGGTGAAAATGCAGAATTTTAAATTGCTCAAAACAAGACTTCTCAGAATGGCTTGGAATGAAGATTTAACTTCATGGAACAAGTAGGCGTACTGAATGGAAGATGTTAGAAACATTAAACACCTCTTAGGCCTCAAATGGGCAACCGGGTACATGTGCATTTAAAAGTGTTTATAGGGCTTGATTTCTCAATGGTACTCAAAATTCGGGCTTCAATTTTGAGTCCCAATAGTTTCCATCTTGGTTCTATTTTCAAAATCTATATGTGCAAATGCTTTACAACTGAAGGTTTTGAGAAAAGAATAACTCACTTTCTTAATACCACAACCCAAAGGATTAGAGGGACCTCTATTAATCAAATATATAGTAGTATTGATAGCCTCTGCCTGCATGTTTAAGGGCAACCCATCATGCAACCTCATGCTCCTTGCACACTTCATTATTGTCCTATTCATGTGTTCAACCACTCCATTTTCTTGTGGAGTCCTTGGAATAGTTTTTTGCCTACAAATATCATTAGTGGAGCAATAATCTTCAAATTCATGATTGCAATACTCACCACCATTACCAGACCTAAGGCATTTTAATTTCTTTCCATTCTTATTTTCAACAAAGCATTTGCATTTTTTATAAATTTCAAATACATCAGATTTTTTTCTAAGAAAATATACCCATACTTTTCTAGTTGCATCATCAACAAATGTAATATAATAATGAGAGTCACCAAGGTAAGATACCTGACTTAGTCCCCATTCACCTATATGCAGAAGCTCTAATTTCTTATTTTTCTTTTCATTCCCACTCTTCACAAAACTCACTCTCTTTTGTTTCCCGTACACACAACTTTTATAGAAATCCATATTAACACATTTCAGACCTAGTAAAACTTTCTTTGAATGAAGTAATTTCATACTTTTCTCACTCGTGTGTTATTCTATGGTGTCATAGTGTTGTATCAAAATCTACAACATTTGTTTGTTCTCCTTGCTTGACTGCAACAACTGTTCATGAACATTCATTTTTCTCTAAAACAATTAAAGTAGAAGGAATAGTATGACCTATACAAAAATATAAGGTGCCTACTTTCACACCTTTTGCTACTACAAAGGAACCTTTTGAAACCTTCCAATTTTTATCACTAAAAGTAACTATGTAACCCTTATCACCGAGTTTCCCTACTGAAATTAAATTCCTACTCAGCCTTAGAACATGTCTTACCTTATGTAGTAGCCAATGATTCTCATTATGCAACTTGATCTTAACTTTTCCCTTTCTAATAATCTAACAAGGTTCATTATCCCCCAAATAAACAAGCCTAAAATCCCCTTAGACATAATCAACAAAATAATCTCTATGAAGAATACCATGAAATGAGGCCCCAAAATCTAAACCCCAAGAATTATCAACACTTTCTAAAGAAAGAAGTAAAGCATCCTCTTTGGATTTGTTACTTACCACATTTGCCTCCTTGTTCCCTTCTAGTTTATCTCCTTCACTATTCTTTCAAGTCCAACAATCTTTCTTTGTATGCCCAAGTTTCCCACAGTACCAACAATCACTTGGTCCTCTGGATTGAGACCTCTTCCCCTTTTATTTTCCTCTTGATTTCTCACAATTTCTAGAATTACTCCCTATCTCAATCGTCCTGCCTCTATTTTGTGCATTCAAAGCACTTCCTGATGTAGATCTACCTGAGGTTTTCCTATGAGTTTCCTCACCTAGAATAACACCAATCACATCATCAAACTTTAGGGTATTAGATCCAGAAATAGAATTACTCACAATCATTACCAAGTCATTCCTACTTTCTAGTAAAGAACACAAAATCAAGAGAGCCCTAATTTCTTCATTAAATTTGGCATTCACATAAGATAGCTAACTAGTAATAGTGTTAAACTCATTTAAATGATCTGCAGCATTTCCACCTTCTACCATCTTCATATTAAATAAATGCTTCATGAGAAATACCTTATTTGAAGCAGATGACTTTTCATACAATTTTGCTAGGGTTTGCATCAACTCTTCCATCATATTTTCATTTGTAATGTTAAATATCACTAATGGTGCTAAGCATAATTGAATACTTCCAAGTGCCTTTCTATCTTAAATCCCCTAGTCCTCATCTATCATAGTACCATGTTTCTTTGTGTTTCCTTCCAATGGCTTCCATAAATCTTTTCGATAAAAATAGTCCTCTATTTGCATCTTCCATAATTGAAAGTTTTTCCTATTAAACTTCTCAACCTTCAACTTACCCTCGTTTGCCATTACTCCCACTCAACTGTGAGACCTTCCTTCTAAGGATAGCTAAAAACAAAAAACAAAAATGATGGTCTAGCTTATATATATATATATATATATATATATATATATATATATATATATATATATATATATATATATATATATATATATATATATATATATATATATATGACAACAGTTTGGCTTTGATACCACTTGTTAAGATTAACCATAGACATAAATAACAATTACATGCAAATATAACCAATATCATAAAATAATAAATCACATAGAAGAGAACACAAGATACAAAGATTTAACGTGGTTCACCCAATCCCTAAGCTACATCCACCAACAAGTTCAATACTATTATCATCCAGTTATTACAATCGGCAATCCCTTATAGCTCAATACCACCACAAGAAGCTACAATATCATCATACATTATGAAATCCCTAACCCTAAGCCTTTTTATACAAGCTTTTTATCTCATGCAAAATTAGGGCTAGAATAAGTCATCCAATAGAAAATTAGCAATTGATGCCTTTTACAATATAAGGTCATATTTTGCTTCAGGGACGTTGCCCCCAAAAACTTCCATGGGGTGGTTGCCCCTTAACCCCACCCTGTACCACGACAAGGAGCGCATCTAGGGTAGTGTCCCTTGACCCCATCTTGGGGGTGCTACCCCAAATCCTTGTAGAAATAATCTAGGGAGAAATCATGCCGAATAAACCTTCGAGTCTAATTAGGCTCCACATCACAACAACTTCAATTTACTTAGGATAATGCATTTGCATTTTAGTTGGCATTGAGACACCTGGGAGTTTGTATCCTATTTTAGCGCATGGTATAGAAAAAATCCACTTGCACATAGTTGTTGTCTTACACCTCATTATTTGTGAGCTCCACCTTTGTATTCTATCACATTAACATCCTCATTGTTACACAATGGAGGATGATCCACCTTTAGTGGACATGTGATTGCACCTTGTCTAGTTGATAGGTTATCACTTGTATCACTCCTAGTTATCATGCATTATCTTTATATCAAGGCACATCTACATTTTATTTCATCTAAATATTGGGCATCTTGATCCATTATTATTTTTCTTATCATTGAATCAAGTCACTTGATGATCATATCATTTTGTCTGTCTCATTTGTGTTGTCAATTGAGCTTTTAAATCTTGGCATTTTCGATCTTACAAACTCTAATAATCATTACCCCCCTCTTGCTAATTCTACTCTTGTTGCTTGGTGATTTTATTTCTATTTAGTAATGCTCAAACTTTTCCCTTTGCTTTGTTTTCATCTTTTTGTTTGAATTGGTCCTACTTAAACTTTAAGTTGTGTCTTTCTACTATTATTGTTTGTGAATAGTAATACTATTGCCTTTTTAGTTGATAAAAAGTAGTATATGAGTTGTTTAATGAAAAATTTGAAAGTGTATTGGGCACATCAATCTCCTTCAACTCAGTATCAAAAATTGAGAGGTACAAGATGCATGAATCTCTTTTAGATTTGCATCAAGGATTTGAAGGTATTGATTTTGTTCAAATTAAACCTCATGTTGTTTTTATGGTGGCAAACATTTGGACTAATATATATCCATTTTACAAAGTTCATTCAAAACTTGACCTAACCTCAGTTTTATAGTATTTTACCTTTCTACTTGACGAAATTGACTCCTTATAGACTTGTTTTTCAAGAATATTTTATAATAAACCAATAAAAATTTGAATATTAGTTCTAATTTCGATAAATTCAATAAGATAAGTCTCTTAACTATTGCAATTTTATGTGTTTTTTTTGCATCTCATAGAAGAAAACTTAAGCTACCAT
The DNA here is from genome assembly GCA_028749045.1 of Cupressus sempervirens. NCBI lineage: Eukaryota > Viridiplantae > Streptophyta > Pinopsida > Cupressales > Cupressaceae > Cupressus > Cupressus sempervirens. The sequence continues at coordinate 9,806,288 of CM053792.1, forward strand.
GTAGTGTATAGTTTTTAATAAGAAATTGGATTATTTCTTTATAAGAGTTGGACTAAAAAAATATGAAGGAAGCAAGGTTATTGTAGAGAGAATAGTCTAATGCTATGTCAACTTGCTAGCAATCTAGTGAGCTAGGAAGATCAATTATTTAAAGGAAATGTTAATAATGTTTATAAACTAGAAATGTTAAATAATTGAGAAATAAATGAAAATAAAAAGGTTTTAACTATGTAAAAACTGAAAGAGTATACATCTAAGGTCACCTAATAGGCTTCTGACACTCTTTGTCCAAGACATGTTTGTAGGTCAAGGACAAAAATGCAAAACATGTGCATCACATATTAATGAAATAGAAAACTCTACCAAAGAACATAATAGACAGAACTTGAAAATACTAATTAAATATGAAGGGCACAATAAACAAGAAGTTATAAATAGTGTAGAAAATGATGTGAAATTGAAAAAGATAAGAAAATGCTTGCAAAGGTCTTACACTGAAGTCTTCAACCAAAGCTACTTCATGGTTCACAAACTCGCACACAAGTAAAATAGAGAGATGTTGGGGATGTAACATAGATGTTTGCCACAACTAGACCTCCATTTTGGTGTCTCCACCTCTACAGAGAGCAAGGAAATTTATTTTGATAAAAATAATAATCAATGGATTATTGATAGAGAATACTCAAATGATATGTCATGTTAGAGATGAACACATTAGTATCAAGTGAGATGCAAGGAGCTCCCCTTCAACATCAAGAAGAGGAAGCTTATTAGAGTGAAGACAATATTAGATGCTTTAAGTAAGTAGAGGTTTGATGGTATTGAAATTTTTGTGGAGAAGGAAAATTTCATAAAACTTAAGAATCATTAAAGTCTAGACGGATAAATTATCCCTCATGTCATCTCACTTCTACTAGTTTTATGGTGAGGTATGGGATCAATACAAACTAAATGATTGAGAGACTCAAAGACAAGTAGACATCAAAAGTAAGAAAACTCAATAACAACAAGAAATAAATAGATTACAAGTAACAATATTAGAGTACTAAAACTATAGAAGCAAACTATCTACATTAACTACCTAAGTTTGTGAGCTTGTAACTCCATACTCTTGTGCAAGTCAAGGATGTATGTATGGATTAGGACATATGTGCAATGTGCATTCATAATATATGGGAAGAATACAAAGAATGTGAAAAAAACACTCAAAAATTAACTATGAGAATTGAAATGAGATTAAGTTAATAATAGAAGATGAAAATCATAGCTAGATTGCAAAAAAATAGATAAATATGAGCATATGTAAACAAAGGAAACTTACTAATAGAAAAGGTTGATGAATTGCTTCTCTTCATCTAATGCCCCTACATACATGTAAATGAGGGAAAATATTTAGGCTTTTGGGAGACTTGCCTTAGTCAAGTCAATGTTTTGGTGTTTCCATCTCTGCAATAGCCAAAATCGATTAATGATACATAATTCAAAATAGTAAAAGATCGAATATATAATCAATAATATTGCGATATTGGTCAATAAGAATGATATGCTACCAAAAGATGAATGAAGTTGGGTAAAAGACTTTCTTCACTATTTTGAACTTAAGGCTTGATGAAGTGAAGGTAAGAATCGAAAAGTGAGAATAAAGAAGCAATCCCAATACAATGTAAGATTTGAGAGCCCATATGAGTTATGGAATGAAAAATGTTAAGAGAAAATGACCCAAAGCATGTAGAGATTGTGAGACAACCAAAGGAGGCTTTAAAATGGGATTATAATGGCCAAATTAAAATCTAGGTATTAGTAGGTGATGGAATCATGTGTTACACTACAAAGATAGTAAATTGTAAGGCCTTAACAACACTTTGCACATCTACAAATTTCTAGGACAAGCACGCATCATTCAAACATCTCCATAACATGCATGCATCCTAGGCTATAGGGGTTGTGTAGCTAAGATTCTAAGTGGATGGTGATGAGGTTAGATGGATGGACTTAATGGATGACATAAAACTTTATATTTTAGACTAAGGTAAGATAGGGAATAGATGTAAATTACATGAGGGTTTAAATTAAAACAACATTATGTTTTGCCCCCACTTTGGCATGCACATCACTAATCCAAATAATATTTTTAGTGAAAATTGAAGTCTCCCCGATGCTCTAAGAATCTAACACCATTACAATATGATCAAAATCCTAAATCCAACACAACTTGAATAGAAAAAAATGGAGTTTGTATGCCAAATTTATGGTTGGTCAAACAAGGTCTAGTGCTCAAACAAAAAGGTGAAAACTTAACCCTTTTGAAATTAGTCAAAATTGGCATCATCACAAAGGTCTCATCAAGATGATTTTGACGATGTTTATTTTGCCAAAATCAAAGAACTTATTGTTGCAATGAAGTTAGCATGTTGATGTGGTAGCCATATGGTAGACTTCAACCAATCTAAGGATGACACATATCAGCATGCAATGCACCAATGGAAAATGATTTGCTCCAATCATATTTGGACATGTGGTATCTTGTCAAGTAATAAAAGTGTCAACTGACACCTCTTAATGTTTCCATGTAGCACCTCCAAGATAGCATTTAGTTCAACATAATTCCTTTGCCAAAATTATTAGTGGTAGAATTTGAACTTTTAACCACTACCCTCATAATATCCTCCTCTCTTGTTGGACCACATGATAATCTTTCCTCCTAAGAATGGGTCAAAGACATGACACAAGTAAGGTGATTCTCAAGGGATTTAAGAGATGCTAAAATATCATGAAAATTAGTATTGGACTAGGCTTCAAGTTTTTGACGTTGAAGTTTGACTTAGATCAGACCATGTTGGATATCATATTGAAAGAGAAAGAGCATTTTAGACTATGTGGTTGCATTAGGTTTCCCTTGTGCAATCACATGTTGAGGCTAGTAAGGTATAACAAACTTGTCATCTAAAGAAGTAAGCTCATGAAGTTTTGTTTAGGTGTGGTAATATCTAGTTCATAGAAGGACATTTTCTAACAAAAAAGAAACATCCTTGTATGGAAATCATTCTTGGTATATCCACAATTGTCAAAATGGAGATTGCCATTTTCTATCTCATTGAAATCCAGATGATCATGATGACTTACTATTTGAGTGAGTGTATTGAAAATGATTGTGGATGCAGGCTTAGGAAAGCATTGTGTAAGAATTTGGTATAACTCTTATACCATTTAAGAATTTTTCTTAGGGCAAGATTCACCCAAGATCGTAGAACTCAAACACAAGCACAACTATAGACCAAAATGGAGTATGATCAATATATCAGAGTATGTCCTCATACATTGCTATGTATTATATTTGATGAGTGTACACACTAGGAGTGCCTATATATAAAAGGCCTCTCAGGAAGCACCTAGAATGTCTCTAGAAAGAGCCAGGAGGTAAAATAAGCATGACAACTAAGCACACATCTTATCCATCATTCTAGATGATAGGATAAGAATGAAAAGGTGTATCTATAGTGGAGATGTTGTAGACACCATGTGCTTAATTAGTGTGCTAACTCCTGTGTTGTAGACACCATGTGCATAAAAGAGGTGTGAAATCTTGTGTTGTCAACATGACAACTCACAAGAGTGCACATACTCCTTGATGACTAATAAATAAATATTAAAATAATGCATTAACCTAAATAAACTTAAGTAAGTATAAATAGTGAATAATTATTTACACCAACACCCCCCTTAAGTGCAACTTAGGAGAATGCCCTTAAGCTTACGAAAACTAAGATGAAATGCATAATGGGTCTCAGCTACTAGGCCATGTTAGGTACCCATGTACATAATGAAATGCAATCTCTCATAAAGTAGAGAAAGAGGAAAAACCTCATAGGAAAAACCCTCCACCAAAAAGAGAGATGAATAGGAATGCATGGATGGATGGAGTAATCAAGACCCCCCATTACAACATACATCCAATATATACAAGAGAGAATGAGAAGGACAAAACCCCTTAAGAGGAAAAAGTCCCCCCCAAAAAGAAAAAGAAGAAGGAGACATGGTAGTGCACCCCCCTCCCCCTCCCGTCCACCCCCCCCCAAATGTAAGGTGTTGACCAATGAGAAATGCTCCAATGTAGAAGTTGATCCATGACCATTAAATGATGTTCCTCCCCTTTGGAAGAAATAATGGCAGTGATACTCATAAGATGCTTCCCCTATGTATGGAAGGAATCTCAATGATAAAAGGTGTCTCTAAAACTTGCTCAAGTGTCCTTGTGTCGATACTGATGGTGGCTCCTTCCAAAACTACTAAGAAGAAGTGCAGATTGAACAAGGATGCATGTAGAACCTGTCTCAAGAAATAAATAGTCTTCTCAAATGATAGAAAGACCTCCTACAAATGTTGTACATAAGGATCCACAATCACTTCAGCCTGTAAAGACTGATCATGTAGAGAATGGACATGAGGGCCAGAGTGAGCCCTCACAACAACTGGAGAAGGATCTGCCTCATCAAAGAGAAGTGATATATCATCAAAGAAGTCTCCCAAGCCTACCATGTATGAATCCATGAACAAACCTCAAATGTCAGTCAAGAAATCATCATCTGAGGCTAGAACTGGAAGACATAGTGTACCCTATTGTGCTGAAGTACATGAATCATTCACTATGGAAAAGGATGAATAATTCACCTCAAAAAGAAGATGAATATCATCAAGGATGTCTCCCACATCTTCAATGTGAGACTCCATGAATAGCTCTACTATGCCTTAAAGGAAGTCATTGCATGAAGGTAAAGTAGGAGGACATGGAGTGTCCTACTGCACTGAATCTGAAGCATCTGTGGCTAGAACATGATTAATAGGAGCAACAAGAGCATTTGGAGGTGTGATCTCATTTGGAGAGGATGCAGCTGCAACTGGAGGTAGAAGATCTTTCGGGAATGGAGAAATGTGTGGATCTCCATACATCTCCCAAAGATGAATCCAATAAACATATGGATTAGATGACTCAATGTCCTCAAGTGAATCCATAACCTCTATATCCATAAATAAAAAGAAAGTACGCAAAATGAGGGCACTTGTATCCGTATTGTAGGTAAGTCCTCTCGCATATGGTAGTGCATTGTGATGACTAAGATATGTGATAACCAATTGACTTCATTCCTTATAGTTGTCTAGTGTCAAGATAATTGAATCTTCCTCTTTCATGATGGACTAATGTAACCCCAAAGATGCAAAATAAATCAAAGAACCCCCCCTAATGTATGATTCAGGCACTTTATAGGTAGTGCAATTATAATGGGCAATTTAGGGCCTATTTATGAAAGTAATATTTCTGTCCACAGAATCTATAATCTGATTGCAAATCTATAAAGTAGAAAAACAAATTTACTTTCAAAAAAAATAGAACCTGATTTGGAGTCTAGATGAGCTCGTACGAAGCATTTTGAAGTGGAAAAATTTAGGATTTGTGAGTTACAGAAAAATTCAGGAACAAAGATCTCAAACCACCTACACCAATGTGTAGATCATGAAATTCTAACCCAAAACAAATAAAATTGCTTGCAAAAAGGAGTCTATATGAGGGAGATATCACTGTTTGAAAATCACCTCTGCTATTATTTTTCCGAATCATTGCCACCCCTCCAAAAATCAAATGGCTCTAGATTTTGCCTCAAATGTCTGATTTGGATGAAACAAAATCTGATTTGGGGGTTTTTTGACCTTTTGAATGTGATGCAAATATCATATTTGCACCAACAACTTCAATCTTCACCTGCAAAAATCTCTCCAACTGGCTTGATGGCCAAAAATTTCCTAGAAAATAATGCAGATCTGAACTTTTTTTGTAGAGATGTAGATGAAAAAACTGTAGATCTGAAAATTAAATGTACAAATCTGAAATGATCATACCAATTCTACAAATTGGTCTTTCGGGTGCTAGTTTGCAAAAAAAAATTGCCTCACAGTCGACTTTGGCCTAAGGTAGGCAACTTTATAGCTAACTTTCACTGAATCAGCATTCTGGACACAATGGTGAGGTCAAATTTGGCTCTAGATGCTCCCAATGAATGCGATACTCTGGATTCAGGCCAAGGTGATGAAACAACAAGATGGTCTCAAATGGCTTTGTGAAGAGATATTCTCCAAGAGCTCTGATACCATGTAAGAATTTGGTATAGCTCTGATACCATGTAAGAATTTATCTTAGGGCAAGATTCACCCAAGATCATTGAACTTGAACACAAGCACAATTGTAGACAAAAAAGGAGTATGATCAATATATCAGAGTATGTCCTCATACATTTCTCTATATTGTATCTGATGATTGTACACACTAGGAGTGCCTGTATATAAAGGCCTCTCAGGAAGCACCTAGAATGTCTCTAGAAAGAGCTAGGAGATAAGATAAGCATTACAACTAAGCACACGTCTTATCCATCATTCTAGATGATAGGATAAGAATGACAATGTGTATCTCAAGTGGAGATGTTGTAAACACCATGTGCTAATTAGTGTGCTAACTCCTATGTTGTAGACACCATGTGCATAAAAGAGGTGCGAACTCCTGTGTTGTCAACATGACAACTCACAAGAGTGCAAATACTCCTAGGTGACTAATAAATAAATATTAAAATAATGCATTAACCTAAGTAAACTTAAGTAAGTGTAAAAAGTGAATAATTATTTACACCAACACATTGTTTATAGACTAAGCCATAAATAGATCCTTGTGGATTGGGAGGACAATCATATGTTGAGATCTCACTAATGGCCTTAGAGATAAAGTAGATTCAATGTGCTGCAAAGTACTAGAATTCTAGGATCATCAAATAAAATACGCACTTGACTAGGTGTTTCTTTTATGTTGGCAATGGTGGTAAGATTTCTTGGTGCACTCGTCTAAGTTAATGTCCACATCTCAAGAATCCAATTCTTTAGAATTTAAATATCAAAAAGATTGATCACCTTAGGGACTTTAAGTTGATCACCCTTAGTTTTTGTCTGCCATAGTAGTGAATACCTTGCCTTAGACTTATCAGACTTGGGGTCTTTGACAATTAGAATGGTTTTATTGAATAATCAACTATATATGACAAAATCCAAGGCATGTGTCCTAGATCTTGGCTTCATATCTGAGTATTGGGTACCAAATTAAAACATGAGGACTTTGTCTCGGTGTAGATCAGAAAAGATTACACCAAAGTTTGGGATAACATTATTTATGCAATTTCTCCTATTGTCATAGGAGAACATATTCCTCCCATGAGCATGTCACAATATCTATTGTGTGTAACATCTAGCAAGTCATAAAGCAAGTCACTAGTATGCCTTTTCTATATAGAGGTTCACAACTTGCTACTATGCTACCTATATGCAAATGCTTATAACCAATTTTTTTGTTTTGTTTGCTTGAGTAGACTTTGAATTTCCTTGCTACACAATATATTAATGAAATGTGAGCTTTATCATTTCTAACCTCATCTTGCAGTATATAAAAACTTAGATTTATATTGTAAGTTGTCTAAATTAGAATATATTTCACTCCATTATCTCCGAAGAAGCTTAAATCTCTTTCTAGTGATCTCAAACTCATTTCTACTATCTACAAGACTATTTTCATCAAAAGTAAGATCATTTAGGGTTTGTTTAGTTGCAGGAATTATGGAATGATGAAATTATACAATAGTGGAATTAACCAATTCTAGAATTTGTAAAATTCATAATATATTTTGGAAATATAACTAGAACCAATTGGTACACGTGGAAGATGAGTGAGAATATATTTTGGAAATTTAAATGCATTCTTAGTAAATTAATATTATTTCTAAACCCGACTATTATCCTATTCCTCCAAATGAGAGATTGAACTCAAGACACCCCTAAATACATATCATTCATCAGGGTCTAATTGGTTCGTGGAAGATGATAGGAATTGGCTTTTTTCAAAATCTGGATTTGAAATTTTTTGCATTTGTTTCAAAATTGGAAAAATGGAATTATAATACTAGACTTGTAATTTTGTCTTAAAACCAGTTTTTCGACTTCCTACTAGCAAGTAGGAATTGAAAGTCAAAACTTGGTTATATTTTTTAAGGAGTGTAAAAACAATAAATTGGACTACTTTTTGGATTCTACCATCAAATCCAAGATTACGCATAAAAATGTGTCTTCGCACTCATCTTTCGAGTGAAAGAAACAGTTCAAGTAAAATAAAAAAAATAGGAATGGAGATTTGCAAAACCTTGATTTGGCTAAATCAAGATTTATAGAAATCTTGATTTCTATAATTCCACGAACCAAATGGACCCTCAAGGTATCAGAGTTTTTTGCCACAAAAAATAATTTCATCCATCACCTAGTTTCATTGTTCAAACTCTCTTCCTTATTCATTTCCTAGTTTCAACAAGTGATTTCAAATTATTAAGAGTTGTAATATATGAAAAGAGAACATCACTTAATAAGAGATAGACAAGCATGAGATGTTGGTCATAAAGCACAAAGGTTAACAAAGAAAAGATATGTCTAGTGCCTACAATAAATACTAATTTTCCTAGGAAGTCTCCCTCACATATGACTTCCTCCATATTTTTCTCCAAACTTGGGTAAATGTGGACATAGACCTGAAATCTTTATAAAATTTGATTTATTAAAAAGTACAATTGGAATTGGTTTTCCAATTCAACATTTTAATGTTGAAGATTGGTATGTCCATTTTGGGCAAAACTAGAATTTGAAAATTCTAATTCTAGTTGTTTTTTTGAAACAAACAAGGAATTTGGGAATTTGGGCATTGAAAAAATCCAATTCCTACTCAAATCCTAGAAGCAAATAGGCCCTCATAATATTGAAAATTTAACCAAGATTCACAAGATTTTTTGCTCCAAGGCCTTTGAATTCTTCTGCAATATATTGTGCTCTTTTATATAAACTAATCTTATCTTTGAAGGGAGATGAGAGCATCCCAGAAAGCTATCTGAGATCAATATGTACATACAATAACCAAAGATTTCTTTAATATCCTTTAAAAAGTAAACACAAGTGCATACTAGTATGTTATAAAAGTGGAAACATACGTAGTTGATTTTCCATGATTAAAACCTTAAAAGAAAGTGATTTCAATTTACAAATCTAACAACTTTCAACAGAAATACAACATATAGAGAGCTAATATTATATAATCGTAAAATTAGAGGAATAAAACATAATAGAAAATACAAATATACATGTGGAAAACCTCTCTAGGTCAAAAATACCACACTCCAAAACATCAAGATAATGCATTATTCAACAACAAATTACAATAGATTTTCAACCTTCACATAGAAATTTGCAACTTGCTTCGTCTTAGAGAGAATCTAATAGCATAACCTTGTGCAATGAACTTCTCTTCTTTCACTCTCTCTCTCATGTCTCTTTAGTAACACATTGTATTTAAAGAGTTTTCATGCAAAAGAAAACTATTTATGAAGCATCCACAATCAATGTGTTTACACTGTATTAGAAATTTCCTTTGTGCACAATTGTTGCATTAAAACTAATCCAAGAGAATATGCCAAAAAGATAAACTTTTTTATTTTTGCACCATGTTTATTCTTGTAGAATATTTAGTCTCATTTAGCATCTTTCCATAAAGGCATAAATAATTAATCAATAAATATCCTAAGGTTGAGTCACCTTATCCCAACAATCTCCTACTTGACGAATACCTTTCAAGAGTCAAACTGATGAAACCATGTCATCACAACCATCCATGAAACCACAAAAATCTTAACACATGCTCTCGTGCTCCAACTAGATACCTATTAAAAAAAAAAGATAAAACACCACCTAGAACAACAACCAAATTGATTGCTTCAATCCAACTAATAAACCCAAGAGATTGAAAATAACATCCATGAAAAATGTTAACCCATCCAATAACTCATACCTCAAAGGTATCCAACACCATAAAACTCATGTCAGTAACATAACCAACCCATAGACTACAACCTCAAGCTCTACTTGTGAAACAATCCATGAAAACTAAATACATATAAGAAATCCCACTGCATAGGTGATGTCAAATATGAAAGATCAAAGACATATTGAGTCTTTCAATAATAACACAAAGAAAGTAACCATGTAATACCAAGTACCATCCACAAATATATGCAAAATCTTGTGGCGAAATTGTTGCAAGAAATGTCTCTCTCAACTAGCCTCCACAACTCTCCCATGTTCTCAACATCCAATAAATAAAAGAGATAAAGGAACCACCATGTCATCACTAAAAATAATGAATTATAAGGGAGAATAGATGACTAGAAAAGAATGATCACTATACTTCAAACTAAGATCTCAAAAAATAATGTTATATGAACCCAAACATCCATGAAGATATCGAAGACCAAAGAGAGAACCTGAAAAATCACTAGCATGTATCATGTCCTTCTACAAACACCTCTAAATATTAGTTGTGCCAAGTATGATCTTCAAAATCCCAAGAGAAAGGACACAACAAAATCCAAAACCATTAAACCTCAAGAGCTCAAACATAGCATGATATCATGAATCTACATGGATGTGAGCCTCTCAAAGAAGAGTAAAGTACTACATGTTCTATTTTGGGAAATTATCCTACTACCATCTCTTACTATCATCATAAATAAAAATACACCTTGAGGAGATAACCATGTTATCCATCTCTCACAATGAATCCTCCAGAACCATCTAATTATAATTCAATATCCATGAATATGAAAGAAAACATAAAACACCTAAAAGTAGCATTGATCAATTCCTCTCAAGTGATAAATTTATGAGTATACCAAGAGTGAGGAATGAGAGTTCTCCTCCAAGATGTGCAAGTCATTGTGACTCAATGAAGAACAATCTCCTAGTAGGTCTCTATTAAACTCACATCCAACCAAGGTGTATGCTTGTCATAATTTATGTTGAGATCTAATCAAGAACATCTCAAAAACATGTGTCTCATATCAAGATAACTCTAGCCTCACACGAATCTCCAAGTATCCATGAACAACTATAATTATGTTGGCATTAAGTTATTATTGCCATTAGTGACAACACTTATTTGTATCAGTATAGCTAGCAATCTCATCACTCAATCTACAATGTATACTGAGCATTCAATGGTTACCTTGTACATTCATCACTTAAGCAGTTTACACCGAGCTTCGCAGCTCACACCGAGCATTCTAGTGTTAACCGAGCTGAGTATAGCTACCGAGTGAATGTGCAATCCAGTAGTGTCTACCAAGTTTACAGTGTTCACCAAGCTTCACAGTGTTTACCGAGTGATGGAAGCGTAGTGTTTACCAAGTTATGGAAGCACAGTGTCAACCGAGTGATGGAAGCGCAGTGTTTACCAAGTGATGGAAGTGTAGTGTTTATCGAGTAATGAAAGTATAATGTTTATCGAGTGAAAGAAACGTAAATGAAGGATTTAGTTTTTACCGAGTGATACTATATCCACCGAGTCTCCAATGGTTACCGAGTTTAGAGCTACATCAAGTGATTAGTATGGATCGAGCCTTCGCTTCTACCGAGTGCATGACAATGCTGAGTAATGTAGTGGATGCCGAGTATCAGAAGGTCACCGAGTCAGTTCAGTGAACCTGAGTTATTTACTGTTTGACCGACTTAGTAATATTTTGTTCACTTGTGTTTTAGCCAACCTTGCAATTGTAATTATTGGAATGGTATATATGTAATGTATTATATCATTTGCAAGAGGTACGATATATGGATGAGAGTATAAAATGAGACATGTAATGTTTTGAGAAGTATAAATGTGAATCAACAGAAGAGCAGAATATTCAACAAGGTCTACAAGGAGTAGTAATGATTCATCAGTCACAAGAGGTGATATATACTTCAAGGATCTAATCAGCAAATCAAGTTTGTAAGTAGATCCACTATTTCATCCTAACAGGTGAATCAGTTATGTAAATCCTTTAACAAGGTAGACTTAACAGTCTTTTGTATAAATCTCCTAATAGAGTGCATACTTTAGTGTAGGTTTGTAAATCCTCTAACAAGGTGGACCTAGCAGTCCTTTGTGCTCCTAATAGGGCATATCACCAGAAGTGGTCAATGTAAGCCTTAATAGGTCAACTTCATACTGCAGTAACAAAGTTTTCTGGGTATCATCCCCAGTCTAGTTTTACTTTCTATTTGGAAGGTTTCTAGGTCACCAAATCACTGTATACATGTGTTATGAATGTTTGATCTCTCATTTATGCAGTAGATTAGATGAATGCATGGTGAATAGTATATATGGTTAAAGTGTTGAATTGTTTAAAAGTTTTGATGTTACTGATTCACCCCTCCCCTCTCAGTAACCTATCTTATCTTGAATATTTCCAACATAATTAATCAATCCGTGCCAAACTCCAAATGCAACACAATATTATCATGAAGTATCAAGAAAATGATCAATGTACTCAATACCAAGAAACTAAACCAAGATTAATGTCAAATATCCAATGATGGACTCAAGAACATATAAATATGACAACATGATCTAAATCATCTCCTCCAAAGAGATAACATGCTCCTATGATCATATCAAATAGTTGTATCATGCCACAACTTTAAAACATTAATCAAGAGAAAACCATGACATAAAATCCACCATGATAACATATCAAATGAAAGTATAAACCACATCCCTACCAAGGACCCCTTGAATCCTCAAGATGTCAACATATTTAGTTAAATGAGGATACCATTTCCAACTAGCAACCCAACAAATGTGAAAGACCCTTCTGCAATAATAGGATCTAAGGCATCCTCTAATATTTGCAACAATAAAGAATATCATACACCACCATGTGATGAATATATAGTAATTTCTAAATCTCCCATTGAATCATGATATTGAGATCTCCAAGCATATGACACACCATTCCCCAAATATGAAAATCATCTAGGTCCACACATCACACCAAGTGAAACAAAGATTTCCAAACTAAGGAAATTCACCATGTTGTAGAACTCCATAATTGATTATCAAAGTAATCACTTATCATCCATCCTCTCATCCCAAAGAAACCACACCAATACACAAGTGACCATAGACAAGGCTAGCTAACAAGTTTGCACCAACACTCAATCAAATTTGGTGGATATATACAATCCATATCCAAGCTATCCCACTGCAATTAAATGGGTAACCTACCACTTGACTACATAACTTGTAGGTTTGTATTATCCTAAATTAGAATTACTTTAATTTAATGATGGTTTATCAACTATTTAATTTGAGATTACCATTCATTTTCCTCTCTCCTCCTTTCTCCACGTTTCATTTCATTTCTCCTAGGTAGAATTGAGGTGAGACCTAATAGATCCTCTTTAAAGCTCTTATTTTCATGGCATAAATATTTAGGAAGGATATAACCACCTAGGTCATCCCTTTCCTTCTTCCAATTACTTAGAAATTCAATCAATTAGGCTATGTGAAGTTTTGGAACAGAGAAACAAGGCAAATGAAGACTTAGAGACAAGAAATAATCAATTCCTTCAGCATGAAGATCTTGTAGATCAATTATCTATTGCAAATGAATAAATTATGAATCTGAGATCTGAAAATGAAAGCCTGAGGAATGACTTGATCATTGAAAGACAAATCAATGAAAGCTTAAAAAGTGACTTGAGATCTGAAAGACAAATCAATGAAAGTTTGGAAAATGACTTGATCACTGAAAGGCAAATCAATGAGAGAATGATGAAATCTCAAGCAGACATGACTCAATTAAATCAGCAAAGTGAGTAGAATCTTCATAAACAAAAAGGTAAAATTGGACTTGGTTATAAGGAAGAAGGTGAAACCTACAAAAAAGGTGCCCAAAGGAATAAAAAGCCTACTTGTAATCATTGTGGTGAGTTAGGTCACACATCAAACAAGTGTTGGAGCAATGGAAAAGGTAAATTTAGTGGTAAATGCTACAATTGTAGTCAGCATGGTCATAAAGCTAATGAATGCAAGGAGAAACCAAAATTTGAAGGCAATTGTCAAAAGTGCAATAAGCATGGTTACAAGGCATTCCAATGTAGATCCAAATCATTCAATCCAACTGAACAACTTGTTAAAGCAATCTTTGGATGGGATTATAATACCTAGTGCAGATGTCATTATTGTGGAGAATATGGACACATTAGCAAAGATTGCTCAAGGCATCACTTGAGGAAAAGAGAAACAACAATAAGATGCTATACATGTACTGAACTCAGTCATATAGCTAAAAACTGCATGAATATAGGAAGAGTTGAAGATGAAAAGAAAGCTAAAGCTGAAAACATTCAGAAGCAAATGAGGCAACAGTGGATTCCAAAATCTACCAAGCAAGATAGTTCAAGTGATGGCAATGTCACTCAAGAAGTGGGTGACTCCATCATTTCCAATTAGATTCATAAAGGATCTAAAACTGTATCATCAAGCTATATCTAGAGCAGTTCCAAATGCAAGAAAGCAAAATGATCAAATCAGTATTCTAGATACACAAAGATCAAAGAAAGCATATCTTTCGTCGAGTTGCATCTACTGAGGAAAGTCGATTGAAGACCTTATCGAGCTAGGTCGGGAGTAACTAAAAATTTTGTTCGATCACTTATTTGCAAGCTTCTACCGAGCAAATGAATGATAGCCTGTCAAACACTATGTCATCTCAACTACCTTTGTACCAAGCATTTATGGCAAAAATTTTGTCAAAAGGGCAGAATTCGATTTCATTCTTCATCGCGATTTTAGAGCTAAGAAATTTCAAGCAAATTCCAAGTGATTTCAAGCGATTTTTAAAGCGAAAAATCTGTTCAAAATTTTCTTACACTTACTGAGCAGCAATGGCATCCGAGAGTAACAGTGACACCAAGGCAAAAAGAGGTTCAAAAATGCTAGTCAAAGGTGTGGAGTGGAAGGCGCCAAATTTCAAGCTAGCTCTAGCAATCGCAGAATCACTCGACCCGAATAGAGCTCAATCGCAAATTCCACCTAAGGTACTTCTTATCAATGATATTCATACTCATTTTAGATGTTCTTTTCAAGAAATTGGAAACCAAGAGATGGACAATGCCCTAGGAGAAATGAGTGTAGATGGCTCTCTGAAACCCAAATACAAGCATCTTGAAACCAAAGGCTTGACTCATATCTCGCATATGCCAAGAAATTTCCAAACTAAGTGGATTAGGTATATTTTGAGTTGGGTGCACAATGGGAAACTATGGCTAGAGAAGCCAATGTTAATTAAAAAGGAGATGATTTACAAAATCATGGGTCTCCCTATGCTTAGCAAAGCAAAAACCACCAAAACCCTAGGTCGGGAGGAGTTACAGAAGCAAACCCTAGCTGAGTGGGATGGTAGAGGTTTAAAGGTCAACACTGTATCAAATGTTGAACTAAGATTTGGCATTCATGTCATTGTCCACAAAATCTATAGCTCTAATCGACTAAACAGTGTACCTTGTGAGGCTGTGGATTTGGCCTTTAAAATTGTAAAGAAAAACCTTGAATTTGATTTGTCGAAATTATTGTTGAGACAATTGAATAAAAATATGGATAGTATAAGGACTTCAAAGAATAATCCTTGTAAATTTGGCTCTCTATTGATCTATTTATTTTTCTATGTTCAAAAATTCTTTCCATCAAAAGGAACGGTTGTATGGAGAAAAGACATTCCAATTTTGTATCAGATAAATGAGTTTGTAGCAGAAATGGGTGAAAATTTTGATAGCATCATGGATAATTATTTTTAAGATTTCAAGGAAAGAATGAATAACAGGTTCTGGATTCCACCAAAATTAGTTGAAGACTACAAAGATGATGTATGCTTTATGGTTGACTGTGATAAGGTATACATTCAAGTAGTCAGACCCCGAGTTGCATGGGTGAAACCTCTTCCTTATGAGGTAAATATTGATGAGGCCAGGGACATTATTGAAGCATTGGTGAATGAGCTAGTAGACCCAAGGCAACCAATTTTTGGAACATATGATGAGCCAAAGGCTAGAATTGAGCTTGAAATCAAGCTACCCTAGGCCATAAGCAAAGGCAAGAGGAAGATAGCCAAATTGAAAATTGCAACCGCTTATGCTTACTGAGGGAAAAGGTGAGGATGAAGAAGATGAAGAAGAAGAAGAAGGAGAAGAAGAAATAGAAGAACATGAATCTGAAGAGGAATAGCCAAAGAAGAAAGGTAAGGTAATTATTACCAAACCTAAGAAAAAGCCTACTACAGTATTCTCTAGAAGAACTAGAAAAGGCAAGCAGGAACCTATACTGGTAAGGCCTCCACCCACATTCAAGGAAAGGCTTAAACAATTGGAAGAGGGAACTGGCATCACAAATTTCAAGGCATTGAAATTTGAAACAAGAACTGATGCTGAGAAAATGTAGATTGAGGAATTGGTACTCAATAAGATGGGTAAATGGAAATACTCCCCGGACCAGCTTGCCTCTCAAATCTCCAAAGAACTGTTGGAGAGATTGCCACCGAGATGGGAGTCAGCCACCCAAATGGTCAAAGATATATATGAGCAATCTCTGAAGAATCTTCTACCTAGTCTCACTAGATCAGAAATAAAAGTAGCAATGAAGAACCATGAAGGTAAAATGATGAATAGATTTCACACATGTTTGATCTTAATTAAGGACATTGAGCGTGTTGTAAATGATGCAACAAACATGTGGAAGAACATCTATCATCTGCAAAAGCCCAGTGAAGATCTAGTTGAAATCAAGGATGATGATAGTAGTGACAATGGTGATGTTGATAGTACTCCATCCATCACAGTTACTCTAGGAGAGCTGCATGCACTTATGGAAGAAGAAAAAGAGGAAGAAGACAAGGAGGAAGAAGCACATGAAGAAGAAGAAGATCCAGTTAAAATTGTAGCAGAAGTGATTGCATACCTTCCTCACTCTCCACTAAAGACTGTTACATCCACTATGGAGATAGCTTCTCCAAGTGAGATTGTGAGCACAATTGCCACATCAATTTCTCAATCTTCACTGGCCACCTCCCAGCTCCAGGTATCTGAAACAAATGTGCCAAGCACTTCATCTACCGAGCTGACTGTTACTTCTTCAGCTATCGATCCAGCCTTCTTAGCTCCTTCATCAACAATAAATGTACCAGTAAGTTCCACAATTTTGATTTCAGAAAGTTCTACAATTTTGTCAGCATTATTTGCATCTACTTTAAATCCAATTAGTTCAGATATTGCTATACCGACTGTATCATCATTTTTGGGGAGTGGTTCAGTTTTTGATCTAGTTAGTACTCCTATTGGCATTCTATCCTCAAGTCCTATCCCAATTTTTACTGCTTGCCCTTCCATCTCCACTATTGTGTCTGTTCCTAAGGTCAAACCAGTCATCATAGAAGTCAAACAAAAGCATCCATTAAAACTTTTGATCACTGGAAAAGAAATTGATGAAGACTATTAGAATTGGTAATCTTTCTTTGGTTGTATTTATTAAATGGGATAAACCAAGGTATCCCTTATGTTGTTTGTCCTCTAGTCCACATGTGTGGACAAGTCTATTTTCTAATTCCTTTATTAAGGAAAATAGTTATTCCTCCTTAAGAGGATTATGACACTTGTTATGCACACACTTATGAATGTGGCAATCATTCACATGGGAGTTACAAATAACCCCTACTCTCATCTCTTTATAAGAGATGCTTCTCTCTCATTCTCAACACACAATCATGATGTAATTCATGTAATGAGCCCTATGGCTCCACATTATCTCCTACTCTCTCTTTCTTCATTCTTAGGCATTTTCCTCATTCATATAATTCACAAGGGGTTTTCTTTGCTTTCCCCTTTCAAAATCTTTGTCTCCTCCTTTGTGTTGATCTTGGAAAGCTCTTATAAAGTATGGTAATTATGTTCATCACAAACTCTCTCGGATTTAATTATAATTCTTTATTTTTAGTTCATTTCGATTTTATTATTTCTAACATGGTATCAAAGCAAACTAATCCTTGTTTTGAGTTTTGTGATGAAGGATGGAGCACACCTTATTTCGACCTAGGTATCTCTATTAAAAATAATAATTATTTTCTCTTAGTAGCATTTATCAATTTGATTTTAAATAATTTTAAAAAAAAATTATTAAATATTTAAAATAAAAAATTATATTATGATTCTGTAACATTTTATTGAAGGTATTACTTAAATAATGATAATTAATGTTATTATACTCAATTAGATTTAATTCTATTCATATTATATATTTTTTAAAATTTAAATACTTTCTCTCATCTATTTTTTTAAATATTTAATATCTATATATATTCTTAGAACTTATGTGAATTTCTATTATTTTAAAACTTTATTTATGATTAAATTCTTATTCAACTTCAATTACTATGTCAAAACCTATCATTTTTGTTTTTAAATATATAATATTGTCACTACATATTTTTTTTGAAAATATAATATTTCTCTCGCTCTTTTTAATATTTAATCCTAATATTATATTTTTTAAAGAAATTTGAACAATTTCTAATCTGATCTTACTTTATTTGTTTCGTTTGCAATTATTGTTTTAGAAATTTCCTTTTTTCAAATTTGATCTCTTTTTTAAGAAATTTCTTTTATTTCACTCTGTTTCACTTTCCCTCATCTATTTAATCTTATACATGTTCTCTTCATTTGTTTTGTTCATGTTTTTAGGATGGTTTCTTTGCTGATTAATTGTTTGTTGTTCCTTGGATCAGAGCCTTTGTGAATTTTTATTATTTATTGCTGCTCATTATTTATTTTGTTGACGTGCTTTGTGAGAGCCATCCTCTTCTTGCTGCCATGAACTCTTGAGTGAACCTATTTTTCTTGCAGTTGTGCTGAGTTTTTTAGCACCCATCATTGTTCATGCTATTACTCTACCTTGTGAGCTCTTGCATGAGCCTCTTATTGTTGTTTTAATTAATGTTGTTGGTAAGTCCTTTATGTGTGGTGAGCAGAACCGCCTCCCTCCACTCCCTACATGTGTCATGCTTCCTTGTTTCAGTGCCTTGTAGTTACTCTTCTCCCCCTTATGACTGCTACTTTTTTGTTCTTTGAGGCTTCTCCTTTTTTGCCATCCCTGCTACATTTTACATGACCTCTCCTTGCTGTCATGAGCTATTCCTTTACCCTCCTATTGTGCCTCTTTGCTCCTTGTGTGAGCTTTGTTTCCTTCTGCCTGCATGAGTTGTTGCATGTTACTTCCTCCTTAGCTACTGCTTATATTAAATTTCCTCATTCCTATTTCAAACCTGCACTGTCGTCATTTAAGAAGCCTTCAATAAAACCTTAATGTTTGTCTTATATGCTTAGAATGAATAGAATTTAATGTAGGCGAGGAAAATCTGTAGAAACTATGCTCAATTTGTTTATATTAGTTTATCCATTATTTTAGATATGTTGCTTTCTACTATCAAATATTTTAGGCATGATCATATTTGAATATAATTCTTTTATTAGTTTTTAAATGCATTATGGCAGAAGATCTAGCAATTGATTTTTTTTTGGGGCTTCCTAAAATCTTTTATAACAAGTATAAAGCATTTGGAGTAGTTTACTTGATAGATTACCTATTTATAAATGAAAATGAATTACACTCCCTAGCACAAAATTCTTCAATCTTCTCATTTCATCCCCTACAAATCCGACCCCAAAATCAAAACCCTTCTCATTGCTTTCACTTTTGATACCATTAGGCTCTATTTCTTTCATACTTACTAGCTTTGTCTAAAATTTGATTTTCCACAATTTTTTTGGGAGTTTCCTTGCTTTAATAAAATATGTAAGTGTAAATTGGAGATTTATTTTCTGCCTGCTGTCTCTCACTTCTTGTGTGAGTACCCGCTTGAGTGAGTGCCCTTTTTTCCTGTTCTCACTATTGTCTCTGCTAGATGCTCCTTATGAGTCATACTACACCTCCTTGTTATCCTAGCCATGTCTTCTACCACCTTAACTACCTTGAGTCTCAACCAAAACCCAGTCTGCTGCTATTATAAGACCCTTCATTTGCCTGTCGTACCTCCTTCCAGCTACTGACCCATTCTCTGGGTTATAACTTGCCATTGCTGCTCTAGTTGTGAGAGATTTTTTTCCTACTGTAATAGATATTTTTTCATTGCTGCTCTAGCCATTTCAAGAGGGACGTGTGTTATCTGGCATAGCTATAATCATTTATTACAGGATTATTATTCTTTTTCTGCACGTCATTATTTGCTTTCTCTACATTACCTTAATTTTATCTTATTCTCCTGTAAGCCATAATCATTGTTCAAATATGGCAACCTTTTTGAGCAACCTTTCTCTTAAACATTTATTACTATTATTAAATTTGCACTTCGTGGTTTATAAGCTCTATATTCATTAAGTTTAATTCAATTCCAATAAAGTTTTATTCAAAATTTTAAGCCATAGAAAAATTCTATTTTTTCCATATTAGTAGTTTTTTACTTACTTTTCTATAGTCATATTTCAACATCATTTTTTGTTCGTCTTAAATTTGGATGAACAGATTTTAAAATTGTTTATATGAAATTCCTTTTCAATAACTTATTTCATTTCCTTTACGTAGACTTCTCTCTTTTAAGACAAAGATATATGTAAGTAATTTTATAAAGTTTAAGTTTAGGTTATGAATATTAGCAATTTAAGAATTTAAATTATTTCTTGAGAATTATATTTAAAAAAATCTTAGATATTCTTTTTATTATTATAGTTTCTTTGTTGTTTCAAATCAGAAGTCATTTTAATAAAAAAAATATTTTGAATTATATCAATCTTATTTAAATTTAGAATTTCATTTAAGAATGAATTTTCTCTTAAATTATTCCTGCTAATTTGTGTAGTTAAATCTCACATCAAGTCAAGTATTTTTTTTTCAATTTTCAGTTTACATAAGTAAGTCTTTAAGACATTATAATGTTATTGGATTTCTCTCACTCACCTCTATCTTTCTACCTAGATTATATTCTTTGGTAATTGCTAACTTGATATTATTGTTTTCACATCTCTACACAAGTATGTATGAAGACAAGAAGTTTCTGTACATGTAACCTTTTTTAAACCAACCTTTCTCAGCTTTCATCATTTCTAAAAATTCAGTAACATTTTTTTTTAAAGTACTCTATTTTTCTTTGGTAGTCGTTCCTAATGATAATACATTTCTTTGATCGTGATTATATTTCATTATTTCAATTTATCAAAAATTACTATTTAAGAGATCTTGTCTTTATTCAAAATGTTCATTCTACTTGAAATATATATATTTTTTAGAAGGACCCTCTCAATATTGTGACTTATCATTTACATATATTTATTTAAGTATATATGGGTGCACACATATATACCCAGATAAATATATAATTTTATGACTATAATGATTCAAAATTTGATATATACCTTCACAAAATGAATTAAGTATTCATGTTTACCCTCAATGGAGTTTTATAACTGATATACATATTTTGTTTATTTATTTTTTGATTGATCATCCTTGGATCTCTGCATTTACCTTAATTATGATTGGATTATGAGTTATCTTACACATTTGCCTTCAACCTTACCGTGATATTTTGATGTGCACATAGTTGCACTATTATGCTTTTATAGCATCGTTCTATGCCCATGTTGGCACTTTATGGTTTTATACCATTGATTTACATGATTTATATGATATTCTTTTTTGAGTTGCATAGGGAGCCAATTTTTCAAGGTTAACTATGTAAGTCCCCTCAGTATAACTGATACATAGTTTCCTTATTTGGCCCACAGAGTATCCCTCCATCCTATATTGGTGTGCACTCATTTTATATGGAGTTTCCCTCCATTTGATCCTATTTGTTCTACTTTGAAAAGATTGATATTTATATGGAGTTTCCCTCCATTTGATTCTATATGCTCTACTTTGAAAGGTTGATATTCTTGGAGTTTCCCTCCATGTTGTTCCATTTTGTTCCTCAATCAAGAGGATACTATTATTGGAGTTTTCCCTCCAAATTCAGATGATTTGATCCAATTTGAAGGCAATATGTTGTTAAACCATCATAATCCATTCATTTGAGTATCCTAACAAAAATCATGATAATACGAATTTGATCAGTATGTCTCTCTTTTTACTTTATTTTCATATATTAATGTGATAATTATTTGTATACTTTATTTCTTAGATCATGAGTCATGCATGTTATGGAGGGACACCCCCATTAACTTGCATTGAGATGATTCATTAAGTGGACTGTCTATATCCACATGATTGATGCAATGTTGATGCAAGTATCATTAGTTGGCCTTGTCTGTGGTCATTAGTACATTAGTATAATATACTTTTCTTGAGAACACTGATCAAGCTTTTTTGTCCTTGTTGATAATATTTTGAGCATATAATATCAGGTTAACTTCATTGCTTTGTGGTAACATGTTTTATTTTCCTCTCTATTTCTCTATGAAAAATTTCTTATCCTTATTCAAAAGGATTTCTAATTTGAATATAAAATGAAATGGTCCTTGTGGATAGTTGTCTTGTTTCTTGTGTCTATGTTTTTTAGGTAATCCATACAAGACATTATTATTTGGTGTACATTTAGATTACTTATCCACTTCTCTCTTGGATCTACAAAGATCTACCTACACTCACAAGAGACCTTTTGCATAATTGAAGACATTCTCAGAGATCAAGTTGCTACTATTTAGAATTTCATTGTAAAAATTTGGGTTTAATACCCTTTGATGTAATTTCCCCAAGTAAATATTAAAGGGGGGTTTTATAATTGGTAATCTTTCCTTGGTTGTATTTATTAAATGGGATAAACCAAGGTATCCCTTATGTTGTTTATCCTCTAGTCCACATGTGTGGACAAGTCTATTTTCTAATTCCTTTATTAAGGAAAATAGTTATTCCTCCTTAAGAGGATTATGACACTTGTTATGCACACACTTATGAATGTGGAAATCATTCACATGGGAGTTACAAATAATTCCCGCTCTCATCTCTTTATAAGAGATGCTTCTCTTTCATTCTCAACACACAATCATGATGTAGTTCATGTAATGAGCCCTATGGCTCCACATTATCTCCTACTCTCTCTTTCTTCATTCTTAGGCATTTTCCTCATTCATATAATTCACAAGGGGCTTTCTTTGCTTTCCCCTTTCAAAATCTTTGTCTCCTCCTTTGTGTTGATCTTGGAAAGCTCTTATAAAGTATGGTAATTATGTTCATCACAATCTCTCTTGGATTTAATTATAATTCTTTATTTTTAGTTCATTTCAATTTTATTATTTATAACAAAGACTTTGACCTAGACACCGAGATAGTGATACCTAAGATTGACTATGACACTGCTACCATTGAAGAGATGAGGTTAGCTAGTCAGCTCATAGAGATGAAAGCTATGTAGAAGTAGTTAAGGTCTAAAAGGGAGAAGGAATACAGAACAATTAAGAATGCCAAGAATATAATTACAGATGCTATAGGTGTTGAAGTAGATTCTACTCAACACATTTTGATTTAGTTAGAAGAGGTTGTACAAAAATTTATCGAGGATTCTTCCGGACAAGAAAAACTTATTGAGAAAGCTGAAAAGAAATTTGATAATAAGGTGCTAGAGCATATTGCTCAAAAGATAGCAATAAAGCAAGTTGAATTGTCAACATTTTTGGAAAATTTTGAAAATTCTTTTAATAATGATGCATCACTCTTTGCTAAACTTTGTGATGTTTTTGGTTTTACCAAAGAAATAAAGGATAAGTTAAATAAGATTAACATTGATATGCAATCAAGTGCATCCAAGTTGAAGGTGGACTCCTCCTCCACAACCTCCCATACACCAAGATCAGATATTTGGCAGATGTACAGGCATAACTATTGAGAGAGGAAGCTAGGATCCGGTCTACACTCATAGGCATCCAGAACATGATCCTTCCTATCATGGACACAATGCAAAAACATCTTGTTCATTGCAAAACACGGTCCAAGATCAAAACTTCTTAGTGGCTGATCACTTGATCCAATTATTAGCAGAAGTTCAAATTGCCCTCTCCACTTGTCAAATTTTGCAGTAGACTTGGGATAGTACTTTTGCAATCATCCTTAAGGTACATCAAGAATGTCTATCTCACTTTGGTGTAGCCATATAAATTGTATATATGTAGACTTTGGCATTATTGTCAAAAAGGGGGAGAGATTTAGAGATTCAACATAATAAATAAGGAAAGGTATCACTATAAGTGATAGGGGGAGTTAGCACACAATAAAGTTTACATGCGTACATAAGTATATTTGTACATGTAGTAATTCTACAAAGATCAATTTTGAAAAAAAAACCTAAATTCATTCAGTTAGGTTGTGTACATATGTTTTGATTTATAAGTGTTTTGTCAGTAATGCCAAAGGGGGAGATTGTTGGCATTAAGTTATTATTGCCATTAGTGAAAACACTTATCTGTATCAGTATAGCTACCAAGCTCATCACTTAGTCTACAATGTATACTGAGTATTCAGTGGTTACCTTGTACATTCATCACTTAAGTAGTTTACACCGAG
Organism: Cupressus sempervirens; assembly: GCA_028749045.1. NCBI lineage: Eukaryota > Viridiplantae > Streptophyta > Pinopsida > Cupressales > Cupressaceae > Cupressus > Cupressus sempervirens. The sequence continues at coordinate 9,830,823 of CM053792.1, forward strand.
CTTCGCAGTTCACACCGAGCATTCTAGTGTTAACCGAGCTTAGTATAGCCACCAAGTGAATGTGCAATCCAGCAGTGTCTACTGAGTTTACAGTGTTCACCAAGCTTCACAGTGTTTACCAAGTGATGGAAGCGCAATGTTTACCGAGTGATGGAAGCATAGTGTCAACCGAGTGATGGAAGCGCAATGTTTACCGAGTGATGGAAGCGCAGTGATTACCAAGTAATGAAAGTATAATGTTTATCAAGTGAAAGCAAGGTAAATAAAGGATTCAGTTTTTACTGAGTGATACTATATCCACTTATTCTAAGACCTTGAGGGAATTGTGCAAGTTTTGGGCCCTAGTTGGCAGGGATGTAGTACATCCTTGACCAATTAGGGACATAGCGAGTCCCTGATAAGCCAATCATGGATGTCATATGTCCCTACTTGGGCCCTATCTTGCGTCCACTCTTTTGGTTTCATGTCCAGGTTGATTTGAGGTGTTGATTTTTATGTTCTATCAACCTACAAGAGAAAGTTAGTTTTGACCCCTTTATAAACCCATCCATTGCTCCATTATGTATCAAAATTCATATTATATCCAAGAATTCACATGCTTAAGCAGTCAAGAATTCAAGTTCTCAAGCATTCAAGCAATTCCTCCATTAAAGAACAAGGGTTTAATCATTCAAGCAATTGAAGTACTTTATCTAGCATTTGGGATCTCTCTTAATTCATTCAAGGTCCTTTGTTAAATCTTCTACATCCATTCATCATTCATCTTGATCTAATTCAATTGGTGAAGTAAGCTCATTGTATTCAATTTGAGAGATCCTACTATTGTAAGGTGAATTCCTACATTTACTTTACATTTTAACATTTCAATTATTTCAATTCAAGGTGTATGCAAAATTATGAAAATGCAAAAAAGATTATAAAAAAACTAATCTAATATGATTAAGCGCACCCAATGAAGGATTACAAAACAAGGTGAGCAAAAAATCTAACTTTTACCTTTACTTACCAGTTGCAACATGCCTCCATTGCCCCCCTAAACTTTGAGTTCTTGGATTTGTGAGTTCATAGATTTGTACCAACTCCTTCCTTCAAGATGCTTCAAGGTATTGGAGAATTATGAATTCTGAATGCAATTCTATGATAATGGTTCTAGAATTCTCTATGGACTAGATGAAAATGTGATCCCAATGAAAGTATGATAATGATATGAAATGTTTGATGATTTTCTTGAATGCTAAAGGATGCTATAAATGCCAATTGATTGAATACTAAGAATGCCTATTGCTAAGATTTCTTATTATCTTGTATGAGGGAATGAGGGTTCTATTTATAGAGTTTATGAGGACCCTAGCCTAGGTGGTGACATGCAATGATAGAGAGAAAATGTAGGACAATTGAATAGATGATATTGGCTTCGTTAAGTAGGTTGAGAGAAAGAAGGACTTAGTTAGAATGTGAGAGAATTACTAGGAGAATGAGAAACACATGGGATACATCTCACCAAGACCCTTGAGAAGACCCTAGCCTTAAGGACTCTTAGACAGGTGTCTCGAAAGTCATCTTTAACCCTATGAGGTGGATGGCTAATTCCTATTGGATAGGGAAGATGGGGAGGACTTTGTCACCTGGAGACATGTGCCCTAAAGACCAATTCACATGAGGATAAATGTTCCCAAGACTCATTCTTTGAGGACACATACCCATTTTGACCCCATAAATATAGGACGCATGGGTGAGGGTAGATAGATTTAATTAATAATTAATTAATAATTATTTTTTATACAAAGATGACGTTTCATGACATGGACTAGATAGGTGGACTAGTAGACTTAGTCACTTAAGTGAGTGTATAACTAATTAATTTTAATAAATCACTTAATATGACTATTTAGTGGTCTTAGGATAATGTAAATAACCTAGGTGAATTAGCTTAATAAATTAAATAATTTATTAAAACTAATGGAAGAATACTATTAATTAAATATAAAAGTATTTAATTAATTGATAGAAATGAATTAACTTAATAAATTGAATAATTTATTAAGATTAATGGAAAAATATATTAATTCAATATTAATATTAATATACTTGACAATTTTTAAGTGTATACATTTTGACCCTCTTTGAAATAATGTGTGGACAACACATTGTTCAAAGACACAACACTTAACCCAGTTGCCTTTGCCCCAAGACTTTGGACAATGCAAACTTAACATGATGCCCCCTTAAAATATTGATCGATATTTTTTTTTGTTCAAAAGTGAAGGCTAATTTGAGAAATCTTTCAATAAGGATTTAGAGGAATAAAGAAAAGATCATAAGATGATTTTGGTTGATATAACATAAGAATACTTCCAAGCAATAGGACCCCCATAGGTATAACTAGGACAAGAAAGGGGTGGATGAGTCATCATTTTCACACTTGTCATTTGGAGAGTGGAAGAGAGCTAGCATAGCAAAGATGTTGTTCCCAATTGCAGAGCACCATTTTGAGTGAGTCTAAAGATACCAACGACCAGGTGACTATGGTGAGTCCATACGTCATCAATCCCTCTCAATCATTTGAGAGATTTACAATGATTTTTTGATATATTTTGTAGGTTTTGATTGGATTTTTCATAGGATTTTAAGATATTTTGGCTAGCGCAAATAGATGGGAAATTTCAACGCATGGATGCGTAGGTATACTATGTCCATGCATAACAATCTTAAACAAATGCACGACTACACATTAGTTCAAAATGGTGGCACAAATATAGGATTAAAAATGATGCATTTAGGTAATTTCACATTGATCAGTTGTATATGTGCATCAATTGAGTTTAACTACATATTTGTTTAATGAACACAATAATTTAGGGTTCATGTGCATTTGTGGTACAAAGTTGCGCATATATTCGAAAAGAATTTTGATTTAGGGTTTTGTTAGACATAAGTGTGCATATGTTCTTCGCAATAGAATTTCAAGAGGAAATGGTTGGGAAACCTTATCTTTTTGATGATTTTGGTTAACTACTAATGTAGAATTTTGATTGAACTATCTAGGTGAGGATAATTGATGTGACTAATTTAGGTATCATTGTAGCATAGTTTTCTAGATGCCCAATTAGGCTCAGAAAAAATAATAGATTTTTCAATAAACATGTAATAGACATGTGATAATACTAGTTGTTTGATAAAATAGTTAGATCAGAATTCTAGATTATATATGTCTAGAATATCTCTTTTCATGCTATTTTGATTTGTTGTAGGAGGACATTTCAAATTTTATGATGTCAAGGGAGTGATTTCCTGACACACAATCATTGAGACCCCTCTTGACTGAGAGTGATCATGATTTGATTGCATCATGTGGTTTGCACCATGTATTATATTGGTTTATGATCAAGGACAACCTTGGCCTTTTGATTATGATCACAAAGAGATTGCACTCTAAGACTAGCACATTTCATCTCACTACTAGAGGGATGAGTGTCACATTGGAGGATGTATACCGTATCCTTCTTACCCATTAGTGGTGAACTAGTAGAATAAGATCAATGTGGTTGATTAGAGGAGTGCAAAGATATATTTGGAAATGAGGATCTTGATGACTATGAGATCAGTTGTGACTTTATGGTGGAGGCATACGAGCCACTGCCTACAGTTTTGGATGGCATGATAGTAGCATATATATGTTTAGACATGAGATATAGAGGATTTTTGGTAGGTTGGGGTTGTACTTTATATAGGATGATGGATGAGGGGACCCATTTTTCTTGGGGAGTGTGTGTGTTGGCACACTCATATCATTATCTAAACCAAGTAGTCTACCATAGTGGAGCATCATTATCAACATGTGTAACATTATTATATCTCTGGGCATGGGAGCACATAATTATGACACATCTGATTCATTTGAGATTCAGAGGTGTAAGACAACCATATATACATCTATATGTTGTGATTCAATCCCAACCTAAGCTGGGAAGGCTGGATCATTGGAGATAGGTGTTAAACACTTTGAATTTAGTGATATGGAGACCTTACTTGGACTATGAGGATTGGGATGATGAGATGGAGTTGGAATATTGTTTTGAGACCAAATGGTTGATCAGTTGGACACTACATATTCTAGAGAGACCAGTTAGTAGGTCATGTTCAGAGATAGTTTGGATGACTTTAGGGGATGCCCTAGGGTGTAGTAGAGTTTTCCTAAACTCATTAGGAGAGGTAGGATTGGGGGCCTATGCCCTCATATAAGGTGAAAAGACATGAGTTCCTACATATACCATTCCAAGCTTGGTCCATGAGTAGAGATATTGTGAATCCTAGGATGATAGGAGGGTATGAGAGATACTTATAGAGGCATCTAATTTTGAGGATATCTTCTCTAGATAAGTCAATTCTAGTAGACATAGGAGATAGGAGAGGATAGGGGAGAAGAGGTTGTGGTCAAGGACCATCACTAGGTAGAGGAGGAGGGAGAGGTGATGGAGATGATGATGATGACAAAGGAGATGAGAGAGGTTAGAGGACAACACAGACACATAGGGGAGGTTTAGTGAGAGATAGAGGACCAAGACCAATTCCTCATCCTCCAGTTCAAATACCTAGAGCAACAAGATATGGAGAGAGGCCTAGATAGGAGGACACAACATAGGATTTTCCATAGGATATAGATATTGGATAGGGTGACCCCTATTTTTAGATGCATGGACTAGAGGAGGTTGACATAGATCTAGTTGCAAAGATAGAGAGAGAGGTTGTGAGAGTTTCACAGTTAAAGTTAGAGACACGATTGGGAGAGGTGCCCTAGGAGTGAGATAGAGCTCTAGAGAAACTAGGCACAATAAAGACTCTATTAGAGAAGATTGAGAGGGTTCTAACCTTTGGTTTGAACAAAGAGAGCATGAGACTGATGTTGAGAGTTGGTAGGGAGATTATCTACTAGAGGGATGCCTATGAGAGAGTCATTTCTAAGGACCAAAAGCTTGGGGGCTTCAAAGAGAGCTTTTATTATGGTAGACTATCAGCTAGAGCACATAGAGAGAGTAGGGAGGTAGCCTTGAGACCACCTAGGCCTAAGATGGTTAGACAGACAAAGGTTGGCAAAGACATGGATAGGGAAGAGATTGTAGGACCATCTATCCCACTTCATAGAGAGAAAAATATAGAGGTAGCTAGAAATGCCAATTAGACATTTTCTATACACTTTGTGTTGAGAATTGTGTCTCAACCTTGCAAACTTTTTCTGGAAAATTCTAGAATTTGTTTGTGGTAGTTTTCCACATGTCTATGAGTTGGAAAAAGGTATATGAGTTCTTAAAAATGTGTCTTGTCCCTAGTACAATATAGGAGGGCTATTTTTAGAGTATAGACAACTTATTATATGACTTTTATGGGGGTCTAAACTAGAGAACAAAATTATGGACGGAAATACTATTCTTGGAGTTACAAATGACAAGTGGGTAACATGTGGCATGGTTGTTTTGCCGATGGTTTTGGCCCATGGTTTTATAAGACCACAAATAGTTTCCAAGTTGTAAATCACTATAAAAGGATGGCTTGGGAAGGTGTTTGCATCATTGAATTTTGTTTGCAAGTTGGGTGCTAGAAGGAGTCTCTTTAAGTCTGAGTCTGAGTTCGAGTTGTGGTGATGCACTCATGTAAGAACTTGCATTGCAAGTGTATTGTAATCTTCTTGATTTGAGAATACATTGTGCTAGTTTTGGAGGGTGGGGTTTTTCTCCCAGAAGTGTTTCCCCATGGTAATCATTGTGTTATGAGTTCATTGTTATTTTGATTATATAATTTTGCATTTCTCGAGATCTGTGCAATAGTTAGTTGAATTTGCATAATTGTCCTCTCAAGATTAGTGCAGGAAGTGATTCCATGCACCTTTTCTTTCTTGCAAGTGGTATTAGAGATTGGCCAATTTTGGTTCTATTTGTTGGGTATGGGTTTTTTTTTGAGCTAATCAAGGTTTGAGTGGGAGCTTGTGCAGAGGTTTTCATTTATGTGTTGCAGGATTACAAATATGGCAATCATATCAGGGAGGATTGATGTAGCAAAGTTTTATGGCACAAACTTTGAGATGTGGAAACTAAATATGGAAGATCTATTGATTGATCAAGATGTATGGGATGCAATTGATGAGAATAAGCTAAGGCCCACAAATCTAACTTTAGTCGCACAATATGATGTGATAAATAGAAAAGCTAAAGGTCTCATCAGCTTGTGTCTTGCAAACTTGATTCTGATTAATATCCATGAAGAACCTACCATGAAGATGCTTTGGAAGAAGCTAAGTGAGATCTATCTATTGGAATATTGGTTTGATGGTATCTTACATTAATGACTGAGTTTGTCATTGATGTCAACATAGCATGTTTGATGTCTTTTGTGGTATCTGACAGAAGAACAATGGAAATATTAAGTTGGTATGGATGGCTAGTTGAGCATGATAACCACCCAAGGTTATGGGAGATACTTTGGAGTATTTGGTATATGCAATTAATGTCGAAAGCAGAAAGGATAAGTCTAGAAGAAGTTATGAAAGTTTTGGTGATATCTATTCTGAGATAGAGTTTACAAAGGCATGTTCTTATAAACTTGTTATATCTCTTAGTAGAGTTGATATCTCAAAGATCAAAGTTGAGGACATGAAGAAGACATGTTGAGGATGACATGGCTAAACTTGCTCATGATAATATTTCATGTAAATAAATTTATTCAAGTTGCAAGGCGAAAGATTAAGGTTATCGCTAAGTGTAACGTGTTCTTAGTGAGGTCCTATAATAATTAATTGAGAAGGACTAACAACCGACTCATAGAATTGTTTTATGGACTTGATATAAAGGAAGAAAGTTTTCCTTTATCATGATATGTGTTAATATCAAAGATGTGAATTGTGAATGTTCGAAAAGAAGTACAAAGTATGGAATGCAAAGTTGAGCAGAGCAGTTCAAAAGTGAAGGAAACTTCATTGCCAAGGTTTTGCTGAGTGATCCAAGGTAGGTGACCTGGTCTACAAGGTCTGATAGTGATTGGTCTGGTTGACAAGACAAAGGAAAGGATAGAGAAAAGAAGAAGATACCTATAAATTACTTGTTTGAGCAATGAGCTCTTCCTATAGTTGAAATTGTATGTTTGGCCAGTGGACTCTTCTGTTATACATTGTACCACAACTCCTAATAGGGTTGACACAACTCCAAATTGGGTTGGAATCTCGTAACAGGGATTTAAAGTCTCCTAATTGGGACTCATTATGCTAAATTTTGTAACAGACTCCTAATAGGGTGTATCCTCTAACAAGGAATATTTATATTAGTACATCATCTTGTGGGCATCATTCCCACTGGGGTTTTCCCTCTAATCAAAGGTTTCCCTAGTCAACATATCTGTGTAATTGTCTATGTGCAACTTTGTATGTTTGATGTTTACTTTGGTTGAATGGTTAAGTTTCTTTAAAGAAGAAAAGTTTTTTAATTATAGGATAACTGATTCCCCCCCCAATTATATTGGCGGACTATTGTTTCTAACACTATCAAGTGAAATCACTTGTGAACAAGATTTTCTTGAGGAAGAAGTTGTATTCCTTGTGAATGGAAGAAGGTGGATGGATTTCTGAGCATCTTGGAAGTTTTAATGTTTTTGGTGACTCAATTGACCTTAGTTGGGGTGTCGATGGATGAAGAAGAAAGGTGCCAAATCTTGTTATGTTCATTGCCAAACTCATGGGACAACCTTCTTATGGCCATAGGGAGAACTTTAGTCATCTTGAAGATGGAGGACATTGTTGGTTCTCTACTTTCTGAGGAGATGAGAAGGAAGGTCTCTCTGAATGCCAAAGAGGCTTTGAGCATTTGAGGAAGACCAAAAGAAAGAGGCAAGAACAAAAAGTAGCATGTTCATTATAAGTCCAAGAATAAGGAGAGATCAAAATCTCTTAGTAAGTCCAAGGAGGTATATTGGAATTGTGGCAAACCTTGACACTCTCGAAAGGACTACAAAGAGGAGAAGAAGAAAAAGAAGAAGAAGCAAGATTCTAATTCTGAGTCCAAGAAGGAAGATGGAGATGCTTTCATCACAACCTTGGCCACTCATGCAGGTGGCAATGCATGGTTGATAGACTTACATGCATCTTTTCACATGACTCTGAATAGAAATTGGTTTAGTAAGTATGAAAAGTTTGATGGTGGTAAGGTATATTTTGGTGATAACTTAGTCCTTGATATTGTTTTTCATGGAAGTATTCGTGTGAAATTTTATGATGGAAGAAGTAGAAGATTTGATTGTGTCTTACATATCCTAGGACCAACAAGAAATTTATTATCTATTAGCAAACTAATAGATGTGGGTGTGCATGTACAATTTTCTGAAGTAGGTGTGAAAATGGTGAGAGGTGTTATGGTAATAACAAGAGGAAGAAGATTGTGAAGAGGACTACTTTGTTAGAGAAGGAGATGGTTTCTCTTTCAACATATGGTCGTGGTTTTTTGGGTACCCAAGGGTGCTCTATCTACTGAATCAAAGTTACCTATAGAGAATACTATTGGACAAATCACCAATGTTCCCTTTTAGGCTTCATGACATGGCTTAACTGCCTCCTATGTTCTATAAGTCTAGTGATTGTATTGGGCATTGAAAAGTTGATATTTTGGTGCAATGACAACTCTGGCTTGTAACAAGTGGTATCAAAGCTTGGTCATAGGTTTGAATCTCCTAAAGTAACATTGGGGGGGGGGGGATTGTTGGAGTAACTGCCAAAATTTCCCTTTAGGATTTGTGACATGGCTTAACTGCCTATTGTGTTCCATAAGTCTAGTGGTTGTATCGGGCATTCATAGGTCGATCTTTTGGTGCAATGACAACTCTAGCTTGTAACAAAGATTATGTTATGGCATCAAAGACTTGACCACATAGGTGAGAAGGGTCTACAAATCTTAAAAAATAAAAGCCTTGTTGATGGTTTGAATAAATCCAATCTTGAGTTTGATTTTTGTGAGCATTGTATCTATGGTAAACAAAATCGGGTTCGGTTTTACTCAAGTTCTCATAAGTCCTCATGCATTTTGGATTTAATCCATTTGGATGCATTTAGTCCAGTTGATGTTCTTTCTATTGGTAGATCAGTTTATTATGTTTCTTTCATTGATAATTTTAGTAGAAGAACATGTGTTTATTTCATTTGGAGTAAATCTAAAGTTTTTAGTCATTTCAAAGAATTTACAGCAATGATTGAGTTATAGACTTGAAAGAAGATAAAGTGTTTGAGAACTGATAATGGTGGTGAATTTTGCTCCAACAATTTTGACACATTTTGTAAATATTGTGGTATTAAGAGATATAAGATAACTTTGTATTCTCTACAACATAGTGGAGTTGTAAAAAGAATGAATAGGACCTTGATGGAGAAGGCTAAGAGTATGATGAGTGGAGTTGGACTGGAACAAAAGTTCTAGGTTGAAGCTTTAGCCACTACTTGCTACCTGATAAATAGGTCTCCTACATCAGCTCTTGTTGATAAGACACTAATGGAAGCATGGTCGGGCCACAAGCCTTCACTTAGACATATGAGAGTTTTTGGTTGTGAGGCACATGCTCCTATGCCAAAGGAGAAGCAAACAAAATTGGACAATAGAGTTGTCAAATGTATTTTCATCAGATATAGTTATGGCATGAAAGGATAAAAACTTTAGGATCCTATTGCATAAAAGGTATTTTATTTTAGAAGTGTCATATTTAGAGAAACTAAGTTGTCTTCTATTATAGTATAGCCAGAACAAATGGAAGGAAACAAAGATGTGATTCAAATTTCTACTACACCTAAGAAAGTTGAATCGAGGCCCTTAGAAAGATGAGATGTTGAAGAGAGCTCTACAAGTTTTGAATCATTGGAGGAAGAGGGAGAACTTGATCATATACCCGAACATGAACCTAAACTAGATCTTGTTCAAAGGTCTAGTAGATAGAGGAAAGCATCAGAAAGGTATGGATATACTCCTAATGATTGGAGGTGTATATTTTCTTTGAATGCTAATGTTGATGAACTGAAGTCTATAGAAAAGGGTCTTGGTATGAATGATTCAGAGTCCTAGAAAATAACCATGGAAGAAGAGATGACAGCTCTTAAGAGGGATGAGACATGGGATCTTGTACCATTGCTTAAAGGATGGAAGCCTGTTGGTTGTAAATGGGTGTCCAAAATGAAGGTGGGTTCAGATGGAAGCATTGAGAAGTATAAAGCATAATTGGTTGTAAAAGTTTACTCCCAAGTTGTAGGAATTGATTATGGTGAAATTCTTTCTCCTGTAGCAAAAATGACATCCATTCGATATTTACTTTTTATTGCAACAACTTATGATCTAGAAGTTGAGTAAAATGTATGTGAAGATAGCTTTCCTTCATGGAGATTTGGAGGAGAAAATTTATATGACACAGCCAGAGCACTTTTTGGTGAAAGGTAAAAGCCATTTAGTCTATAAATTGAAGAAATCCTTTTATGGTTTAAAACAAAGTCCTAAGATGTGGTACTAGAAGTTTGATATGTATCTATTGAGTTTGAGATTTGTGCAATTCAAATCTAATCAATGTATATATTATAAGTATGCTGGTGATAATTTCCTGGTTATTGCCTTATAAATTGATGATATGTTGTTTATTGGCAAAGGAAAAGGTTTGATTGCAGAATTAAAATTTCAACTCTCAAAAAAGTTTGAAATGAAAGATCTTGGTACAACAAGGTACATTTTGGGAATGGAGATTATAAGAGATAGACAAAATATAATGCTTTGGGTAGGTCAGAGTAAGTATGTTGGTAATATTATGAGAAGATTCAATATGCAGGATTCTAAACCATTGAGTGTTCCTTCTATTATGGGAACAAAGATTTCTAGCTCACAATGTCCTACATCTCCATTAGAGATGGAAGAGATGAGTCAAGTACCGTATCAGAGTGTTGTTGGAAGTTTGATGTATGTCATGGTCTGTACAAGACCAGAAATTTCCCAAGCAATGGGAGTACTTTCTCATTACGTGTCTTATCCAAGAAGAGCACATTGGAATGCAGTAAAAAGAGTTTTCAGATACTTGCGGGGTACCTCAAAGTACTTTATATGTTTCCATGGAATAGGAAATGAACATTCCTTAGATATTCAAGGTTATGTGGATTCAGACTAGATGGCAATATTGATAGAAGAAGATCCACCAGTGATATGTGTTTACATTATTCGGTGGTACAATCATTTAGATGAGCAAGAGACAAGTTGTGGTGGCTTTGTCCACTATAGAGGCAAAGTATATGGCAGCTACTCTTGCCTGCAAGGAAGCTATCTAGCTAAAGAGATTGTGCTTAGATATAGAGTTTAAATAGGGTGTAGTGATAATTTATAGTGACAGTCAAAGTGCAATCTGCCTAGGGAAGAAGCCCATTTTGTGAGAGATATGGTCCAGGATGACAAGGTGAAGCTAGAGAAGGTGGAGACTTTGGTGAATGTTGCCGATGCATTAACTAAGCCCTTGAGCACAGAGAAATTTAGATGGTGTTCAGAGTCTATGAGCCTCTCGACCCCTAGCAATTAAGTCCATGACACTTTAGATCCCCTAACTCTTGCAAGTGTTCAATAAGTGGGAGAATGTTGAGAATTGTGTCTTAATCTTGCAAGCTTTTTTTTGGAAAATTCTAGAATTTGTTTCTGGTAGTTTCTTACATGTCTATGAGTTGGAGAAAGGTGTATGAGTTGTTAAAAATGTGTCTTGTCCCTAGTACAATATAGGAGGGCTATTTTTAGAGTATAAACAACTCATTATATGACTATATGGGGGTCTAAACTAGAGGACAAAATTATGGACGAAAATTCTATTCTTGGAGTTACAAACGACAAGTGGGTAACATCTGGCATGGTTGTTTTGCCCATGGTTTTGGCCCATGGTTTTGTAAGACCACAAATGGTTTCTAGGTTGTAAATCACTATAAAAGGAGGGCTTGGGGAGATGTTTGCATCATCAAGTTCTATTTGCAAGACTAGGTGCTAGAAGGAGTCTCTCTAAGCTCGAGTCTGAGTTCAAGTTGAAGTAATGCACTCTTGTAAGAACTTGCATTGCAAGTGTATTATAATCTTCTTGATTTAAGAATACATTGTGCAGGTTTTGGAGGGTGGGGTTTTTCTCGCGGAAGGGTTTCCCTATGGTAATTATTGTGTTATGAGTTCATTGTTATTTTGATTATATTATTATGCATTTCTTGAGATCTCTGCAATAGTTAGTTGAGTTTGCATAATTGTCCTCTCAAGATTAGTGTAGGAAGCGATTCCACGCACCTTTGCTTTCTAACACTTATGATAGAAAATATGCAATTTTATGGACTATTTACTTTGAGACATGTTATTATCATATGATAATGTCATCAACTATTGGACATATGGACTTTTTATATTATTTTTTATCATGCATGGACATTATATGATGGACATTCAACACCTTATTTTTATGATGATATGGACTTTTTATGATGGTTACATATGATGGGCACTAATATTTCTTTATGCATGATGTATGATTTGATTAGATGCAATTATATACATATGTTGATGTTCTTTGATGATGTTATGCATTTATATGATGTGATGTTTCCATATTTTGTAATACCCCTCCTTTGCTATCATTCTAGACTTAGTTGTTAAAGTTATATATGACTCTCTCATAGATGTGTTAGCCCTTATTTGATATTTGAAATGGAATACTTTGATATGTCGAAATAATTGATTATGTCAAGTTGTAATAATTTTCTACTTGCAGTGATGTTGCTTTAATTGCTCTTAGGTAGTTGATGAAATTACTTTTATGATGATGTTATATTTTTTTTAAAAAGATGTTTATTATGTCCTCATGATGATGAGATATTCGTGTTAGAATATGATGTTATTTTATATTTAGGATTTACTATTATGCTTACCCCATACTCGCATGTGTGTGTGTGCATGCACGTGCGTGCATGTGTGTGTTTTTACATTTATGTTTGACGTGCCTAATATGGTTAAGGGAGGGAGTTGTAGTCACTTGCTAGTCAGGATCTACATGATGTACCACTCCCCGCCATTTTTTCTTTAGCTTAGATATATATGCACTTGTACATGCTCATATTTTATATAGATTTGTAAGTACTGGACATCGACTTCCCTAAATTACCAGGATGAGTGTGCCCTATCACAATAACTCAATGGTAAGAATGGGGTGATAATGTTCAAGTACAATCCCAACCATAACATAATTACCTATCCTGAGAAGGAGTACATGTATCTAACTTTCCATCCTTTTTAAACCCATGAGTTTATCTTTGTCTGGGTTGTTTACTTTTGAGTTTTGGTCAGTTTTGGTAATGTTTTTGATTAAGGAAAATAGGTTTTAATGGGTCCTTGAAACCCTTACACAACAAAAGATAAACAAAAAAAGAGTGCTTAAAGTATCAGTTTAACTAAAAGCAACATACTAAAATAGGCCCCCCACATAAAAAGTGAGAAACCTGAAAAAACCAGGGGAGCAGGACTAAAAACCAATAGAGGCCAAAAAGCCAAGAAGGCTGCTCAGGTGATTTCTCTGAGTAATTTTGTAGCACGAATTTCCAGCTCTAACTTTCTTCCAACTACCTCCTTCATGTTAGATAGATCTTTGTTAGGTTCCTAGATATCCTTCTTCTTTATGTTGGATTTGGTTCTCTTCCTTGAATTATCCTTAGAAGACCTATCCTTGGTGCTATTGGGAGAAAGATCCTCCTCTTTGCTGGTCCTATGTTCTTCCACTTTGTTAATGAACTCCTTTATGTTCTCATTAGCCTCTTTGAGAATGTTGTAGCTTTGCTTAGCAGTATTATGCATAGAGCTCTCCATGCTTTGGACCCTGCTCTTCCCTACCTCCACTCTATTATCCATGTACCTTTCCTCCTCTATTTTCCTATTTTGCAAGATGTAATTATCCCTGTCCAAAATTCTCACTCTATATTTGAGCTCCTAAATTTCATGGAAAATCTATTTGGTGGTGTGATAGCTATCCACTATGTTGTTTTTAGCACTGTTGAGCACATCCATTTGAGGATTTTCCTTAGTGGTATCACTAAAAATCACAAGGGTCAGGTTAATCAACTCTTCCATTTGGATTTTTCCCTCTTTATTCTCCTTGACCATAGTTTTGATTAGTTCTCTATTAATCCCCATCCCAACAGAAACAGTATCAAAATTCCTCCACACCACATTGTTATCTTTGCCCATAATCATGCATTTATATTGGCCATTTCTGAATTCCTCATTGTCCTACTCCTACTATTCCCCATCACCCTAATTAATATCCCCCTCAACACTATCCTTCCCCACCCCCTATTTTTGCTCCTTGGATTCAATACCTTTCCCTCTTTTCCTACCCCTGAAGGTCTTGACCTCACAATCCTCCTCTTTGTTGGATGACATTTTAATGGTAATATTTCTCTTACCACCTTTCCTCTCAATGCGCCCCCCTTCTCTAAGACAGGTCTCCTCTTCCCCTTCAACACTGTCACCCTCTGTGTCCATGCCCTCCACCCTTTCATTGTAGTCCCTACCGAAGAGATGTTAAAACCCTATTTAGGTTCGATTATTACTTTTTTCTCCTTTCTCTTTATTTTGATAATTTTTTATCAGTATTATACTATGGGGAAGCTTCCTCCTCTAAGTTTGAGTGCATCTCTTGGCTATACTTAGTATTTGAAGGTGTATATTCCTCTTTGACTCATCTGAATCCACTCTACCCTTCTTGCCCTCCTTCTTATTCTTAATTTGTTTTCCTATAGACCTAACCTTAAAAAATCATAAGATTAATAGCCAGAGCCCCTCATGGAAGGTTGGGTTACTAGAGTGCTTCTCCTTATAGTTATTAATATTTTCATTAATAGATGAGTAAAGGTAGAAAGGTATAGATATCTTTGCCCCATACCTGAAATGGTTAAGAAGCAAGAAATGGTGGGTGCAAATGAGAAGAACCTCCTTATAGCAATATCGTGAGAATGCTCGAAATAACAGAATACAAAGTGATAGCAGAACTCAAAATAAATCTACTGATCGCAGGCCACTTCGAGGGGGTAACCTCCTTTGAGCAAGCTCAATACAATAAATTCGTCCGTACCCATCAAGGGCCTCAACCTATTCTTATATACTGGGTACGATCTAGAAAAGTAATACTACCTATGCATGTGGGATAATAAAATAAACTCACGGGACGACTTACAAAGCATATGCGTCCAACAACTCTACTCTAACAAAATAAACAGAAGGAACACACAGGTTCCTAACATCCCCTCTCCCTTAGAAAAAAGCTTTGTCCTCAAAGCTTAAGGTGTGGAAATTGTTGTTGAATCTGAAGAAGGGGTTCCCAGGTAGCATCCTCTGGTTGCATGCCATGCCACTGAATCAAGACCTCAGAGATGGAGCGAGAGCGAAGCTGGCGAGTGCGCTGGTCAATGATTGCTACCGGCTCCAGGATAATGGATCCTTCCGTATCCATTTCAGGGAGAGTAGTTTGTGCTCTGACAGTGGTACCCAGAACTTTCTTTAGACAAGAAACATGAAAAACTGGATGAATGCGGGAAGAAGGAGGAAGTTCCAGTTTATAAGCAACTGAACCAATCTTCTGCAGAACCTGATAAGGCCCATAAAATTTTGGGGCCAGCTTATGACGCCCTTTCAGCTTTAGGGAGGATTGTTTGTATGGCTGTAGACGAAGAAAAACCATATCCCCAACTTGAAATGAGCGCTCAGAACGGTGTTGATCTGCTTGCTGTTTCATCCGATTACGGGCCATGTGAAGATTATCCTGTAAGGTACGAAGAATCTGATCCCTGCTGCGGAGAACTATGTCAACTGCCTGGACTGGTGAGCTGTTGGGAGTGTAGGGAAGGAGCACTGGAGGTGCCTGACCATAGACTGCTTCATATGGAGTCATTTTAGAGGCAGTGTGGTAAGAGGTATTGTACCACCATTCAGCTAAAGGGAGCCACTTGGCCCACTGATGTTGCTGTTCGGAAGTGAAGCAACGAAGATAAGTTTCCAAGCATTTATTGACAATTTCCGTTTGACCATCAGTTTGTGGGTGATAGCCCGAACTCATCTTCAGTTTGGTGCCAGTTTTCTGAAACAGTTCAGTCCAAAAATGACTGGTAAAAGTTGCATCACGATCAGAGACAATGGAAGAAGGGAGTCCATGAAGACGAAATATCTGGTCCATGAAGATTTGTGCAACAGAGGAGGCAGTATAGGGGTGGCTGAGGGCACAAAAATGACTATATTTCGAGAGACGATCAACCACAACCAAGATCACTGTCTTGCCACCGGATTTAGGAAGCCCTTCAATGAAATCCATAGAAATATCAGTCCAAATCCGTGTAGGGATGGGCAATGGTTCGAGCAAGCCAGGAAGGAGGGTCGTTTCACCCTTGTGGCGTTGGCAAGTATCACATTCAGCCACCATCTGTTGAATCGTCTGTTTCATTCCTTTCCAAAAGAAGTTTCTCCTTGCTCGCTCATAAGTTTTGAGGAAGCCTGAGTGCCCTGCTGAAGGAGAAGCATGGAGTTCATAAAAAATAGCCTGATGTAGAGCTGGGTTCTGAGGAAGCACTAGCCGACCCTTGTATCGAAGAGAAGCACCATCCCAAGAGTAATGTGGTATAGCAGAAGGATTATTGGCTAGTTGGTGAATGATTTGAGATAAAGAAGAGTCACTATCATAGCCCTGCTGAACAGACGCTAACCAATTGGGAATGGGCTTAGAAATAGCGGAAAGGGAAGCTTGATTATCAAATGTGCGAGAAAGAGCATCTGCCACAATATTCTCCTTACCCTTCTTGTAGGTGATCTCATAATCATACCCCATGAGTTTGCTGACCCATTTCTGTTGTGTAGGAGAGGATACCCGTTGTTCCAGGAAGTATTTCAGACTTTGGTGATCGGTTCTGATGCAAAAATGACTCCCTAAGAGGTATGGCCGCCACTTCTGTACAGCATGCAAAATAGCCATCATTTCTTTTTCATAAGTAGAGAGGGCTAGATTCTTACCAGAGAGGGCTTTGCTAGTGAACGCAATAGGATGGTCATCTTGCAGGAGAACAGCACCCAATCCATTGCCGCAAGCATCACTCTCAATAGTGAAGGGTTTGGAAAAATCTGGCATCGCGAGAACAGGTGTACTGCACATAGCCTGTTTCAGTTGTTCAAATGCAGTCTCAGCAACAGGGGTCCAGGAGAAGGCATCCTTTTTTAACAGAGCTGTCAATGGTGCTGCAATTTTCCCGTAATCTTTGACAAACTTGCGGTAGTAGCCAGTCAACCCCAAAAAACCCCGAAGGCTCTTGAGAGTTTTAGGATGCGGCCAAGTTTTCATGGCATCTATTTTTGTAGGATCCACCCGCACTCCATGGTGTGCAACAATATGCCCGAGATACTCCACTTCCTCCTGGCCAAACACACATTTAGATAGTTTTGCACAGAGTTGATGATCAGAGAGAAGTTGCAAGACAAGCTTCAGATGATGGAGATGCTCAGCCCAAGTTTTGCTATATATGAGGATATCATCAAAGAAGACCAGAATGAATTTCCGGAGGTATGGTCGAAATATGTTATTCATCACTGCCTGAAATGTTGAAGGAGCATTCGTGAGGCCAAAGGGCATGACTAAAAATTCATAGTGACCATCATGTGTGCGGAAGGCAGTTTTAGGTATATCCTCCTCATTAACCCGAATTTGATGATACCCAGAACGAAGATCTAACTTGGAGAAAAAATGAGCCCCATGAAGTTCATCAAGAAGTTCATCAACAACTGGAATGGGAAACTTGTCCTTTATAGTGAGATGATTAAGTGCTCGGAAATCAATGCAGAGTCGCCATGACCCATCTTTTTTGCGAACAAGCAGAACTGGAGAAGAAAAGGAACTGGTACTAGGGCGAATAATACCTTGCTTCAGTAAGTCACGGACAAGTATCTCGATTTCGGTCTTCTGATGAAATGGGTAGCGGTAGGGCCTGATGTTGGGCGGAACACTGCCAGAAAGGAGTTGAATACGGTGGTCCTCTGGACGAGAAGGAGGTAATCCCATAGGTTCAGCAAATACACCAGAATACTTGTCCAAAATGTGTTGGAGATCGGCAGGAGTGCTAGAGACTGCTGATGGCTGCATCTGAATGGAATGGAGCTGAGCGATGACACCATGTGAATTCTTCTTAAGAAGTTTTTCCATACGGTGTGAACTGATGATGCTGAGAGACCCTGGTTGTAAGCCTTTCAAAGTGTGTTGGTGCCCCTCGGCTGAAAACTGCATCCAAAGTTCAGCAAAATCCCAGAGAATGGGGCCAAGAGTGCGTAACCATTGGGCACCCAAAACCACATCACAGCCACCTAAGGGTAAGGCAAACATGTCAGAGCGCATGTTATAATCTCCAATAGAGAGACGCACATTGCGACATTTCCCTTTACAAGGTAAAGTGCCCCCATTGGCAATCATGACTTCAAAGCTAGAGCAGGGATGGATAAAGCAATCAGCCTGTTTGGCTATGCGTGGATCAATGAAGTTATGAGTGCTACCAGAATCAATGAGTATAGTAAGAGGGATCTTCTTGAAGAAACCCTGGACCCGCATGGTTTGTGGAGTAGTGACTCCTGCCAAAGCATGGACAGATATCTCTGGTGGAGCTTCTGGGGAAGGAGGTTCAGGCTGGTGAGGCTCAACCTCAGCATCCACTGTTTCCTGAGCATCTACATATTCTTCCAGTTCCGGTGGAGAATCCACATCCAAGAGATAGAGCTTTTGCTGAACACATCTATGGCCCCGAGACCATTTCTCATCACAATTATAACAAAGCCCTTTGTCTCGCCTAACTCGCATCTCTGTTTCAGACAAGTGCTTGATCGAAGTAGTTCTAGGAGCTGGTATGACTGGAGGGTTGTGAGAACCTGTATTTCTGAATGGAACAAAATTAGATCTGGAGTGTTGTAGAGCACTAATCTTGTCTTCCGCTAACTTAGCCAACCCAAGGGCTTCCATCATTGTAGTAGGTCGAAACATTTTGACTTCTGAGCGAAGTGCATCCTTCAGACCACTGACAAAACAACTACGGAAGAATTCATCAGACAAGCCCTCTGTGTGATTAGCTAATTTTTCAAACTCTGTCTGGTATTCTCTTACAGTGCCTGTTTGACGCAGTTTAGTGAGTGCTCCTGTGAAATCATCAAAGGAACTAGGGCCAAAGCGCTCCAAAATGAGGGTGCACAATTCGCTCCACGTTGGGCCTACATTAGCCTTGATGTACCAACGGAACCATTGAAGAGCTTCATGTTCCAAATGAAAAGATGCAAGGGAGACTTTGTGGTTATCCAAAGTATTATGCAAGCTGAAATACTGCTCTGCCCTATAGATCCATCCAGTCGGATCAGAACCATCGAAGCGTGGAAAATCAAGCTTTGGTCCATGGAAATTGCCAGAAGAGGACCCAGTATCTCCTGAATGGTTTCGGCTCATGGCTGACTGCTGAAAGTTAAGACCCAGAATTTTGTCATCCAGATCTTGAAGTCTGGTTTTGAGGGATGCAATTTCCTCTTCCATGATTTTTGCTCCTGTACGCGTAACAACCATAAAACAAGGTTTTTTTTTTTTTTTTTTTTTTTTTTGGAATGGGTAGAAGATGAGAAACAAAAACTTTTTTAGTTACGACAAACTTGGATTTGGGTAAAACTCATATAGGAAATGGGTGTTCGACGGGTGGTGGGAGACTATCTGGGGACAAGGGAAAAAGAAAAATGAGGGTTTCAAGGGTAGGGAGGCGAAATGAGGCGAACAGTCCAAGAGGGATAAGGGAGCAAAATGAGGAATTGAATCTTGTGGCTCAGTTTGGTGGCGATTGGATGAGAGGTGAAAAAGATAGGGCAAACCCTAAAATTAGATAAATGAGGGTTTTAGGGCTTTGATATGTAAAATTTGGGGTTGGGTCGCCAAGGAAGGAAGTATGCGAAATGATATTGCAGACGTTCTGCGGAAGTATGAGCAGAAACAGAAAGCAAACAAGGAAGCTACGACTAAAAAACAGAAAAAATTCACTCACAGATAGAACAACTGAAAAGAGTTATTGCAATAACAAGAGATATTAGAAGTGAGAGGAACCTGAAGGCCACGACAGAAAAAATTTGATGTAATTTCCACCCAGCGAGCCCAAGAGAGTGCTCTGATACCAGATGAGAAGAACCTCCTTATAGCAATATCGTGAGAATGCTCGAAATAACAGAATACAAAGTGATAGCAGAACTCAAAATAAATCTACTGATCGCAGGCCACTTCGAGGGGGTAACCTCCTTTGAGCAAGCTCAATACAATAAATTCGTCCGTACCCATCAAGGGCCTCAACCTATTCTTATATACTGGGTACGATCTAGAAAAGTAATACTACCTATGCATGTGGGATAATAAAATAAACTCACGGGACGACTTACAAAGCATATGCGTCCAACAACTCTACTCTAACAAAATAAACAGAAGGAACACACAGGTTCCTAACAGCAAAGGTGGTCAAATCTCATGTTGAGGGAAATGTACTTGATTATAACCCTCAACACAAACCTCCACAACAACTTAATGGTGCTTGGCAGATAGTCAGTACCTTTCTTCACTAAAGCCTTATTCTCCTCCAAATCCTTGGTGAATTCAACCACCACCTGCCCTGAATCATTCTATCTCTATAGAATTTGTTCCCCATTATGGGAATACCAATCACAACAGAGATAACATCCTCCATCACCATGAAATCCACTCCATCAATCTTAACAATCCCCGTCAGTTTTGGTAATGTTACTTTTATATGAATTTGACTATATGATTTATTTGGTAAATGATTTACCTATGATATTTGGGTTAATCATATAATATTGAGAATTATTAAATATTATTTGATTAAAAAGATAATATTAAAATATGAGAATATTTAATTAATTAAAAACTAATTAAATATGTACTTTAATTTAAAAGACTTAATTTGGAAGCCTAATTTAGAAAATTGGTTAAAGAGAAATTAGAATACGATGATATTTAATTAATTAAAAATATGTTTCAATTTAAAATATTTAATTTAAGAAGTTGGATAAAAAGAATTAGAAAATTAAAAGATTAAAGATTTAATATTATTTATTATAATTACTTAATTATTAATAATTAAATTAGAGTTGCATTTAAGTAATGAGCTTTAATTATTATTAATTTAAATAATAAATTATACTTGCACTAATTAATAAAGTGGAGGAAAATAAAGTAAAAGAATATTTCTTAATTAAAAAGTTCTTTAAGTGTGCATGAAAGGATTAAATAATTAAAGTAATTATTATTTAATAAAGTTAGTGGTTTTGCAATATGGGATAACAGAAACCCTAGTTAGGGTTATAGTTCTTTATTAGGGGGTTGGTAGTTCATTTTTGGGAGACACAGATTTTGGGGAGCAAAATTTGGAATTGGAGCAAAAGAATTGTTGAAACTTTCAGAGGGTTTGGATTTGCATGCGTTCACAAATTGTCTTGAATTTTAGTTGTGGTTTTGAGGTAGGGTTTGAAAACCCATTGTATAATCTTATTGAAAGATCTATCTACTTCATGTCGCCCTGGGTGCTTGCATAATGCTTATTAATTTATCATAATGATTATGGATAAAGAATCATGTTGTAGATTTTGAAAAGGAAAACTTATCGATTAAGAAAATTTAACTGAGAAAAATTGTAGAAAAATCTAGAAAATTATTATGACTGTATTCTTTTAACACCCTTTCTAATATGGGGAAATTCAATTATAGAAAATTGGAAGAAGTTTCAACTTCAAATTTTTCATTGGAACCTTGTGATTATCATAAATTTTCTAAATAAAGATAAATATTATTCTTACCTCTAAAATAATTTAATTGCAAAATTTATTGGTGAAAGCAAAAGATTATTTAAGAGGAAAGCATGTTATAGCTAAATTGATGCATGCATGTGAAAACAAATGTACTAAGTTAAAGATATAAAACTAAGTATATTATGGTTGCATGATTTTTTGATGAATAGTCCCTTCCTTATATTAAAATAATACAATAAAGTTACATATTCACAAAAAAAAGGGTCTGGGGGATACAAGATCACCTCGTGAGTTCATATGGCCACTGGTTGGAAATCAGCTATTCATCAAAAAACTGTAGAAAACAATAGAAAACAAAGAAATCCTCAAGCTACCAGCATAGCGCCAGCCGAGGAAGGAGGATCCTTGTCATTAGAGCCACACCCAAAAGTGGGGAGAGTAGATGGCTCAGGGGGAGCCCAACCATCATCTACAATGGCAACATTATCTTTCTCTTTCTCTCCCTCAACCTTGGGAGGAGAAATGGCTAAATCCAACTAGGGAAACACCCACTTGGGGTTTGGGTGAGTAGAGGGCCAACCAGTAGCAGGAGCAATAGGAGGAGCCATTGAGGACCACCTCAAACTAGACCTCCAAGGAGGCCAGGCCGAGTGGTGCCGATCACCGAAACCTCTAGAAATGCAACGTCGACCAAAAGCACCACCATAGGGACAGTGATGTTGTTGAGAGCGAGGTGTGCATGAGCAATGAGTAGAATTTCTACGTCCTCAATGGTGACTGTGAGGAGGGGTACGATCACCAGAGACCAAATTTGATGGAACACAAGCAACCGTACAGGGGGCATTTCCCCAATGAGCCAAAAGCTCCTGTAAGTGCACCACCTCCAGAGCCATTTTATCCATCTGTACTTGAATTTGTAACATGAAATTGTTATAAATACATGCTTTAGAATACATAGCCACATTAATGTCAAGTGTGTTGTGAGCATAAATGACTGCATTGTGATCTTTCCAAATGGTAAATAAGATCTCCAATTTGAAAGCATGCCATATCTGGGTGTATTTGAAGGGAATCAAGATATTATCACCTAGAAGAACCATATGCCAAGAAAAAGGTTCTGGGTGGAAGGGGAAAAAGAGATCATAGATCCATTGCTAATAACATTGAGCCCATCTACAGAACCAAAAAATGTGCAAAAAGGACTCTGGTTGAACACAAAAAGGGCAATGGGGGTCAAGAACTCCTAGATGCCACAACCAAGAACCCAAAGGTAAACCCTAGAAAAGAATACACTAGGTAAAGTGTGCAACTTTGGCTTTAGTAATGGTGTGCCACACAATGGAGAAACTATGACTCCAAGTGCGATGTGAAGATTGCAAATGCCAACATTAGTTGAGAACATCAACCATGGGTAGGTGAGGAACTAGTCATCACTATCCAAGCCTAGGTTTATAGTTGGTTACCAGAGTGTTTGGATACCACTTCCAATCTTTCTACCAAGGGCGAGAAGACTGAATGCCCACTTTGTGTAACAAATGTAAAGGCATAGCAGAAACTAGAAGATTAAAAATCTGTTGATCTGGACGAGTGAGCTAGAATTGCACTCGCATGTCTTCCTATAACCGCCAACTCATAGTAACTCTGGAGAAAAGATCTTTAGGGGTCCTTATGTCATGTTTAAAAAAATGCAGAGCACTAGCCCCATGCACCTTAACTAGGGGAACACCTTGTATAACAAATAAAGCTAACCACCAGAGATTATGCTGGTTCAAGGAAAGCCCATCCCTTAATCCATTACCAACCCAGTGAAGCCAGGGCTTAATTGCTTCCCAAGCTTTCCAAATACTCTTGGAAACAAAAGTACCCTAAATTTAAATAGGTTCAAGGGTAATCAGAAGGATTTGAAACCCAATCCCCTTCCAGGTTGGCCGGTGAACTGGAAAGCCTGATGAAATATAATGCCTTAACAGAATCTTCTAGGCTTCATTATTCGAAAGAGCTTGAATCACCCATTTGGCACATAAAGCAGTACCTTGCTTCTGGGTGGACAACAAGCCAAGGACACTAGACTCCTTGGGAAGAAAGCATAAATCTTAGGAAAATCTATGAAAGCCTTGGTGAGAAGCATTTGACGCACAAAGGAAATCACATAAAAGGCATTCAATTTTGAGGTATGGGGCCTTTGATGGAGCCGAAAAGGAAGAATAATAAACATGGGTGGTGGCTAGCACTTTGGAAAAAAATTTGAATTTTCCTGCAAGTGAGAGAGGTTTGGTGATCCACTAGTCTAGCTTCTTCTCTATTCTAGAAAGAATTGCATTCCAGAGCTCAACAACTAAGGCTTGGAATGCAAAGGGGATACCCAAAAAATGAAAAACTTCCCCATGTTGAACCCATTTCCATTATTATTTCTCAAGCCTAGCAGGATGAGGAAGGTAAGACTATCTATAACAAAGGGTTTTGTGCCATTAAATGGCAGACCCTAAAGCAAGATAGAATGTGTCAAGACATTGCAAAGTGGAGGCAAAATTCTCTTCATCCTCAATGAGAGTGAGGAAAGAGTCATCTACAAAATGACCATTCACAAGCTGGTCAGGGGAATCTGGAAGGGAAATACCTCAGACCCTTCTTTGAAGATGGAATTTGAGAGCAAATACCCAAAACCTTCTACTGCTAAGACATATAATGAGGGCACCAGTGGGTGGCCTTGGTGAATTGAATGATAAAGCCCAAATGCTTGAGACTGATGGCCATTAATGGAGATACAAGCATACGCATCTCCAGAGAGCATTTGGACTAACTACAAAAAGGTATGGCCAAACCCAAGAGCCTGAAGCATGGCCAAAATGAAGGGCCACTCAATCCTATCATAAGCTTTAGAAAAATCAATTTTGAGAAAGATGGCCTATTTCTTGGAATGACAAGCCCATTCCATCCCTTCCCACACAACAATTATATT
This sequence comes from Cupressus sempervirens, assembly GCA_028749045.1. Classification (NCBI taxonomy): domain Eukaryota; kingdom Viridiplantae; phylum Streptophyta; class Pinopsida; order Cupressales; family Cupressaceae; genus Cupressus; species Cupressus sempervirens. The sequence goes on from CM053792.1 coordinate 9,855,645, forward strand.
ATCCAAGATATAACGGGACTTGATAAAACCTGTTTGTTCAAGGAGAATGATCTGAGGAAGAAGATGACAAATTTTGAGTGAGAGAGCCTTGGCAATGATCTTATAGGAAACATTCAACAATGTGATGGGCCTCTAATTTCAAATGTCTTTAGGGTCACCCACCTTACGTATGAACTTAATATTCCCTTTGTTAATAAGATTACATAGAGAACAAGAATTTTATGCCTCGATATAAACCTTATGTAGGTCTGGATGAATCTCATCCCAAAATGCTTTGTAAAATTCACAAGGGAAGCTATCACAACTAGGGCTCTTATCATCCACCATGGAGAAGACAACTTCCTTAAGGTCCTCCAAAGTGAGCTTCTGCTCATAGAATGCATATTCATATGGAGCGAGTTTTTTAGGTGTGATAGCCAAACAAGCCTACAAGGCTTGATCCTTGGCCGTTGAGGGACCCTGAGCTATGAAAACTTTTTCATAGTGGCGAACAAAGGCTTGAAGAATATTAGGAAGCTCACAGAGGGTATGCTAACCCTCCTGAATGTGCTTGATTCCCATCATAGAGTGGCGTGCCCTTAATGCATTAAAAAATTCCTTGGAAGCTTGATCACCAACCTCTAGCCAGTGAAGGCAGGCTTTGAGTTGAGCTCCTCGGGCAGCATAATTATTTGCAACTTGTTTCTAATGGTGAAGGTTGGCAAGCCGAACCTAGAGATCCATATCAAATAGATTCATGGTGAGAGCTTCAGTGGCCATACAGAGATCTTTGATAGTGGCCTCATAGGATCTCTTGCGATATGTAGCCAATTGCCTCCCATAAATGCAAAGATACCTTATAGAACGGGTAATGGCATCATGCCACCAGTTGATCCACCCAGAGGATGAGTGGGGCCTAGGTTCAAGGTTCTAAGTTTGTAAAATATGGGTCGCAGTGGGAAGATGGGACAACATAGAAGTATTAAGGTAAAATTGAGTTTTACAATTATGAGGAGGGGCAGAATGCCAGGTAATGGAGAAGTGGATGGGAAAATGGTCTAAGGGAGTGGAGTGAGATGTAGTAGACTCATGTGAGAAAAAGAAAAAAAAGGACTGAGTAGAAATCATAGCACGGTCCAATCTTTTAAGGACCCTGACAACTCCCTCTCAAAAGTTGGACCATGTGTACTAGACGCCATCAGTCTGGTAGTGATGAACATTGGGATAAAAAAGACCCAACTTATTTCACATGTAGAACCAAGCTTCTCACTCACCAGCTGACCATCGAAAAGGAAAAAGGCCCACTTTATCAATAGCCAACACAACCATATTAAAATCGCCACAGAATAACTAGGTGGCAGGTTGCAAAGAATCAGCTAGCCACCTCCACAAGTGAGCACTCAATTGCATCATTAGAAGCATAGATATTGACAATGCCAAAAGAATGATTTTGAAAAGACAACAAAATCCAAAATACTCTCTACATGGGGTCGGAACCATGAGAAATAACAAAAGCAGAAAGCCTAGGGGAGAGGAGAGTGACTACACCACCTTGACCAACTTCATGCTAAGAAGCAAAACTAACATCATCTGACCATATCACATGGCAAGTTGAGTTGAGAAGGAATCCAAAGACTTTAACTTCTTGCAAACACAAAACATCAATATTGCCAAGCCTACACTTGGTATCATGAATAGAATACTTTCTAGGGAGGTCTGTTAGCCCTCGTACATTTCAGAGAGAAAATTCATCATAAACTAGCTTGCATATTCTCCTCATCCTCAAGCAAAGAAAAACTATTATGTAAGAAAGTAGAGGTTTCAAAGGAAGAGTTACCCAAAGTGATGGCTCTTTGCTTATTGTCTTCAAGGTTGCATGAGTGATAGGGAGATGAAGAAGAAATCATAGAAGCTGCTTGAGGTGCCTAAACCCAGGTAGCCTGTACCTCCAGCTTAGCTGTCCCCTGTGATGCAAGGTTTGAAATGGGTGGCGATGACACACCTAGAGGAGCCTCTGGTGCAGAAGGCACAGGAGGAGTTGCACTAGAACTGGGTCAGCTAGGTTCTTGAGAAATAATGATTGCGTGTTTATTTTTATTTTACAAGAATATAATTTAATTTTTGGATTTATTTATTATTATTTTTATAAAAAATTAAAAATTATGATTAATTATTAATTTCATATTTTTTTATAAAATTATTATTAAAAAATAAAATTAAAAAATTGTTTTTAATTTATTTTAAAAATACAATAAATAAATACTATTTATTTTCTTATAAGTGAGCTTTTAATATCAATCAATTTTAAAAACTCTGAGTGATATATAACATATTATATATTTATTAATGTAAGTGGAGTTACAAATTAATAAATATATAATTGTGATGTATTTATACTTTAAGAGAAGTTATATTAAAGTTCACTATATAATCATCTAGTAATGAATATTTAATATTATGAGAGAAATTATAAATAAAAAAATTAAAATTATAATCTCAAGTTTGAGTTATCTATAGTTGCATCATGAATTAAAGGAAAAGTAAATATTAATATTGGACTTAAATAGAAGTCAAATTGATTATTTTAGAATTGAAATTGATATTAATACTTAATCTTGTAATATACATTTATGTTATTAATTAAATTATTTATGATTAAATATTATTTAAATTAATAACATGGTAATATTGCATGATATTTTACATAGACAAAGAGATTTGTCATTCAAATACTTATACATTTGAATAAAAATATTAACATAACAATTTATATTAACATGTGTATTCTTACTTTATTATAAACACATCTTTATGGCCAAAACTAAACAATTGAAAATGTTGGAATTAAATCATATGGCTAAAAACTATGTGTTTTCTTATATTCTATTTATAGTCTTGTGATATTTATTTCCGTGATGATTTTCTTTGTGGGTTGTTTAGTTGGCCAAGTTAGGATGTGCACTAGAGGCATTTTTGAGATTTTTTTAATGATTATTTGACTAGATGTCATGATGTATCTTATGATTTAAATTGAGATTTATTTTATGAGATATCTTTTGATGAGTATTTATGAGAACTGGAGTTTTGAGAACTAATGTTATTTTTGGGTTGCCTATTAAGGAACCAAATTTGATCAATATTACTTTTGTGGTATGAGACACAATTGTGGTTTGTGAGTTTTCGGAAGGTAGTCTAGGTGCATGTCTATGGGAGTGGCTTGCAATGGGGGCCAGGGCCCAAATAGGTTGCTAGGGCAACTCATTGTAAGTTGTGTAACAAGTGATAATATATAGTAATTTAAAATATTTAAAAAACATTAAAAAGATAAGTTAGAGGTTTTGCCCTGCCCATGCCTTGAGTGCTTGTATAGGCTAAAGATGAGAATTGGATGATACCCAGTGAGAGGTATGACTAGTTTTCCTTGTCTTCGTGAGAGGGTATTATGGTTCCACATGTGTCACGTTGAGGGTCTAGGGTCTAGAGTGACCAGTATAGGGTAACTCAACACTTGAGGGTTTGGGGTCTAGATTGACTAGTCTAGGGTAACTCAACACTTGAGGGTCCAGGGTCCAGTGAGAGACCAGTCTAAGATAACTCAAGTAGTTTGACCATGTGATGGCACTCTACAGTGTGTAGCTTGAGTTTCCTTCATGTCTTTTTTAAATATTTGCCTCTAGTGGTGTACTTATTGGATATTACTTTTGATGGTGTAAATATTGTGAGTTGTTACTTATTGATTGGATGACATTTATTGTTGATAGTTGACTTTTATTGATGAGTGGCAGTTATTTATCAGTACCATTTTATGGTTGGATGTATTTATTGCAGATGATTTACTTTCATTGATGATAGTTGATGATCTGTTGGTTATTATACTTTTGACATGTGACTTTTAACTTGAAGTAGATATCTTTCATTGACTTTATCTTGATTTGGTATTGTATTGTATTTGGTATCTAGATGTTGACTTGGTGTGTGATGTTGGTATTGGAATGAGTGTCCTTTTGATTTTGATTATCTCTTCTTCTTGAGTAGTTTGTGCTACCCTTGAGGTGGATTTGGCTATCAAGATTCCTTACCTAGGATATCAAATCTATGTGTGGATCGTACATCATCTCTCCTACACGGTGGGAGTGAAAGCCTGACTAGGTGAGCACGCAGTTGGGAGGTTGTGTCTTCTTACCATTTGGGACCCTTCAGTTTTACAGATGTTGGATGTTCATGGATGCAGTTGTACCATTATCATTCTTATTCTTATCTTGGAGACTTCTATTCATTTTATGTATGTATGTTATCATGTATCTTGTATTTTGATGTACTTGTATTTATTCTTGCATACCGTGTGACATGTGTAGTGGATGTTATTCATTGGATGCATTTTCATTGTATTGGTTGTACTTATGCATTCTCTTATAAGGCAATGTATATGTTATTTCCTTATAATTCATGAACATGTACTGAAGACTTAAAACTAATTATTATAAACTTCTTAAACATGACACAACATGAAGGAATCTTTGAGGAATGGAAACTGTATTTTAATTGCTTATGTGTACTTTATGTTTATGTGTATATTTCTTCCACATTGTTATTATTTAAACTTCATTTAAAAATAGTTCAGTAAACAGTATAACATGTTAGGTTAATTTCTCTTGGGTTCCCAAGTGGGGTGTTACATCTTTCTTGTGGATGTTTTATGCAATGTATTATGGATGATCTATTATATGCATCATTTCTAAATGGTACATGATGGTTTCTAAATGATACATTAATGCAGTTGTTTTTACCAGGTATGGATACATCTTATATGATATGAATAAATAATAATGATTTATGCTTATAAAATAAATTCTACATGTATGACATTAAATGAATAAATAGGTATAGATGTAATATGATAGGACAAATGTTTCACTGAATACAATTAAAAGGAATTATGATGATAACCTATGGGAAAATGATAAATGAGTATGAACAATGTTAAGAATTAAATGGACCTTCTAATCATGGAATACTATATGGAATGTAATTGTTTTTTATTTATATCCAATAGCTTCAGTCATGATAATAACAACCATGTCTCACCCTAAAAGACTTAATGGAAGAATTAAAGGACTTAGAAGAATAGACCCATAATCTATAAAAGGAACCTCACATATAAATGAGATGAATATATATGGGATGAGAAAAGTGAATAAATATGTAAATGAAACTATAAATGCAACACTAAAAATCATAATCTCCATTTTGTTTGCGGCATCTTAATCCAAGGTAACATGATTTTTGTATCATCATTGAGATTTTTGTTGTTTAAAGATAACACAGGCATCATGGTATAATTAAACTAGGATGACTAGAGAATTTCTTACATGGATTTTAATATTGCAAGCTTGACAAGAATCTAGGTATAATTAAACTAAGATTGCCTAAGTTTTTCTTGTGTGATCAACATACAAGAAATGGTTTCCAATTCATTTTATGAACAAATATTTGAAGTTGAGATATCTGTGGCACGTCATAATCCAAGCAATAGTGTGCACACTAAGTTTTCACCATATAATTCTTATTAGATATATGAAGGAACTTATGCATAGACACCCCAAAATAAAAGTCCAATCGATTGCAATAGAAAACACCCCACAAACAACAATAAAAAAATATATCATGTTTCATACCGACTATTCTAGTCACACGGTATATGGGAGTGATTAACTCATACTAATGAGACAATTTGGAATAACATAGGAACTTGATAATAGTAAAATCAAATTGATGAATGCATGTACTCTAATAATCAATCAAAATCTATCACCAGGTGTACAAATCTCTTTCCAAAGATCTCGTTTTGGTTTTGTGTGATTTTTTAGATTTTTGGATTAAGTGGAATTTTTTTATGTAAGTAACATTTTGATTGGTTATCCCAAGTTATGAGTCAACATTTGATTTCTTTGTTGAACTACAATTTGATCATTATTTGTTGCCCAAAGAATGTTCAAATAGAATCCCTTTTTGTCCTCTTTTGAGTCATGACTTGTCAAAGATCCACTTCTAGAATGAAGTTGAGTACATTCCCCTAGTTAGGTATTGGAAAAACTCATTATGAATAGATAAAGATGTGAATAAAGACTTTAATCTAGACCAAGCAATGATGGAACTTTATTATAGATATATACAAGGTAGACCACATTGGTAGTCAATTTATTATGGATATGTACATACTAGATGATAGATGATGAGAAATGTTATTATGGATATGGAAAATGAGATGAAGAAGTTAGAAGAATTCTAATAAATAGATGAGATAACTTATCATAAATGATGCCTTTTACCTAGTTTTTACCACTTGCTTTTAGTGTACTTTGTTTTTCTACTTTTTTTTTTTGTATTTTTCACCCCTTGCATTGGGATTTTTAGACATAGAACTTCTGAAGGTGCATGTTTTTAATATGTTCATCCAAAAAGTCATCCTCAGAAGTTGATAATTGAAATGCCCTAGATCCGTATACAAAAGTAATCACAAAAGGACCTAGCCAATTTGCTTCAAATTTGCCTTTATTTTCTCTATCTGCTTCATTCTTTGGATTTTCTCTTAGGAATAGGTCACCCTCTTGAAATTATTTGGGCTTCACTTTATTGTTGTACTAATGGGACATCTATTGTTGATAATCTTTCAAATGGTCAAAGGATTTTTGTTTCCTCTCATCTAACAATCCTAGTTCTTGCAATTGTGATACCTTGTACTCTTCATCTGGAATACACTCTTTTAATATCACTCTAAGAGAGGGTACCTCAAGGGGAAGTACAAATTCAAAACTAAAAATAAGAGAAGATGGAGTGGCTCCAGTAGGTGTGTGAATTGATGTATGATAAGCCATGACACAGTGTTCAGTTGAACATGCTAGTCACAGGCAGTATCATTGATAGTTTTTTAAGAGTCTTGACAATGGTTTCATTAGATGCCTCGACTTGATCATTTCCCCATGGAAAATAAATGGTAAAGGAATGATGGGTGATATGAAACTTCTTAGATAGTTCTTTGATATTTTGAAATTATTTACCATGATCTGTGACTATGGACATCAAAATACCATAGCAACAAATGATATAGTATTTCAATTGTAGTGATTATGTATCCATGGCCATTGGAAGAAGATGGATGAATTTCCCCAATGAGGTTGAGTACCCACTACTTGAATTAATATATCATTGTAAATGGATGATATTCTTAAGTTGGTGCATGAATTAGATTTCCATGTATTTGGCACTTTTTACATTTTCTAGCATATTGAAAGGAATCAATCTTCATTATAGGCTAGTAGTAACCCATACACATAAGCTTCTTAGCTAAAGAAGAACCACTCAGGTGTGACCCACATAGACCCTCATGTACTTCTCATAAAGAAATTTGAAACTCATCATGTTTGATACATCGTAAGAGAGTACCATCAAAACCTCATCGATTCAAGGTGTCACCAACTAACGCGTAACATGATGTTTGGCAGAAGAAGTTTCACTTTTGGTTTCAAGATAAATTAGGTGGTAAAACATTATCTTTTAAATAGGCATAGATTTTCCCATAAATTAGGGAATTTTGACTCACTAAATGACATATAATTCTAGAATCAGGATCATCATAAGAAGGATAATACAAAGGTTTGACTGAGAACTCAAAATGAGCTTGTGTAGTTTCCATATTGAGCAATGAAGTAATTGTCGCAATAGCATGTACAACTTTGTTATCTTGTTGTGGAATCTGCTCAAATGTGATTATTGTGAAATACTATTTGAAATCATCCAGCATACACTTATATGGCAATAACTTATCATCTTTGTGATGCAGGAGCATCTTGCATGGGAAAATTAAATTATTAGAAAAAAAAAAAAAAAAAAAAAAGAGGAAAAAAAAAAAAGGAAAAAAAAAAAAAAAAAAAAAAAAATTTGTGGAGGAGAGAGAAAGTGACGAAAATAGAAGGAAAAATAATAAAAAAACTAACAATAGAAAAAATGGAGAAAAGAGGAATTTCTATTTTCAAGGTGCATGGGTGGCATAAATAGAAAATAATAAAAATAGTTGTCATTCCATTAATCGAGGTGTGTAGGTGGCATCTTAGAAGTTTGTGGAAAGTTCCTTAAATCATGCATTTAATATTTGTTGGGTGCTTAGTTGTATTTGGGTGGGAATTTAATATTTATTTAAAGGTAGTTGTATTTGCCTTTTATCCCACATTGCTTGTGTTTGTAATGTCTTGGGTTAGAAGTGCCTATTTAAGCAAGGCTTATAATTGTTTGTAATCAAGTTCAAGAAATGGAAGCTCTTCTAATGGAAGTTCAAGAAATGGAAGCTCTTCTAATGGAAGTTGGAGAAATAGAAGCTCTTCAAGACAAACTCTTGTAGTAAAGCTTTTTGTATGTAATCTCTTCTAATAAATTTCAAGTATTAATGGAATTTTTATGAAGCATTTTGGCATCTCTCTTGTCTCCATATTGTTGCATTTTTGGTTGTGAGTTGGTATGGGTGGTGTGGCCCGTCATCAGTGGTATTAGAGCAGGAGTTCCTGAGCATGCGGACAGATCGCCGAACGTGAGGCAGTTTGCACCAGGACCTTGAGTTGGGTGAAGTTTGTGAAGAAGTTTTTGATTGTGTAGACAGAGCGCCGACTGTGAGGCAGTTTGCACAAGGTTCTTGTGTTGGATGAGATTTGTCTTCTAAATACTTGATTATGGAGAAGAGACAAACGAAGATGACTTTTGTGATTGGATGGATTCTGAGGATTCCTCGACTTGAGAAATTTAGAGCAAGAAATCAACAATCATTGCTAGTTGATTTGCAGAAGCAAGTGAATGAATTAGAAGCTGAGTTGCAAAAACGAAGAGCATGTCACCAGAAAAGAGATGTTGATAATTCCTTGGATGTGGAAAAGAAAGATGATCCAGTGGAAGAGCAAGCGAATGAAGAGGAAATCATTTGCGAACCTAAAGTTGAAGAAGATGAACGAGAAGAGGAAGAGCATAAAGATGAAAAGACTTACGAACCTGAAGTAGATCAAGATGATTTGAAGATTGCAGCAATGGAGGCGAAGTATAGTGCCTTAGTTGGAGATCAAGCAAGTGGAGTAGTTACGTGCATTGTTGAAGACATAAAAGAGGCAAGCGAAAATGAAGATGTCAAACAGGTAAATTCTTATGAATCATGGGATGTTGTCTTTGATATGAGTTTAAAAGATATTGATGATGGTTTGCATGAGGATCTTGTTAGTCATGTGTGGTATGCAAAGGAAGATTGGTATGGTGTTACTGGGTTTATTACAGGTGTGATTAATTCAACAAAATTGGATGAGGATGAGAGTTATACTTGGTTAGAGTTCATTGCGAAGGAGTATTTTCAGCTGCAAACACTTGTTCCAGCCAAGTGTTGGAAAAGAAGAAAGAAGGAAATATATCGGCATCGAATACTTGTTCCAGCTATGTGTTGGAGGAAGAGAAAAAAAAAAATGTCAACAGTGCCTACTTCATTTTGTGAATCCATATTCACAAAATTTTTCCTACCATGGGAGTCGGATGCAGGAGCATCATGCATCGGCAAAAAAATAAAATGTGAAAGATTTGTATGTTGGTTTTCTTGTCCCTATTGAGGTGGAAGCTTGTGGTGAAGATGAAAATGGTTCTATATCTTTCTTTTGACATCAAAGTGTGGGACACACTTTTCTATCTACCAAGGGAGTCTGATGCAGGAGCATCTTGCATGGGAAAATTAAATTATTAGAAAAAAAAAAAAAAAAAGAGGAAAAAAAAAAAGGAAAAAAAAAATTTGTGGAGGAGAGAGAAAGTGACGAAAATAGAAGGAAAAATAATAAAAAAACTAACAATAGAAAAAATGGAGAAAAGAGGAATTTCTATTTTCAAGGTGCATGGGTGGCATAAATAGAAAATAATAAAAATAGTTGTCATTCCATTAATCGAGGTGTGTAGGTGGCATCTTAGAAGTTTGTGGAAAGTTCCTTAAATCATGCATTTAATATTTGTTGGGTGCTTAGTTGTATTTGGGTGGGAATTTAATATTTATTTAAAGGTAGTTGTATTTGCCTTTTATCCCACATTGCTTGTGTTTGTAATGTCTTGGGTTAGAAGTGCCTATTTAAGCAAGGCTTATAATTGTTTGTAATCAAGTTCAAGAAATGGAAGCTCTTCTAATGGAAGTTCAAGAAATGGAAGCTCTTCTAATGGAAGTTGGAGAAATAGAAGCTCTTCAAGGCAAGCTCTTCAAGCTCCTGCATCACTTTGGTTTCATACTTAGCATTCACTTGATTAATGATCAATTGAGAGTCTCCATAAACATTCAATTAAGTTGTTTTCCACTATACTACCATTTTAAGTCATATTGCCTGATATTATGCCATGTTATTTGTGGAGGGGAATAAAAACCTGTAAGACTTGGGTATTGTGCATCCTTGTGGTGTAACAAATACTCTTTCTCTATAACCATTTTTAGTGTATGACCCATCAAAGTATAATTTCTAGGTTTGTATAGATAATGTCATGATTTCTGCATCTAAGAATTCATGATATATGTGACGTTCATTTGGTAATGGTGCATCTGATAATTGATCTAAGACAACTTGTTCATTTATGGCCTTGTGATCCATACACTCTATGTCAAAATCACTTAGCACCATAACCCACTTTGCTAATTTGCCTGTTAAGTTGATTTTCCTAAGTAGATACTTTAGGGGATCAATCTTTGCAATTAGCTTGACTGTATGAGATAACATGTAATGGCATAGTTCTTGTGAAGTAAAAAATACTTCAAGGCATGCTCACTCAATTGATTAATAATTAAGCTCATATCCCACTACTAAAGTGCGACTGATATAATAAATAGCCTTCTCTCTTACTTTGTGATCTTGTTGTGCTAATAAGGCTACCAAAGAATTTTTAGTCACTGATATGTATAACAAGAGTGGTTTTCTAGGAATAGGTTACATCAAAGTTGGTGGATTTGTCAAGTATTGTGTTATCTTGTCAAAAGCTTCTTCACAAGTAACATCCTAGTAAAATGGTACATTCTTGTGTAATAGATGCATGAAAGGATGACTTTTGTCAGCCAAACATGAAATAATTTTTTTGATGGATCACACTCATCCTTTTAATAATCTCAACTGACTTATTTTTTTAGTGGTGGCATGTCCATGATTGTTTTAAATTCTTCAGGGTCAACTTCTATCCCTTTTGTAGAAACTATGTATCCCAACAACTTTCTAGATATAACACCAAAAGCACATTTCTTAGGATTTAATCTGACATCGTATTCCTCTATTCTGGTAAATATCTTATCCAACACTTTTAAACGATGTTCTCTTATTTTTTTATTTTCCTAAAACATCATCAACATAATCTTCTAGTATGTATGCATCATGTCATGTAAAATTGTAGTCATAGCCCTTTGATAGGTAGTACCTATATTTTTAAGTCCAATAGACATTACATTCCAACAATATGTTCCCCAGGGACATAAAAATGTGATCTTCTCGTGGTCTTCTGATGCAATCTTTATTTGGCTATAACCAAAGAATTTGTCCATTAAAGACAACATATCATGTCCTACCATAATATCTACATTGATGTCAATGTTAGGCAAAGGAGAATCATCTTTTGGACAAGCCTTGTTAAGATCTTTGAAATCTATATATACTCTAAAAGACTTTTCTGGTTTTGAAATAGTAACAACATTTGATATCCACTCCACATAATCAATTGCTCTAATAAATCCTACATCCAATAATTTATTCAGTCCTGCTTTGACTAGGAGTGCAATATGTGGATGCATATTTCTAAGTTTTTGTTTCACTAGTTTGATCCTTAGAGATATAGATAAATGATGCATTATAAGATTTGGATCCAAACTAGGAATATCAATACATGAACAAGTAAAATTGATTTATTTAGATCTTAAAAAGTATAAATACTCTTCTCTTTCAGATTTTGACAAAGATGCAGCTACCTTTAGAGTATGTTGAGATTCCTCTATTCCAATGTTGATAGGGCATGTTGGTTCAATGAGTACTGCTGATTTTTCTTGATATAAATAATCATGAAGAGTGTCAATATTTTCATCTTTAGGCACCTTAAAGAGGTTTTTAGCCTTAGATACGTCTTTTATTTTTACTATATTTGAATCTAATACTGCCATAGAGTGGTTTTCACCATTATCTATATTTACTATTTTTTATATTTTTACGAGTAAAAGGATTTGCATTCTTACCAAAGTAAGCCATGTCATTGAGTTCAATGGGAAACCCTATCTTATGATCTCCCAATGCTAAATAATCTATGATCCCAAGATAGTTTATAATTGCATCATCATTATGGAAAACATCGAGTTCAAGAATAGGAGGTAAATCCCAATCTATAAGATCGGATGCAAAAGTGGCAATGGATCATCTAGGTCATGTTAGAAGGTGGTAATGGTATTGATGGATAAATTCTCAATATTTAGGAATGTATCGACAAGGTCTCTTTCCATACTTTCATTCAAAGTGTCTCGTTCATGATAAATCACTCTTTCCTTGCGATTGTCACACTTAGCAAAATATGGGATTAACTCCAATGATTATGACTATAAAATTTTCCCCTCATGGTATGAGCTACTATTATTCTTAACAACATCTATTTTCTTTTCTTTAGTGAGAATAAATAATTCATCCCACTCATAAACATTAGAAATATCCTCATCATAATCACTATCATCTTCTTTATCTCTGATTTTATTGAGAAATTCAAGTGTAACCTTTTGTTTCCCTTTGGATTCACTCATTTGATTTGGTCTATATTCCAAACTTGTAGTATCTCTTTGATAATTTGGATTCTTTAAAATGGGTCGTTAGACACCTTCTCTTTGCAAACCAATAGGTCAACTTCCTTTGTATCCCATTTTCACTAAGATAGCATATTATTTTCCATAATGTTCAGGAGATGTGTTTTCATACTTTATAATATCTTATTTCTTCTTCTTGTAGAGAAATTTCTCAATATTTTCATTGTTTGTTTCATTAGTTAAAGTGCCCCCACTCATAAAAGTGCCAAAACTAGTGGTAAGAGGAGGTTCCAACTGTTGTTTTGTAATAAAAAATCTTCCATATGATCTACGAGATAGGGGTAATTATGTGATACAAAAAGTTTTTGCCAAGGTATATTCTACATCAACCTTTAGGTTGGATGACTTGGAGGTAGATGCTACATTACTAGGATCATGATTGATAGATGTTGATATAGATTGATTACGCGATACTAGAGATGTTATTAATTATTTTACTATTTTGCAATATTGGAAAGGATTTGGATCCCCTTTGATTTTTATCTCATGTCCATTATGAGAGAACTTCAAACATTGATGAAATCTATTCCATATCAATAACTTGATAATGTACATCTTTGACTACATGACCAACTCTGACAGGTAAAACAATTGATCTTTTTGATGCCCTTTCTTTCTCATCATAAGCTTTAATTGTGGTTTTCTTTTTAGGATCTACAATATTTTAAGAAAATCCCAGTGCAAGGTCTGGTTTTAAAGTATAGATATTCAAGCCAACTCCTCCATCCATAAGAACTCTTTTGATTTTGTGATTTTGTACAAGAACTTCAATATGAAGTGGAGCATTATGAGGTTGATGAATTGCAAGAGCATTATGTTCAATAAAAGATATAAAATGTGGTGTGATCAAATGTCCCACCATAGTTTGGAATTGATCATGATCTAGATGCATGGGGACTGTGGTTTCTAGAAATTTTTTTTCAAGAATTTCTATATGTAATGTTAACAATTGCAAAAGCTCTAATATGAATACTTGGGTTATTGTTTTTTTCAACTAATCCAAAAGGTTATATTTCTTTGATGCCTCAAATGTGGACTATCATACATAGACAAAACAAATTTCAAATGTGGATGATTTGGATGGGACACCTTGTAGTGTGACCTTAGCTAGATTTATAGTAGTTACATTAACATGTTTGGACTCATCCTTCTCATGGAATGTAATAAAATTGGCATAATACTGAGAAGGGTCACATCTAGATACATTGTTAATGTACATGTAAGACATTTCATTGTAATTGGCATGATTGTTGCTTTTATTGTTGGAGGCATTTCATTTCTCATGATCTAGAAGTGGATCGTTAAATGCAGTATGTGTCTCATTTGAGGTATGTCCATCAATCTTTACTTCAACACTTTATACCAAAACTTGTATCACGTTCTTTAACCTTTGATAGTCATTTTTGTATGCCCCTTGCCTCTATGGAATTCACAATATTCATCATCATTCCACCATGATGGTTTCACTTTTGATCCATAATCTCTCACTCCAGGAAGTGTGATGAGTTTATGAGTGATTAACTCCCTCAAAGCTGATTCAGGAGACTCGCCTAAAGGAGTGAATGTTCTCTTTTTGGTTATGAAAGAACTTATGGTGAAGGACTAATTGTTTCATTTATTATTTGGGACATTTTGGGTATTTTGACTTGTTTGAGGAGTAGTGGATTTGTTTCCCATATTTAGAATTGGTTGTGATGGCTTGACATTTTGGTTATCCACTACTTAGTCACTCACAATGTTCTTGTTTTTATTCCAATACTTGGATTTTTATTATTAGAATTGGAATTGTTGTTGTTGTCATGTAAAGTTTTAGCTTTCCTTTGCATACCACAGCTTTCTCAATCTATACATCATTTTCTGTGAGCTTTTTGAAGTTTGGTGGATATTGAAATTGTACTCTATATCACATGTTTGGTATAAGGTTTGCATAAGGATCTCCATATTTTCATGCTTAGGAACTATTCTTAGATATTTTGACAAAAGGTGACACGATCTTTGTAACAAGGTGAGAAATGGTTCTCCATTCTTCTGTTTTTTATTGCAAAGGTATAACATTGTCACTTCATGTCTAATATTGTAGGAATAATGTGTTACAAACATATTCACTAGCTCATTGAAGTACTTGATGCTTGATGATAACTTAGAAAACCATTTCATAGCTTGGCCTCCCAAAATTTGTGGAAACAGTCTCATAAGATAAGTCTCATCATGAGCTACTTTAATGCAGGCAACACAAAATTCTCTAACACAATCTTGTGGATCTATATTTCCTTTATATTTATTTGATTTAGGTACCTCAAAATGAGGAGGAAATGGGGCCATGCCCAAGTTCTTGTGAAAATGATATAAACATATGTCTTCTAAAGTGTACCTCTTGGTTGAAGATCTAGTTTGAATATCTTGGATTTGTTATTGAAGCATTTGGATATGACACAGACAAAGAATGAATAACTAGGGCCAAAGGCTCACCCAACTATCCAAACCACCTTGCAAGAGTTAACACAATAGAATAAAACACAAAAAATAGCAACCAAAGGAGGAAAAAGATTGAAATAATTTTATTAACTCATCAAAATATCTTCATACATGCCTAGCTATAAGGCCTTTCGGGTTACAAAAAAATACAAATACATTCACATTCCAAGATCCAATAGAAAATTCATACTTTTAGTTATGTTCTCTAATCCTCTTCCAAAAACTTGCCTAACTCTAAGCCTAAACACTCTATATATACTTGCCAAAATGACTTATAGATTATTCTAGAACATTACATAAGAGGAAGGCCGACCCAACAACAATTTGGACACATCCCAAGAAAAGATCTTAACATAAATGTCACAATCAAAATAAATCTCGCAAGTTAGCTCACATAAATCATGTCCAAATGCTGACACTCGACATACACTGGGTAATTTGGTACATGAAGAGTCACTCGGCATACACTAGGTAACTTGACACATGAAGGAATTTCTAGGCACATGAAGGAATTGCTGCAGTAACTCACCACATGAAGGAACTACTAGGCACATGAAGGAATTGCTGCAGTAACTCGGCACATGAAGGAACTACTAGGCACATGAAGGAATTGCTAGGCACCAACTTGCAGAATGAACAAAAATGAATAGGATAACAAGGCAACCCAGGATGCTCCTACATCAAACAACTAGGGTCAAAAGAAATGATTCTCCTAAATCATTGAGATGTCACAACCTGAGCTAAATCCAACTCAAATTGAGAAATCCATGAAGCATCTTCAATAGGTCTATTCTTCCACTTCACCAAATATTCATAGTAATCTTTTCCTCTTGTGCTCTTGCCAACTCTTTGATCCAATATCTGCTCAACTTCTTCAATCCACTTCTTAGGATAATCATCTCATACAATAACTTCATCCTCTGGCTCATGATACTTATACAAATCAACAATATTGAATATAGGGGACATATCCATGTCATCAGGTAACTCAATTTCCTAAACATTACCACTGTCAAACTTCTTCAAGATCTTACAAGGTCCAAATTTCTTCATCTTTAGCTTAATGTATATTCCAACTAGGAATCTTCCTTTCTTCAGATGAACCATCACCTCATCACCAACTTGAAAATCATAGTGTCTTCTAGACTGATCAGCATTCTCCTTATACTTTTGATTACTTTGTTCCAACCTTGATTTCACTTCCTTATGCAAAGACTCCATAAAATCAACAAATTATTCTCCTACAACACTTCTCTTTTCTTCACTAGCAACATCTCTAAAATCTGATATACCTCTAGGATGCATTCTAGTAATAATCTCAAAAGGTGTCTTCCCTATACTCCTATTCATAGAATTGTTATATCCAAATTCAGCTTGTGCCAATACCATCTCCCAATTACTTGGCTTATTCCCAACTAAACATCTCAAAAAATTACCCAAGCTTCTATGTACAACCTCTATTTGTCCATCTGTCTATGGATGGAATGTAGAACTAAACTTTAGCTTAGTACCCATCTTCTTCCACAAAGTCTTCCAAAAATAACCAACAAATTTACTATCTCTGTCAGAAATAATACTTCTTAGTAATCCATGCAATCTCATAATCGCTTTAAAGAAAAGTTCAGCAACAAGCTCAACATTTGATGTCTTCTTACATGGTATGAAATGAGCCATCTTAAAAAATCTGTCCACTACAACAAATATGGAATCATACCCTTTCACTATCTTAGGAAATCCAAAAACAAAATCCATACTGATGTCAGTCCAAGTTTTCTTTGGAATAGTAATAGGTGTATACGAACCAGCATTTTGACTCATCTTACAAACCAGTATTTTGACTCACCCCTTTTGCAACTTGACAAAATCCATAACTCTTTACAAATTTTTGAACATCCTTATATATTTGTGGCCAATAATACTTCTCTTTCAGCAAACTCAATTTCTTAACAATTCTAAAATGTCTAACTAATCCACCACTATGCTTTTCCTTAATCAAATTCAACCTCATAGAGCTTCTAGGAATACAAAAACAAATACCTTTGAACAATGTACCTTCTTGAATGAAATATTCATCATACTTATGCGATATGTTAGATTTGGTGTTGTGCTCTCTCTCCATGGCTCAGAAAAATCAAGATTAGCATCATAGAGCTCTTTCATTTCATCAAAACCAAGAACTTCAACTTTCATTTCAGTCAACAAATAATGTCTTCTACTCAATGCATCAACAACTCTATTAGTAGCTCCACTCTTATGCTTGATCACAAATGTAAAACTCTGCAAGTACTAAACCCATTTTATATTTGATTCAATTTATGTTGACTTTCAAAGTATTGTAAAGCTTTATGATCAATATATAGTACAAACTCTTTAGGAATCAGATAATGTCTCCACTTCTTCAATGCTTGGAAAATAGTGTAAAATTCTTGATCATACATAGAATATTTCCTTTTAGCATCATTCAACTTTTCACTAAAGAAAGCAACAGGTTTACCTTCTTGACTTAATACAACTCCTATTGCATTACCACTTGCATCACATTCAACTTGCAATACTTTGTTGAAATCAGGTAAAGCTAATACACATAATTCAACAACCTTTTGTTTCAAACTCTCAAAGCTCTAATCAGCTCCATGTGTCCACTTGAAGTCCTTTTTATCTCCCTTCATTATCTCAGTCATAGCATTACAAATAGAACTAAAATTCTTTATAAACTTTCTATAAAAACTAGCCAAACCATGAAATGATCTTACCTCACTCACATTCTTAGGTGTAGGCCATTCCAAAATTGCTTTAACCTTCTCAGGATCCATCTTCAAACCATTTGCTGAAATCAAAAATCCTAAATACACAATTTCCTCTTGCATGAAAGAACACTCTTTTAGATTAATCAACAACTTTTCCTCTTTCAACCTCTACAATACTTGTCTAATATGCTCAAGATGTTCTTCCTTAGTCTTGTTGAATATCAAAATATCATCCAAATAGAAAATCACAAACTTACCCAAGAATCTTTTCAGAACTTCATTCATCAACCTCATAAAAGTATTAGGTGCATTAGTCAAACCAAAAGGCATAACCAACCATTCATACAAACCATCTTTTATCTTGAAAGTAGTCTTCCATTCATCACCTTCTCTAATTCTGATTTGATGATAGCTACTATTCAAATCAATCTTGGTAAAATACTTTGCTCCACTCAAACAATCCATTATGTCATCCATCCTCAGCATAGGAAACCTATATTTCACTATGATCTTGTTAATAGCTCTAGAATCAGTACACATTCTCCATTCTCCATTCTTTTTAGGTGCTAATACAATAGGTACAACACATGGACTCAAGCTTTCTCTGATCAAACCTTTATGCAACAACTTGTTTACTTATCTGTTAAGTTCTTCATTCTCTATAGGTGTCAATCTATATGGTGCTTTGTTTGGTAAACTAGCTCCAGGAATCAGATCCATATAATGGCTTATACTTCTTACTGGAGTTAAACCATTAGGAATATCATCAACAATAATGTCTTTATACTCATTCAACAATTCTATAATTTCTATTGGTACTTGGCTATCAATTTCTGCTATCACTCAGTCATTACTAGTTTTTGCTACTCGATCATTACTACCAACACTTGGTCCTCTAGGAACTATAAAAAAAAAACTTGATTCTTCTTTACTTCCTTTTCAAATTGTTTCCTATTAACCATGCAAGCTTTTATTGTAGTGCAACTAACCTCATCTGGACTTTCAATCAAAGGAAACAATATTTGCTTCTTCCCATTCACCCAAAGAGTATATTGATTCAATCTTCCATCATGTACAACATATCTATCATATTGCCAAGGTCTACCCAAAAAAATATGAGAACAATCATACAAAACTTCATCAAAGTAATGTCCAATCTTGAACTTCACAAGGCATTGCTCACTTACCAATATCTCATGCTCATCTTTGATCCATGAAACATGATAGGGTTTAGGATGCTTCAGCCTTTGTAATTTCAACTTTGTAACTAGCTCCTGTGATGCCAAATTTGTAGAATTTCCACTGTCAATGATCACTTTGCAGCATTTTCTAGCCATCTTACATCTTGTCTTGAAAAGACTTCTCCTTAAAATAGGTTCCTCGTCACTTCCCTTATTACATAAGGTTCTTCTCACCATTAGATTTTCTCTAGCCTCAGGTCCCCTTGTTGAACCCTCATCATCTCCTTGAATCACAACATTTCTATTACCTTTCCCACTTTTGGAGGATCTACATTTAAAAGATCTATGTCCCTTTTTACCACCTCTGAAACAATTACCATGAAATCCACCTCTAGAATAAGAATTACCTCTTCCTTGGTAAGAATTAGTGCCTCCTCAGTAAGAATTACTACTTTTCCATTTGGTCTTGCTTTTGTCATCATTCTTCCATTTAGATTTTCCTTTATCTTGCATAAAATTATCAGATCTACCACCTTCACAATAAGATCTACCTCTGCCTCTGTAGAATCTACCACCTCTACCTCTTTGTCTTTGTTCATGCTTCTTTGTCAAGATCCCCTCAGCTTTCAAGGCATATTGATAGGCTTCTTCTCCACTTTCCAACTTCACAAAACTGATTTCATCTTGTATTCTAGATCTCAATCCATTAATGTACCTTGCAATTTTCTCAACATCATCATCCACATGTCCAGATCTGATGTCCAATCTATATAATTCCTCGGTATATTCTTTCACAATAATGTCTTTTTGTTTCAAATTTTGCATCTTTCTCAACAAGCTAACTTGGTAATCAATAGCGAGGAATTTTTTCTTTACCTTGTTCACCATCTTTGGCCAAGTTCTGATCTTCTCCTTTCCTCTCCTTTGTCTACCAATTTGCAACTACTCCTACCATAGTGATGCATGACCTTTCAACCTAGTGACTGCACTCTTCACCTTTCTATTATCAAGAGTGTTTTCATACTCAAAGAACTTCTCCATATTAGAGATCCAATCCAACACAACATTGGTATCAAATTTTCCATCATAAGGAACAACTTCTACATCAGGCTTTGAATTTTCCCTAGACAACACTCGCAACAATCTTTCCTCATCTTGATCTTTTTTAGGTTTTAGATTATGGTTTGGTGTTGCCGCTTCATCATCACTTACATCATCAAGATGTGCTCCTCTCCTCTGGGTTGTCTCCACAACATCTAATCTAGCTACAATTTGTCTCAACTTATCCAATATAGCATCATCAACATTTCTTCTACCGCAAACCATCTTTACAAATTAGGATCCTACAAGATCATAACCCTCTGCAAGTTATAGGTCAAATCTGCCATCCTACAACCAAATCCAAATCAGGATTCCACACGATCCAATCTCTACAAGGATGAACCTCAAGCTATGATACCAATTGATGTAGGTAAAGAATGAATAACTAGGACCAAAGGAACTGATGTAGGCAAAGAATGAATGACTAGGGCCAAAGGCTCACCCAGCTATCCAAACCACCTTGCAAGAGTTAACACAATGGAAGCAAACATAAAGAACATCAACCAAAGGAGGAAAAAGAGTGAAATAATTTTATTGATTCATCAAAATATCTTCATACATGCCTAGCTATAAGGACTTCTGGGTTATGGCCAAATACAAATACATTCACATTCTAAGATCCAACAAAAAATTGACACTTTTAGTTTTGCTCTCTAATCCTCTTCCAAAAACTTGCCTAACTCTAGGCCTAAACACTCTATATATACTTGCCAAAATAACTTATAGATTATTCTAGAACATTACATAAGAGGAAGGATGACCCAATAATGGTCTAGACAAATCCCAAGAATAGATCTTAACATAAATGTCGCAATTAAAATAAATCTTGTAAGTTGGCTCATAGAAATCATGTCCAAATGCTGACACTCAACATACACTGGGTAACTCGGCACATGAAGAGTCACTCGACATAAACTAGGTAACTTGACACATGAAGGAATTGCTACAGTAACTCGACACATGAAGGAATTGCTATAGTAACTCTGCACATGAAGGAATTGCTAGGCACATGAAGGAACTGCTAGACACATGAAGGAATTGCTATAGTAACTCAGCACATGAAGGAATTGCTAGGAACATGAAGGATTTTCTAGGCACGTGAAGGAATTTCTAGGCAAATGAAAGAATTGCTAGGCACCAACTTGTAGAAGGAACATAAATGAGTAGGATAACAAGGCAACCTAGGATGCTCCTACATTAGGATATGTTGTACAAGAGGATTTAATGATAATGTATGTCCATATGAAGTGTTTTCTTGGATATTTGAACTTCGGGGTCCTATTAGATCAAACCCTTGGGTGTTTATTCCTTGGATATTGATTCCTTAAGGATTAGGACATAGGGGTTTATACCATGAATATTGTATCCTTGTTGATGAGGCCTTTGGGATGTTGAATTTTTCTGTTGGAAAGGACCTTGTCGAAAACCTTGTGTTGGTATTTGTTGAACAAAACCTCTAATAGGGACATGTTGGGAATAACCTTGTTGTATAAATCCTTGTTGGGCTACCCCTTGTTGATATAGTCCTTGATATTTTGAGCTTTGTTGTTGATGAGGACCTTTTAAGGTTACATTTTGTGGTCTAGGACCTTGTTGGGTTACACCTTGTAGAAAAGAACC
Source organism: Cupressus sempervirens (assembly GCA_028749045.1). Classification (NCBI taxonomy): domain Eukaryota; kingdom Viridiplantae; phylum Streptophyta; class Pinopsida; order Cupressales; family Cupressaceae; genus Cupressus; species Cupressus sempervirens. Next base: position 9,877,619 of record CM053792.1, read on the forward strand.
TTGTTGGGTATAACTTTGTTGAGGAGGTCCTTATGAAGTTAAATTTGTTGGCATAAGACCCTTTTTGGTGTAACCTTGTCAAGGAGGTCCTTTTTGTACTGGATTTTGAATAGGTCCTTGAGATGTTACACTTTGGTTGGAACCTTCTTGTGATTGATTTTGTGTCAAAGGTCCTTGAGAATTTGCATTTTGTGATATATGACCTTGAGATGATCAATTTTGTCAGGGAGAAGGACTTTGTAAGGGAAAAACTTGTTGAGTAGTATCTTTTTTGGTTAACCCTTATCGAGGAAGTCCTTGTGATGAACTTTGTGGAAAACCTTGGGATGTTGAACCTAGTACAGGACCTTGAAAAGATGGAATTTTTTGAATGGATCCTTGTAAAGGCACAACCTTTTATTGTAGAGGATCACTTGATGATAAAGGAACTTCTGAGGTTGAACCCTATTGAAAAAGATCGCGTGGGATTAACCCTTGTTGAGGAGGTCCCTAATCACTAGAAGTGTTCCTAAGTTGATTGAGATCAAAATCACTAGATAACTTTACACCTTGTTGTGCAAGTATAGGAAAGCATCATTCTTTATCTAGAGCTTTAAAGATTTTATCCATTGCCTTTTGGAACCTAGGGTCTTTGATGGCTACCTTGATCTCATCTTCAGTTGGTTCATCATCCATTGAGTATCGAGAGGGTCTAACAATTTCTATGGGCCATGGATTCTCATATTCATTTGTTTCTTTCATGTTGTCTTTTTGTTGTTGTGCTTTCAGTTTTTGAGCTCTAGTCTGAACTACCATAAAATTTCAAAGTGTAGATGTCAGTTAAAGGATTTGTTAAAGTGTTGAAAATTTGGATTGGATAATGAAAAGTCCACAGGAGATAGGTACTCACTATTGTGTTCAAAATATCAATCCAAGTTTCTATGTAGAGGATAATAAATCATGATAAGGAAACTCACTAAGATATCTAGAGATTGATGTTGGATGTTTTTGAAATTTTGATATGGTAGAAAGGAGATATGAAAATGAAAGTGAGGGTCAAACTATTATCCCTATTATCAGAAAGTTAGAAGTTTTTATCTGATTGAAAGAACAAACTAAATGGGTATCCAAAAGTATTTTTGTTTTTCGTAAAAAAGATCTCTAGATGCTCTCTGTTACAAATATGTAGTAGTAAAAGTGTAGGGAGAAAGTAAAAATGCACAAATATAAGTGACAGATGCAGAGAACTAATGACTATAAATGTGAACATAGAGAGTACAAAAGCACAAGTATAATAATCAAAACCAAAGTAACACTAACAAATGCACAAATATTTAGAATTCAAATGTAAAAATATTAAAACATGAGATAGAAGTGCATAGAAAGGTGTCAAATGTGAAATTCTGATGGAAATGTGGCCAAAAAAAATTGATTTTGAGGTTTTTTTAATTAATTTTTTCTAATTTTTGGCAATAAAAATATACGCACACATAAAACAATATGAATGATTCCCTAAATGTGTTTCTAAAATGTAATGGACAAATATGCCATAATCCTAAGGTTGGCCAGGACATCATTTCCTTAATTCTCTCTTGGACTAGGTCCAATTGTGCTAATTCATTGTGGATAGAATAGTAGCTTGGAGGCATAGGCTCCCCCATATAGTGCATTCACTTCTCAGGAACACTTGTTAGCATGAATGCTGATGATGCTACTTTGGGGGAGTATTATAAGCATTGGATAGTATTGACATGTTGCATTCATAACTATGTTTGTCATTAATGTCAACATCACATGGTTTCTGTAAAGGCTAGCTAAGTAGAAGACAAAGATATTAATGGTATGGAAAATGGTTTGATTATCTAGTGATGCACAATTATGGACATGTTTAGAATAGTGTTTTGATGATGTGGTCAAGTGCACAGAGTCTAAGTTGTAGATGTATGAAAGTTGTACCTAAATTATAGAGAGCAGTGCAGAGATAGAGTATTGGGAAAACATTTCCTTATGTTTGTTTGATATCTTACATCTAAGATGTAGTATGAAGATGCATAGTTAGATAGTGATAGAGGACAGTCTATTGATGATGTTAGTGAGTGCACAAGCCCTAGTATCAAATGTGTGAAGTTTTGTATAGACTGTGAGTTGAGGGTGCTATTGTAATTTTAATTAATTAATTATCTTATTATAATTTATTGGGAAAGCCTCAAGGCCGACTCAAGGAATTATTAGGAAGATATGATATAGAGTAAAGATTTTTTGCTTGTTTGTAAAAAGAGTGTGTATGGAAAATCTATTGAAGTGTGAAGTGCACAAAGGAGTAGAGTGCTTACTGAATGTGTGTAAGTGATCCAATGGATTATTGGATGCGAGTGTTGTAATCTGGTTACAAGATTAGAAGGAGCAGAGGTCCTGTTGACAAGACATAGATAGAGGAAGGAAGTACATTTCATTTCTATTATTCTGTAAGGAATAATACAACGATCATTTGGACAGTGGGTTCATTGGTCTTATCCTTCAAGTTGTTTGGATAGTGGGTCCAATTGTCTTTCACAACTCCTAACAGGGTTGGAATCTCCTAATAGGGATTCAAATTCTCCTAACAAGGACTCATATGTATTGAATGTATTCATAAACTCCTAACAGGGTCCATCCTCTAACAAGGAATATTTATATTAGTGCATCATCTTGTGGGTACCATCCCCACCAGGGTTTCCCCTCTGATCAAGTGTTTTCCTAGTTAACATATCTAGTGTTATTGTGTATGAGTATCCTGTTGTGTTTTCAATTTATATTACTCATATGGTTAAGTTTGTTTAAGGTTGATAAATGCGATAATAGTTGGATAACTGATTCACCCCACCCCCCCTCCCCCCTCAGTTATATCAGTGGACTATATATTTTAACAACACCAAGCTATGAATTCCAATGGTGATAAAATCCTAAGAACCACCACCCCACAACAAAGGCACGAGAGGTATGGGATGTCTTTAGGGACCCTTAGCACCAATAGATAGAAGTTTTTTGGCAATCTAAAACAAGGTGTTTAGTAAGTGCATCCATTTGGAAGGTTATGCTTCTAACAACTCATATATGTTAGGGATATCCCTCAGCCTATAGCAGTTATGCTTTGTAGGTTTTACCGTACCACACTAACACTAAGAGAGAATCACATCCTAGCATAACATTATTACAACCACTCCATGAAAATTTTGTCTCAAATAGATTTTTATTTATAGTGGATTAGAAGAGCTTGGCCTTAACCTGTTACCACTTGGGTCATACCCTCTCACTGACTCTACTAAAGAAAATCTCAGGAGGAAGGCTCTCTAAAGATTAGTACAAAGTTCTCTTACACCCAAAACCCACAAATGGAAAGGGGAGAGGATACTTTTTTTTACTAAAATTGAGAAACAAAAAATATGGCTATTCCACAAGACACTATTTTCATGCCAATTTACTCTAAATAAGACACACAAAATTGAAAAGCATGTTGTATTTTACGCCCAAGTCAAGGTTTTAGTTTTCATTTAACAACCCCTTTTAGAAATTCCTGCAAACTTAGATTAGAAAAATGTGTTTCTAGGCCTTCTACAAAATGACTTGCAAAACAACCTATAGAACTACAAGAACAAAAAATAGCTAGTTAGCTATGGTAGAAATCTAAATACAACTAAAACAATTAAACAAAACTAAGTATTGAAGTGAATGCATAGAAACAATAAATAGAAGTGTAGGTAAAGTGCACAAGTGCACATATAAGAAAAGGTGCAACAAAAAGAAATGAAAGTGAAAAAATATGTGATGAAAGTGTGAATATAATGTATGTGAATGTACAGTGAATGGAAGAAAGATTCTAGTGAATATAAGTACAATTATGACATATGTGTGTTAGAAATGAATGGAAGCACATGGATATGTGATGAATGGGCAACAAAATATGGAAGCACATTATAATGTGATGAATGTGTATTGCATAAAATGTAACAAAGGAACAAACAATAAGCAACTAAAGCCTATTCCTACATATTCATGCAAACCACAAATATGAAAGACAACATGTAAATAATGATGACATGAAATCAAAAGAGCTTACACTATTCAAAATAGCACTAATGCAAACCTCATAAAGTCACCAAGTTGTTGATGATTTCATTGTTGTGGGATGTGGTTGCTCATAAATCCTGTAGCATAACAATGGACTAGATGGTGCTTATGGAGATGAGAAGAGGGCTCTCCTTTTATAGGAAATGAGATGAAATGGATGGTTGAGATTCAATGCAAGATGAAGGGCTGGGATCTCTCAGGATCAATGAGGTGTCCATGAGGTGGAGGCCAAGTGGACTCCATGTGGATTAGGGTTTTTGACCATTCAAAGGGGGAAGATGCTCACACATGTATGAGCAACCTTTGATGTGATGGGTCAATGATAGGTGTGAGAAGCATGGTTTCTCACACGTGTGAGACACTTTGATTCTCATATGAAGGGGGACAAATGTGTAAGAAGTGTGAGAAGTGTGAGGGGTGTGGGAAGTGTGAGTTTTCCTCACACATGTGTGAGCACACACTTGGGATTAAAAGGGGATTTAGCAAGGTGATTAGGAAAAGTAAGTGGGATTATGTAGTGGGTAGGCTTAGAAGGATGGGTTAGGTTAGGAAAGTGAGGTTGGGTGAGGGTTAAAGTTAGGAGCCATGTGCTCAAATAGGATTAAATTTAATATTTAATTCCAAGTGGGATTAAAAAAGGATTAATTAAGTAAATGAATTACTTTACTTAATTAAAGTGAATGGGTTAAGATGTAAGTGGGATGAGGGGAAATAGGCTAGCATTAAATAAACCTAAATTTATTTAAATCAAGGAAAGGCGAATGTGATTAAATAAATGTAAATTTATTTAATTAAAGGTAGGGTAAGACTATACTTAAATAAATAATAAATATCTATTTAATTAGTCATGAAAAGGGGATTTGGACAATTTTAGGTGTCTACATTTTGCCCCTCTTTGATATAGCATTGGTAATGTTATATTAAAGAAAAATAAAATATAGTGGATGAGAGGATAAGATTAGTCGCATGATGCCCCAGTCATGGAAGGATGAAGAAGGATGATGAGGGTGGAATGGTATGCCCCCTCGAGAGGACATGCAAGTTAGGAGAATGTAGATGTCCTCTCGAAATGGATGGGAGGATGGAAGGGAGTGGGAAATGAAAAGATTGATAAAGTTATGTTGCAATGGTGTGAACAACCTAAGTTTGATATTGTATTCAACACTATGCACCATGGTATGAGGAACCAAGATGACAATGTGTCAAGTACGTGATAAAAGGGGTCTAATACAACCATATTACTTATGAAACCATGATATGGAAGACCATGATTCCTTGGGACAATAGGATGCAAAGACCATGATAAATGAAGAAAATACTAATACATACAAGTAACAAACAATCATGCTCAATAAACCAAAAGCAAACCAAAAGTTTCCCTAGTCAAGCTAAAAACCAATTAATGGATTGATTAAAGATGATTGATTAAGGATGAAAAAGTTAACGATAAGCACAATGCACATCTGAGGATTGGGAAGGAAACATCCCATGATGATGTTCGAATATGGTCAATGGATTAACAACTGATTGGGTCAAATTGATGAATTGATTGAGGATTGATGTACAAGATTGCAAGATTAGATTAATTAGATTAGTATTGATTGAGATTTTTGTTGATGCAATTGGAAGAATGAACTTGGATGAGATTGGAAGAATGATGTGGGTAGGATGAAGAATGATGAGTAGAATTGATGTGATGTGATGTGATGTGAAAGGATTAGAAGAAGGGAAAATTGATTGAATTAAAGGATAAATGAATTTGATTGAAGTGAGTGGAAGAAGTAGATTGAATGTGATATGAACGAATGTGGGATAGAATGGATTGGGACCAATGATAGGGGAGAGCCAAGGCATGGTAAATGGAGAAAAATCAACATGAGTTGGTGGATGAAAGGAATGGTGAAAGGGTATGAGGGGCCAAATGATATGATATTGGAAAATGCAGAGTCAAGGACCATGTTTTGAAGCAGTCCAAATGCCCCATACCAAGGATAGGAAAATGGAAGAAAATAGGTGGGAAAGGATGTATGAAAATGGAAAGATGGTACCAAGGCTAGCGTGTGGAGGAAGAGAAGGCATGTGCTCTTCCAAATCATATATGAAAATTTTGGTATTATGCCTCTAATAGTGATCACGAGCATGGGTATGAAAGATCACTAGCATGGGTATGAAAGTGGAATGAAGAAGGGATATGGGAGGGAGGGTATGAAAAATGGGTAATGGTATGAAAAGTATGGATGAAATGTGGGATATGAAGTGGATGAAATGGATGGGATAACCAAGATCAAGGAAATATGAAAGAAGGTTGAAAGTACACAGGAGTATGGATGGAAAATGGATGAAATGAACATGACAAGGACTATGGGAGGCAAGATATGGATAGAATGTCAAGATCAATGATGTGAAAGGATTATGGGAGTATATAGGATAATGTATGGATAATGCACAAGGGATATGTCAAGTGAGCATATGGATGGATGGAAAGAAAGTGAAAGTCAAGATCAAAGATGGAAAAGGATGATGAACGGTAGATGCAAGTATGGAAGATATGTGAGGCAATGTGATATGGATGGAGCTTACCCCTAGTGTAGAGTGCAAGTGGAGGAGGAAAAGTGAATGGATGGATAAGTGGAATTGGAAGGCATTGGATACATGACAAGAAAATGAAGGGAGGACTCAAGCATCTAGTTACATGGATGGGATCCCTTGATATCTTTTCCTTTTTTCTTTTTTATTTTCAAGGAATTTTTACTATTTTCTCATAGATGTTGGTAGGATAGTGAATGGAGGGCAATGACTTATGAAAAAGTTTGGATTAAGGGGGTGGAGTGTTCGGAAGGAAGAAATGGTTGATGGATTCTAGGTTGGAAGACTTGTGGATGGGTGGATGAAGGAGGTGGAAAGATCTTCATTAACACACATCTTGAAGGGTGATTGAAAGGTGGAAATTTTAGAGGATATGCAGGAGAGAGTTTGAATTTTGGGATATAGGGACCCAAAATGGATGAAGGAGATGATGGATATCGGATGGTGGATTTGGGTGTATAAGGACCCAAAATGGATTTGGAAAATGGAAGCTTGGATGATTTATGAATGAGGGAAGCCTTTGGATTAGCAAAATTAGATGTCATTTTGAATCTTTCTTTGAGATTCATTGCTACATTAAGTAGCTTTGGGATCCACAAAATTTTTGCATTTTTTATTTTTAGCCTTTGTGGCCTTTTAGTTCTATTTTGGATCATATTTTTCTTTTCTTGGACATGTCTTTTAGAGGGGACATGTTGATCCTTGGGCTTCTGTGGATTTTTTCTTTATTCTCTTTTTCTTTGGCATCCAATTTGCTTCCATTGGCCATGGTATGAGTGCATGAAGATAAATGGAGTGGAGAGCTTATGAATGGTGAACATTGTAAGGAATTCAAGGATGTGTGCCTTTTTTTATCTTTAGTAGGACCATGAGGGGATGAAGTGGAAACATTTGATATGGTAGATGGATGTATGTAAGGACCCAAAATGGAAGGAAGGGATGAAGGGCTTGGCTGTGGACCATAAGGACCCAAAATGGATGGAAATGAGGAAGGAATGGCCATATGGATATAAGGGCCCAAAATGGACTTGGTATATGGATGACAAGAATTTTTAGGTTCGGAAGGAATAATCTTGGATTTGGAAGAAGTGGAAGGTATAGCAACATCTTGAGACATTATTTGTTCAATGAGATACTTATTAGTTTCAACACAAGATGTGAGTCCATGTGTATGGGCTTCATGAGTGGATTGGATAGGTGTGATAGGATCACAAGGGGGATAATGAGGGATAATAGGATCTTGAGATGGAGTGGGATCATGAAAGACAAATAAAGGGGTACTTTAATCTTGACTTAAAAGAAGATCATGTGGTGGAATGAGTGGATCATGAGATGGAATAGGATCATGAGATGGAGTGACTTGATCTTGACATGAAGGAGTATTAGTGGATGGAGTGGAAGGAGCATCTGTAGGATTTGAGCAAAAGTGCACAACAAATCCACGAAGCCCAAGAAAACCTGCATGCAAAAAACTTGTCATGGAGAAGAAAAAGACAAGAAGAGGGAAGGGTTTGATCTGAAAAACTCAAACAAAGAAAATATTATTCAACGAATCTTCATAATTAAAAATACAAAGAGATCAATCCTTATAAAAGGAGATCAAAACCTTAAAAGGGTAACCTAAAGCCTAAAAAGGCTAGGGTTGCACATTATAATTAATAAAATATTAATTATATGCACCTACAAGATAGTTTAAGCAAACTAGAGTAATAGGAAACTTAATTAATTAAATAAAAGTAATTTAATTAATATGTGAAAACAAATAATTACTCTAACACCCCCTCTTAAGCGAAGCTCAGGAGGTTAGCTAACCTAGCACAACTATGAAACTAGAAAAATGGGTCCCGGCAACAAGGCCTGATCAGGTACCCAATACAAGAAAATCTCTGTAAACTGGAGAAATAGAGAAAACCACATGGGAAAAACCCTACTCCAAAAAGAGATAGCAAAGAATGTTCCAAAAGAAGGAACAAAGAGAGATCATGAAGAGAACCACTAAAGCATGAAAAGCCACAAAACTCTGTCAAAAATGTTGATCCATAGAACCGCCATGGAAATAGAAGGCACGAATCAAGCGTGTCTATATGGTAGATGATCCATCTCACCAAAATGCATAGGTAGCCAACCACTAAAATTGCCTACTATGTTGGATCAGGTACTAAATACATAGCTCACACTAACAAACCATCAACCAAGGAAGCATAGGACAACAATATAACCCTTGCCTCTTCTTGTCTTTTTCTTCTCCGTGATAGGTTTTCTGCATACAAGTTTTCTTGGGCTTCATGGATTTGTTCTAAACTTTTGTTCAAATCCTACATGGTATCAAAGTAAACATAAGGCTGATACAACAGAAGGTAGAGCCCAAAATGAAGCATCTGAAGCAACAAAATCGATCCCTGGACCTGAAACAATCAGGATATCCACCAGAATGCTAAAATGCAAAAGACTAAATAAGATGTGTTTGGAATAGAATTTGGAAAAACAACTTACATCACTAGAAAGAGCACAGAAAGAGCTTTCTAGCAATATAAAGAAGTCCAAAAATGGAGATTAGATGGTCAAGATACGCCTCGTGGAGTGCAAAATAGAACATCTAGCTTTGACTACCAAAACATGCAACCAAACTACATCAAAACCCAAAAAAACCTATACCATCATCTCTATCTCAAAACCAGCTTTTTGGCACATTTTTTGGATAGAAAAAATACATCTGTATGCTCAAGTTACCGAAAAAAACCTATAGGGCCGCTGGAATGCATGAAAAATTATTATTTTTAATTAAAAAATACTAAAAATAAATAAAAAACAAAAAAAAGCGGCCACCCTTGCACTGCCAGTGGAGCAATGGCTGGGGTGGCAGGAGGTCAGAGGGCCGCCTCGAGTAGAGCAGCAACATGGCTGCGGCAGGGGTCGTCAGCAGAGCTGCTACGGGCTGCTGGCGGACCGCTAGCGGTTTGCTAACTGCTGCACTTTTAAAATTGCATTTTTAATTTTTTTTTTGTGACTTTCTTGAAATTTTTGCCTCGCAGTGCATGCTAGGGGCTGTACGGCCCTATCAGGCAAAGATTTTTTGTCTGCCAAATCAACGTTGTCCAAATCGGACAAATTTTATATCAAAACAAGGGTTTTGACGCCTTCTAAATCCATCCATGAGGTCTATTTGGCCTCAAAATACTTCAAAAATTAGTGACCCCCCTATTTTCTCAAAAAAAACCCAAAAAAAACACCAGATCTGATCCGCCAAACCCTTGTTCTCCCTTTTTCTTGAAACACCGAACAAGCTACAGTAGATCTAGCTTTGATACCATGTAGGATTTGAGAAAAAGCACACAACAAATTCACAAAGCCCAAGAAAACCTACATGTAGAAAACCTATCATGGAGAAGAAAAAGACAAGAAGAGGCAAAGGTTTGATCTGAAAAACTCAGACGAAGAAAATATTATTCAAAGGATCTTCATAATTAAAAATACAAAGAGATCAATCCTTATAAAAGGATATCGAAACCCAAAAAGGGTAACCTAAAGCCTAAAAAAGCTAGGGTTGCACATTGTAACTAATAAAATATTAATTATATGCACCTACAAGATAGCTTAAGAAAACTAGAGTAATAGGCAACTTAATTAATTAAATCAAAGTGATTTAATTAATAAGTGAAAAAAACTAATTACTCTAACAACATCTTCATGAAGTGGAGGATCTATGGATGCTAACTCTTGAGATGGAGTGGAATCGACAAGGTGTGTGGTACATCGAATGTCTTGATCTTGATTAGAAAGGGAATCATGAGATGGACTAAGAGGGATAAATGGATCTTGAGGGATAAGGGAACAATGGGACAGAGAAATGCTCAGATCTAGAGGAGAAGAGGAATCTATAATGACATGCTTTGGAGGAAGGTCTTGAGATGGAATTGGGTGTATGACTTTGGGTGACTAGAATACTTTAGTTTGAATTTTACATTTAGCCAAGGTTTCTAGTGAGAAAAACCTAGTATGAGGTGGTGATGATGTTTTCAGAGGATTAGGATTGTGTGAAGGTGGAGGTATGGGTAGGCGATTGGGATGATGGTTTTTGACATTAAGCTCAAAGTATGGGGAATTGCATGGAGGATTGGAGTTGGATGGGACATAAGGGTTATGATCTTTGAAACATGGGGGAAGAGGACGTATGGCATGGAAGGTGGACCTTTTTTGTTGATTTTCTAGGCTCAAGATAGAATTCTTTAGTTCCTCAATTTTTTTGGCAATGACATTTCTGCTTGAGGCATTGTGTGGGCTATGAATGGAATTGTATGTGGTTGAAGGATAATGAGGTGGATTTCCCTTGTCAAAGGTAGAAGAATAATGAAAATGAGATGGATTAGAGTTGGATATGAAGTGTTGAGGATGGATTTGATATGTAGGTTGAAAGGGAGGTATAACTCCATATTGCCTTTGAAGATCATCAACCATTTGAATAATCCAATTCTTATCCATATTAGACGAAGAGTGATGAAAGATTTGATGGTGGATGGAATATGAAGTTGGGACTAGGAGCAATTTTGGACTTTGTGTTGACTTGATTTGAATTGGATTTAACTTGATATTGATTGGACTTGATTTTTTTAAATTTGATTTGATATTGGATGAATGTTTGATATAACTTTGATGTAAATAAAAACCTTATGATATTGCAAACAAGTGAATGTGTGGTTTGAATCAAAGTCTAATGTTTATGATAGTGCTCCTATGTCCAAAGTAGAAGATTTAATGCAAAGTTGAATTAGAAGAAGACTTGAATGGATGAAATTAGAAAGATTGGTTGTGGATGGAGATGTAAATGGATTGAATTAAGAATTGATTAGAAATGACTGAATCTGACAAGGAATTGGATTAGAAGGATGATGATTTGAAGGATTGAATTAAGGATGAATTATGAGATTGGCTAAGGAAATTGGATCTTGATTTGGATTATGAGTCATGATTAGGATGAAGATTATGGATTAGATTGAATGATTAGGAAGACGAAGAAATGATTTGGATGAATAGAGATGATTAAGACTTCAAGGAATGGTTTGAATGATGAAGACAAGAGATGTATGAGGATGATGAATTTGATGGAAAGAAGAAGTGATGTGGAATTGATGTGGACAACTTTACTAAGAGGACTTAAGCCAAAACTTTTTTTTGTTGTTTTTTGAGATTTTATTTTATTTTTCTAATTTTTGAACTTTTATGATGTTTTTTGGATTTTTATGTTAAATGATGTTTTGGCTTTTTCAAATTTGAGATGCAAAATCAAACAATGAAATATATACAAGACAAGTGTAGCCTGTGTGTCCCCTTCAACTGGGGAGGGTTTCAAACACTCAAAAATGTCAAACACACAAACAATCCTATAAGGTTTCAACTAGGATGTACAAGGATCGACTAGAGGGCATCCTTGATATACACAAGTATGTGAGGCCCAAATCTGTAGATGAAAGAAAATAATGCCACACAGTCAGGGGGAGATGGTAACCCAAATATCCTCCTTCACTTCCCAAAGGTATAAAGTTCTTTGGGGCTTAGCCAAGAGTGACAAGATTTTACTCCCAAGAGAGGTGTCTTTTGATTCACCTCCTGATATTTATACTCCACCAGAATGCTGGAGTTGAGGTCATCCCAAGGGGTGATGAAATCCCCAAGCAGGCCTCCTAAAAAAAAGAAAAAAAAAAGACCACTTATTTCTTGTACACTCAAGATCACTTGAAGGCACGAGAGGAGAGAATACATAAGTGGCCTCAGGGTTCAAAAGATGCTTGTTCTTTCCCAATGAAGCTTTAGGTTTTGTAACCTACTTTGAAGACAGATATGTTTAAGCATACATTGTTATTTCCAACTTGACAACGTCATCAACATAAAAATTGAGAGTTCACCAACATAAGTAAATCGAGCGTCATCAACATAAGCAAGTTCGACAAGGAAAGAATCAATTATATTATGCATTCAAGATTGAGTGATTGTTCATTTTAAGCACCAAATGTGCATTGCAATGTTCATTGATCTTTAGACATTCAAGATTGTGCTATCATCCATTCCACTAAAAAGTTCAATTTCCTTATGGCATTCAATATTGAATTTGATTGTTTAAACTTTAACCATGCATTCAAAGACAAGTGTTTAAGCATACAAGTTCATTCCAAAACAAATTTAAGGCAAAACCTACAAGCAATATGGTTAGTGATTTCTAGAATTCTCCAACCCTTAATGCACAAGTGAGAAAATATCCCTACAAAACCACAAGCTAGGACATTGAAAATGTATGACAAACATGAAATAACCCTGCAATAAAAATGTTAGCACAAAGTTTAGCCTTTGACAAAAAAATAGGTATCTAAACAACATCAAAATCTGATAAAACCAACACCATCATGACGAGCTCAGAATCAACTTTCTGGTGATATTTCATTTTTTGAAAATGGAGTCTAGATGCTCAAGTTATGAGCAAAAAACTAAAGGGTGCTCCTTATGGTCTAGAAGAGCATGTGGAATGCTTATGTAGTGATGATGTCAGCAATCAATGGGCTTAAATTTGATGGCTAGATGGATGTCAAGGAATTTTTTATTTTATTTTTAAAAAGAGAAATGCCTTGGCTGTGTTGATGTGGAGTCCACGTATGAGCTGTCAAGGAAAAAAATGCCACGTGGCTGGAACCCTAATGGGTGCCACCTAGCAACACTGAAGGAGGCTTGCATGGGGGAAGGGTTTAGTGGTGGATTTGTGGGTGGTTTGTAAGTGTTGAGTCAAGGGTGGTGGATTTGAGTGGTGGGTGGAGAGGAGAGTCAGAGAGGGGAGGTGGAGGGGTTGAGTGGCCGATGGTGCAAGGTGAGCCATAGTCTAGGGATTGTAGGAAATGGCGGGTCGTGGGCTACGGGAGCCAAGCAGTGCGGGCAGGGGAGGAGCAACAACACAGGTGGCAAGATGCAATGGGGTGAGTAGGGCTACAATGAGGTGAGCAGGGGGTGCTGGGTGGTGAGAGTAGCACAGTTGTGGTGAGGGGTAAGTAGAGCGGCTAAGGGTTGAGTGGAGCGGCCGAGAGTGGAGCGGGGAAAGACAACAATGGTTGTGGATGGGGAGCCATGCGAAGGAGGTAGTAGCAAGTGCAAGGGCAAGTGGTAGAAGCCATATGAAAGTTTCGTGTGAAGCAAATGGTGGTGGGCTGCAATTGTGTGGGGGCGGTGCTTGCGGGTGCCACCGGTGGTGACACCTGCGGGTGCCAAACCTGCACAAAAAAAAGACTTTAAAAAAAAATTATTTATTTATTTATTTTAATTTATTTTTTCTTTTTTTCTTTTTTCTTTTTTTCTTACATCTAGAATTTTAACAATATCTCTCTTTTTTTTAAAGATTTATATATATATTATAAATATATTAGTAGTATATATATTTATATTATTAATTTATATATACAAATGATGAAAAAAGGAAATAAATAAAACAAACCCTCTATCTACTTATTTAACAACAAACATAGAATTTTTTTTTTAGTTTTATATTTTCCTATTAACAAAGAAGTATATTCAATGTATATACACTTCTATAACTTGGAAATAGAGAAATACAAAATATAGAGTGTTATATATCAAAAGACTTCTCTTATGCGCTTCAAGCACAATGATGGACGTTTTGGCTTGATTTGAGACTCCTCATGGAACTTGATCTCCAAGTGCAAGCCTTCAACCTACAAGCTTGAAAACTCACAAATAAACTCAAAAATATGTTAGATGATTAGTTTGAACCCGTGAAGTGGGTCCCACCAAGCGTGCCAAAATGTATTGCATAAAATGTAACAAAAGAACAAATAATAAGCAACTAAAGCCTATTCCTACATATTCATGCAAACCTCAAATATGAAAGACAACATGTAAATAATGATGACATGAAATCAAAAGAGCTTAAACCATTCAAAATAGCACTAACACAAACCTCATCAAATCACCAAGTTGTTGATGATTTCATTGTTGTGGGATGTGGTTGCTCACAAATCCTGCAACATAACGATGGACTATATAGTGCTTATGGAGATGAGGAGAGGACTCTTTTTTTATAAGAAATGAGATGAAATGGATGGTTGAGATTCAATGCAAGATGAAGGGCTAGGATCTCTTAGGATAAATGAGGTGTCCATGAGGTGGAGGCCAAGTGGATTAGGGTTTTTGACCATTCAAAGAGGGAAAGATGCTCACACATGTGTGAGCAACCTTTGATGTGATGGGTCAATGACAGGTGTAAGAGGTGTGAGAAGCATGGTTTCTCACACATGTGTGAGACACTTTGATTCTCATATAAAGGGGGACAAATGTGTAAGAGGTGTGTGGGAAGTGTGAGTGTTCCTCATACATGTGTGAGTACACACTTGGGATTAAAAGGGGTTTTAGCAAGGTGATTAGGAAAAGTAAGTGGGATTAGGCAGTGGATAGGCTTAGAAGGATGGGTTAGGCTAGGAAAGTGAGGTTGGGTGAGGGTTAAAGTTAGGAGCCATGTGCTCAAATAGGATTAAATTTAATATTTAATTCCAAGCGAGATTAAAAAAGGATTAATTAAGTAAACGAAGTACTTTACTTAATTAAAGTGAATGGGTTAAGATGTAAGTGGGATGAGGGGAAGTAGGCTAGGATTAAATAAACCTAAATTTATTTAAATCAAGGAAAGACAAATGCAATTGAATAAATGTAAATTTATTTAATTAAAGGTAGGGTAAGAATATAATTAAATAAATAATAAATATCTATTTAATTAGTCATGAAAATAGGATTTGGACAATTTTAGGTCTCTACAAAATGCACAACTTTGAAAAACAAAAAGCACCAAAACAACTTATAAATCAACTACACACGTAAAAACTAAAAACAAAGATTAAATTTTGGGGGCTAGGCCCCACGGTGGGTGCCAAAACTATATGCAAAATCATGAAAATAAAGAAAAGATTATAAAATAGCTAATCTAATCTAATTATTTACACCCAATGAAGGATTACAAAATAAAGTAAGCTAAAAATGCAACTTTTACCTTTACTTACCAGTTGCAATGAGCCTCCATTGTCCTCCTAAACTTTGAGTTCTTAGATTCGTGAGCTCTTAGATTTGAACCAACTCTTTCCTTCAAGATGCTTCAAGGTGTTGGACGATTATGAATTCTAAATGCAATTATATGATAATGGTCCTAGAATTCTCTATGGACTAGATGAAAACTATGATCCTAATGAAACTATGATAATGATATGAAATGCTTGATGATTGCTTGAATGCTAAAGGAACCTAGAAATGCCAATTGCTTGAATATTAAGAATGCCTATTGCTAAGATTACTTATTAACTTGTGTGCAGGAATGAGGGTTCCTTTTATAGAGTTTGGGAGGACCCTAGGCTAGGTGGTGACATCTGACAATGGAGAGAAAATGTAGGACAAGTGAACAGATGAGATTGACTCGATTAAGTAGGTTGAGAGAAAGAAGGACTTAGTTAGATTGTGAGAGAAATAAAAGAAGAAGGAGAGGAACATGCAACACATCTCACCAAGGCCCTTGAGAAGACCCTAGCCTTAAGGAGGACTGCTAGACAAGTGTCTCATGAGTCATCTTTGACCCTAGGAGGTGGATTTACTAACTCCTATTGGATAGGGAAGATGGGGAGGACTTTGTCACCTAGAGACATGTGTCCTAAAGACCAAGTCACACAAGGAAAAGTGTTCCTATGACTCATTCTTTGAGGACACATACCCATTTTTGACCCCATAAAAATAGGATACACAGGTGAGGGTAAATACAATTAATTAAAATTAATAATTTGTGAAAAGATTACGTGTCACATAAAATGGACTAGATAGGTGGACTAGTAGACTTAGTCACTTGGGTGAGTGTATAAATAAGTAATATTAATAAACCACTTAATATGACTATTTAGTGGACCTAGGATAATATAAATAACCTAGGTGAATTAGCTTAATAAATTAAATAATTTATTAAAGCTAATAGAAGAATAGTATTAATTAAATATAAAAATATTCAATAAGTTGACAAAAAAAGAATTAACTTAATAAATTGAATAATTTATTAAGATTAATGGAAGAAATATAATAATCAAATATTTAAATAATTTACATGAGAATTTTTAAGTGTACACACAAGGTTAACTCCTAAGCTAGTTTGACCAAGGAAAATCCCCATCAACAAACAAAAACCATTTTTCTTGCAAATTGCAAATCTTGAAAAGGTGAATAGGTTATGGATCTAAACATCCTTTTCATGGAACTTTGGAAATGTGGAACTAAAATCAAATTTGGACACTACTGATTAGGGCCATAGTTCTTCCCTCCTCAGGGAAAAGTTGTCCCTATTGAGAAAAGTTGACTTTGCCAAACAAATGAATGATATATGGGTTTTGAAGATCTCACAGTTCGGGTATGGGGCTCATATTATTCATTGATTAGAGTTGCATAGACATCAAAAAATTAACTTCAAAGTTCCTTATTCTTGAGGTGAGTCTTCTAGTTATCTTAATTACTTTAGCACATCTATTTCCTATATCTAGCATCCTAGTTTCATAACTCTTGCTACATCTAGGATTTTAAGGAACTTTTCATTCCTTCCCTAATTCTATAACCACTAGATCTTGGATTTTATTAGTGCTCCTATATAACTTGGTTAGCACCAACCTTCCTAGATCTAGTTACTTTAGAATTGGGATTGAAAGGCTCAACTTCCTTGACTCCCCCCTTTTGTGTACAGTGTTATATGATTAACTTAGTCCTACTATCCTTGATTCACATTTCCCCTATACAAGTTCCAATCATTACAAAATGCAAACCCCCTATTACACCAATGACTATAAAAAAGGAGATCTCAAAGAGAACAATCAGTTTAATAATATAACTCAAACAACATATCAAGAACATATGTAATTTTCCAATTATTTCCACATTGAGCACCATTGAGCTTTGAAACCAATTGAAGGAAAATGAGAGCATCCCAAAAAGTTGTATGAGATTAATATGTACATCCAATAACCAATAATTTTTTCAATAGCTTCTAATGAGAAAATACAAGTGCATACTAGTATGTCATATAAGCAAAAACATTCATAATTGATTTCCCACAATTAAAACCTTAAAGGAAAGAGGTTATAATTTACAAATTAACAAATTTCAACAATGTTATAGAATGTAGATATAATATCCTAGAATCATAAAACTGGAAGAATGAAACATGATAGAAAATACAAATATAAGTGGGGAAAACCTTTCTAGGCAAAAAACCCTACACTCCAAAACATCAAGCTAATGTATTATTCAAAAAAAAATTGTAATATATTTTTAGCCTTCACATGGAGATTTACATCTTACTCCATCCTGGAGAAAATCTAATAGCATAACCCTATGCAACAAACTTATCTTCTTTCTCTCGCATCTCTTCAAAAACACATTATATTTATAGAGTTTTCATGCAAAAGAATTTATTTCTAAAGTGTCTACATTCAATGTATTTATAACCTATTAGAAACTTTCTTTGTGCACAACTCTTGCTTGAAATTATTTTACTACTTGTTATGGTCTTCCCTAGTCTACAAATTATGGAAATGGTTGTCTAATTTACTAGATATATCATGGATCATATCTGGGGACTTTAACATGGTGACAAACCCCAAGTCAAAGATGGAGGTCTAAAGTTTGAATAAAAAGGTTATGAATACTTTTTTTGGAATGGGATAGTTAATAAACTCAACATCTTTGATCTCCTATTTGGCCTTAAGAATCAGAGTATTGGAATTTTGTACACTTGGTTCAATTTCTTGAAGAGAGATAAAATGATTTATTACAATTTATATAGATTTTATATGAACAAAGAGGTTTTCTATTGTGTCAAGAGCCCTAGTGAACCTTGTGTCTAGGTTACAAAAGGGTTAGGGATGCAAGGAGGAAGGAATTTTAACTTTTTCACTCTCTTAATGAATTTGAAAGGAACTTACAAAACCATCTTGGAGATCTATATATGCTTGAATCTCTTTTCTGGAGATCTATATATGCCTGAATCTTTTCTCAAACCAAATGGCACTTAGAAGGTTGTGTAACTATAAAGTATTTGGAGCTAAGACTAGAGCTAGGATTAAATGACTTAATATAGGGAATAGTGTATCAAAGTTCTTCTTCCAAACTCTTAAGTCTAAAGAATCCCAATAAATTATTTAATGTATATGTAAATATGGAGTCAATATAATTTCTCATGATGATATTCTATCCACTTTCACCATATTCTATAGTAAGTTATTTACTTTAGAAAATTCTAGGTCAAGAATGAAGGAGGTAGGGAAGCTAGTTAAAAATATCATACTTAGGAAGGTATCTTGTAAGGATGCAATGAAACTTGAAACAAACATCTCAACAAAGGAAATTAAATCAATAATATTGAAGCTCAATAGTGATAAGGCCCTAGTGATAACGTGTTCAAGTTAATTTTTAAAAGCTATAAATATATAAGGTATGTCTTTGTTGATAGGGGATGTATGAAAAAAAAAATCTATTGTGTGGCAACAAGTCTATCTAGTGGAATTTGCAATGTGGGGACATGCCTCTAGCCTTGTTAGAAGGTTTCTCTACCAAGAAATGGGGAAAAAAAGCATTAGGAGTTTTAAAGATATTATCTCATAAGGAAAATTGATATCATGATTTGAGTTGTGTAGCAAGTTTGGTATCCTTGCTTCTCAATGAAGGACTTACTCTGTTCTTAGAGATTCTTGTGGCCACCTTACCCTTCCCAATCCTTTTTGCAATAGAAATAATTGTTCTTTCTCCTTGGTCTGGTTGGATTCCTCTCCCATTCACAAAGCTAAAACTAAACTTGTTTACTCCATTCTCACTTATGATAAAATAATTTTCAATCGTTTGAATTAATTGTGCAGCCTTTACCTAACCACCTTAGATTGGAAGGACAACATATTGAATCTTTGGAAACATCCCATTGAGCCTAAAATCCCTTGCTTTTTGTGGTGCCTCCTTTTGCATAAGATACCCTTCAAAAAATGGGGGGGGGGGGGGGGGGGGGGTGTGAGCCTAATTTTTTCAAATTTTGTAACTCTATTGAGTCAGTACAACATGTGTTTTTTGACTATATTTTTGGTAGGAACATCTGGACCCTTTTTGGTTTGTCTCCATTTAGGGATTTTTTCTTGGAAATTTTTCTCTTTGCTTCTATAATAAGCAACAATATAAGTTGTAATACATTTTTTTGGGTTATATTGCTTTAGTACACATGGAAACTAAGGAATAATGATGTATTTGAAGGAAAAGCAAGGAACCTTATCAAGTCTTTGAGGAGACTCATTTATTTTGATGTTTCTTTGTTGGTTATAGCTATCACAACAATGAAGGAGAGTAATTTTATTAAGCTCATTGAGGAAGTTAAAGAAAAGATTAAGAAAAAAGAAGTTACATACAAATACACAACAATCAAAGAGAAAGAAGAGTGTAATATCACTCTTGCTAAGTTCATTAAGCAACTAAAAGAGAGAGGAGATTAGAAAGGTGGAGAGAAGGTAGTCCCCTCCTCAAACACAACCAAGAAGAAGCTTGAGAAAGAAAAGATTAGTGTAATCTCATGTCGTCAGTTAGTGTCTCCTATTTCCTCACTATCCTCATCTTCTAAGGAAAGAGATTCCATATCTAGTTGAGGATGATTCTATAGTTATCATTTTTATTTTTAAATAATAAGAAAGGTTGTATTCTAGATTTATTTTGTATCTGATATACTGTGATAACTGTCTCTATTTTGATGTTTCATTGATGTGGCATCTTCAAAGCTAGTTGATTGTACATTTTGGTTTAATTATAACTAATAAAAAAAAGGCCTAGATGTGAATCAAGTGTTAGGATTAATGAGATAGAAATAACAATTACATGTAAATATATCTAGTAAAAAAAATTAATGCACATAGAAGAGAAGACAAGGCATAAAGATTTAGCGTGTTTCAACCAAATCCTGGGCTACATCCACCAAACAATAAGTCTACTATTTTATTATCCAGTGATTACAATATGTAATCCCTGATAGCTCAATACCACCACAAGAAGCTACCATCTCATCATACCTTATGAAATCCCTAACCCTAAGCCATTTTATATAAGGTTTTTTCCACTTACGAAATTAGGGTTAGAATAATTATAGCATGTCGTCCTATGGGAAAATGGCTGATAAAATAGGCCCAAAAAATATTTCTGGGGGCGATAGTTTTGGCCCAACCTAACCCCAAAACCCATTAAGAAATTATGCTGAGTGTACAATACTTCCCTAATCAGCCACCAAAAACTAATAATCTCTCACTTGGGGACTGATTAGGCTCCAGACTAGACAACATTCTCCCACTTGGAGATTGATCTTGTAGCAATACCACCATGTCATAAGGCTCCCACTGGATCAAACCACCATGGGCTCAGTTGTTCCTTTATGCTTATTCACTCTAAAAGACCAACTGAAGTTGAAGAGGAGTTCAACGTCTCCCTTGTTACTACCTTTTTAAATGTATCTTTTGGATTATCATCTATATGTATCTTGTCCAACTTTAATAGTCCATCATCCAAAATTGACTGAATGAAATGGTACCACAACTATATGTGTTTTGTATTTGAATGTAGTGCATAATTCTTGGAAAGATGAATGACACTTTGACTATCTGTATATAGATAATTATCCTCTATGAATGCCCTAGTTCTTTCTTGAAGAATTGAAGCCATATCATCTCAATGGCTTCCTTTGTCACAACAACATACTCTTCCACTAAAGTGGATAAAAAATTCACCTTTTGTAACTGAGAAACCTAGCTCAACTATTGTTCCACCAATAGTAAATACATAACCTATAGTAATCGGCCTAGTATCAAGACCCTTGCCAAATATGAGTGAACATAGCCTTGTAAATCAGTAGTAGAGTCTCCAAAATGTAAACACTTACTAGATATTCCTCTCAAATATCAGGGAATCCATTTTACAACATTCCAATGCTCAATTCCAAGATGACTCATACCTACTGACAACTCACACTGCATGTGTAATAGCTAAGCTAGTATATACCATAGCATACATTAAGCTCCCTATAGCAAAAGCATAAGGTACCTTAAACATCTTATCCTCCTCTGATTGTGTCTTTGGAGGCATCTCCTTAGTTAATTTTAAATGACTAGGCAAAAGTGCATTGACATCTTTGGTATTCTCCATAGAGAAACATTGCAACACCTTCTCAATATAATTAGCTTGAGATAATGTTAGTTATTTTTCTTCCTATCTTTGCAAATTTTCATACCAATAATTTGTTTTTCTATCCTCGAATACTTCATAAAAAATGAATGTTTTAACCCCTTAATGTGATCCATGTTAGACATAGCTACAAGCATATCATCAACATATACACATCAAATAATGTAGTTTTCATCATCCAACCTCTTAAAATAAATAAAATAGTTAGAATGACACTGAGTACAACCATGCTCATTCATAAAACTGTCAAATTTAAGATACCATAACTGAGGTGCTTATTTCAAGCCATAAAAACTTTTCTTCAATCTGCACACTAAATTCTCCTCACCTTTGACCTCAAATCCCTATGGCTATGCCATATATATTTCTTCATCTAGATCATCATGAAGACAGGTTTTTTTAACATCAAATTACTCCAAATGAAACTCTCCAATAGCCACAATACTTAAAATAGTGTGAATGGAAATCATTTTAACAACAAGAGAAAATATCTCATCAAAATAAATATCCTTTTTTGTGCAATTCTTTTTACAACTAGGCTTTAAATATTTGCTTGCTTCCATCCTCTTCTTTTAACCTATAAACCCATTTATTTTGTAGATCCCTTTTAACTGCAAGTAACTTACATAAATCCCAAGTCTTATTTTTTAGCAAGGAGTCCTTTTCTTCTATCATTGTTGACTCCCATTGAATCTTTGTATCCACTTGCACAATTTCATCATAATATTTAGGTTCACCAACATCTGTTAATAAAATAAAATACATAGAGGGAGACAATATTTATGGAGGTCTACTTAGCCTTGTTGACCATCTAACATTCACTAGAGTTTGTGGTTTTTGTTGTTGTAATTATTGCAAAGCATGTGGGTTTGTTAAAGCATTATCCTTTTGAGTATCAACCAACACTACATAATTATTTTCTTTCTTCTCATGCTGCTACAACAAAGCTTTGTACAACACTTTCTCATTGAATGTGACATCCCTACTTCTTACAATTTTATAATTTTCAAAATCCCAAAGCCTATTACAAAATTCATCAAATTCCATAGCCAAAAAATATATAGTTCTTAGATTTACCTTCCAGCTTGGTTCTATTTTTAGAATCTATAGGTGCAAATATTTTACAACCAAAGGTTTTCGAAAAAGAATAACTCACCTTCTTACCAGTGCATGCTTCCTCTAGAATACCACAACCCAAAAGAGTAGAAAGACCTCTATTAATCAAATATACAACAATACTGACAACCTCCACCCACATGTTTAAGGTTATCCCAACATGAAACCACATACTCCTTGCACACTCCATTATTGTGTTGTTCATGCATTTAGCCACTCCATTTTCTTGTGGAGTCCTTGGAACATTTTTTTGGTTACAAATACCATTAGTGGAGCAATAATCTTAAAATTCATTGCTACAATATTCACCACCATTATCAAATATGGAAATTTTAGCCTTTAACTAGTCTCATTTCAACCAAGAATTTCCATTTCTTAAAATTTTTAAATACATCAAATTTTAGTCTAAGGAAATAAACACATACTTTTATACTTACATCGTTAATAAATGTAACATAATAATGTGAGCCACCAAGGGAAGATATCTAAGCTAGTCCCTACACATCTGTATACACAAGCTATAATTTATCATTTTTCTTTTCCTTCCCACTCTTTACAAAACTAACTCTCTTTTATTTTCCATACACACAACTTTCATAGAAATCCATATTGGCACATTTTAGATCTAGTAAAACTTTATTTCAATGAAGTAATTTCATACCTTTCTCACTCATGTGCCCAAGTTTTTTGTGCCATAGTATTGTATTAGAAGCTACAACATTTGTTTATTCTCCCTATTCATCTACAACAACTATTTTTGAACATTCATTTTTCTCTAAAAAAATTAAAGTAGAAGGAACAATATCACTTGTAAAAAGATATAAGGTGGCTACTTTCACACCTTTCACTACTATAAGGGAAACTTTTGAAACCTTCCAATTTTGATCATTAAAAGTAATTGTGCAAACCTCATCACCCAGATGCCCGACTGAAATTAAATTCCTACTCAACCTTGGAACATATCTTACCTATTGTAGTAGTCAATGATTCTCATTCTACAACTTAATCTTAATTTTTTCCCTTTCCAACAATTTGACATGGTTCATTATCCCCCAAATAAAGAAGCCCAAAATCCCCTTGGACATAATCAAGAAAATAACCTCTGTTGGGAGTAGCATGAAATGAAGCCCCTAATTCTAAAACCCATAAATCATCAAAACTTTCTAAAGAAAGAAGAAAATCATCCTCTTCACATTTATTACTTACAATATTTTGCTCCTTGTTCCCTTCTTTTTTGTCTCCTTCATTATTTTTTTTGGTCGGCAATAATCTTTTATTATATTAATATAAAAGTTTTTAGAAAAGTCCTTACATAGGCTTTCTTGATTTGCCTTACAATCCCTTTTACAACTATAGAAATCCACAACTTTCCAATAAACTTATACCCTATACATCTACTACCCCTTTCCATGGGCTATACATCATTTACACATCAAATTTTGTTCATGCCAAAATGCACACTAAACCTTTTAATAATTTTGCTAAATGTCATTCCTTTGCATTTATTAGACATCTACACACACTTACTACTTTGCACATTTACCACTTTTTCTTGTGTTGATTTTCTTAATTTCCTTCAGAGCAAAACCATCTATTACCTTCGTCAAAAACCAATATCTCCAAATTACCCATAATTTTCCCTTAACCAATCATCTTCTCAGAATTGGGCCTATCAAAATTCATTTACACATTTTATCCTTCCTTTCCTTTTACAAAAACAAACTTTAGAACCTTTCCAGGCTTTATCATTCAAAAAATAAAAAATTGTATGACATTCCCTCTGTAATTTAATCTTCCACATTTAGTGGGAATTGAACCCTCACCACCCAGTGGCCTCTCCTTCTTTCTGCACTCCTTTGGCACTTTGCATGAGCAACTAGAAAACACATTACCTTCCTTCCCACACTATCCCTAAAAAATCAAATTTCCTCCACCAATTTCAACCATGCTACTTTTATCTTTTCTTTGTGAGCTTCTTTAGCTATCCCAGTTGGCTACCAAGTGAAAGCAAAATTTCCTTGATTTTTTCCTTCCTCTTCATTTTCAAAACACTCACTATAATCAAACCTCTATCTCGACCATGCCCATTCCAGCAGAGATTCAATCTCAACAATCAAATTTGCAAGGAATAAGATTCTCATTACCCATTCTACCTCCTTTACTAGAAACACAAGTTTTAGACCCCATGCCATTATCATTGCAGCTATATCTACAATTATTTTCCAATGGTGGGTGGAATTTTGAAACAATTCCCCCACCATTTCTTTTACTGCCTCTAGGACTCCTTGCATTGGGCACTTCAACAACAACATCATCCTTTAATTTTGAACCGGTCCATACAACACTTTTTGTTGTCTTGGCATTTTGAATGTCAAGGTAGCTTCCATCTTCTTCTCACTTTTTTCTATCACTTTCACCTAATTTAAAAATTATTGTTTAGCTTGTTACAAAATTCCTTTTTAGCTCCCACATTTATAACAAGTAAGTAGTCTCTTTTTTACACTTCCTTCCAATTGCCAAAAAACATAATCATTCCATCTAATTTTTGTGTCTTTTCATCATATGATAATTAATAACAAATCTCCCAAATCTTACAACTTGCCTTGTGTTGATAGTCCTTGTTTACGTTATTTTCCATTCACTCATTTTCCCCATTATTTAAACTCCATTACTTATCACATCAATCATTATCAAACACTCCCTCCCAATGACTACACCATTAAAAAATAAACAACCTTTCTACCAAATACTCATCCACCCATTTTGAAAGTTTATCAGCTTCCTTATTGGCTTCTGTATAGACATGACAGATTTTAAAGTCCTCCAGTGATTTTAACTCTTCATTGACACAAAATAATAAATTTCCTAAGTGCCAAGCTAAGATCAAATTATTTCTTAAAGCTTAAACCACTACCATAGATTCACCCTCCATAATCACTTTAAATTTTCCCACCTTCTTAGCACATTGAATTCCTAATAATGTAGCTTGAAATTTAGCTTCATTATTGGTGTCATCAGGTAATCTCTTTGCACCTATAGCCAATGTCTCCCCAAAATGATCTCTAACTATGCATCCAGCTCCTAATTTTCCTAGATTACACCTTGCATCCCCATCAAAATTTACTTTATTCCATCCTTCTTTGGGAGGTTCCCACCTTGCTTTTTCCCTCTGGTTCTCCTTTGAAAAACTCTTTCCCTTTGCACCAGCCTATCCAATTTTGATCCTAGGCCATTCCTTCTAGATAGCTTTTTCATTTCTCATAAACACATTTTTTAACAAATCTTTCCTAAACACTACTGCACTAACCACTTCTTCTATCGAATGATTAATCCTTTGCAAGAGTTGTTCCACTATTTTTGTCCTCTCCTAAAAGATTCTCCTATTTCTCTCCTTCTACACTTCCCAAATAAAAATTGAATGGCTTACCCACCACACACATTCCAACATATTTTTCCTACGCATCCTTGGCCATAGAATAAAGAAAGCCAAAATAGAGGGGCACCACGGTCCTTTCCATCCCAATTTTTCCTGAATATGACTCTAACATTTTATTGCTACTTCACAATTTAGCAATAGATGATCAACATTCTCTTCCTCCTTACCACACATAACACATTTTTTGGGTCCTTGAAAACCAAATTTCCTCCTTTCACCTGTCAAGATTTTTCCCTAGATACTAACCATGAGAAAGTTCTAGCCTTTGGAAAAATTTCTTTATTCTAGCATAAGTCCCCAACATCAAAACTTACATCTTCTCTATTTTCTATTAATTCATAGCCAAGTTTTATTGAGAACTTACTTGAGGCAGCAACACACCAACTTATCTTTTCTATCAATAATGCAAACTTTCCTTCGCATAAAAATATCGTAAAGAGATTATTGTTTCCTTTGTGATCAGCCATCCATTTGCCAATCCTTCCATTCCCACACCTTACCTAGATTCCATCCTACTCAATTACATAATCTCTAACTTTCCTTCCCCATAGAACACAAAATTTCTAGTTTATATCTCTATCTAGACATTACTCATCTAAAGTTTTATAACCATTCCAGGAATCCTCCCAAAACTTAACTTGATTTCCATCTCCAATCACCCATGAGATGTGGTCTATTATGACATGTCTACATGATAAAATAAAGTTCCAAATTTCTGACCCCTTCATCGGGTTTTGAATTGTTAAAATCCTAGTTTCTTCATTTGAGTCCAAGTATTTTGCCCTTAGAATTTTTGTCCAAATCTGATCAACATCTATTACCATTTGATAGTTTAATTTTACTCCTAAGCTAGTATTCATTAGATTCCAATCTCTTATTCCAGAAACCCCATTTTTTTTGGTCTACAAGTTTTTTCCCATTTTATCAACGACCATTTTTTGCAATCCCCCACTCCACTCCAAAAGAATCTCCGCATCTATTTTTTCACACTATTAATATCCTTTTTTGGAATTTTTTAGCACATCATTGAAAGAATAGGAACTGTAGAAACTACTTATTTTAACATCAATATTATCCCAGCCGAAGACAACCATTTTTTTGAAAATACAATAGGGAAAGTAAACTCTAAGAGTGATTGGGGGGGATTGAATCAGTCTTTCAAAACTTTAACCATAAAATCATTCTATAGACACTTAAAATTTTCCTAAACGCTATATGAATTCATTTAATATTTCCTTTGACATTATAATTAATCAATTATATGTGTCATATTCTTCTACTTATTTAATTAAATGTATTTAATTAAATAGGTTCATTTCCCTAATTTATTTAAATTTAATTTAAATACATCCTCTCTAATATGTTAAATTTATTTAATGCACAGTGCTCCATAAATTTCCTTTTAAATAAATTCTAATCTATTTAAATCCCCTCCACTTCATTAAATTCTTTAACCCTGTGATGAAGTTAAATGTAATTTAATTTAATCCTAATCCCATCCTAAAACCTAATCTACACCCATAATTCTCATCCTTCTAAGCCTACGTACTACTTAATCCCACTTTATTATCCTAAACCTCTTTAAATCATCTTTTAGCTCTTAAGTGTTTGCTTGCACATGTGTGAGAAGCTTGTGATCCAATAAAGCTTTCATTTCATTTACACCTCTTACACCTTTGTCCCCCCACTCCTTTCCCCAAGGTTGCTTACACATGTCTAAGCACACCTTGAGGCTCTCAATCATAAAAGGCTCCTTTTGAATTTTTCATGGCTTGTCATTTAGCCCATGTGTCTCCCTTGTGGCACCTATCTAGATGCCACATAGATACCACCTCCCTAAGGCATCTCTAAAACTTATAAATAGAGCCCTTGTCTCAAGCATTTTTTCATCTACCTCACTGGCATTGTTATCATGCTAGTTTAGTTTTAGAGCTTTTAAAGATTTTATGCATGGTTACTAACCTTTGGTAGTTGCTAGTTCATTTACACTTGCATTTTTAACTTAGTTTATCTCTTGCATCCACACTCACATCCTTTGAGTGCTTTCAAGCATGGTTGCTTCCATAGCCATTGTTTGAACATTCACCATTCATCTTAGAATAGTATCATTGTCATTACATTTTTATCACATTGAGATTCAATAGTTGTGTTTGGGGAGAGCACATCTACATTCCTCACACTTAAGCACATCAACAAGACCTCTTATGGGCACCCTTGTTGAGCTACTTTGAGGTTGTGTGAGGATTCTTGTTTTTCGGGTGTATTAAGTTTTAAAACACAATATTAGTTAGTAGCTTTCTTGAATTTGATATTATCATATGCACATACTACTAGCATTTCATTGTTTATGTATGCTCCCGACAAATTAGGTTCTCACACATACACATTCACCACACATTCATCTCATAATTTGCATGTAAACTAAAATAGATATCCAAAAATTTCCATCCATAGCATGAAAACAAATAACATTCAACATATATATGACACAAGATATTTGGTTACCTAGAAACCCTCCAATGAGAAGGTAAAAATGGGGTGGGGATGACACCCACAAATCTCCATTATTGCAATAATAAAGTGTATCCAATGAAGGCTACAGTGTTTTATCATAAACTATGATCTACCCTATGAAAGATCTGCCCTATTAAAGGCTTACAAGATCATTAGACCTTACCATATTAAAGGATTTCAAAACCTTATTAGAAGTGTGCCTGATTAAAGGAATTTAACTTATAATGAAGTAAGCACCCTATTAAAGGATTTAAAACAACATGTTAGGACTAATATGTTAAGAGATTTAACTAATTCACCTGCTAGAATGTCTTAGCAATGATCCTTCAGTTAACACTTTGCTACTAGATAAAAAAATCACCTCTTTACTGATGTGTACTTGATCCTCTATGATCAGATGTATCACTTATGTCCTCTAACTCCTTTCCTCTATTTTCCTCTAACTGATATTCTACAATGTATCTCTTTTGGAATTTACAAACGGGAATATTTACTTCTAGGGGCAGGGGGTTGAATAAGAAGAAACTAACTTTAACCTTTAAAAATTTTGACTGAGATCATTCACATGCATCTAACACATCTACTTAACATGAAAGATAAAGACATGCATGAAAATAGATAAAACAAGATTTGGTCACCTAAAAACCCTCCAAAATGATAGGTAAAATTGGGGTGGGGATGACACCCACAAATTATCACTGTAGCAATATGTAATTGATTAAGGTTTCAAAGTTTGATCACTACCAATGGTCTACCCTATGAAAGGCCTACCTTGTTAAAGGCTTTACACCTTGTTAAAAGTGACCTGGTTAAAGGATTTACAAACACTCACTTGGAATGTTATCCTATTAAAGGATTTATCACCTTGTTAAAGGTTTACAACATGGTTGTTAAACAAACCTATCTCCATAGGATTTTCATTCCTAATACAATGGCTAGAAAGTATTAGAATGTGTTGACCTGATGACTTACAATCTTTAATTGCTGACTCTAGATCCTTGTTCTGCTAAATTTAATCTTATCCTTCCTGATCTAATAACTCTCTCCTCATATTGTTGATACTATGTTCTCAACAACTTGATTCTGTAGTGCTACTCCTTCTATAAGTCTTTACACCCCTTTAAATTTCGCTAGCATTTTTTCATGCAATCCATATACCTCTATTACACACTCGAATTATTGGGTATCAACATTCTTTTAAAGGCTTTGAAGACTTAGGGGTAGATTTGAATGTACAATCAATATTCATCCATCTTTCCCGCTCAAATCTTTACACTTTTCTTATTGGTTACATGCTTTCTCCATTTTTTTGATTGGTTGCATGTTGATTACATAGGGAATGCAAAAGATTTGATCTTATCTTTTAGATCCTTCAAGATTCATCTTGAGTCAACTCAAAAATGGTTTATGTTTGAGTTTGTGAAGGCACAAACTCACATGTTGATTCTGTGTTACTCGACACTTACTGATTACTGATGCTTGACACATATAGGATTTCTATCTTGCTCTGCTCCTATAGTAACTTTGTCTCACTCGACATCTATACTTTTCTCAGCACCTATAGTTACTCGGCATCACTTATCACTTGACATTTGAAATTTTCTTGGCACCTAAATTTTTCTTGACACCTATTGAATCTCTAGCTTGGAACATACTATAGCTCAGCATCAACTTAGAAATTGGTTAAGTGTGTTGACACTCAATTGTCAAAACCAATCTAAAACCAACAATCTCAATTCAAAACTCCTTAGCCACCATGAATTCTCTATTTGTGCATGCAAAATTCTCTCTTCACTCCTTCCACACTCACATCTATTAGGGTTTGTCCTCCTTAAGAAGACCTAGGTGACTTAGGGTTAGGTATGAATCAATGATTGTGATTCACCCAATTTCGCTGCTCAAAAAATCCCTTCAACTAATTGGTTGCATGTAATGCATAGGGATCCTTAAAAAAATTCATCCTTATCATCTAGAATCACAAAAAAATCCTTAAGTTGACTAAAAAATAGTTTACATAGAAGTTTGTACCATTGCAAACAATTATGTCCAAAACTGTTTACTCGACACTTGATGTGTCTGATGATCAATATCCCTTGTATCTTCAATGTTGTAACTCGGCCTCTAAATGACTCAACATCCACTAATCACTCAACATCTATTATCTAATCAACACTTACTAGTTACTCAGCACATATTGTATATTTGACAACTTACGGTTGACATACACTACTTGTTCAACATGAACTAAGCAAATGACTTCATATGTTGTCACTCGTATGTCAAAACCAATCCAAGATTAACAATCTTCCCCTTTGAAATGAGTGGAAAAAACACTTGGTCATGCATGAAAATCCTTATCTCTGGAGCATAACTTAGATAATATCCATTTAGTACTTGCATATAAAATTTTAAAAACTTCAAATTTTTGCAAAACTTATGACTCGTTAGTCGTACCTTAAAAATTCTATAACTCCCCCTAAGTTGATTATTCTATTCTAATTCAGAAACTGAATACTCCTACTGAGTAGATCACTATGTTCTTGGCTCTATACTGTAGACTATATTTCTGTTTGGTTTGTCTTCCCCAAAATGTATTCTCTCCCCTTTATTTATTCTCCCCTTTTTAACACTTATGTCATGAGTTGTACATGAATTGTGTGTTTCTCCAAGAAAGATTTATGGACCTTGATCATTATTTTTAGTGTTGCATCCTAGATGTCACATGCTACCTCCAGAGATTTGATCTATATGTCTAACTCGATAGAAAGGGTGACTAAGCCTTCATGTGTAGATAGATGGGGATATTTCTTCAACAATGTCTCTACATAGGCTAGTTCCTTATGTAACATGTCCATATAAGAGATTGACATGGAGTAGATGTTGATCAGTGTAGCCCTAATATTTGCATCTTGAGCCTAAAATGTTGCTAATTGACCGTAGGATGATAATAAATTCTTGAAGTCAGACTGTCCTTGGCCAAGATATTGTTGTAGAATGTTACCTATTTTCTTCAGATCTCCCTCCAGATGGTCAATGTGTCTTTGCAATTCTTATGTAAATAGGGGAACATCACACAACATGGTGTAAAGAGAGAAAATGTTCTCCAACACCTTCTTTACACCCTCAATCTTGGTTGCTAACTCAACCTGGTCTAGTGCAATGGCACTTGATATCTATTCATCCACCTTCATTTGAAATTTCTTCTCAAACCATTCCAGCAATTTGACATTGAAATCTAGTTCTTCATCATTGATTTTCTCTACAATATTTTCCAACTACTTAATGATTGGCTTGGCTTCATCAGGTGTAGGTAGGCTAAATGCATTAAGAAGTATATCCTTGATTTCATGAAGTGCTTTTTTCTTCTTATGCTTCCTTCTGAGCAGTTCTTGATGTTTCTTCCTTACCAGAGCATCCTGCAATATGCTCATTTTCTCTATTGCGATTTTTGTAAGATCATAATTTGGCAACTCAATCACCTCATATAAGTTGATGTCACCATGGAATGTCACCTCATCAACCTTAGATGTGCTAGGACTTGGCCTTGATGCTTGCAATGGGGTAGTTTCTATACTTGGCCTATGAAATGCTTGACTTAGAGTAGGAGTAGCAATGTTTGGTAAGGTAACTAGTGTTTGTATTGCTATTACTTCCTCTAGCTTCATATTCAAGATTGAATCTTTAGTCCTACCTTCTCCTTTTCCTTGATTTTTGTTCCACCTTGTATTTGTGGTGTAAGTGCAGGACTAGCTTCCTGACCTGTTTGGACTAGTGTCCTTTCTTTCTCAATTATTGTAATGACTGATACTAAAACCTTTTATACATGGGTACTAACATGTGAAGGCATTGTTTCCTTCCTTTGATATACTACCATATGCATGGTAGGTTGTACCTCTATAGATTGAGAGGGGGTAAAAGATAATGATTGTGTTTTCTCCCTTGCAGATGCCAATTCTACCTTCTCAATCTCATCCGCACTCACCAACATAGGATGACTACATAGTTGTGCCTTGGTGGTGGAATCAATCTATATCTTTTTCATATCCTCCTCTATCAGGGGATTGATGTTCTAAATGGTGGTGTCAGACACATCCTTAACCTTTACTATATCTGCTTGAGGACTAACACTCAACATGTGTACTTCTAATACATTCTAGTCTGGTTGTTGCTCTTCTTCAATTGTTGCCTCTATAGTGCCTTCCCTATGTACTTCCATCATAGATTCATCATTATTTACTTCAAATACCTCTTCCTCTACTTTGTCTTCACCTACTTCCTTAGGTTCTTTCTCAATAGCCTTTTGAGTTGTTAGCCCATTGATTACCTTCCATACATGTGTGCTCTGCTGAACAACCTCTTCAATCTTGTTCTATAGAATATTAAAGGCTTGATATTTTGGAGAAAATCTTCCCTTATATTTTTTAATAGCCTTTTTCATTTTAGATTTGTCCAAATATGGCATCACTCTTGTAAGTGAAATCTCTCTAATGTTTCTCTCTATTGTGAGACTATATTTCCACCTTTTCTCAACTCTATCATATAGGTTGTTGGGTAAAGAATTGGAAATCTCAATTGGAGTCATCTTGGAAGTTTCCATCATGGCATATATAAACTCTTCTACTTCATCCATATCTAACTTCTCAAGTGTATCAAACTCAACGTGTATCAATCCACTCAAATTAGCATTGTTCTTGATATTTTCATACAAGTTGTCCAAATTAGAAGAGGGACTATGACTTACCACTTTGATTGGATTTTATCATCTAACTCATTCCTTTCCTCATATAATTTAGTTGGGGAAGTATAATTTCTTCTTTTCTTTTTCTCATGTTCATCTTCTTTTGTAGTTATACTAGCTCTCTTGCCTTTAGGCTTCTGAACCTCCTCGGTATTTTTGGTAGCAGCTCTTGTGCTAGCCCTAATAATAGAAACTGTAGGCTTTTTTTGTGAAGTTTTCATAACCTTTTTAGGTTTTCTCATTGCAGAGTTCTTTTCTTTCCTCTTCTTCTCTTCTAAGGCAACATGTGATTCACTGGCTTCTTTTCCCTTGGCACCTTCATCAATTTTTGCTTCTTCTTCTCCTTGGTCCTCACCTTGATCCTATGTGAGAGCAAGTGGTTCTTGGTAAGGTGCATCTTCATCATCTTCATTATCTTCTTCCTCTTCATCTCCCTCTACCACTTCACCAAATTATTCCTTGAGTTTCTTCACAAGCTTATTCTTTTTCCTCATCACAGAAGTTGTCTTTAAATCCATTGTTATCTTTGACTTTGCTAAATCATAGTTTCCAAAAGTAGTAGCCTCCTTATCTACTTCCTCTACCAATAAAGCAGTGATGGCTACAGACACCTCATCAACATTAATCTCATAAGGTAATGGCCTAAGCCATCTCACCCTTAGAACAAAAACTTGTACATATGTGAAATCAACATCAACTAGAAAACAAACATCATTAAAATGCTTCTCTACTAGTGATAGTGGAATCCTTTGTCTTTTTTTTATTGAATTCTTGAAGTCTTCAAAGTAGCTAGTTATCACAGACTCAAAATTATCTCCTAGTTGCTCTATAAATTCACCAATCTGCACTGTAATTGACCTGTTGGTCTTCCAAGCTATTTTCCTAGATGTGGGAAAAGTGTTCTCCATAGAAAAATATGCAAACAAGTATTAAACCAAATTTTCATTGTGCACTTTTTTTTTTCCTTATGGCTCCCAACTTTTCAAATAACTATTAGAGTTGTAACTCAACAAGGTCATAAGAATGGTCTTTCTGCACTATCTTGTAACCCAAATCCACATCCATACATGGTACACTATTTAACCTACTAGATTGAAAGAACTTATGTGCAATAATTCTTACTACAAAAGCAATTAGGGGATTGGTAATTCTGCCTATGGTCATCCCTCTCTTGTTCCATAGTGCCCCTATAGTCTTCTCAATTGCTTCTTTTGCATCACTCCTCATTATCTTAGGTTTGTCTAGGGTTGGATACCTTGTCACTCTATGAATAAATCCTCTTTGTGATTTTAATAGGGCCATCCTCCAACCATACAAAATTGTCATGAATTCTACTAAGCAAAATCTTAATCCATTCTGTCTTGAACACGTTTGGAAAATCTAGGGCACGAGTTAATCCTTTTCTATCTACAACCTTGTATTCTTCTTTCAATAATCTATTCTCACACAATTTTCCATATAAATCTCTTATCTCCATGTCTCCAATTCTTCCAACCTTACAAGTGTAAATAACATCTTACATCTTGGATCGTCAGAACTTGTGGTGGTATCATAGATAACGCACTAGACGAGTCTCCTTTATATGAAATGTTAGGAATCATCCAAAAATTTGGTTGTTTGATCTCATTACTTATCAATTGGATATTCAAAACTTACTTTCCTTCCTTAACCATAGCAACAGAAGAGATAGACACCATAACAACTAACTATGGTTTGCAAAAATTAAAATAGTGTAGCTCGACACAAGATAAATACCTTGAAAAATTTGATGACTGGTGTCAAGTATGATGGAATATTTTTCTCCAATTCTCCTTTAGCTCTTCATGCTCTCTTCAATCTTGAATAATAGTAAATGAGTCAAAAATTGACCATATAGCCTTTAAAACTTCACAATTAATGCTTAGTGCTTACACAATTGTGAGCTCGGCTCCAATAGCAATTTTGACTCACTCAACTTCCATATAATTCCATCTACACACAACAATCACAATGAGATCAGCCAACACTATCACCTTAGATAGCTCGATAGTAACTAAATTTGATTGGCAACCATGGTGAAACTTTTCATGTTTGATAGCAACATGAAAACTTATAGATTCCTTCTAAGTTATAACCAATGCTTTGCATCTTACTTCACGCATATATGATCTTTTAAGAACTAAATCCTTGGAACTGATGTATAATTAAACTTTGAAATATTATTCCCATACATACCTCTTAATTGCCTAGTTGGGATGGTGTGATCACCTAATCCATTGGATTAAGTGATCCCATCTAAGCTTGATGTGTTGCAATCTTCCTTCTTCTTCCATGTCTTGTTCATCTACACTATGATTTCTTCAATGTCAACTTTTCCTTTTCCTTCTAGATTCTCTTGACCTTGTTGGAAAATTTTTGCTTATGTGACCAGTCTTCAAACAACTAAAGCATGTAGTTTGAATGAACTATCTACTATAATCACTTCTAAAATGTTTTCTAATGCAATTTTTAGCAACATATCCATACCCTTGACAATAGTGACAAGTATGCCTTGTATTGTAATCCCAATTGTATGATTTTCTAGTACGATTTATCTTGACTTGCTTGTTTGATGACTACGTAGGCTTTGATCTACACTCATATGCTCTATGACCATACTTCTTAGAGTTTTAGCAATAACTTTCAAATCTTTGTGTGCTTTATGTCTTGCTCTTACATTCATGTGCCTGATGTCCTTATTTTCTGTACTTATGATAGTTACCCATGAATTTCTTCTTAGGGTTATGATTTGCATTGTTTCTCCTACAAATATTTATTGTATGACCTATCTTACCACAATTATGACAAGTGGTTTTATAGTTCTTACCTTTTTTGTTCCTTTGTTCACCACTTTTGGATGATTCTCCTTCTTTTGTACTAGTGTAATCCAATCCAATAGTATCATTGTTACATCTAGGAGATCTCATCAATTGCTCAAAATACTTGATGTCTTCATTAGGCCTATTGAAACTTTCAGCAAATTATTTTTCTCTTTTTAAATCATTTCTTAGTTATTCACTTTGCAACTTCACTGTTGTGATTTCAGTATCTTTTCCATTCAGTTCATTATTGACAATCATCATTTGATTCAATGTTTCCAATTGCATGTGAGCAATCCTATTCACCTCTGATTCTTCTCTTCCAATCTATTGGTTAGTATCCTTTTTTCATCTTCAATCATGACTTTGTCCTCTTCAACTTTCTTTTTCTACTTGGTCAACACACATAGCAATACTGATTAGACTTCTTGTTCTATCTTAAGATTTCTAAACTCTTCAGTTAGGGCTCCATTATTTTCCATTAAATTTACAATTGCTACATCAAATTCACTTATGTTTCTATCTAAAAATAATTCAGTAGTGTTAATATATTGGTATTGTGTATCATTCTCTTCAATAGCTATCTCTTTCCTTCTCTTTAATGAATGCTTCAACTAGTCTCTTGCTTTATTTAGCTGATTTAGGGCAAGTTGGATTTCAATCTTCTAATTCTTAATAGTTTTTCCCAACTTGTAGACTTCCATCTTCAAGATCTTTCATCAAAGCTACAAAGCTTTCCTTTCCAGAGAACCAATGATCCAATACCAATTATTGGAAATACAATAGGGAAAGTAAACTCTAATTAGGGTAGGGGGGTGAATCAATCCATCAAAAATTTAACCATAAAATAATTTGCATCTAAAAATTTGCATGTAAACTAAAATAGCTAGCTAAACACATTCATCCACAATATGAAAACAAATGACATTCAACATATATATGACACAAGATATTTGGTTACCCAAAAACCCTCCAATGAGAAGGTAAAACTGGGGTGGGGTTGACACCCACAAATCTCCACTTCTATAGTAATAAAGTGTATCTAATGAAGGCTATAATATTTTATCATAAACTATGATCTACCCTGTGAAAGGTCTACCATGTTAAAGGCTTACAAGATTGTTAGATCATACCCTATTAAAGGATTTCAACACCCTATTAGAAGTGTGCCTAATTCAAGGACTTTAACTTACAATGAAGTAAGCACCCTGTCAAAGGATTTACAACAACATGTCAGGACTACTCTATTAAGAGATTTAACTGATTCACCTACTAGAATGTCTCAACAATGACCCTTCAATTAGTACTCTACTACTAGATACCAAATCACCTCTTTACTAATGTACTTGATCCTCTCTGATCAAATATATCACTTATGTCCTCTAACTCCTTTCCTCTATTCTCCTCTAACTAATATTCTACAACGTATCTCAATTCACAACTCCTTAGCCACCACGAATGCTCTATTTGGACATGAAAACTTCTCTCTTTGCTACTTCCACACTTACATCTTTTAGGGTTTGTCCTCCTCAAGAAGACCTAGTTGACTAAGGGCTAGGTATGAATTAATGATTGTGACTCACCCAATTTTGTCACTGAAAAAATCCCTTCAACTAATTGGTTGCATGTACTACATAGGGATCCTCAAAAAGATTCATCCTTATCATGTAGAATCACAAAAAAATCCTTAAGTCAGCTAAAAGATTATTTACATAGAATTTTGTGCCATTACAAACAACTATATCTAAAATTGTTTACTCAGCACTTAAAGTGTTTGATGCTCGGCATCTACTATATCTACAATGTTGTAACTTAGCCTCTGAATGACTTGATATCCATTAATCACTCGACATCTATTATTTTCTCAATACTTGAGTGACTTGACACTTACGAGTTACTCGAAACATATTGTATATCTGACAATTTATGCTCGGCATACACTACTTGTTTGGCATGAACTAAGTAAATGATTTAAGTGTGTTGTTACTCATATGTCAAAACTAATATGAGATTAACACATTTACCCTTCCAACCTTCCTTTTTTTTAAACACTTTTCAGTTAGACCTTTCCACACATCAATTTTTTTTCTTCCCTAAAACAATGGGATCCCCAAATATATAGTAGGAAGTGAACCTTACTTAATATTCAAAATTCTACATATTGTCATTCTTCTACTAACAAGGGTATTGAAGAAGAAGATTTCTGATTTTGCCCAATTAATCTTTTGTCCTAAGACTTTCCCATAAATCTCCAAAGTCTTTTTCATCAATCTAGCTTCCCGCTCTAAAGCTTCCCCTGTTAGAAAGGTGCCATCAACAAACTAAAGATGAGAAGTGGGATCCACTCCCCTTGTCACTTTAACACCTTTCCACAAACCCCTAATTCTCTTTTCTCAAATAAATCTTCCCAAAAATTTTGCTAGATTAATAAAAATAAAAGGGGATGATGGGTCCCCTTGTCTTATGCCTTTTTACAACTCAAAGAAACCTTGAGGGCTTCCATTTACCAGGACTGAGAATCTGACCGAACTTAAACATCCTTCAACACATCTAATCCAATCATCATTAAAAGAAAACCTATTCAAAACTTTGAACAAAAAACCCATGTTCACCTCATCATAGGCTCGTCTTATATCTAGTTTCACCATCATTTTACTTAGTTTCTTAACTCTTATCAAATGAATCATTTCATGTGCTATAATCACCCCTTCAAAAATTGATCTCCCCGATGCAAACCCACTATGTTCCTTTGAGATTACATAATTTAGAACCAACTTTAACTGATTTGCAATTACTTTGGTGATGATTTTATGTAAAATACCGCATAAAGAGATAGGCCTAAAATCTTCAAAAGTCCTACACTCTTCTTTCTTTAGCACTAGAGCAATGAAAGTATTGTTTATATCTTTTAAAACAAAACCACCTCTCCTAGATTCCTCTACCATCTCTCAAACATCATCCCCTATGCTGTCACAAAATCATTTTTAAAATGCCAATGAATCCATCTAGACTTGGGCTTTTACCCTTTCCTAAACCCCAAAGAGCCACTTTTACCTCTTCTTTTGTTACTTCTACACTTAGCATTACATTGTGCATCTTTATGACACAGTTTAGAATACACTCCAATACTACCCTTTCTAAATATCCTCCTTCATCTCAAGCCTTCCTCTATCTTTTAAAAACCCTATAGCCTCCCTCTTGATCTCCTTTGGATCATTTACCACTATTCCTTCTAAATTTTTTATAAAGAAAATTCTAAATTTTATTGAATTATGAAAAAAATTGGTATTCCTATCTCCTTCTTTTAGCCATGTTTCTCTTGATTTATACCTCCAAAAAACTTCTTCTCTAAATAGAATTTCTTCATATTCCATTTTTAATTTATTTTCTTCTTGGAAAACCTCCTCACTCATTCCTTATTGAATAATTCCTTCATTCAATTTTTTTAAGGAAAGTTCCAACTCTTCTTTACAATTAAAAATATTTTGGAAAGATTCCTTGTTCCATGCCTTCAACTTTCCTTTGATATGTTGTAGTTTCTTTAAAAAATTGAAAGCTTTATTCCCCTCTGAAACAGGGGCATGTTTCCACCAATTTTCAACC
This sequence comes from Cupressus sempervirens, assembly GCA_028749045.1. Classification (NCBI taxonomy): domain Eukaryota; kingdom Viridiplantae; phylum Streptophyta; class Pinopsida; order Cupressales; family Cupressaceae; genus Cupressus; species Cupressus sempervirens. The sequence goes on from CM053792.1 coordinate 9,917,799, forward strand.
ATATATTTAAAACCATCTGCTCGTAGCCATATTGCTTCAAATTTGAATAGGAATCTATCCAGGGCACATTCTTCTTGAATTCTCAAACAGATCAAAAAGTGATCTGACCCATGGATTGGTAAAATTTCTACTTCTACCTACATTCCACATGTGTCCAGTCTCCGCCTAAAAGGAACCTGTCCAACTTTTCAACTATGTTTACAAAACTTGGTCTTCTATTAATCTAGGTGAATTCACCTTGCTTAAATGGGATGTTCACTAATCCATTATTAGTCACAAAGGCTAAGAAGTCTTCATGTCTAGTCATTCTCCAACCTATCCATCCTTTTTTTCTCCTTGGGATAAAGAATAGCATTGTAATTCCCTCCCAAAATTGTAATTTCATCTTGTAAAATCTGTAAAACTTATGTTAAAGTTTTCCATAACTCTCTTTTCTCCCTACTTTGAATAGGATCATAGACATTGATCACATTAAATTTAGTGCCTAATTGTTTTGAAGTTACTTTGATCCATTTCCATTTTTTCTCCTTCTACATCACTACACCAGTCACTAAATCCCCCTTTCATAACACACTTATTCCACCTAGCACTCCTTCTGTAGCTAACCAATCACTTTACCATTTTCAAAACTTCCTTTTCACACCATCAAAATGATTTATTTTTATCTTTGTTTCCTACAATAGAACCACAATTGGTTTTGCTTGATTAAGGCCTCTCGATCAACCAAAGCATGTCAGGGGCATTACAACCACTGACATTCCACGATAATATCTTCATCCCTTCTGAGAGGGGTTTTTCTTACTTCCCATCTTCAACTTACTTTGGCCTCTCTCCCCACCAGATCATGTTTCATTGTCAATTGTGTTTCTTCAAAAGTCTATAAAAGCTTTATTTATTTTTTAAATGATACGATTTATGCCATTACATCCAACAATCATTCCATTTCATTTATTATGAGTCTTTTTTTTTACTAGAAAACCCTGCTACATTGTTTTTGGTTCTTTTCTAGAAGGTTGTACACAAATGGGGTGCAATGTGGGCTAGGTTTTTCACCATCCCATAGAATTTTCTTTTAGGTCTATTAAGTTCATTCAAAATATCAATTTTGCATATCTTGTTCTTGTGGCATGCCATGAGACATGTTTTTATGGCATTTTATTAAACAATTCAGGAATGTTGTATTAGCTCTCATTTTTCATGCAAGCAAACTAAAGTAATTTCAATTGTATTGGTAAAAATTTCCTTCTATAGTGCTTTGATGAGAATTTATATTTTGTTCTTTGTTGGGGCAACTTGGATATTCAAGAATTAGATAATAATTATGTTATAATTGAGAATCGGGACAATGATTATTTAATTAAATGATTCTTTTAAAAACAACTTAAAATTAATTAGTTAAGATCTATTAAGTTGTTATTAATCTCAACCATTTATTAGGAATAAATCCCAGTCATTGGTTTACTAACAAGAATAGTATAAAAGGGGGTCAATGAGTATTTTGAGAACACATATTTGGGAGGCATCTACTATGATAGTAAACAAATTTGTAGCATCAACAAGGGTACAATGATAGCATTAAGGACAATAGTGGTGGAATCTTAATGAGATAAATTAGGAGATTGTCAAAGCTCTTCCAATAAGGAGAAAATAGTTTGTGCATATCTCTTAATTTGTCAAAGTTTAAAATAATTCCTCATCCCCAATACTGGTTTCCCCTACAAGGTTTTTCCATGGACAACTTTTCCAAAAATATTGTGTTCCTTGTGTTGTATAATATTTCCATTATTTTATTTGTGAAGTTATAGTTTTGTTATTATTCAATATTTTCTTTTTAAAAATATAGATAATATATGATGATAGATTAATAATCAGTAGTTGAAAAAGAATTTTCACATGGTATCAGAGCTAAATTGAGGGAAGAAAAGATTTAACATAGGAAAAGGTAAGAAGGTCGAGGGTTTATAAAACCTAGTTTGACCTCTTTAGCATAATTATTTCTTTTTATCCTTTGAGATGGTCTCAATAGGTTTAAGAGATCATGATAGATTGGATGCAACCTCTAATTATGGTGTCTAGAAAGCTAGACTTTCTTTATTGCTAGAGAAGAATAGTATCAAATAGTATGTGACCAATGTTGTAAATATACCTACAGATGTAAAATAACTAGAATATATAATAAGGATGATGATAAGGCGAGGAGGTTAATCCATGATAGTTTCAAGGACCATATAGTTCCACATTGAGTTAGATACAAAAAATAAGTGATGTGACACTATTTTGAGCCTATACAAGAATGCTACCACTAACAAGAAGATTCCCATAGAAAAGTTAAATAATACCTTGATGGACAAGGGAGAAGATGTGAGAACTTATGCCACTAAGTTTAGAATTTTCAATGATTAGTTAGCTATTATTGGAGATAATCTTGATGATGATATGTTAGTAAGTGTTGTGGCTTCACAACATATGCCCTATTTTTGAGTAAAAAATGGTGACCCCTCTTTTTTCTCTGTTAGGGCAAGGGAATTCATTCTCCAAAATGTGGAATCTAGATAGGCACCTTGGAGGATGGGTCTCCTTATGGTTCTAGGTGAGTCAAGGATGTCTAGTCGGTTAGTGTCATTCGAGTTAAGGAAGATAGGAAGCCAAAGTCTTATCAAGACAAAGGAATGTTGCACAAATGCACACTAGTGCACATGTACACCCTTTAGGGGTGTGCTACTTGTGTGCAATATCATAAACCTAAGGGACACATATTAGAACATGTACACTATGCATACCCTTAGGGATGCTCTAGGTGCATACCTTGAGACTTGGTGCACCTATAAATAGAAGGTCAAATTTCTCTTCTCATTCATTCACATTCATCATCATTAGATCACTACACCTCTACACCTATCAACTTGCACCAACTTTTCTTGAGCACCCAAGGTAAAATTGGGACACACATGCACACCCTCACAGATGTGCATGGTGTGGAATATTAATGCATTGCAAAGCATGAGAATCCCCAAAGGAGACATCCCATCCCCCAAAAAACAATAGAAGCACAATAAAAGATATACAATCTCATACCAAACTTAACTCTCAATTCATAAAATAATGGATTACATGCAATGTATCAGGCTATAAGGCCTTCCAAGTTACAACCAAATTTTTAAAAAAAATTAATAATTCTATAAGGTCCCTCAAGATCCAATCCAAACCCTAGCCAGTACAAATCTATAGCACCATAACACTCTAGTAGAAACCTCCAAGCAAGATCTAAATTTGTGCTCACAAGCCACCAAGCAATCTCCTTGTTTCCCAAGCTGCAACTACTAGCTCTTCTCAAAATTCTCTCCTCTTCCACATCCTCTTCTCCAAGCTAAGTGATTATTACTTAAGACTCCACAAGAGCTTTTTGTTGGAAGTCTTAATTGGGAAACTATGATACTGAGAGGGGGGTGAATTAGGATCTGTAACACTTAAACCTTTTTTACAATACCTTAGTGCATTCACCATATTTACCATCTCATGTCTAATGCATGCATAATATAAATTGTAGAATCAAACTATAGTAACATGTAGATCTAATCTATCAATCACATGCATGAAATGTAACCACATGACACAAATATTTGGTTACCCAGAAACCCTCCAAGATGAAGGTAAAACTGAGGTGGGCATGACACCCACAAATCTTCACTACCATAGTAATAAAGTTAACCTGTTAGGGTTAAAATGTTGATCACTTCTAATGATCTACCATGTGAGGGGTCTTCCTTATAAAAGGATGTTAAGACTATTAGGTCTTACCCTGTGAGAGGATTTTACAGTTACATCAAAATAAGGACTTGTTTAAGAGATTTATAAAGATCTGTTAAGACCACTCTGTTAAGGGATTATCCCTTAATCAATATGTCAAAACTGATTCAGTACCCGATCATTGGTTTTCTCTGAAAAGTTGGTTTTGGATCTCCTCTCTTCAATTTGATCTGATCTATGATCTGATATAGCCTTACTATCCTTCACTACTTGATAATGTCACTTCCTTTGTTCTACAATAACAAAACTCTTTTTGCCTCCTCTACATTATTCACACTTTCATACCTGAATCACACAAATAGCTTACTTGCTCTGTTTATCTCACTTTCTCTCCAAAATAGGTTTAGATCTAGTCTATTTAAAGATTTCATAAATAGTGTTGATATAAGATTGATTTGAATTGAAGAACTTGTAATGAAAAAATCATTATTTTGTTAATGATGTCAAACTTGCTATTTGTTGGTGAGACAATTGTTTTTTCATCTAAAAGCTATCATTTAGTTGATTGATGAAGAGGATTTGAAAAGAGGAGATAACAATAGCACCTAGAGAAAGGTTGAGTTGTTTGGTATATAAAAGAAGCACTAAGACCAAGTAAGACATTGATACTAAAGTGTATTGTTTATCTACTTAAAGTCTAAAATGAAAGATTACTCAAGTTAAGACTGGAAGAAGATCAAGTATGAAATATGTCTATCGAGCCTTTCCAAGTAGTTAGTGCTAGCTGAGTGATTGTCAATATATTCTGAGAAAAGTTTAGTTGATGTTGAGCATCAGTAAACTTTAGTGTTCACCTAGTGAACTAGTGTTGGCCAAGTAACATAACAATATAGATTTCAAGTGACAAAATATTGTTGTCGAATGCTAGTAAATATGTTAAATCAAATGTTTGATTAATCTAAGAAAACTATTTTATTTTCTTGAATTGTGTGAAGCACGTGGAAGATAACTATGATGAGTTGGTGGCTCAAAATTTGAAGTAAACCATTTTGAGGTGAATTCAAGGAAGATTGAGGAAGAAGTTTCTAGGGGAACCAAATGGAAAAGTGGGTTTATTCATTGTATCCTACCTAACCCTAAAAAATGGATGATTTTGGTTAAGTAGAAAAAGACCTTAATTCTTTATTTATAGAGATAGTTAGTTAGAAGTAAAAGTTTGTCATGTGCAATAACCTAAGGAAGATAAGGAGTCTAAGGTATTGCTTCATTCAATTGTCGAACAAAAGTGAGAAAGGCTTAAGAGTATGAATTCTTGAAGGGTGAACAAGCTATCAAAGCTAGAGTGTGTGAATACCAAGCAAAATGGAGGACTAAAATAGAGATCCATAATCTACAAGTGAGTTGTAATTTGTTATCAGATCAAGCCTTACTGTTACTTTCTAATAATTGTATCAGTCTAGGGTAAATGCTTTGGATTAAGGTTGACCTAACAGTTAGTTGTAAATTCTTTAACCGAGTGACATTCTAATGGAATGGTCTAAATTCCTCTAACAAGGCTCACTCCTAATAGGGTGATTGAAATCCTTTAACCGAGTCACATTTAATAGTGTGTATTGTAACCTTTAACAGGGTTGGCCTTTCACAGGGCATCACTTTAGAAGAGTTAGAATTAGTGGCATGTTATTGGTGGTTTTTCCCAAATTGGGTTTCCATGTAAAATCATTATGTCAAATGTGTTATTGAATATGTTATGTTTCATGTTTACATTTTTGCAAAGTTGTTTTGACCTACGATAGTAACCTACAAAGTTTAAGTATTGTATGATCTAATGGATGCATGCATGACACAGTTTTATGGATATGGGTCTACTAAGCATTAAAAAGTTGTATTTTTACATCTAGACCTTAGATATCTAATTCAACCCCCCTCTTAGGTATTCTAGAGAATTCCAACAATTGGTATCAGAGCATATAGTGCTTAAGAGGACTAGTTTGAAGGTGCTAGAAGCAAAAGATCAAGATGTCTAAAAGAGAGCTACCCAAGCTCAATAAGGAAAAATTCCTTGCATGGAAAAGACCGATGAAGCTACACCTAGGTCTTAAAGACCATGCACAATCTACCATTACCACTAAGCATGTCAACCCTACTAGAGCCCTAATTGCTGATGATCTGAAAAAAAAGACAGAACATAATCAGGCAATGTTGGAGATTGCCTCTACCCTAAGTCATTCTAAGTTCAATGATATCAAACATTTTGATAGTGAAACAAAGATGTGGGATGCTCTTCATATCATTTATGGAGGAGATACAAATATTTTGAGAGCCAAATCTGAAAGTCCTAGAGGTAAGTTCGATGACATGAGGATGCAAGAAGGTGAGAAAATTGCTCGAAATTGCTCTAGAATAAAAGATCTCATTAATGCTATAAGAGGAGCTAATGGTAAAACTGATGATACTATATTAAGAACACTACTACCCAACTATGCTATTAAAGTTTTTTCCATACAAGAATTAAGATGTATACTAGGTTCTAATCTATCTCTTGAAGGTTTGGTAGGTAGGCTCACTATCTTTGAACTCTGCAATTTTGATAATTTCAAATACAAGAATGTTGAATCTTCTTTCAAAGATAAATTTTCATTAATTAGAACCCAAAGAGAAGAAGAAAAAGGTCAAATATGTTTATAGTGATAGTGAGATAGATGAGGAAGATGTAGAACAACTTGAAGCACTGCTAGCAAGGAGATTTCATAGAGGTAAAGGCAAATTCAAAGGTAAGTTATCTATCATGTGTTTTAATTGTAGTGAGGTTGGTCATATTGCTACTAGATTCTAGAAAAGAAGAATAATAGAAGTGGAGACAAATACAAATGAAAAAGAGATGTAGATGGAAAAAATTACAAAGATAAAGGCAAGAAGTCTTGCTACATTGTAGAAGAGGAAACCACAGATGGATCTGATGACCATGATAATGAAGTGGTGTATGTTGCAATGAAGGATGATTTTGATGAGGATGAGGAAACTGCACTAGTGTCTTATGTAAACAAGAGTGATAGGTGGATCATTGATAGTGGGTGTTCACATCACATGGCTGGAGATAAAAGTAAGTTTATTACCTATGATAGAAATAGTGTAAGGTTTGGTAATGATGCACCCTATATGATAAAAGATAAAGGATCTATCAAACTCATAGAAAAGATCATGTGTGACAATGCTTATTATGTTGAAGGACTTAACTATAGTTTGTTGAGTTTGAGAACAAGATAGCAAAGATCTATGACATTAATGGGAAACTAATTGGGAAAGGTGATTAGACTAGAGGTAATCTATTTTATCTTGAAATTAATGATGCTACTTGTCTTGTTGTAGAATTTGATGATGTGTGGTTATGGAACAAAAGGTTATGTCATGTTAACTTTGAGAACTTGGTTAGTATTAGTAACATGAAAAGAGTTAGAGGATTGCCTAAACTGAAAAAACTTGACAATATGATATGAAAACAATGTCACTTAGGCAAGATAACAAAATCTAGTTTTTAAAGTAAGACTCACACCTCTAAATAAATTCTCGATATTGTTCATACTGACTTGTGTGCACCAATCGATGTGCAAAGCTACAAGGGTGACAAGTACATTATCCTATTTCTTGATGAGTATTCTAGGATGAATACAATTATATTTCTAAAAAAAATATTCATGTTTTCTAGATGTTTTAGTGGTCCTTAGCTAGAGTTGAAAATGAGAAAGGAAAAAGCTTGAAATGTCTAAGATCTGACAGAGGTGGAGAATTCACATCAAATGAGTTTGAGATGTTCTGTAATGACACAAGAATCAAAACACAAACATCTACATCTAGGACCCCTCCACAAAATGAGATTACTGAAAGTAAGAAAAAATCTCTAATGGACTATTCTAAGACACTCATGATGGAGAACAATGTTTCTTTGAACTATTGGAGAGAGGTTATAAGTATAGTTGTCTATACCTTGAACCGTGTGCAAGTCAATAAAGGTACTCATTCAACACCTTTTGAATTGTGGTATGGATACTCACCCAATGTAAAATATTTTAAGGTATTTGGAAGCAAGTGCTAAATTCTTAAGGATTTTAGGAATGATAACTAGATGCTAAAAGTGAAGAAGTTATATTCCTTGGCTATTCCACAAGAAGTAAAGCTTATAAGTGTTTAAATACTAACACTAACAAAGTTGTGGAAAGTTAAAATGTGAAGATTGATGAATATACAGAGGTAGATGAAGTTGAACCTATAAAGGAACCTGAAGAGTACAAATAATTTATATATTTTTATTAAGGTATGCCTACTAATGAAGATGTTACAAATCAAGTTGCAAATCAACAACAAGTTTCAATGATTTTTGAGTCACATCAATGAATGTCGAGTTGCATTCAGGAACTAAGTTATAGTTAGGAACTGAGTTACAGTCAGCAATTGAGATTGTCAAAATATGTCAACAGACACCACCCTATTGCAAAAATTATTGGAGACAAAGATGCTAGACCAATGACAAGAAGCAGGCTAAGAAGTGATACATGTTTGTTGAGAATGTATGAACCTAAGATAGTGAAAGATGCCTTAGAAAATAAGGACTGGAGTAAAGCCATGAAATAAGAGATTGAGTAGATTAAGAAGAACAAGACATGAACTCTAGTTCCCAGACTAGAGGACAAGAATAAGATTGGAACCAAGTGGGTTTATAGAAACAAGTTAGATGAAAATGATGAAGTCCAAAGAAATAAGGCAAGATTAGTTTGCAAGGGGTACACACAAGAAGAAGGAATAAACTATGGAGAAATATTTTCCCATGTTGCAAGATTGGAAGGAGTAAGAACTCTGTTTGATTACTCTAAATACAAAGGTTTCAAAGTTTATCAAATGGATGTGAAGTCAACAGTTCTGAATGGTATATTAGAAGAAGAGGTTTACATAGAACAACCAAAATGATTTGTTGATGCTAAAAATAAGAACATGGTATGTAGACTACACAAAGCTTTATATGGTTTAAAGCGAGCCCCAAGAGCATGGTATGAAAGGCTTCACAATTATCTTATGAAGATTGGTTTTGAGAAGATTAATGATAACAACAATTTTTACTTGAAGATAGAAGAAGGTAAAGGTAATTTACTAGCTAAAATTTTTGTTGATGATATCATATTTCGAGGTAAAGATGGATTACGTATGGCATTTGCAAATGAAATGAAGAAAGAATTTAAGATGCCTATGTTTGGAAAGATCAAGTTCTTTGTTGGTTTGCAAGTATATCAAATGAAATATTGTATATAAATCACTCAGTATAAGTATGTGAAGGAAATATTGAAAACTTTTGGGTTGGAAGATTCCAAACTAGTTAGCACACATATGGTGATAGGACACAAGTTTTCAAAGAATGATGATTTAGTTGATGTGGATCAAACATTATACAGGTCTATGATTGGAAAATTCCAATATGTAGTTCATAGAAAACCTAACATTGCATTATCTATTGGGATAGTTGCAAGATTCTTTGAAAATCCTAAGGAGAATCATTTGATGGCTTTAAGAGAATTATGAGATATCTAAAAGGAACAGAAGACTATGGTCTATACTATAAGAAAAATGAAAAATTTGAGTTGAGAGCCTATACTGATGCTAATTGGACTGGAAACATTGATGACATAAAGAGCACAAGCAATAGAGCATTTTTCTTTGGAAAGAGATAGGTCACCTAGACTAGCAAGAAACAAAATTGCATATCTCAATCTACTACTAAAGCTGAGTATGTGGTTGTTGCAATAAATTGTACAAACATTGTATGGATCAAATAGCTACTCAAAGGTATGAAGGAGGAAATCATTGAATCTGTGATACTTTATTATGATAATACAAGTGCTATAAATATCAAAGAACCTTGTGATGCACACAAAGACTAAGAAGATTGCAATCAAGTATCATTATTTGAGAGAATTTGTTCAATACAAAGAAGTAAGGATGGTGATCTGATTAGGATCTAGGACTATTACAGAGGAATGCTTAACATTTTTTCATAAAGTAAAATTTCAAAGCGTTAATTAGCAAATTAACACAACTTAAATGCTAAAATGAACAAAGCGTAAAAAGGTAATGACTAAAAGAAAGAGAGTAGAGAGACATAAGATAAAACACGATTGATAACAGAGTTCATCCACGGGTCAGACTACATCTTTGGGTCCTGCTCCAATAGAGGGACCGATCCGATTTTCTCCAAAATCAATTACAAGTGTTCAAGATCTTCCCTTCAAGCACAATTGCAGCATTACTCTCCAATGCGCAGGAATAATCATCAAGTCTCCAAGATCATAATCTCCTTCTCATCACCTGGATGCCTTTCCAAAGCCTACTACCCCCATTTTATACATCAAATTTAGCCAAAAATGGGCTAAAACAATTAACCAACAAAATCCCCCAGTTTGGTTACATTTTCAAATTTACCCCTTTTACCATTATTTTGTTATGATTTGACACCAAAATTAAGGGTTTTTTTTCAACAAATACCCTTAATTAAATAAGCTTGGGCAGATTTGTTATGAATAGATAACAACTCTTCCCTTAATATTACATATGCCATAAATAGCCCATTAGTTGGCTTTAATTTTAGGAGGCCAATGGTTAGGAGTTCAACTCCCATTATCTCATTCCTTTAATTTGAATTTGAATTTTTTCCCTCTCTTTATGATTTTATGATGTCATGCTGACATCATCAAAATCCATACTTTTGCTTGAATTTGAAACCATCATAACTTTTATATCTGATCTCCGTTCTTGATGAAATGAATGCCATTGGAAAGCTTTTAATGAGCTCTTTCATTTGGAATCCATTGTCAAATACTTTTGAGATGATTATTTTTTCACCTTTTTATGGCCTCTAGTCCTAGTTTGACCAAACTTTGACTAGTCATACTTTTTGCACTTAAACTCCAATTTTGATCATTCGGGTTATGTTGGAGTCAAAATTGTGAACACTTTATAATGATGTTGATTCTTGGAGCATTGGGGACATTTTACTTTTCAGTAATTTTTATCCCTTGGATCAAGCCTCCCCACTGAAGAGCTTTTGGACCTCCGAAAGTTTGGATTACTCAAAAAGAAGGTGAGGGTATAGTTCCCTCACTTTATTGATCTCCATCCATCTTGCCTTGCTTGGATGCATCCCCTTCAATCCCATTCGAAGGTATTCAACTGGTCCTCTTCGTGAAGTTCTAGCATCCCTGTCAAGGATGACATCTTGTGGCAATTATGACATGTACTCTGGTGAAAGGTCATCAACTGATGGAACCTGAACACTAACGTCTTCATCCAAGATCATTGGAGGCTCATACAACTTCAGATTCTCAACATTGACAACTGAGTAAATTTGCATGTATGGAGGAAGATTAATGCGAAAAGCATTGGTACCAATCTTCTGTAAGATTTCAAAAGGACCATACCTAATAGGTTTGAGCTTCCTTCCTTCACCTTGCATTCTTTCCTTACTGATATGTAACCAAACTCTGTCACCAACTTGGAATTGTTGATCAATACGATGCTTATCATGGCGAGCCTTGTATTTTGCTTGGCTCTGCTCCAACTGTGCTTTTACTGCCTGATGGATTGCTTGGACCTTCTGGATGAACTTTAAAGTCTTTTCTGCATCATGGCGTCCATCTACAACATCGTCCTTCCCAAAAGTAAAATCCATTAGTGTCTTAGGCAAGTAACCAAAGCAAGTCTCAAAAGGAGACCTCTTTGTAGAAGAGTGTGCTACATGGTTGTAAGCATGCTGCACATAATGAAGACTTTCATCTCACAACTTAGGATGTTTGCTACAATAGCCTCTAAGTAGATGCACAACTGTCCTATTCACTACCTCTGTCTGTCCGTCGGTCTGCAGATGGAAGGCTATACTCTTCTTCAACTTGGTGTTTGTCATGTCCCCTTTTCAAATAATTAAAAAATAATAATCTTTGCTAGGGCAGGCAGGCCCAAGAAAGTGAAGTTTCGGAAAAAGGGGGTTAATCTTTGGAAACTATTGGACTAATAAATGAAAATTATTATTAAAATATGTTTCATTAACCTCTCTTGGACGTGAGTTACAGTTATGCCCTCTTTTAAGGGGTTTGGAGGCATTTTGGGCAGATTCCAGAACTTGATTTTGCTCATTTTCTTTGTTATTCTTCAGAGGCTGCCAAACCTGTGGAGAAGGAGACCCAAGAACGGGAGTTTACAGGTTTTCAGGGAGACCCAAGAATGAGAGTTTGCAGGTTTCCAAGAAGGCTGAGGATGGAAGTTTGAAGCCATTCCATGTGCATGCTCATACAGAGTTTGCCTTTGTGCTGAACAGTGCAGATTTGTGGGTTTTTGGGTGTGTTTTTTGTATGAGTTTGGTGTTTTCAGTTGAGTATTTCATATCATTTTGGGTTGCTGCTGTATTTCAGACTTTAAGGTATTAAAATAGAGCTAAATATATGTATTGGGACGTGATTAAACTTCTGAGATAGATTATTAGTGTTTTTGTGGTGTTTCCGGGCATTTTTGTGTAAATTTTGAGAGCCCGATGAGCATAGTTTTTGTCCTACATTTGAGAATTGTTGTGTAAATGCTATACGGATCTGGAAATTTCATTTTGTAGGCTGTTATGCTGCTGAAATTTCTATAAAAATGTCCACTTTCAGATTTATTAATAATTTGTGAAGCTGTGAAGCTTTTGGCACAATTTCTGGCATACTCGATTTGGGGTTTCTTGAGAAATTTGGTGGATCTTTGTGATATTAGTTGTTTGATCTTGAAAATCTGATTAGAGGTTGGGAATATCATACAAAACTAGAAAAGGGACATTTCAGTGTCCATGAGTTCCCACAAAGATGACCAAAATTCCCCTAAGAATTGAGAATCTTGATCTAATACAATAGAAGTAGGTAACCCAAAATGAACCCATACATTTTGAAAGTAAAAATGAGCTGTCAGTTCAGCAGTGACCTACTTTTTACAAGGCATTAAAATACACATTTTTTTGAACCGACCAACTACTACATACAAATAATCATGACCCTTCCTAGACATAGGTAAACCTCCTACAAAGTCCATAGACACACTTTCCCATGGATGGGATGGTACAGGTAATGGTGTGTACAAACCCAATTTCCTATTACTTGGTTTGCTAGTTGCACACATTACACATCCTTTTATATACTTAGTGACATTTTCCTACATACGAGGCCAATAACAATATTTTTACAATTGAGCTAATGTCTTACTTACCCCGAAATGCCCTGCAATCAAAGAAGTGTGTGCTTCACGAATTACATGTGCATGTTCATCTTTAGGAATGCATAGTTTTCCCAAGTGGTGCAACATATTGTCCTGCACATAGTAATCTTTCTCTTCCACATGTTTACCCTGGATTAAAGCTGCATAGATATCCTTAAAGTTCTCATCATTAGCATATTGTTCTTGAAAACTTTCATGAACCATAGAACTATTTTGAAGGATTATCAAAGCATTCTGAACAAGAGGTCTAGATAGCATATCTGCTACTTTGTTATGGAAACCCTTCTTATACTTAATTACCAAATGAAAATGTTGTAGAAAACCCATCCACCTAAAGTGCCTACTTTGTTGCAACTTAGATTGTGAGTGCAAATATTGTAGTGGCTGGTGATCGGTGTGGATTACAGTTTCTTTTCCCATTAAGTAATGTTTCCATTTTTTAACACTTTGAACTAAAGCATAAAGTTCTTTATCATACGTAGGATAGTTACTTACTGCTCCTAAAAAATTTTCAGAGTGGTAGCAGACTGCTTTACCTCCTTGCATGAGTACAGCTCCCATGGCAAACCTACTCGCATCTGTCTCAATCTCAAATGGTTGATGTAAATCAGGTAGAGCTAACACTGGTGCAGTGCTCAACTTTTCCTTTAAAGTGTCAAAAGCCTTTTGTTGTGGACCTCCCCACTGAAAAGTTGCCTTAGTACTGGTCAATGCATGTAATGATGATGCAATAAAAGAGAAGTTTGCAATGAACTTCCTCCAGTACTAAACTGCACCTAAGAAACTCCTGACTTCTATAATTGTACTTCGCTTAGGCCATTTTACAATACATTCGACCTTCATAGGGTCTACTTTCAATTGCCCATTCCCTACGACATAGCCTAAGTACACTAAAGATGTCTTTGCAATTTTGCATTTTGACATCTTTACATAGAGTTTTTATTTTCTTAGTATATCAAATTCTTTCTTTACATGAATTACATGATCATCCCAAGACTTACTGAATACAAGAATATCATCTAAATAGACTATGACAAAATCATCAATAAAGGGACGAAAGACATCATTCATGACTCTCATGAATGTAGCTGGTGCATTACAAAGCCCGAATGGCATAACCAACCACTCATAAAGTCCCTATTTTTTCTTAAAAGCAGTTTTCCAAATATCACTTTCTGCAATTCTTATTTGATGATATCAAATATGTAAGTCTAGCTTAGTGAAATAAATTGCATGTTTCAACTGATCAAGTAAATCATCAATTCTAGGAAGAGGGTACCTGTTCTTTACCGTTATCTTGTTCAGAGCCTTGTAGTCAATACACATTCTCCAAGTCCCATCTTTCTTTGGAACCAACACAATAGGAGAACCACAAGGAGAAGTACTAGGATGGATAACTCCCTTCTCAACGAGCTCCTGAACTTGCTTTTTGATTTCTTCATTCTGCAAGACTGATAAACGGTACATGCTGATATTAGGAAGTGGTGCATCTTGCTGCAACTGAATCTCATGTTGTATCTCTCTCTTAGGAGGCAATCCTTTCGGTTCCTGAAACAAGTCATCATAAGCGGAAATAACTTTGACCATTTCAGCCTTATGTTTTGGATCACATCCCTTAAATGCCTCAGATGTTTCATCTTCTTTGGCTTTTACAAGCATTAACACAAAGTTCTTACTAGAGTTGACTAACCTTTTCATTTGACCAGCATTGACTAATGCTAGATTAGTCTTAACCTTATGTGCCCATACAATGTATTCAATATTGTCTTTAAACAAATGATACTTATTTTCGCCCCTATAGAAGATAACCTGTTGATCGTACAAATAGGGACTCCCAAGTACAAGACCACAAATATCTAAAGGGACTACATCAGCTTCTACCTCATCCACAAAGTTTGCAGTGATAGCAAATCTTAACTTTCATTATTTAGTTACTTGTAACTGTGCATCATTGCAAACCCATCCAAGAGGGTATGGTTTTGGATGAGGTGTTGTAGTCAAATTAAGCTTTTTAACAACTTCTTAAGATATCAAATTAACTTGAGAACCCATATCAAATAATGTATCAACCTTAGTATGCTTGATAACAACTCAGATGTGAAATAATTCATTCCTTTGCTTATCATTCTTAGGAGAAGATTCTTTACTTGTACTTGCACTTATACTAGAAGAACTTATAGCTGATGAAAGAGATATACCTTTTCCTTTACCTTGAATCCCAGTAGCAACAATCTTTGTCTCATCTCTGGAGTCAGATCCAAGATCTTGTTGAGTTATAGTAGCAGTCTTTTGTTTGCCTTTGTTTCCACCATATCGCTTTGGCCTCTTTTCAAGATGCAGTTTCCAGCACTTAGAATCATCATGCCCTTCTTTCTTGCAATGTGAGCATGTGGGTTTCTCACCCTCTTTCTTTACTGTTGCTATCTTTTTACCCTTTCCTTTTCCTTTGGACTTTTCCTTAGACTTAGATGGGTTTTTATCAAACTTATCAATGAAAGTGCCCTTAGCCCTTGATTCTAAATGTGTTGCTTGGACACATACTTCATCCAAATTACAAGGATTTAGGATGAGAATAAAATGCCTTAGGTAAGAATGAAGACCACCTATGTACTTGAGTAAAGTGTCCTAGGTATATAATGGGACATTTAATGAAATAGCCTTTTTACGAAATTCATGGGTGTAATCCTAGATAGACTGACCTTTCCCTTGCCTAAAATGTTGCCAGTTCATCATTAACTATTGCATATGGCCTACGGGGTAGAATTGCTTCTTTAAAGCAGTAAAAAATTTTGACCAAGAAAAATTAAACTTACCATGCTGTGAAGTTTCATCTCGAGACCTACTCTCCCACCAAGTTAAGGCTACACCACCTAACCGAAGAGTGGCTAACTGAATTCTATCAACATCATCTACAAGGTTTTGAACTCTACAATAGACTTCTACTTGCTGAATCCAATTATCTAGTTTCTCGGCATTTAACTCCCCACAACATTTTGGCAAGTCAAATTTTACATCCAACTTGATTCGAGGCTTAGGTCCACCCTTAAAAATATTAGAAGACTCAGAATGGGTAGAAGAAAGAGAAGAGGGGGAAGAAGGAGAAGAGGGAGAAGAAGGAAAAGATGGAGGTGTCTTTGGCAGATCACGATCAGCGCCTTTCTTTTTCCTTTTTTCCTTTCAAGCTGCACGTCTTCTCATCTTCTCTTCTCTTTCTTGTACCAAAACTTCTATCATTGTCTGCAAACTCTGAAGATTCTTCTGGATACTTTGGTCTTCTAAACCTTATCCACCACCTTCATCTGCCATTTGTGATGATGGTTTAGTCCTTCGTTTTCCAATCTCAGGATTGTATTCCTCGAGCTTTCCTTCGCCTTTCTGAATCCTGGATCTTGTTAGCATTCAAATCTGCAATACTAGTCCAACAGAAGCTCTAATACCAAATTTGATCTGATTAGGATCTAGGACTATTACAGAGGAATGCTTAACATTATTTCATAAAGTAAAATTTCAAAGCGTTAATTAGCAAATTAACACAACTTAAATGCTGAAATGAACAAAGCATAAAAAGGTAATGACTGAAAGAAAGAGAGTAGAGAGACATAAGACAAAACATGATTGATAACGGAGTTCATCCGTGGGTCGGACTACATCTCCAAGTCCTGCTCCAATAGAGGGACCGATCTGATTTGCTCCAAAATCAATTACAAGTGTTCAAGATCTTCCCTTCAAGCACAATTGCAGCATTACTCTCCAATGTGCAGGAATAATCATCAAGTCTCCAAGATCATAATCTCCTTCTCATCACCTGGATGCCTTTCCAAAGCCTATTACCCCCATTTTATACATCAAATTTAGCCAAAAATGGGCTAAAACAATTAACCAACAAAATCCCCCAGTTTGGTTACATATTTCGAATTTACCCCTTTTACCATTATTTTGTTATGATTTGACACCAAAATTAAGGGTTTGTTTTCAACAAATACCCTTAATTAAATAAGCTTGGGCGGATTTGTTATGAATAGATAACAACTCTTCCCTTAATATTACATATGCCATAAATAGCCCATTGGTTGGCCTTAATTTTAGGAGGCCAATGCTTAGGAGTTCAACTCCCATTATCTCATTCCTTTAATTTGAATTAAATAGCTATTTTATTTCAAATTTGAATGTTTTCCCTCTCTTTATGATTTTGTGATGTCATGCTGACATCATCAAAATCCATACTTTTTCTTGAATTTGAAACCATCATAACTTTTATATCTGATCTCCGTTCTTGATGAAACGAATGCCATTGGAAAGCTTTTGACGAGCTCTTTCATTTGGAATCCATTGTCAAATACTTTTGAGATGATTATTTTTCACCTTTTTATGGCCTCTAGTCCCATTCTGACCAAACTTTGACCAGTCATACTTTTTGCACTTAAACTCCAATTTCGATCGTTCGAGTTATGTTGGAGTCAAAATTGTGAACACTTTGTAATGATGTTGATTCTTGGAGCATTGGGGACATTTTACTTTTCGGTAATTTTTATCCCCTGGATCAGATGGAATATGTGAATACAAAGGAGTAGATAGTTGATATCTTTAGAAAATATTTACCTAAGGATGCTCATGAGTATCTAAGAGGTAAACTAGGGGTGATACCCCTATCCAAAGCTACTTAAGAAGCATAAGTAGTTCCCTGCATCAACTAAGTTGAATGTTGTATCTTACAACTTGATGTAGTGGACATTACTTTAGGGCCTACCTAAAGTAATGAAGGAACTGAATTAGAAGAGTTACAATCACATCAAAGGTGAAAAAAGAAGAATCTGGAATTGATTATATCTGCATACAGAGATGTCGAGTCTTTGGCATTGTTGGCAAAGAGGGAGATAGTGTACCTAATGTTTACTAAAGGGAAAGTAAATATATATTTACCTAGTAGAGGGAGAAAGTAGTGAGGGAGATATAAGAATGTATCAGAGAGAGATAGATACCTGAATATATCAGAAAGAGGGAGTGATATTATAGAACCAGTAAAGGAACTTGACAAAGCTCACATTACCCTACACAAAGGAAGGACATATACTACACTGATAGAGGGAGAAATTGATGTAAGATTGTTTTGAAATGAAGAAACTATAATGGAACAATCATTATTTTTTCAATAATGTCAAACCTGCTACCTACAAGTGAAACAATTCCTTTTTGGTCTAAAATCTATCATTTAGTTGATAGATGAAGAGGATTTGAGAAGAGGAGATAACAATAGAACCTAGAAAAAGGTTGAGTCATTTGGTATGTAAAATAAGCCCTATGATCAAGTAGGACATTGATACTATAGTGTATTGTTTATCTACTTAAAGCTTAAAATGAAATATTACTCAAGTTAAGACTGGAAGAAGGTCAAGTATGAAAAGTGTATGTCAAGCCTTGTTGAGTAGCTAGTGCAAGCTAAGTAGAAATCAGTGAAAAATAAGAGTTGCTGAGAAAAAATGAAAAATAATGCAAGTTGAGTGGTTGTTAGTAAATGCTGAGTAAAGTTGAGTTAATGTTGAGAATCAGTAAACATTATTGTTCATTGAGTGAACTAGTGTTGGCTGAGTCAAAGAACAGTATAGAGGTCGAGTGATAGTATATTGATCCTAAGTGCTAGTAAATATGTTAAATCAAAGATTTGATGAATCTGAGCTGACTATTTTTTTTTCTTGAATTATGTGAAGCATTTAGAAGATAACTATGATGAGTTGGTGGCACAGAATTCAAGGTAAACCATTTTGAAAAAAATTCAAGGAGTTTTGAAGAAGTTTCTATAGGAACCAAATGGAAAAGTGGGTAGATTCATTGTATCCTACCTAACCCTAAAATGGACAATTGTAGTTAAGCAGTAAAAGATCTTAATTCTCTATTTATAGAGATATTTGGTTAGAAGAAAAGGTTTTCATGTGTTAGAACCTAAGGAAGAGAAGGAGTCTAGGGTATTGGTTCATTCATTGGCCAAACCGAAGTGACTACAATTGGCATGCAAAGCAAGAAGGCTTAAGAGTATGAATGCTTGAAGGGTGAACAAGCTATCAATTTTGAAGTGTGTGAATGTCAACCAGAATGGAGGACCAAAATAAAGATCTATAATCTATAAGTAAGTTGTAATTTGTTATTAGATCAAGCCTCACTATTACTTTCTAATCATTGTATCAGTCTAGGGTAAATCATTTTGATTAAGGTTGATCTTACAGTCATTTGTAAATCCTTTAACCTGGTAACATTCCAATAGAATGGTCTAAAGTCCTCTAATAAGGCTCACTCCTAACAGGGTGATTGAAATCCTCTAACCAGGTCACCTATAATAGTGTGTATTCTAACCTTTAACAAGGTTGGTCTTTCATAGGGAATCACTTCAAAAGAGTGAGAATTAGTAGCATGTTATTGGTGGTTTTTCCCAAATTGGGTTTCCACGTAAAATCCTTGTGTCAAATGTGTTATTTGAATATATTATGTTTCATTTTTATATTACTGCAAAGTTGTTTTGACCTAGGATAGTAACCTACAAAGTTTAAGTATTGTATGATCTAATAGATGTATGCATGACAAGGTTTTATTGATATGAGTCTACTAAGAATTGAAATTTTTGATTTATACATCTGGACCTTGGATAACTGATTCACCCCACCCCGCTTCTCAGTTATTCTAAAGAATTACAACATTTATCTACTCATTGTAGTCTCTCTCTTATTTGTAATTCTATACATACTATAAGGTTTATTTTCCTTGATTTTTTTCCTTTATGGTTGAGGATGTTCTTACAAGAAATGAAGGTTGGTACTTTACACATGCTACCAAATATTGTGTAGACTCAGTTTAATGATAGTAGCTCCAAAGATCTTGATGACCAAGATGGATAAAGTTAGGCTCTTGAAGCTAACATGCTTGATGATTGAGATAATGAGTGTCCTTCTACATTAAGAGGGAGTATGGCACTCCTTTAAAGGAAATGCAGGAGCATAGAATATTAATACTCAAAGGGAGTTTAGAAATACATGTGTGTGGTTGTGCATCATGAGGAGTTATTGAATTATCACTAGAAAATTGGAAGATTAATATTAGATTTAGAGTAATTGTGACAAGAATCCTTGGGGGAAGAGAAACTCTAAGGGAGTAATTCATGTGGTACAATCATACTCGATCAATAAATTGGCATATTGTTAAAATTTTTGAGAAAATGGAAGGACATGTTTTCTTCTACTATTAAGCTAAATGAATGTTTAGACCTTCAACAGAAAAAGAGAGAAAGCTAGAACTTAGAAAGGAGTGTCATATTTGATACAAAATTGTTCAACAATATAAGAATAAGTGGAAATTTTATATTGTGGGGGGAGTAATAGTCAATGTTCCTATTGACACAAAATTTTACACCCTTGCCTAAAGTTTTTACCTAAAGGAAACCCCGCGTAACATGGAAACAATCTCAAAAGTGTGGGGCTTTGCAACTAGAGATTGAGCCTCTGGAGAAGGTCAGCTTCCTTTCTATCAGGGCGCACCTAACTATTTCCTAAGAGGAAAAGGGAGAAGGAGATGCATGAAAATAAAACTACCTATCCTAAACTAGAGGGGTGACACACCAAATAGTAGTTGATCTATCTCCTTCTGATAACTACACTAAGATCCAATAAACCTTATAAGGCATACCACTATCTATATTCCTTTAATATTATTACCATAGAAAAACCAAGAAGACAACATAACCATACAAGGAATATAACATATTCACTTGACATATTAGTTAACTTGAAATGAACGTAATCATATGATATTGAAATTATTGGAATACATTTAGCAAGATGAGGTATAACTAGATGGAACAAATCTAACTGACTGAGAATAAATGAAATAGTAGTGATTTATATTGAATAAGAGGCAAGTATTTATAGATAAAATATGTGAAAAACCAGGAAAAGAGAGATCCCTAGATCAACAACAAAACTTGCCTTTATAGGGTGTAGGCATAACCCAAATACAACCTTGAGTCTAAACTCCCTATATCATGAGATTGGATTATAAATGAGAGAAATAACTAAGGATTAGAAGAAAATATGATCATGAAGTGCAACTACTCACAAGAAATGATGAAAGGAACAAGGGAAATTATGCACTCAGTTGCAAGAGATCAAATCAAAACATAAATGATCTTAGAGTGCATTTAAGAGGCATGGAGTGCAATGGTGTTGAGGACACCAAAAATGTTCGCATATGAATCAAATCATTTCTTCATTTTCCTTCCAACTACTACATGTATTCTTTTACATTGTGCTAGATCAACTACATCAGCAAGTCAACTACATTAAATTATTTTACCTATCATGTGGCCCTATAACATTGAAATATTTTGCCACCTTGCCCAGCTTTCTTCTTTTATGTTGACCTTTTCTTGCTAAGTATTTCATGACTTCTTGATTTATTTCCTTCATTAGATGCATGACCCTTCGAAGCTACAACATTGACCATTCATGTCATTGCCCAAGTTTGGGCTTGAAAACCTTCTAACCACATGATGATTTGAAATTAGTTTTTTTTCTTTGGAACCCTAAAAAGTTGTAAATGTTAACTGCCATTGTTTCCTTTTACACGGTCATAACTTAAATCCTGATTGTATCTTGGACACCCATGACCGTGCAAAGACAAACCTTTAACCATGATTTCTCTATTGCAACTGTCATCTACTCCTTTCCATTGACTGTTGCGACCAGTGAAGCTATCATACTAATTGTGATTGCATCATCACAACTTAAACATTAACTTTGATGCTAACCCTACAAAAAAGTGATCAAAGAAATCATTGCATCATAGCTTAAACTCAAGTTAGGTTTGACCCTTTATGATGGTGTGAAAGCACATGAAATTTGACTACTAGAGTTAGACTTCAAATGGTTGCAGTCTAATTTTGCTTGAACTTGAATTTTTCTACGATCATGTGATTGGGTTAATCACTCCATCGCAACTAAAATATGAATGTTAGCCCTTCAAGCTATGAAACTATGCTAACATTGAGCTTGACCATTTTGCACATTTGTAACCTCCCTAATGGTTAAGTCTTAACTGCTTGTGATTGAGCGAAGAAGGATAATTGCATCATCACTGCTTGAAATGCTTCCTTCGATATGAAAGATATAAGGCTTAAGGATATATAGAAGAAAAGTCAAAGATTTTTGTTGTATCCCCATTGGCTTGCATGAATATAAATGAATGTGTCAAATGAACATGATCATGATTGTCACCCTAGATAATTGAGAAACTAGGAAGGGGGACAAAAATGGTTAACATTTTTGGTGACTCGGAGGGGGTCCTTACCTATTAAGCATGGATCAATGGCCTTTGGGCAATCTGTTGGGCTAGAGTCACAAAAAATGAACCTTGTACATTGTCTTAATCTTCATAAAACTTTTCCTCCTCTGCAACTGCAAAACTTCAAAACTATTATCTCACATAAAGAAAGGTGTGTTCTTGTACATTATTGAAAATAAGAAACCATTGTACTATATATAAGAACCTTTTAACCTCTTCTAGAAGAAAAGTTTGAGGTGAAATCCATTAACTAGAATTGGCAAAATATCACCATCAAGCTTGGATATTTGAAAAGCATTGACCTCCTTACAACTGGTGATAAAATATGGCCCACTCCACATAATGTCAAATTTGGAGTGCCTACCAAGTTTAGTTCTATATGTACCCCACTTGAGAACAAGGTCTCTTAATGCAAGTAAAGGATGAAATAACTAGGGCCAAAGGCTCATCCAGCTATCCAAACCACAATGCAAGAGTTAACAAAAAGAACAAAAACCAAAGGAGGAAGAAGAGTGAAGTAATTTTATTGATTTATCAAAATATCTTCACACATGCCTAGCTATAAGGTCTTCTAGGTTACGGCCAAATATAAATACATTCACAATCAAATATTCAATAGGAAATTTGCACTTTTTTGTTCTGCTCTCCAATCTTATTCCAAAAACTTGCATAATTCTAAGACTAAACACTCTATATATACTTGCCAAAATAGCTTATAGATCATTCTAGAACATCACATAAGAGGAAGGCCAACCCAACAATGGTCTAGACACATCCCAAGAATAGATCTTAACACAAATGTCTCGATCAAAATAAATCATGCAAGTTAGCTCACAAAAATCACGTCCAAATGCCTAACACTCAGCATAATTAGGAAAACTTGACACATGAAGGGTCACTTGGCATACACTGGGTAACTCAACACATGAAGAGTCACTTGGCATACACTAGGTACCTCAACACATGAAGAAACACTCAGTCAATACTAGATTGCTACAGTAACTTGGCACCAAGTGCTACAGTAACTTGGCACCAAGTGCTACAATAACTCGACACCAACTAAGTACTATAGTAACTCGGTGCCAACTTGTAGAATGAATAAAAATGAGCAGGATAACAAGGAAACCCAGGATGCTCCTACATCAGACAATTGGGGTTGAAAGAAATGATTCTCCTAAATCATTAAGATGTCACAATATGAGTTTAATTCAACTTGGATTGAGAAATCCATGAAGCATCTTCAATAGGCTTGTTCTTTCACTTTACCAAATATTCATAGTAATCTTTTCCTCTTGAGCTCTTGCCAACTCTCTGATCCAATATCTATTCAATTTCTTTAATCTACTTCTTAGGATAATCTTTTGATACAACAACTTCATCATCCGACTCGTGATACTTATACAAATCAGTATTGTTGAATATAGGAGATATATCCATGTCATTAGGTAACTCAATTTTATAAGCATTACCATTGTCAAACTTCTTCAAGATCTTACAAGGTCCAAATTTCTTCATCTTCAGCTGACTATAGGTTCCAACAGGAAATCTTCCTTTCTTTAAATGAACCATCACCTCATCGCCAACTTCAAAATCATGATGTCTTCTAGACTTATCAGCATTCTCTGTATACTTCTGATTACTTAGTTCCAACCTCAACTTCACTTCCTTATGCAATGACTCCATAAAATTAGCAAAATCTTCTCCTGCAGCGTTTCTCTTTTTTTCACTAGCAACATCTCCCAAATCTGATATACCTCTAGGCTACATTCTAGTAACAATCTCAAAGGTGTTTTTCCTATACTCCCATTCATAAAATTGTTATATGCAAACTTAGCTTGTGCTAACACTACTTCCCAATTACTTGGCTTATATCCAACTAAACATCTTAGCAAATTACCCAAGCTTCTATTCACAACATTTGTCTGTCCATCTGTCTATGGATGGAATGTAGAACTAAACTTCAACTCAGTGCCCATCTTCTTCCACAAATTCTTCCAAAAATAACCAACTTACTATCTCTATTAGAAATAATACTTCTTGGTAATCCATGCAATCTCACAATCTCTTTAAAGAAAAGTATAGCAACATGCTCTACATCTGATGTCTTCTCACATGGTATGAAATGGGCCATCTTAGAAAATATGTCCACTATAACAAATATGGAATCATACCCCTTCACTGTCTTAGGTAATCCAAAAACAAAATCCATACTCATGCCACTCCCAAGTTTCCTAGGACTAGTAATAGGTGTATACAAACTAGTATTTTGACGTGCTCCTTTGCAATTTGACAAACTGCACAACTCTTTACAAATTCTTGAACATCCTTATACATTTGTGGCCAATAATACTTCTTTTTCAGCAAAATCCATTTCTTATCAATTTCAAAATGTCCAGCCAATCCACCACTATGCTTTTCCTTAATCAGATTCAGCCTCATAGAACTTCTAGGAATACACAATTAAATGTCTTTAAAAAACATACCTTCTTGAATGAAATACTCATTATACTTACTTATGTGATCTATCAAATTTGGTGCTCTTCTCTCTCTCCACACCTCAAAAAAATTGGGATCAACATCATACAACTCTTTCATTTCATCAAAACCAAGAACTTCAACCTTCATTTTAGTCAACAAAGAACATTTTCTACTCAATGCATCAGCAACTCTATTAGTAACTCTAGTCTTATGCTTAATAAAAAATGTGAAGCTCTACAAGTACTCAACCCACTTCATATATCTCTAATTCAATTTGTGTTGACTTCCCAAGTATTGTAAAGCTTTATGATCAATATACAACACAAACTCCATAGGAATCAAATAATGTCTCCACTTCTTCAATGCTTGAACAATAGCATAAAACTCTTGATCATACATAGAATACTTCCTTTTATCATCATTCAACTTCTCACTAAAGAAAGCAACAAGTTTACCTTCTTGATTTAATACAACTCTGATTGCATTACCACTTGCATCATATTCAACTTGAAATACTTTGTTGAAATCAGGCAAAGCCAATACAAGTAATTCAACAACCTTTTGTTTCAAAGTCTCAAAACTCTTATCAGCTCCATGTGTCCACTTGAATTCCTTTTTATCTCCCCTCATTGTCTCAATCATAGCATTACAAACAGCATTGAAATTCTTTATAAACTTTCTATAAAAGCTAACCAAACCATGAAATAATCTTACCTTACCCACATTCTTAGGTGTAGGTCATTCCAAAATTGATTTAACCCTCTCAAGATCCATCTTCAATCCATCAGCTAAAATCATGAATCCCAAATACACAATCTCCTCTTCCATAAAAGAACACTTTTTTAGATTAATTAGCAACTTTTTCTCTTTCAACCTCTACAATACTTGTCTAATATGCTTAAGATGTTCTTCCTTAGTCTTATTGAATATTAGAATATCATCCAAACAAACAATCACAAACTTACCCAAAAATCTTTTTAGAACTTCATTCATCAATCTCATGAAAGTACTAGGTGCATTAGTCAAACCAAAAGGCATAACCAACCATTCATACAAACCATCTTTTTTCTTGAAAGCATTCTTCCATTCATCACCTTCTCTAATTTTGATCTGATGATAGTCACTCTTCAAATAAATCTTGGTAAAATACTTTACTCCACTCAAACAATCCATTATGTCATCTGTCCTCGGCATAGGAAACCTGTATTTCACTATAATTTTGTTAATAGCTCTAGAATCAATACACATTCTCCATTCTCCATTCTTTTTAGTTGCTAATATAGTAGGTATAGCACATGGACTCAAACTTTCTTTTTTCAAACCTTTTTGCAACAACTCATGGACTTGTCTATTAAGTTCTTCATTCTCTGTAGGTGTCAATCTATATGGTGCTTTGTTCGGCAAACTAGCTCCAGGAATCAAATCCATACAATGACTTATACTTCTCATTGGTGGTAAACCATCAAGAATATCTTCAGCAACAATATCATTATATCCACTTAGCTATTTTGTAATTTATATTGGTTCTTAGCTATCACTATATACTATCACTTAGTCATTACCAGCTTCTACTACTTAGTCATTACTACCAACACTCTGTCCTCTAGGAACTGTAGCAAAACAAACTTGATTTTTCTTTACTTCCTTATCAAATTGCTTTCCATAAACCATGCAAACTTTTATTGTAGTGCAACTAACCTCATCTAGACTTTCAATCAAAGGAAATAATATTTGCTTCTTCCCACTCACCCAAAGAGTATATTGATTCAATCTTCCATCATGCATAGCATATCTATCATATTGCCAAGGTCTACCCAACAGAATATGACAACAATCCATAGGCATTATATCATCAAAGTAATGTCCAATCTTGAACTTCACAAGACATTGCTCACTTACCAATATCTTATACTCATCTGTGATCCATGAAACATGATAAGGTTTGGGATGTTTCAACCTTTGCAACTACAACTTTGTAACCAACTCTTTTGATGCCAAATTTTTAGAACTTCCACTATCAATGATCACTTTGCAGCATTTTCTAGCCATATTACATCTTGTCTTGAAAATGTGTTTCCTTAAAATAGGTTCCTCATCACTTTCTTTATTGCATAAGGTTCTTCTCACCATCAGATTTTCTCCAGCCTTAGGTCCACTTGGTGAACCCTCATCATCTCCTTAAATTACAACATTTTTGTTACCTTGCCCACTTTAAGAGGATCTACATTCAAAACATCTATGTCCCTCTTTACCACATCTAAAACAATTACCATGAAATCCACCTCTAAAATAAGAATTACCTCTTCCTTGGTAAGAATTAGTACCCCCTCGGTAAGACATACCACTTTTCCATTTGGTCTTGCCTTTGTCATCGTTCTTTTATTCAGATTTTCCTTTATCATGTACAAAACTTTTAGATCTACCACCTTCACCATAAGGTCTACCTATGCCTCTCTAGAATCTACCACCTCTACCTCTTTGTCTTTGTTTATGCTTCTTTGTCAAGATCTCCTTGGCTTTCAAGGCATATTGATATGCTAATTCTACTCTTTCCAACTTCATAAAACTTACATCATCTTGAATTCTAGATCTCAATCCATTTATGTACCTTGCAATTTTCTCAACATCATCATCCACATGTCTAGATCTAATGTACAATCTATAGAATTCCTTGGTATACTCTTTCACAGTCATGTCCTTTTGTTTCAAATTTTTCATCTTTCTCAACAAGCTAACTTGGTAATCAACAGGAAGGAATTTTTTCTTTACCTTGTTCACCATCTTTGGCCAAGTTCCAATCTTCTCCTTTCCTCTCCTTTGTCTATCAGTTTGCAAATGTTCCCAACATAGTGATGCATGACCTTTCAATCTAGTGATTACAATCTTCACCTTTCTATTATCAAGAGTGTTTTCATACTCAAAGAACTTCTCCATATCTGAGATCCAATCTAACACAGCATTGGTATCCAATTTTCCATCATAAGGAACAACTTCTATAGTAGGCTTTTAATTTTCCCTAGACAACACTCACAACAATCTTTCCTCATCTTGATCTTCTTCAGGTTCTAGATTATGGTTTGGTTTTGTTGCTTCATCATCACTTACATCATCAAGATGTGCTCCTCTCCTTTAGGCTATCTCCATAGCATCTAATTTGGCTAAAAATTGTCTCAACTAATCCAATATGGCATTATTAGCATTTTTTCTACCATGAAACATCTTTACAAATTAGGTTCCTGCAAGATCGTAACCCTATGCAAGTTATAGTTCAAATTTGCAGATCTACCACCCTACAACCAAATCCAAATTTGGGTTTTACATGATCCAATCTTCATGAGGATTAACCTCAAGCTCTAATGTCACCTAATGTAGGTAAAGGATGAAATAACTAGGGCCAAAGGCTCACCCAGTTATCTAAACCACCCTGCAAGAGTTAACACAATGGAACAAAACACAAAGAACAACAACCAAAGGAGGAAGAAGAATAAAATACTTTTATTAATTTATCAAAATATCTGCACACATGCCTGCCTGTAAGGCCTTTTGGGTTACAACCAAATACAAATACATTCACATTCAAAGATCCAACAGCAAATTTGCACTTTTTTGTTCTGCTCTCCAATCTTCTTCCAAAAACTTGCCTAACTCTAAGCCTAAACACTCTATATATACTTGTCAAAATGTCTTACAAATCATTCTAGAACATTACATAAGAAGAAGGCCAACCTAACAATGGTCTAGACACATCCCAAGAAAAGATCTTAACATAAATGTCACGATCGAAATAAATCCCGCAAGTTGGCTCCTAGAAATCATGTCCAAATGCTGACACTCAACATAAATAAGAAAAATTGGCACATAAAGGATCTCTCAGCATACATTGGGTAACTTGGCACACAAAGAGTCACTTGGCATACATTGGGTAACTTGGCACATGAAGGAACACTTGGTCAACACTAGATTGTTGTAGTAACTCAGCACCAACTAAGTGCTACAGTAACTCGGCACCAAGTGCTATAGTAACTTGACACCAACTGAGTGCTATAGTAACTTGGCACCAACTAAGTGCTATAGTAACTTGACACCAACTGAGTGCTATAGTAACTCAGCACCAACTAAGTTCTACAGTAACTCGGCACCAACTAAGTGCTATAGTAACTCGACACCAACTTGCAGAAAGAAAAAAAATGAGCAAGCTAACAAGGCAACCTAGGATGCTCTTACATCATCTCCTTATTTGAAAACTCTAGTTGTAGCCTTCTTATCATAACTTCTTTTGACCTATTGTTGGCATACCTCAAGTGTGTGCATAGCTTGTTGTCTCTTCTCTTCTAATTCAATTAGTTATGCTAACCTAACTATCATGGGATCATTTTCAGCTAGCTCCAATTGATGAGCCAATTCAAGAGATGGAAACTCTAGTGAAATAGGAAGTCTAGCTTCCCATCCATACACTAGCATAAAAGGTGAGTTCCCAACTATTCTCTTGGGTGTAATTTTGTCAGCCCAAAGGGCAATCCTCATCTTGGCATGCCAACACCTCTAATTATCTTTTATTTTCCTTTTACTTATTATGATTAGGTTCCCTTGGGTATAATAATTTGAGGAAGTGCTCAAATATATTCCATGTTCTAGAGCCCAAGAGCATATACGAGTTCCATGAAAAGATTTGGCATTATCCAATATGATAGTTGATGGAACACCAAATCTAGTCACTATTCCATCAAGGAAATCAACCACCAAATCTTTTGTTGCATCTTTCAGAGCCATTGCCTCTATCCATCTTGTGAAGTAATCTATGGCTTCCAAGATCCATTTATATCCAAAACTAGAGGGTGGATTTATTGGACCAATGAAATCCAAACCCCATTGAGCAAAGGGTTGGTCAACTTGAATAGGATGGAGAGGTAGGGAAACCAATCTTTTCTTTCCTAAGAAGAATACATTTTTTCACATTTTCTCACCCACCTATGATAGTCATTGAGTAGGGTTGACCAATAATAACTAGCCCTCATTATCTTCATTGTAGTAATCCTAGCTGAGAAAAAACCACTAGCAGGGTCATCATGGAACTCTTTCAATAACTTGTTGATCTAATTAGTTTGTATACATCTCAATAGGACTCCATTAGAATCCTTCTTGAATAGTATTCCATCCACACAGACATAAGAGATAGACTATAACCTATATTGTCTTCTCTTACTCCTATCTAAGTATTGGGGATATCCTTCTCCCATCAAGAAGGTAGTCATGTCCTGCAGCCAATCATTCTAATTTTTTATTTTCTATTGGTTGCTCACCTTGTATTAATAGGGTAGCCTCTTCAAGTGTCTCAAAAGATGAGGCCATTTTCTCACATAGTCCCCTACCTCTTACAAGCTTGGTGATCTTAATATCAATGTCATATTCTATGACTTTATTAATCCATCCAACTCTATTTTCATTGATATCTTTGTTTAGGAGTAACTCCTTCACACTTGTATGTGGGACCAAGAGTTGGACCTTATTATGAGATAGAAGATGTTTGAACTTTTTGAGAACCCTTACAATAGCACAAACTTTCTTTTCTACATAGTTATATCTTCCCTCATAATATTTAAGCCCTTTGCTAAAGAAAGCAATGGGCTATTCCAAATTCTCATCATTTAACTATGTTAAAATGACTGATATACTTGACTCTCCTCCAAGAGAATAAAGGTTGGAATCTCTATCAAAATTGGGGTTGACAAGAGTGGGAGTTGATGCAATTGATTTCTTGATCTACTCAAAACTAGCCTTCCCTTCCTTAGTCCAACTGATGATCATATTCTTTTTTAATATTGTTGTGAGACGTTCCACCATAGAAGCAAGATTAGGGATGAACCTTCTTACAAAGTTGATCCTACCAAGAAAGATCTTCAATCCTTTCTTATGGTTGGGAAGTGGGAGAGAGAGAATTGCTTCCACTCTCTCTATATCTATAGGCATCCCATCTCTTGATACAATGTGTCCTAAGAGATTTCCTTAATCAATGGCAAACACATACTTCTTTGGATTTAGAGACACACCATACTCTCTGCATCTAAGGAATACCTATCTCAAATGATCAAAGTGATTTGCTGCATGTCTTGAAAAGGAATATATATATATATATATATATATATATATATATATATATATATATATATATATATATATATATATATATATATATATATATATATATATATACATATATATATATACATATATATATATATACATATATATATATACATATATATATATATACATATATATATATACATATATATATATATATATATATGTATATGTATATATATATATATATGTATATGTATATATATATATATATATGTATATATATATATATGTATATATATATATATATACATATATATATATATATATATGTATATATATATATATATATATAAAATCAAGATATACAAGTACATTTTTCCCATCACACCTTTGAAGGCCATTTCCATCTCTTTTTTAAATGTAGCACCTGCATTAGTTAGTCCAAATGGCATTTTACAATAGGCATAGGTACCCCATTTGGTGGTGAAGGTTGTCTTATATTAGTCTAACTCCTAGACTAGCACCTAATTATAACCTGAAAAAGCATTTAAGAAAGAAAACCTCTCTAAACCACTAACCTTGGATATATTTTTTTTCCATAGAAGGAAAAGGATGATGATCTTTAAGAGAAGCCTTATTAAGGTCCCTAAATTTTGCACATAATAAAATTTATCCATTCTTCTTCGTAACAGGGACAAGGTTAGCTACCCATGAAGAGTGCTTGATAAGGAAAATGATATTAGGATCTATGAGTGTAGATAGTTCTTTTCTCAGTAATGGTTCAATCTTAGGGCTAACTGGCCTTTGTTTTTGTCTAATAGACTTAGCACATTGTTTTAAATCCATAGTATGCTGGAATAAGCTTGGGCCAAAACCCTTTAAGTCTTCATCTATCCAAGCAATAACATCACTAAATTCTTGGCATAAATTAATGAAAACTACTTATTCAGTCTGAGTGCATACCTTTCCTAAGTTGAGAGTCTTTCCGTTAACAATGGTGGCAGGTGTGTAGTCATCCCTCTTTGTAGTCAAGTTTGAGCTCTTGCTTCTTGCTTGATCATCTGAGTTGAATATGCCTTCCAAACTAACTAGATTTTTAGGCAACTTGTTGGAGTTAAGGCTCACAATTTGATCCCCATATTGACTTTGTAGCTTAGACTGATTTCTAGCAGATAACTCTACTTCATTATGCAAGAAATCAACAATTTGCAAATCAGAATAAAAAACTTTTCAATTAGTGCAATTATCTAGGACAAAAGGCCTTACAATAATTCTAATGTCTTGCTCCTTTTCATCAGCAACATGTTCTAGTATGTCATGATGAGCACTAATTTTTTCAAGCCTATCAACATATTTATTTTTATTTATAGGGACACTCTGAATGTTGAATGCTTGAAAGCCTTCAAGTAGATCCCACACTCTATGCTTGTATGACTTAAGAAGGTTGTTCTTTGTGACATTTTGATTTTTGATTTGATTTACAACCAACACACTATCTCCAAATAATTTCAAGAGCTTGATGCCTCTCCATTGTGCAAGTTGGAGACCTTGTATCAGGGCTTCATACTCTACCACATCATTAGTGCAGCTGAATTGAACTTTGTATGAAAAGTAATATTTTTTCAAATTAGGAGAAACCAATATTACACTAGTACCTGAACCATTCTTATTTCTTGATTCATCAAAGAACATGCTCCATAATCCATCAATATCCTCTTCTAGTTTTATTAGATTAGGAATAGGAACATCCTTTTTCAATATACACTATGTGTCAAGGCTTGTTTCTAGAGCTTCCTATACTAGATCAAATTGATAAGCAGTGGCCCACTCATCCAAAAGATAATTAGGCACCTCTGCTAGAGAAGTGGTAGGTTCATGTACTATACCTTCCTCATCTTCTTCTTGAATTGTGTAATTCATATTTATGGGGCTAGGAGTATAAGTCTTTATGTGATTGAGGGCCAAAGACTCTACCTTATAGAAGCTTTTGTCTCACGTCTTGTTCTAAAAAATATGTAGGACCAGTCAAATGCAATATATCCACCTATTTTTGGAGAGAAGTCCCTAGAAAGATAGATGGCAAAATGTGGCTTGACCTTAGCTATCGATATCTCTTGTGTGACAGTGCAACCAGGGCATGCATGCAATTTGTTCTCCACATTTTTTAAGATTCCTACTATCTTGACAGAGCTACCACCTAACTTGAACACATTCCTAATCATTGGTTCATATTTAATACCAAGAAGGTTAGTTATACACCTAGGCATTACAGAACTACTAGCCCCTGAATCAATCATGCAATTATGAACTAGTTTATCCCCTATGATCAAAGAGACATGAAAGAGAGGAGGTTTTTTTTTTCACTTGTTTCTCCTTTTATTTTTTGTACCGAGCTTGTTGCACCCTTCTCTCTGGTTGACTAGTTTTTCATCTTTATACTCTCCAACCCCTATTGTAGTAGTTCCAACTATGATACATAGTGGCAACAACATCCCACATAGAAACACTAACATTGGTCCTCTTCATTTGATCTACAATGTTGAGAGGAGTGCCCACTATTTTGACTGGAGCCTTAGGAGTTATAAGAATTGATGATTGATGTTGAGTAGTCTAAGATTTAGTAGGCTTCTTATTGCTCATATCTTGGTTTTGTTGGGGAGCAACCTTTAGTTTTGTACTTGTTACTGGAGTAGAAGAAGCAACACCTAAAGTAGAAGCTTGGTTTAATAAATAAGGTGTAGCATTTGTGATAGCTCTCCTTTTTCTTATGGTGTTATGACAATGACATCATAGCTATCATGATTAGTATGGCAATGTTATTTTGGTCGATGATTCATAAAAAGAACAATCACCCTACTATTGTAGATGGAAAGCATCAATAGATTGGTCAATGTTACATTGTTTTCTTGTTGTATGGTCTTGTGTGATTAGTGCTTGAGATGATTCTTCCCTATTGAACATACAATACCCATAGGAATACTTGCAACAAGGGCAAAAATCCTACTCTTGAGCAAGGTTGTTCTTAGGAACTAATGCCCTTGTTATATTTGTGTTTGTATTTATAGTTGGGGTATTAACCACTGGTCAATTTTGATTATGTGGAACATAACCCTAACCTTGATTTGGTGGCCTATATGTGGGATTTTGGTAATGAGGATAAAAAAGACTTGCTATTTTGAGCCTATTGTCTCTCCGAGGTCACTACTTTGTTGCTCATCTTTTGCACTACTAAGAAGTTATCTTCTAGCTTCTTTTCCTTATCTTGCAACTTCTTGTCTATATTTTGCATCATGTCTTTCAACTCTCCTAACTCATTGGAGGAAGTAGATGCTATTGGGGCTATAGCAAGAGGTTGGCTTGTGGATGTGGTAGGAACAAGGGCTATTGTAGGCTGATAAGTAGGCATGTCTAAGAAGAAAGGAATTGGAGGCCTTGGAGCTAGCTTCCCTCCTTGAATCAAGATATTTTTTGTTATTATGGAAATTTCATATGTAGCCAGAAAGGTGTCCCCTCCCATAGTTTGCACTATGGTAGTAATCTCACTATTAAAAGCTCTAAGGTAATGCAAAAAGGCATTACTAGGAGTAGGCTTCACTATAGCAAGTATCCTATCCTATGTCTTTTGAAATCTATAATTTAAGTCTGCCATATATTCATGGGGTTCCCTTTTAATGGTAGTTAGTTTCTCTAAAAGTGATATATAGTCACTCTTATCTTTGAAGTGCTTACAAATCCTTTCTCCTAGTTCATCCCAGTTATTAATAGAGTTTTTTGGTAATCCTCTATACCATTGTAATGCTTTTCCTTTTAAATATGAAGCCAATAGTCTAACAACAATATTGTCTTTTGTGATATCATGTATATTACAAATATTTGAGACTTCTTGAATGTGCTCTATAGGAGAAATGAGGATCTCGCCAATAAAATCAAGTAAGCTTTTGAGAGTAGCTACTGGGATATCATGTCTTTGGGCTAGAATGAGAGGAATTCCACCATTAAACATGGAAAAAAATTGATTTCTATGGAGGGCCATGTAAAATAGTGGTCTATTCAAATGGATAGATGGTACCCTAGGTTGTGACCTATCAACTAGAGGAGTAGAAAGAGATCTAACAGGTGTATGTGTAACTTCTAAACTTTTAATTGGTGATTGGGAGAGCCTACTTCTTCTTCTAGGATTTGAAAATAAAAGTTTAGTATATTGAAAAATACCTCTAGGAGTTCCCTTGTTTGAGATTTGGACATGAATCACAACAATTTTGATTTGAACCAGGATGTAGAAATGGATTTTCCAAGTGCTTGAATGTGAGCCTCTTGAAGGCTTGGAATACTGAGAGCACCACTATCTCCTCAGCATAAGTTGAAGTTATTCTTTAACACTAGTGAACTAGTAGACTTAGAATGCTTCAATAAGAGTCCCACCAAGCGTGCCAAAAACTATTGACATGAAAGTTTGTACCCTTGCCTAAAGTTTTTACCTAAAGGCAACCTCATGTAACATGGAAACATTCTAAAAAGTGTGAGGCTTTGCAACTAGATCTTGAGTCTCCAGAGAATCTCGGCTTCCTTACTATCACGGTGCACCTAACTATTTCCTAAGAGGAAAAGGGAGAAGGAGATGCATGAAAATAAAACTACCTATCCTAAACTAGAGGGGGTTAATACACTAAATAGTATTTAATCTACTTCCTTATGATAACTGCACTAAGATCCAATAAATCTCACAAGGCATACCACTATCTATATTCCTTTAATCTTATTACCATAGAAAACCCAAGAACACAACATTGTCATACAAGGAATACAATAGATTCACTTAACAGATTAGTTAACATGAAATGAACATAATCATATGATATTGAAATTGTTAGAATACATTCAGCAAGATGAGGTATAACCAGATGACGCAAATCTAATTGATTAAGAATGGATGAAACAATAGTGATTTGGCAAGCATTTACAAAGAAAATATGTGAAAGACCAAGAAAAGAGAGATCCCTAGATCAAAAAAAAACTTTCCTTTATAGGGTGCAAGCATAACCCAAATACAAACTTGAATCTAAACTCCCTATATGATGAGGTTGGATTATGGATGAGAGAAATAACTGAGGATTAAAATAAAATATTATCATGATGTGCAACTAATCACAATAAATGATATAAGGAATAAGGGAAAGTATGCACTCAGCCGCAAGAGATCAAATCAAAATAGAAATGATCATAGAGTGCATTTAAAAGTCATGGAGTGTAGTGGCATTGAGGAAACCAAAAATGGTCATAGATGAATCAGATCATTTCTCCATTTTTCTTCCAACTGTTGCATGTATTATTTTACATTGTGCCAAATTAGATGCATCAGCAAGTCAACTGCATTTAATCCTTTTACCTACCACATGGCCCTTTAACCTTGAAATATTTCACCACCTTACCTAGCATTCTTCTTTTATGTTGACTTGTGACTACTAAGTGTTTTGCAGCTTCACGACTTATTTCTTTTATTAGATGTTTGACCCTGTGAAATTGCGACATTGATCATTCATGTCATTGCCGCAATTTGGGCTTGACAACCTTCTAACTATGCAATGATTCAAAATTATTTGTTTGTCTTTATTGCCCCTTCGTAGTTGTGATCTCAGGTTTGCATCAAATGTCTATGCCCTTAAAAAGTTGTAAACTTTAATTGTTAGTGTTTCCCTTCACACGGTCACAACTTAAAGCCTGACTACATCTTGGACACTTGTAACCATGCAAAGACAAACCTTTAACCATGATTTCTCTATCACAACTATCATCTCTCCTTTCCACTGATTGTTGTGACCATGTGAAGCTATCAAACTGACTCTGATTGCATAGTTATGAATTAAACATTAAGTTTGATGATAACCTATGAAAGAGAAATCAAAGAAATTACTACATTGTAGCCTAAACTCAAGTTAGGTTTCACCCTCTATGATGATGTGAAAGCATATATAATTTGACTATTGGAGTTAGACTTCGCATGGTCATAGCACAATTTTTCTTCAACTTTAAATTGTGTACGATCATAAAATTTGGTTAACCGCTCCATTGCAACTAAAATATGAATGTAAGCCCTTTGAGATGTGAACCTATGCTGACATTGAGCTTGACAGTTTCACACATTCCCAGCCTCCCTAACAGTTAAGTCTTAACTACCTACGACTAAGTGAAGAGGGATAATCACATTGTCATAGCTTGAAGTTCCTCCTTTGAGATGAAATTTATAAGGCTTGGGGATATATAATAGAAAATTCAAATATTTTTGTCGTATCCTCATTTTCCTGTGAGAGAGAATTGAGGTGGAAGCCTTTGTACCACCCTCTGACTAGGTTCATGGTGGTTACTATTTCACATATGATATGTAATGAAAGGTGATGATCTTTAATTGACATATATAAATAGAAGATAACCATTATAAGGTGATGATCTTATAAATGGTAGACCTATTAACATGACAAACTTCATTAAGTTGTTGTCCCAGAATTTTGGAAGTCATTATTACAAACATATCCATCATTGTAAGGTGACGACCTTATCAATATAAGTTGATCTATCTCCTAACACCAAAGTGTGTTGGAGCAAGTGTTATCATGGTTCTTCAGGCCAAATTTTTCCAGACACCTTGGCAACCAACTTATTATGGTTCTTCAAGCCAAATTTTGTCAAACACCTTGATAATCAACTCATGGTTCTTCAGATTGCATTTTGCCAATCACCATTAAAATAAATTGCTACGGTTCTTCAAGCCAAATTTTTCTAGACACTATAGCTTAAATCTGTCATAGACCACACCTAAAGTGGTGTTCAAATCTTGTATTATAATTGTGTCAATGCTCTTTTTCTAAAGAGGGAGTGTTGAGAAATTTAGCCATCTAGTAAACATATTGAGATTGTATATCTTCATATACTTGAGAACATAATGTGTTCTACAAATCCTTCCTAGCTCAGAGGGAGTGTTAAGGTTGTAGCTTTAGTTGAATTGTTTGGATTTGAGATACATTATTGTTATTGGTAAATCATCATTTCCCATATATATACTTATCCATGTTAAATAATATTGTTGCATATAATAATATATAATATATATTATATTATATATATTATTATTTATGTTAATAAAATATTATTAAATGATGATTACACCATAGAGACATGTCTCCTCATCTCTTATTTATATTGGATCCAAATCTACATTTGGAACATATCAATAAAAATGGCCATATTATTACATTGCAGAAAA
This sequence comes from Cupressus sempervirens, assembly GCA_028749045.1. Taxonomy (NCBI): domain Eukaryota; kingdom Viridiplantae; phylum Streptophyta; class Pinopsida; order Cupressales; family Cupressaceae; genus Cupressus; species Cupressus sempervirens. The sequence goes on from CM053792.1 coordinate 9,955,966, forward strand.
GATCCATGTTAATCTAAAATTGAGAGGATCTTCAATAGAAAAATAAGCAAGAGTACCACAGGAAAAGACTACATGGAATACCTAGTTTAGTGGATAGACAAACCTGTTGAAGATAGTTCATGGTTTATTCAAGATGAGTTGGATCTTTATGATTCAAGTCAGAATATTAGGAATGTTTGTTGTGCACATCAACTCTTTATTAGCCCTAGGTGTTTGACATAGGAACATCTTGGGTCTTTGAACAATCTTGTATTAACCAAAAATTTATCTTGTTTTATGTCACAGCTTCTTGTTCGCAAAGTAGGCATTGCTACTTTTGATTTTTAGTTGTATGTAGTCGATATTGTTTCAAGGACCTATGCTACATCCTTATTCTAAGCACACATATTATGACGTTTCATATTCATTGAGTCATGTGTCATTCTCTGTAGTCTTTGTTTCCCACAGTTTTCCTCCAATGAGGCATGTTGTTTTATGTTGGCACGGTTTCCTATGTTGATGTGGCATCTTGTGCAGTTGGAAGTAGACTCCTAACTAGTGTTTGTACCTATTTCTAAGAGCACATGATCTTATGTTGTACTTTTCCTAGATTTTAGGTTACTCTTCTAAGGCTGGATCTGTAATATAATTAAATGCTTGAATAGCCAACTTGTGGCTTAGATGGCTATAAAAGAAGCTTTGTTAGATGTATGAAGGGAACATCTTAGAGAGGAGAAGATAGAAGATGCAAGCTTGGACTCTAATTTTGTAATTCTCTTTGTATGAGGCTACAACCTGGAAGGCTTCACAATCAGTCATGTTGTTTTTTATATGTGAAGTGAAATAATTACACCTATTGAAATAGTGTATATGGCCCAATGTTCCTTGTTGATTTTATGAGTAAATCTTCCACGTGTAATCCTTAGCAAGGGACATTTGTAGGTTTAAGTTGGGTTTATTCCATCTTACTCCTATCTATACATATTTTTGCATTATGTACACAACTAATTTTTGCATTATGTATACAAATCACACATGAAAAATGAAGAATTTGTTATGTAATTGAATCTATGTATTTGGACACAACCTAAAAGACCCTACAACCCGGCATGTATGAACTAAATTGTTGAATCAATAATTATTTTTTGTTTTCTCTCCTTCTTGGCATTTTCTCTTTGTTACTTTTCTTCCATTTTGTTAACTTAGCAAGGTTACATGGTAGTTGGGTGAGCCTTTGGCCCTAGCTATCATCCTCCCTTGCTTCACATGGTATCAAAGCAACCTTTTATCCTTGCGGAGTTTTAATCATGGAGAACCCTATTTGGATTAGTTTTATGGTGGTAGATCTAAGGTCTAACCTATAACTTGCACAGGGTTATGATTTTGCAAGAGCTTGTTGTCAAGATGGTTCAAGGTAGAGGAAGTGCAAACAATGCTATTATGGACATGTTGAGACAAGTTAGATCCAGATTAGATGTTTTTGAGACAACTCAAAGGAGAGGAGTACATATTGATAATGTTAGTGATAATGAAGCAGTGTTGACACTTACCTAAACCTAAAGTAGAAAGGATGAAGAGAGGCCTTAAATGGTTTTGTCAAGGGTGAATTCTAAACCTCTTGTCAAAGTTGCTAGTTATGATGGGAAATTAGATACCAATACCCTATTGGATTGAATCTTTGAGATGGAGAAGTTATTTGAGTACAAAGGAACCCCTAATAATATGAAAGTGAAGATATAAGTCACCAAGTTGAAGGTTGATGCTTCACTTTTGTGGGAACATTTGCAAACAGATAGAAGGGGAAAAGGAAAAGAGAAGATCAAAACTTGAGTAAAGACGATAGTTAAACTGAAGAAGAATTTCTTCCCAACATATTACCAGGTTAATTTGTTGAGGAGAATACAAAACTTGAGGTAGAAAGGTCTGGCTACAAAGGCTCATACTGATGAGCTCTAGAACTTAGATATCAGATATAGACATGTGGATGATGATGTGGAGAAAGTTGTTAGATATCTAAATCGATTAAGGACTATAATTCAAGATGAGATTAATTATGTAAAGGTGGATAGTGTGGAAGATGCATATCAGTATGCCTTGAAAATTGAAGAAGTTTTGACAAAGAGGCATGAACAAAGACAAAAAGGAAGAGGAGGAAAATTTTAGAGAGGTGAAGGTAGATCTTGTGGAGAAAATAGGAGACCTAATGGTATAGTGCAAGATAAAGGAAAAATGAATGTAAACATGAAGATAAAGGCAAGACCAAATAGAAAGGTGGTAGTTCACATTGAGGAAGAGGTAGTTATTACCAAGGTAGATATAGTAGAGAAGGATTTTTTGGAACTTGTTTTAAGTGTGAGAAGAAGGTCATAGAGTTTTTGAATATACTCACTCTAAGAAGAAACTGAGAAACAATAGTATAAATCCCTTGGCTAAAGAAGAGTCTTCGAGTCCACTCCATGAACTTGAAAAATGGAAGTAATTTAATGATGAGGAGAACCTTGTGGAATAAGAAGGTTGATGAGGAACCTATTTTGAGAAGTTTGTTCAAGCCCAGATGCAAGATTGTAGCAAGATGTTGCAAGGTGGTCATCGATAGTGGCAACTTAGATAATTTGGCATTAGAGGAGTTGGTTAATGAGTTTAAGTTATAGAGGCTGAAACATCCCAAACCATATCATATTACTTGGATCAATAATGGGCATAAGTTATTGGTAAGTGAAAAATGCCTTGTGAAATTTAAGATTGGGAGATATTATGATAAAGTCATGTGTGATATCGTGCCTATGGATTGTTGTCATATTCTTTTGGGTAGACCTTGGTAGTATGATAGACAAGTAGTGCATAATGGAAGATCAAATAAATATATCATTTGGGCTAAGGGAAAGAGACAAGTATTTTAACCTTTCAGAGAGAAACTAGATGAGGATCATTGTAAGACAAATTGTTAGGATTGCCAAATTGTTATTGGAAATAAGCAATTCATACCGTATTTTACACATTAAATAGAGTTCAATTGTGAGTAAATACAAAATACTCCATATAATTTGTTTAGAATGTGTCATTAGTAGGATCTCTAGAAAAGGGATGGTTTTTGAATGTTCAAGTTTAAATCCAAAGTTAGAAAGATATAATTAGTTTGTTTTGAAACATTAGTTTAAAATGATTTATGAGTTTTAGATAGTGGATTTTTACACCATATGAATGGTGACAAATCTGAGTTTATTAATTGTGAGTCACATCCAAGATGATCAATTGAATTTGTATATAACAAATATTTTCAAATTGGATGCAAAAAAACTATTTTGCTAGAAAATGATAATAATGTTCAGTATGCTTATAATCAGATTTCTTGGGTTACTTTTTAAAGCATAAAGATGAAGCATTTAAAAGATTTTGAGTTTTTAGAAAGATGGTTGAAAAGGAGTCCGATATAAAACTTAAGTGTGTTAGGTCAGTTAAAGATGATGAATTTACTTCTAAAACTACATGAGGATCATTATAAGACAAATTGTTAGGATTGGCAAATTGTTATTGGAAATAAGCAATTCATATTGCAATTTACACATTAAATAGATTTCAATTGTGAGTAAATACAAATTACTCCATATAATTTTTGAAGAATGTGTCATTAGTAGGATCTCTAGAAAAAGGGTAGTTTTTGAATGTTCAAGTTTAGATCCATTAGTTAGAAAGATATCATCAATTTTTTTTGAAACCAAAAAGGAAAGAATATACACTAATAGTTGAAAATGTATTTCATTTAGTTAAAAATGATTTGTGGGTTTTAGACAGTGGATGTTTACATCATATGACTGGTGAAAAATCTAAGTTTATTCATTATGAGTCACATCCAAGATGATTAATTGAATTTGTATATCAAAAATATTTTCAAATTGGACACAAAAGAACTATTCTACTAGAAAATCATAATGACGTTTATTATATAGAAGGCATTCAAACGATAACCTTCTTAGTGTTAGTCAAATATGTGATAATGGTCTTAGAGTAACATTCTTCTTTAGGATGTGAAATCAACAAAAAAATTTAGAAAAAATTTAGATATACATGATTAGTGCTAATATATATAATCTCTAGAAAATGGATATTTTTCTTCTTATGCTTGGTGTATAAGAAGCTTAGGATTGCTTTTTACTGGCACATTCTTCACAATAATTTACAAATTCTTGAGAAGTAAATTCATCATCTTTAACTGACCTAAGGCACTTAAGTTTTATATCAAATTCATTTTCAACCATATTTCTAAAATCTCAAAATCTTTTAATGCTTCATCTTTATGCTTTAAAAATTAACCCAAGTCATTCTTGTATAATCATATATAAACAACATAATGTATTGCTTCTTATTTAAAGATTTAGTTCTAGTAGGGCCACATAGATTGATATAGATTGATTGACCAAGTTTTGTTGTAGTATATTCCTTAGTTTTATAACTCATAGTTTTTTTTCTTCCTGAAAGTCGTTACAACTATTACTATCAGACTTTTTGAAGATTAGTAATTTTATGTCTTTCCATAAGTTCTCCTAAACCAAAATGAGCCTAGAGAAAACAATATGGCTCTGATACCAATTGTTGAATTACAATGATTACTAATGAGAAGGTGGTTGAAGTGAATCTGTAATCATACACAAAATCAAGCCTTTAAATTATTTTTGAAACTTTCAATAAACTTGAACAACTTTAAATTAAAAAGTTCATATGACATGAAGTACACAATGTACACAAAAGATTGTCAATGCTATCCTTGTTGTTGGTAGTGATAGGACCCCTAATGTTTCCTATGTGAATGTTGTCCCTATTGTTGCTACCCGATTAAATTTTTCAAGTAAGATTTTTTATACTGTTAAGGTTTTCCCTAATGTGACTAATATTGTTGTCTGAACGAGGGATAATAGTGTTGCTTTTGTTGGACATATTTTACCATCTCTTATTTATATTGCACCTATTACTTATGTTGGCCCTTCCTTGGGAACTCATTTGCCCTCCTAGGGAGGGGGTACTCTAGTATTAGATAAAATATCTTGTCAAGATGTTGCAAGGGTAGAAGAGGGATGGATTATTGTAAAAGTCAAAAAACCAAAATCTCCTCAGTCCTCTTTTGACACAACCATTTGTTCCCATAGGGAAAGATGAAATGGAAATCATAGATGGGGTAGTTCATTATGAGTAGCAACATGGAGTCTATTGTATATTTTTCTTCTTGTGCCATTTTATTTTGGTGGGGAGTGCATGTTGGCTTGTTCTCCTTACATCTATTGGCTCATGTCTTCTTGCAAGTGTATCTCTTTTCGTTGCTTTGTCTAGGTCGAGCTTAACTACTTATTTTATTTTGATCTTATTATAATGGGTTTTAGGGTCCCTTCAAAACCTACTTTCCCTTAATAAAAAACATACACAAATATTTGACACGAGGATTGTCCTGAGTGGAAACCCAAGGGAATAAAACCACTCGAAATTAACCTCACTAGCTTTATCTTTCAAATAAAATTGTACATCTCACTAATGTTGTCTAAATAAAAAAATCATTGCCTTTCACTAGTCTTTTATGCCTCACTCACTTTTTACAATCTACCTTATAAACTTCTAAGTTATGTTAAAATATTTCTACATAAAAAGATCAAAAAATTTGATTGTTCTTTAGACACTACAACTACATAATATACATCATAAAACACAGTACATGTCATCGTGCTTAATAGTGAATAATATCTAATCATAGATTCTAAGTCAATCAAGATTTTTTTTTGTCAGGAAAACTATTGTGCACAAATAATATAAAGACATGATCAATGAATGCCTTATTGTCTCTTCTCTATCTATAAATCAAATCAATCTACATGTGATGTATATATAGCCATCTTTGTGTGATAAATTGAAATCAACATACACATAAATCTAATTTCGAAAAAATTATTGTCAATATTTATCGCATCATGTTGAGATATACACATTAAATAATGTACTCTTGAAATAATAAAATTGTGTCATCATTCTAACTAAAATATTACATAATAAAACAATAATAATAAACTCAAGTAATTTATGACAAATTTCCATATCTCAATTATACTAATCTATGTCACTATACCTTATTCATAAATCAACAAAATGTTTACTTCAAACTTAACTATCAATGGGCACTTGGTCTACTGGTGAATTTGAATGGCTCATAAAGAGCCCACCAGGGATCAAATCTTGTTGAGTGCAAGGCTTGAAGACATCATAAGGGATGAGGCTAGGATCATGCCCCAAGAAAATTTGGCAGTGTGGATGCTCCTTAGCCCTTGACTCTTAGTTGAAGAGGTTTTAGGCACCATGGGCCCATATCAGGCACCTAAAACTTGTTTGTGGATGACCTCCATCAAAAAAAAAACTAACTTAACTAAATCACATTCTATTCCTGTGTTATAACTTTACCCATGTTGTTATCATAAGACCTCGTGTTATGGTTCTATCCCAATAACTGTGTGTTATGAGTTGTCTGAACTGAATGGTACAAGGCTCTATTTTGAACTCAACATTAACATTGACAATATGCAATGCAACATTAAAAGTGACACCATGCAATACATACGCATTTGTATCAGCGATACCACAATATACTAAGCTCAAGACTATAACTCTTGACTAGGTTTTATCCAACATTGATTGTGTATGAAAAAGTTGAGCCACTTATGTAATGATTTACATCTTAAACAAATGCACACAAAAATGAGTATGCTTAGAACCACCAATGACATGCACAATGTCATAATAACATTACTATGAACAATCTCAAATGAATGTATGAACATGCAACAACCATACTATAATCTCCATGAACATACGCCAATTATACTATCACAACCAATACCACACTATGTGTTGGGTGAAATAGTGGTACAATTACTAATGATGAATGATAGGATTAAGAACCAGTTCATCTCACATTTAAATATCAATCTAAGGTCGTAAACTCGTGAAAGGTATAGTGGCTTTATGCTCAAGGGATGAAGATAGCATGCCAAGTGGGGATGGATGCAACTAAGAACATGTGGAAGGAAACCTACAACAAACCAAAACAAAACTAATGACATGAGCTAAGCTGAAACCTACAATAAATCAAAACATAACTGGCGACAGGAACTGTCACTTCCTGCGACAGGAATTAAACATTTAAATCTAAAAGAAAACTATTCTAAACACTAAAAATAATTATAAATCTAAAATTTAATCTAAAATTTAACATTGCATAAAAAATCATAAAAATATGAATTCACACTTATATCTTAAACAATACATGAATCAATAATTAATTACAATAACATGAATTAAAACAAGTAAGCTAATTGTTGGTGTAGATAAGTATTTACTTATTACACTTACTTAAGTTTACTTAGATTAATACATTATTTAATTATTTTGCATCATTTTATTATGTTTATTTGTGAGACACTTAAGAGTTTGCGCACCTTTTTGAGTTGTCATGTAGACAACACAGGAGTACGCGACTCTATTTTAGCACATGGTGTCTACAACATTGTTTTGCGTCTCTCACCCTTGTAGGCTTATTCTCTCATCACCTCACTTACTTTCATGCTTAATGGAGGATAACCCATATCTGGTGGACATGTGCTTGGTTGTATGACACATCATGTAGCTGATTACGAGGCATTATAGATGTATCTCAGAGGCCTTTATATACAGGCACTCCTAGTGTACTTTTACATTACATTGCATGAATAATGGTATATTGACTAAATTGTCATTCTGATCATACTCTCTCTCTTTTTGGTCTACTGTGTGCTTGTGTTTGAGTTCTTAGTTCCTAGGTTAATTTTTCCCTTAGAAAAATTCATACATGGTATCAGAGCAACTTGGAGATTTTCTCATCACATAGCCGTTCGAGACCAAGTTTGCTTCATCACCTCAGCCCGAATCCAGAGTGCTGTAAAAATTGAGAGCGTCTAGAGCCAGATCTAACCTCGCCATTGCATTCAAAACCCTGATCTGGTGAAAATTGACTATAAACTCGGCTACCTTGGCCCAAAGTCGATCGTGAGACAAAAAAAATTTGCAAATCGGAACCTGGAGGCCTCGATTTGCGGTTGGGGTATGGTCTTTTTTAGATCTGTAATTTAATTTCCAGATCTATTTTTTCTCTGTTTTTTTTCTATCAATATTTTTGAAACCTGCAGAGAAAAAAAAACATTTAGCAGACCCGGGCAGTGACACCACGGATTTGCCATTTTTGGAGGTTTTTTTGTTGTCGCAGGCAGTTTATTAAATTTGTGGTCGTACACCTGCGAATTTCAACAGATCTATTCTGGCAACAAATCTGCGCCACCGAAGCACTGATATTTTTGGCACCTATCTTAGCAAAGCCCCTAAAAGTCAAGGTGAAATCATCAAGTAGCGGCCACATAATCTCCAGCGAGCTTAATTCATTTTTAGCTTCGCGGCCCTTTCCTTTTAAACAAAGTTTGAACTTAAACAAGGTTGATGTGGGATTATTAAATATTGACATCCTCCTTCCCTGCTCGATTTTTTGGTACCTGTATTCGTGATTCCCACCTATGGTCATGTTTTATAAATTTTTGACGCTCATTTTCAACTCCCAGCTATCCTGCATCCCATTATCGAAGGCTTTTCGGTGACTACGACCTCTCACGCTACTCCTGCGTAGTGAATTTTTTTGGCAGCGTGAAAGGGTTTTCGACAAGTCTATTTGCATCAGAGATCTGCATAGTTTTTTCGGCAGTCGCGTTCACTTTTTCAGTCGCATTTCTAGTCACAGACTGAAGTTATTTCCTAGCACCCGCGTTTGTTTTTTTTGACCTGCCCGCAAATCTGTTCCCGCCGAAAAATGAAACTATTTTTGGCGACATTTATTCCTCTTCCACATGGAGATAGCCATATTGGCTACCAAATATGCCTACGTAAGAGTACAGTCAGCTGCCAACTTAGCATCCGATGTTGACACGTCATTCGCTAGAATTGCCACATTGGCCACATGGACATTCGAACTTTTTTGCCATGTCATTGGTACATGACACATCCTCAATTTCGTATAGTATGAAATACACAGTCATCATCCAATCAACTTGCCACGTCACCCCAATGTGCAAACTTTTTGCTGACATCATTTTTTGCCAGGTTAAAATTGACGGTCATTTGACCTTCATTTCCAGGCATTTTACAACTATATTGATGACCGTTTGACCATCAAATTTAGGCTACCAATTTTTTCTCCTGACCCCTCTTCAAATTGCTTTTCAGTTTGGCACCCTGACTTTGCGAGGCGATAACTTGGACATCCGAAACTCCAATTCAGGTGCAATTTTTTTCTAAAATTGGGTAAAATTTCCTAAATTTTCTAGTGGTGGTGTTTTTTTTTTTGTTTTGGTGCACACATTTTGCAAAAATTGTCTTTTTTGGTGACTGTACCTGAATAATCCTACATTTTACAACTTCAGAAGCTTCGTACAAGCACATTTGGTCACTTTTTCAGGTTTCATTTTTTTTGAAAGTGCATATTTTCTCGTCTACTTTTCAGATCTGAAGTCAGATTCTAGGGTTGTGTGGACCAATTTCTCACTTTTAGAATTAGGCTTTCTTTGGCATTGTAAAGCTTTGATTCTTTTTCAAAATTGTTGTAAAACTAAGCTACAGTGCTTAAGTGACAAATTTCAGCCTCATAAGGTAGTTGTAAAAGCAAAATTAGAAAGTCCACTTTGTTAATTTTGACAAGTGGCCCATTGTAAACGCACTACTTATAAAGTGCCAAAGCATTTTTTTGGGGGGGGTCTTTTGATTGAGTGAAAAGGGGGGGGTGTGAACTGTGTTTTTTGTGTCTCTCTATTGTGTTTTTTCATTTTTGCATCATGGGTTTTAAATGTCCTCCTCTAACTTCACGCAACTATTCTACATGGAAAGATATTGCATGGAGTAGATTAATGGAAAAAGGATATAGTTTGTATGTTGATGGCACAATTACCAAACCTACTGATGCTAAAGAACTCATTGATTGGAAAAAACAAGACCAACAAGCTTTAGGTGTTATCAGGAGTTGTGTACATGGGGATCTTCTCTTTCACATTAAAAATTGTTCAGAATCTAAAGAAGCTTGGGATAAACTTGAACAGTTGTATGGTAAAGTGGATGAAGAAAAGGGATTTCAGATTGAGGATGATCTACTTCTCTTGGATCCTAAGAATTATGACACAATTCAAGATTACATCATTAAAATCAATTAGTATAGGGCACTTCTTAAATATTGTGGAAATCCCATGAAGGATGACAGGTTGATTCATCACATCCTCAAGTGGCTACCTTCTAAGTATGCTAACTTTGTTTCAAGTTTTAATACTCACAGATTGACCATGGGATCTCCTTACCAGAAGCCTTCCTTTGATGGATTTGCATACATTTTGATTGTTGAACAATCTCACTTGGTGGATTTTGGACTTCTCAAGTCATCCAAGACCAAAGCCTTGGTGGCTAGTGATGATCACACATCAAGTCAAGGGGGGAAAAGCAACAACAACAAGAAGTAGTGGAAGCAGAAAACAAAATATGAGACACAACAATTCTCCTCTCAATAAGTCGGTTCTTCTTCAAACAAGAAGGGAAGTAATGAAAATAAGGACAAACTCTTTTGTGCATACTGCAAAAAACCAAATCATGACGAGCATCATTGCAAGACAAAAAGAATCGTGAGTTAGAAAATCTACTCAAGAAGAACAAGATTCAAGTGCCAGGTACTTCCAAGGATTCAACTCCAACCTCTTCAAAAGGTAAAGGTCAAGCACTTATAGCAAACACAAGTTCTTCAAAATGGATACTTGACTTAGGTGCCTCTTACCACATGGGTTCTTCAAGGGAAGACTTTTCTTCATTGAAGCAGTCAAAGGTTCCACACATCTTCGTGGGAGATGAGACTAAGATGGAAGTTGAAGGGAAAGGACATGTGGAAATGGAATATGGGGAATTCAAAGATGTTCTCTATGTTCCAAATCTAAGCTCCAATATCCTATCAGTTTACCAAATCAGTCACCTTGGAGATGGTCATAAGGTTGAGTTCCTTCTAGATTTTGTGATGGTGCGAAGTCTTAAAGATGATTCATTGGTTGTAGTGAGGAAATTCAATGATGACAAGAGATTATACTCCTCCTCCCACTTCATGCCTAAGAGTCCTTCCCAAGCCTTGTTAATTCACTCTACTTCAAACATCAACCTATGGCATGAGCGGTTTGATCACCTTGACTTTCGCTCTCTTCAGCAACTTTGCTCAAAACACATGGTCAAAGGTATACCCAACATCAGCTTTTCTAAGGGAGAATGTTCATCTTTCTCAGTGGATATGAATCTCAAGGATAAGTATGATAAAGGGAAGTCTTCTCGAGCTCCAATTGTTCTTCAACTAGTTCACATTCCTTAGCTAGTTCACGTGGTATTAGTAGGACCCTTTGCAGTGACTTTAGTCAGCTAAGGCCGCTACATACTCACATTCGTTGATGACTTTTCGAGATTCACTTGGGTCTTCTTCCTTCATCATAAGAATGAATTGGTTCATAAGATTCAAGACTTCAAGACTCATGTTGAAAACAAGTCAAGGAAAGCCATCAAAGTGCTAAGGGTGGACAATGAGAACAGATATGTAGACAAAAGACTTAAGAACTTTTGCAGAATTAAGGGGATTGATCTTCAGAACTCACCAACATTTAGTCTGCACAAGACAAATGTTGCAACTATGAGGATTAGGACTCTCAAGACCATGGAAAGTTTCATGATAAAGGCCAAGTCTCTTGATCCTACATTAGAAGTTGAAGCCATTAGCAGTGCTACTCACATACTTAACAAGTCTCCTCATCTAGCCTTATATGGCGAGACTCCTTTTGAGGCATGGTGTGGCAGAAAACCAGTTGTGAGTCACCTTAGAGTCTTCGGTTGTCCAGCATGGGCTAACCTATCTTCCAGGAATTGCAAGGCACTAGCACATAGGCCTTGTATCTTCATCAGCTATGAAGACAATGTGAAGGCTTACAGACTAATGGATCCAGAGACTCATGAGATTTTTGTGGAGAAGGATGTTCACTTTGAGGAAAGTTCTCCCAGCTTGTCCTCTACTCCTCTCCGCATATCATACACAGTGTAAATTGATAGTGACACCAGCAATAGTGCTTCAACAGGTTCAAACACATGGGGTTCTGTCGATAGTTGCAGTGAGAGGTCACATCAATCCAGTCCACTTGCTTATATTGCCACAGTGAAAGATCCATCACAGCATGGTACATCTTATCTTCCAGCTCCAGCTTTAGTTGACTTGAGAGATAGCCTTGAGGACTTACATCTTCTTATTGATGAAGGTGATCCTTCTATAGTTGTTGTGAGGGCTCACTCTGACCCTCATGTCCATTCTCTACATGATCAATCTTCATAGGTTGGCATGATTGTGGATACTTATGAACAGCAATTAGTGGAGGTCTCTTTTTCAGTTGAGGAGACAAATGGTTCAGTGGAACAGGTTCAACAGACATCCTTGACTGATCTGCATTCATTCTTTTCAACACAGTTGGAAGGGGTGAACTTCAACATTAGTACAAGGATACTTGAGCAGGTTTCAGGGCCACCATACATCTTTAGGGTTGTACCTTTTCCATTGTTTCTTCCTAAGGGGTGGAATACCATTCTGCATTCTTGGACCAGCTTCTTCATTGAACCAGCTTTCACTTTTTGGCATTCTTCTTTTGGGGGGGGAGCCTATTATTTCTCTCTTCCTTCTCTCATTCTCTTATGTATATATTGGATGTATGTCATAATGGGGGGGTCTTGATTACTCCATCCATTGATGCATCCTTATTTATCTCTCGTTTTGGGGGAGGGTTTTTCCCATGAGATTTTCCCTCTTTCCCCGCTTTATGGGAGATTTGCATCTTCATTATGTACATGGGTACCTAACATGGCCTTGTAGCCAAGACCCATTTTGCATCTTCATCCTAGTTTGTAAGCTTAAGGGCATTCCCCTAAGTTGCACTTAAGGGGGGGTGTTGGTGTAAATAAGTATTTACTTATTACACTTACTTAAGTTTACTTAGGTTAATGCATTATTTAATTATTTTGCATTATTTTATTATGTTTATTTGTGAGACACTTAGGAGTTTGCGCACCTTTTTGAGTTGTCATGTAGACAACACAGGAGTACGCAACTCTATTTTAGCACATGGTGTCTACAACACTATTTTGCGTGTCTCACCCTTGTAGGCTTATCCTCTCATCACCGCACTTACTTCCATGCTTAATGGAAGATAACTCATATCTGGTGGACATGTGCTTGGTTGTATGACACATCATGTAGCTGATTACGAGGCATTCTAGATGTATCTCAGAGGCCTTCATATACAGGCACTCCTAGTGTACTTTTACATTACATTGCATGAATAATAACATATTGACTAAATTGTCATTCTGGTCATACTCTCTCTCTCTTTGGTCTACTGTGTACTTGTGTTTGAGTTTTTAGTTCCTGGGTGAATTTTTCCCTTAGGAGAATTCCTACACTAATAGAAGAATTTTATATAAGAAATCAAATCAAAACATACATAAAATTAAACACACTCAAATCTAAAACAAATCATCAGTCATTCTAAGAAGTGGATCTTGCCTCCTCAGTACACCTGGTGATGAAAAATTAATGCTCTTCTACACTCCTTTAATCATAATGATATTTCTTTATTCATCTAATAATATAGAGTTTACACAAGTTGCTTCTATAGGAAACTTACATACAGAGGTCTGAAATATTTGATATTAATCTGCTCCCCTTTGTTTTTAGTAAACCATATATATAAGATCATACTTATAACAAACTAAAACCAATTGAAGGAAAAGAGAATAGTTTGTTTTCAAGCTATCAACAAATATCACAATGGAATGGCTCACGTAAATCCTTTGGAAACAGTCACAAATTGAAGATTATTTTGTTATAACTATTGTACAGCCAGTTAGGAAGAAAAGACAATGAAATAGAAGAAAATAGTTGTAATTATCTTCAGCTGAAACCATCCCTTTCTCCATTTGAACAGCTATCCATACCAATGGTTCTCTTTAGCATTTTAATTAGTTTCTAGTCACAAACCTATAAATGCCATAATGTCAAGGTGGATGAAAATAATCCAAATATCATAACCAAATATGGTTACAAGTTTCTCCACGTGAGGACTCGGTAGTTCTTCTCCAACATAGGATTGTAACTCCATCATATATAGAAATGGAATAATCCAAGTGAATAGAACATCTATTTGTTTTTTGTAGAAATATGTCAAGTTTTTGCTGGCTACAATAATAAATTTGGAATTATTACTTTTGAAAAATCATTGACAACTCTTTAATGATTCATTGTATGAATATTTTGCCGCAGGGAAAGTTAAATGGCCTCATTCTGCACAAAAGCAGAGCAAAGGACTGAGCAGAAGAAATAGTTGAATAGTTGCACTACCATCCTAGTGGGGGGCATGTGTGTAGAATATGGGTTAGGGCGTTCTAGTGCAGAATCCATTTAATAGCCCCTATAATAATAGGTGAAGGGGCCCCGCCCAATAATAGGCGAAGGTGGTTCATGACCTTATATGAGCGAAAATGGATTATGCATCTTTCAAGGCCTGCCTTTAGAAGAGAGATAGAGATTTGATAATAAATCATTCCATTAGCAAGAGAGGCCCTTCCCCTTTCCCATCCCTTTAGGGTGGGCCCTTTTAGATAGTAGGGGCCTTTCGGGGGCTTCCATCAATTTGTGTTTAGGCTAAAAATTTATGGGCTATCTATATTATACTATAGTGGTGGGGGTTCAAGGTCGATTCGGCAATAATAGGGCTATCAATTCTATGGCTATGGTCGAAGCTAGTTTTTGATGCATCTACAAAATGAGCGAGCCACCTTAAACTCTTTTCGAACTTTGCCTATAACGGAGGTACTGCGGCAGTAAGTGGACATGTGGAAAAAGGGCGATCCACCGCCATGCTCTTAAAGTATAAGGGTATAATTTTAGGTTAGGTTAGGTATGGGCCTTCCCATATTTTAATGGCAGATTATTGTAGATCCCTAGCCCCCTAGCCTAAAACCAGATCATGGATTTTTGAAATTCATCCTTATTTTTCTACAAATTGAAACGGACTATGGCATTTTTTATTGGTAGATTTTTCTCTTTTCCATAAGTCTACATATCTTGTATTATATGTTCCAAGTTATATAAATATATATGCATAAAATAACAACATTGATTAGTAAAATCAATCAATTATAGATTTTCATTAATATATCTAAAAACTTCATTAAGTATTACTTATTTATATTTAACCATATGCAACATAAGATGACAAAAATATGGATGAAACGGAATAGAATAGAATATGGAAATGAATATGATGGTATGTAAAATGGTGAAAAGATGGTATGAATATGGGTCATAAATGGCTCTCATCATTCCCCCAACTTAACATATTGCATGTCCTCGTGCAATCATTATGATCAAGAGGTCTTTAGTTTTAAATGGAAGTACTTGGATTTATGGCTTTAGACACTGTCTCCACCATAAACCATGATAACTCATATATAAATCCCTTTCTTTAGCTTTCTTATTTTTTCTTCTTCAATAGGGATATCTCTTTCAAATTTTCATAAGTTCTTTCTCTTTTCTATTTTCTTTTTCTTTTCTTTTCATTTTTTTTATAGCATCATGGTTCACAAGGTTACATATAGGAAAATTTATCTCAATTTGCACAAGAGGAGTTTAAATGGGCGAAATAGGAGAGATAAGAGACAAAGCAAAGGCTATTGTATGATGGATATAATGGATAGTGTGATGGAATTATTAAGGGTGATGGATGGAAGATAATAGGATGACATTCCTCCCCCCAACTTAAAGGTTGACCGTCCACGGGAAACAAGGAGAGGAAAGGGAGGGGTGTTGCATAATGATCAACATAATAAGCAACATAAATAGAGTTAAGATATTAAATAATGAAAAAAAAAATTGATTGTTTTACCAACATGTAGGTGCAAAGAGACCAAGGCTGGAACATTGAGAAATGAAGTAACAACCACCTCCAAAATGGATGAATCAACAAGGAATGAAGAGAGGTATCAAAACTACAACACCACAAAAGACCTCCATCGAACTGAAATCACCAAAGAGTATACCACTGAAAGGAACCAAAAAGTATAATAGAGATTGCAACTCGAGGAGGTACCATCATCAATCTACAGTAGTGTAAAACAAACAAGAGGTAGCAGAGTCCATGAAAACACCTTAAGTAGCACATTCTATGAGTGATCAAAGTTCGAAAGACCACACTGAATAGGAGCTAGAGAGCAACAGGAGGTGCCCAAAACCACAGAATCCAATGAGTGTCCTTGAGAAGGATGATCAGCAGAAAAGCCAAGAACACCATTTATTGCATTTTTTTCTTTTTTTGGTTTTTCTTTTTTTTTTTTTTTCTTTTTTTCAAATTTTGATAACGACAAGTGACCGCTAGCAAGCCAGTTTTCAATCACTTACTACTTAATGACGCAGTAAAAATAGTTTTCACCATTAAGAATTTATTTTTCAGTTAATATCTGCCAAAAATTGGTTTTCAGATATTAATTGACCAACAAGGCCCGAAGGTTTTCATTGTTGGATCTTTTATTGCACTTGTTTCTTTTTCTTTTTTGTCTTTTTTTATTTCTTCATTTTGGGAATAACTACATAGAATGACCACAGGGGGGAAAAATTCCTTGTATGGATAACAGAGTGATGTCATCAAAACTTGATTTCTTTCTATGTCCTAACAAAAAGGCACTATTTAAAGAGGATTGCATAATGAACTAGAAATAATGACATGAATACCAATCTTGATCAAATAATCTCATACCACTAAATCTGGAGTCTTCTGGTAGAACTCCAAAATGCATGCCTCATGATAGAGACAAGGTGGCAAAGTGAAAGACCATCTGTAGTCACTAATGTGTCCATAAAACTGTAGGAAGGTGGAGACACATCTCTAGAAAAGAATGTGATGATCTATGAAATGCTCAAGATCCTTATGCATGTCTGCAAGTTGTCTCTGGATGTATAGCTCTATAGAATAGTACTAAAAGATTCAAGAATTGTATAGACCAAGTTACTAACCACCATGCTCCATATAGCTTGTAAAAGCCAAGATAGAGTGTTACTTAACACTCACGCAAAGAAACATTACCAACTGATATCATCTCACCACAATAAGAGACCTGTAACCATATTCTCAAGACCAAGTATATCAAGTATAATAAAGAAATATCATCCATTCGATAACTCTACCATTTAGTTTGTGAATGATGGGTAGAGTTATAAAAACTAATAATAATATAATGAATGAATAAATTTTATATATAATATCAATGTTGATCAACACAAGAACACATACCTTGAATTGGTTCAAATTTCAAATGTTGAGGTTTTACTGGAAGGTCCAATGAAACAATTGATGGTGATTTATTATAAATAAGCCAAGAGCCTCAAAATTGGAGGGATTTCCCCCCAAACTTAACGTCATGCTACAAGGTCATGAGAACGCTAAGATAATCCAAAGAATGAAGTAAATTTAATAACACATTTACATATTTTGTGAGCTTTAGTCGATTGATAAATCAATCAAATATTTCAAGAATTCATTTGATTTCTCCGTAATGTCACATTTCGAAAGAATAGGCATTCAAATCATCCAAGGAATCAAGAAAGTGATTCAACACCTATTATCTATGAACGATCATCTTAAGATACAACAACCAAGAGTGAGAAATATATAGATATTAATACCTTTATTCTTGTTAAATGAATGAATCATCCATAGTGTATTTAGTCATCTCAAGATAATAGAAAGAATCAACAATTAGGAATAATGATCATCCATTTGTAATACATTTTATTTGGTCATTAATGCATTCAAATCCTTCAAGTTTTGTTTAATCAATTGGACCCAAATCAATAAGTGTGTGAGGAATATGCATTTTTATCATAGGCCTCCCAAGATCTATATAATTAAATATTAAAACATTTTTAAAGGGTAGGTCTTGTAAGATATCATTTGGTATCATACACAACACTTGAATGATTAAAGTATACAATAGATCATCTTTTGGTGCATAATTAATTCCAACACACATAAATACCTTTTCAATGATGAAATCATAATAATTTGTTTCCTTATGTATGTGAAATATTTCAAAATTTTGTGATTAAAGAAGTAGATAAGAAGAACTAAATTGATGGTTTTTAAATTGGTAAATATGCTCCTCTACTTCTTTGAAACCAAAATCACATTCTTTATCCATGTCATCAATTTCATGCATATGAAAAAGGATCAGTGAAATCTTAGCACTATATGTAGTTTGATCCACCTTATTATGTGATGTTTTATTAGGAATTGTGAATTCCATTGGTGGATATGTTGGGGTGGATGGTGGGTGAAATGAATGGAATAAGGATAATGGAAAAGATTGTATTGGATATATGGTAGGTGGATATGATAGGATGGGAATAACAGAGATGGTAGAATATAAAATGGATATATAGGTTGTTGTGAGAATGTATGATTATATTCATTGTGCATACTAGGTGGAAAATTATGTTTTGAAGAAATGTGTTGTCTTTCCAATGCAATAGAGTAATCCATACCTTGATCTCCTTGATTTGGTGTTTGAAATTGCTCACCACTTACAAGGAAGAATTTTTCACTTACATCCTTAGCATGGTGAGGCTCACAAAGATCTAGTACGTAATTCACCATGTTTTCTTTATTATTTGTGCATATACATTTATCGCCTTGTCTGTGACAAATAAAACAACAAGCAGTTAATATGTCACTCTCAAAATCACATTGTTCTAAAAATTCATCAATTAAATCCACTTGTTCAGACTTAGAAATAACAATTGGACATCCCTGTGACAATGGAAGATCAAGATCATTTAAGTTGCATTCATTAGGTAGTGAGCATGTAAAAACATCACCTTTGGCTAACGCAATTCCTCCAAAAATTCTCGTTTTCAAATTTGATGTTGGACTACCTTGAAAATGCATCATTTTAAACATTTTTCTTCAAATTTCCCTTTCTTTATCAATTACTCACAATAAAAAATTATAACAAATAATAGATCTAACTTCTAAAACCCATTTGCAAAGTAGAAAAAACAATACACTTAAATGATTTACTACAATGCAAACCTATGGTACCAGACTAGCCAAGGTCGACACTTGATCAGACACTCCCAAAGGCGCATTGTTCCTAACTTGGCTTACTATGAATTCACACCTTTAATACCTTTCCTTGGAAATGGCACCAAAAATTTTGGGTGAAACTGCGGTACAATTATTATGGATAAATGATAGGATTAAGAGCCAGTTCATCTCACATTTAAATATCAATTTGGGGTTGTAAACTCGTGAAAGGTATAGTGGCTATATGCTCAAGGGATGAAGATAGCATGCCAAGTGGGGATGGATGCAACTGAGAACATGTGGAAGGAAACCTGCAATAAACCAAAACAAAACTGGCGACAGTAACTGTCACTTCCTAGCGACGGGAGCTAAGCTGAAACCTACAATAAATCAAAACATAGCTGGCAATAAGAACTGTCACTTCTTGGGACAGGAATTAAACGTTTAAATCTAAAAGAAAAATATTCTAAACACTAAAAATAATTATAAATGTAAAATTTAATCTAGATTTAACATTGCATAGAAAACCATAAAAATATGAATTCACACTTATATCTTAAAAAATACATGAATCAATAATTAATTACAATAACATGAATAAAACAAGTAAGCTAATAGAAGAATTTTATATAAGAAATCAAATCAAAACATACATAAAATAAAACACACTCAAATCTAAAACAAATCACCAGTCATTCTAACAAGTGGATCCTGCCTCCTCAATACCTCTAGTGATGAAAAATTAATGCTCTACTACACTCCTTTGATCATAATGATATTTTTTTATTCATCCAATAATATAGAGTTTACACAAGCTACTGCTACAGGAAACTCACGTACAGAGGTCTGAAATATTTGATATTAATCTGCCCCCCTTTGTTTTCAACAAACCATATATATAAGATCATACTTATAACAAACTAAAACTAATTGAAGGAATAGAGAATAGTTTTTTTTCAAGCTATCAACAAATATCACAATGGAATGGCTCACGTAAATCCTTTGGAAATAGCCACAAATTGAAGATTATTTTGTTATAATTGTTGTATAGCCAATTAGGAAGAAAAGACAATGAAATAGAAGAATCTAGTTGTAATTATCTTCAGTTGAAACCATCCCTTTCTCCATCTGAATAGCTATCCATACCAATGGTTCTCTTTAGCATTTCAATTAGTTTCCAATCACAAACCTGTAAATGCCATAATGCTGAGGTGGATGAAAAATAATCCAAATATCATAACCAAATATGGTTACAAGTTTCTCCACCTAAGGACTCAGTAGTTCTTCTCCAACACAGGATTGTAACTCCACCATCTATAGAAATGGAATAATCCAAGTGAATAGAACATTTATTTGTTTGTTGCAGAAATATGTGGAGTTTTGGCTGGCCGAAATAATAAATTTGGAATTATTACTTATGAAAAATCATCAACAACTCTTTAATGATTCACTCTATGAAGATTTTGCCACATGGAGAGTTAAATGGCCTCATTCTACACAAAACCCAAATCATGGATTTTTGAAATTCATCCTCATTTTTCTACAAATTGAAATGCAAAATAGACTATAGTATTTTTTATTGGCAATTTTTTCTCTTTTCCATAAGTCCACATATCTTGTATTATATGTTCCAAGATATATAAATATATATGCATAAAATAACAACATTGATTAGTAAAATCAATCAATTATAAATTTTCATTAATATATCTAAAAGCTTCATTAAGTGTTACTTATTTATATTTAACCATATGCAACATAAAATGACAAAAATATGGATGAAATGGAATAGAATAGAATATGAAAATGAATAGGATGGTATGTAAAATGGTGAAAACATGGTATGAATATAGGTCATAAATGGCTCTCATCATTATGTACCAAACTTGACAAAGGTTTTATTTTTTATGCATGATACATTGTTACTGTGACCACAATGCAATGCATATCAAACCCAACAAGGGTTTGTGATAACGCTTGATACAAATGTAACATACAAAAACTATATGCATATTGTTGAGGATTAGAAAAAATGACATTCATGTATATAAAACAAAGTATTGTACATATTATTCATGAATTTGTGGTTGATCATTCTCCAAATATCCTTTGTATAGAGGAGACCAAACTTTCAGTGGATTCCATGTTTAGATGTGCTCCTAAAATTTGGTTTCTGGGGCAATGTCAATGTGTTGGTGCCTTGGGAAGCTCCAATGGTCTTGCCATTTGTTGGGATCCTAGGAAAGTTACACTCTCTACTGGATCTCTTGCCACTCGGCTCTCTCAATGGTGGCCTCTTCTCTGGAAACTAGAGAGTTGATTCTTGTTACTAATGTGTATGTCCCTATTGATCTCCCTAGCAAGATTAAGATCTAGGCACATTTTAGGCATGTCAGAAGTTGTCACCCATTCTTGCCTTGGATTGTGGTCGGGGAGTTCAACTCTGTCATCAGTTTGGAGGAGAAGCAGGGTGCGCTGGCTCACTTAGATCCTTCTTCTGAGCTTCTTAAGGAAAATATAGATCTTTTACATCTCTCTAATGTCAAACCTCTTAATGGGCTCTTTACTTGGAACAATAGAAGGGTTGGAGATGATGTCATCTCGGAATGCTTGGACTGGTTACTAGTTTCTTGCTTTTGGAATTGTGGCTCTCTTTCTCTCTCTTCTAAAATTCTTGATTGGAGAGGCCTAACCACTGGCCTATCAAGCTCAAGGCTAGTTATGTTGTTGTCCCCAAGAAGCCTCCCTTTAAGTTCCAATTGATGTGGCTTTGAGACTCTTCTCTCAATGATTTAATGGCTCACTGGTGGCAACAGGGAGGGCCTACCTATGGCACTACTATGTTCTCCTTCTCTAAAAAATTACAGTATGTCAAAAGGACATTGAAGAATTGGAAGAGGAATTGTTTTGCTAATCTCCACATTATGAAGAAGAGGGCTCAGGATCATCTTGATGTTATTACTAGGCAGATTCAAGATTTGGCTTTTTCTGAAGCTCTTGGAAATAGAAGGCTCGAGTTGACTGGCTTCAAAAAGGGAACAAGAACACCACATTTTTCCATAAGTCTATGCAGGCTCGACATAATAGGAGTTACATTTCTTCTCTTGTTACTTCTAATGGGATGCATCTAAACTCCTCTCAAGCTATGTCCAAGGAAGCTATTCAGTTTTACTCTGCTCTCTTTTCAAATGACTTGCCTCCAGTAGAGATTGAGCAGAATACGATCTTGTCCTATATTCCTTCTGTTGTGACCAAGGAGATGAATGATTCTCTTATGCGGCCGATTTGTATGTTTGACTTGGAGGAGGTGGTCTTCAGCTTGCATAAGGGCAAAGCTTCGGGGCCTAATGGCTTCCCTATTGAATTCTTCCAAGAATTTTGGGATATTATCAATCATAACCTTTTGGATGTGGTTCAAGAGTCCTATTCCAACAAAGATATGCTCTAGGCTTTGAATGCTACTTTCCTAGTCCTTATTTCGCTGAAGGAAGAGGCTAATTAGCTAGACTTCTTTAAGCCCATTGCTCTTTGTAATGTGGTCTATAAAATCATTACTAAGCTCCTAGCGGAGAGGCTTAAATTTTGGCTTCCCATGGTTATCTCTAAGGAACAAGGGGGTTTTGTGGCTGAAAAAAAAAAATTGGATGGGGTGGTTATTGTTTCTGAAGCCATTCACTCTATGTGTACTTCTAGAGAATGTGCCATGCTCATCAAGCTTGATATGGCTAAGGCTTATGACAGAGTCAATTGGGGTTTCTTGCAAAAAGTTCTTCTAGCTTTTGGCTTCAGTCAGGAATGGGTTAGTTGGGTTTTGAGGTGTGTTACTACTCCCTCCTTGGTCCTTCTTAATGGTGAATCGTCAGAGCTTTTTGGGGCCTTTAGGGGTCTTTGCCAAGGAGATTCCCTTTCTCCTAATTTGTTTATCATTATGGCTAAGAGACTTGGTAGACTTATCAAGTCTCATGTTTCCCAAAATCTGATTCAGGGCTGGTAATGGGGAAATGGTCTGCCCACTCTTTCCCACCTCTAGTTTGTTAATGATTCAGCCATTTCTGGGAGAGCTTAGATTAGGGAAGCTAAAACCTTTTGGTTCACCTTGGATACTTATTTGGCTACCTCTGGTCAGAAAATCAATGACCACAAGTCCTCTATTTTTTTCTTCAACCCTCCTAAGCCTATTAAACGGAGGATTGTTAATATCCTAAGATTTCATATTGAGTCTCTCCCTCTGACTTACTTGGGGGTCCCTATTGTGGTGGGAAGATGGCCGAGGCTTTTTTGACAGAGCTTTCTCGACAAGCTTCGACAAAAATTCAATCATTGGACTCATGAGTGGCTCTCTACTACTGGCAAGGTGACTCTCCCGACGTATTTTATTAAGGAATTTGATGCTCTTTCTTGCCAATTTCTTTGGAAACAATTTGCAAAATACTAAATGGAGCCTCATCAATTGGGCTATCGTCTGCATGCCAAAAAAGGAAGGAGGCCTCGGCCTTCGTTCTGCTATCTTGTGCAGTCAAGTGCCTGTTGTCAAGCTCTATTGACGTTGGTGTTCCAGTCAATCTCAACTTTGGGCTCGTATCCTGTCACACAAATATTTACCTGTCATTGAACCTTCAAATGTTTCCAAGTTTCCTACTGAGGGAAGAGGCTTTATGGTGTGGAATACCCTCAAGATTAGTGTTCACCTGGTGAAAAAGAAGTCTATTCTGGATTTGTAATAGAGGCATGGAGGCTTTGTTTTGGAGTGATTCCTGGAATGGGCATCCTCCTCTCTTGTCCTCTCATCCGCACTTATAGCCTCTTTGTGATTTGTTCCTTTATGTTGGATGGAATAAGGTGGCTCATTATAAGGAGGCTCATAACCTGAGCCTTGTTGTTGGTTACAGATGGAAGAATTCTTCTGATTGGCTGTCAGGTGGCCCTCTGGGGGATCGGTTGGACCTTTCTTAGATCTTGGCTTCTAGGGAGTGCAACTCTCTACATGAACTAATGTTTTGGCTTGGAGGGGTGCTTCTTCTGGAAAGTATTTTGTTTCTTCAGGGTACCTTGCGCTAACTAAGCAATTGTTTGGCGAGGTGGAGGTCTCGTCGTGGAAGAAAGCTTGGAATAGCTTTTCTTAGCCTAAGTGTAACTTTTTCCTCCGGCTTCTAGTTTACAATCATTGTCTTACTTAGGAGAATCTTCACAAGAGAGGCTTGTAGGGGCCCTCCATCTGCGTCTTATGCTGCAATAGTGAAGAGACTGTTTCGCACCCTTTTTTTCCAATGCCCCTTTGTCAAGAAGATTTGGCACTTATGGTGGAGTGTATGGGGATGAACGTGTTGGCATGTTTCTTCCTTGTTTGAGTTTTGGGACCATCTGGGCCATCCCCCTTTCAAGACCTCTTTTCTTCAGGTTGCTTGGACTATTGGCCCTTCCCTTATTTTATTGCATGTTTGGCTTGAAAGAAATAGGAGGATCTTTCATGATGTGCAACTAGGGATCGGGCACCTATGGGGGAAAATTACTCATTCTCTTCATGAAACACTCCTTACTAAATGTGACTTTGGTGAAGGTTTGGACCTTGGAGATGTTGATATTTACTCATGCCTTTCCTTTCGTCTCCAAGGCAGTGCTCCCTCTCTCCCCCACAAATGCTCTAGGAATAGAGCTAGGCAGCGTTCTCAGTGTGTTAATCGTGAGGGGCATTGGGCTCCTCCCTAGGCTGGAGTTCTTTGTTATGTCTTTAATGGAGCACCTAATCATAGAGTTAGGAAATCAACACTGATGGCTCTTCTCGAGGAAATCTTGGACCGGGTGGCATTAGAGGAGTTGGGCGTGATAGCTCTAGTGATGTTCAATAGTTGCTTTCTATCTACAAGGGTTACCATACAAATAACCTCATGGAAGCCCTTGCTATCTTGGTTGCAGTGGAATAGTGTTGTCAACATGGTTGGAGAAGAATTACCTATGAGACTGACTCGCAAGTGGTTGTGAATTTATTGAATAGACAGAAACTTGTGGATGTGGATTGGCATTTGGCTCTGGTTATTCAATAGATCACTCATTTATGCAATTCTTTGGATTCTGTGTATTTTATGCATATCCCTCGAGAGTGAAACGGTGTGGTTGATTGCTTGGCTAAATGGGCCTCCATGCATGTGCTGGATTGGAACATTGTTGATCATAGGATGCTTCCCCTGATTTATCTGATAAGTTGGCTCAACTTGTTGACCAAGATAAAGCTCTTTAGTGTTCTTTATTTCCTCTATTGTTTTGTTCTCTTTTGTATTCAGTAGAATTTTTACCCCTCTTTTAGTTAAAAGTATTGTACATAGAACAAACAAGCTCATAGATAACCATAATCATGGCAATCAAGTCAAAAAGAAAAGACTAAAACAAAGATTACCATTTAAAAAAAAAAAAATAGAACCAAAACACATGTAATAGCTTCACCATTCTTACCAAAAACCAAGTATCAAATTGTTCCAAGCTTTTTCCATTGCCATGCTTCGAAAGATGGATACTATAATTGTTCAAATCATAACCTACAGGATTTGGGGATGCTCGCTATCTTAATAACCAGGTCAACCAAAATGAATTGATAACGTCAACTATTTGGTGTTCGACATTACATCCTCAAGTAATGCCCTTAACTACCACTTTAATGTGGCATCATCACCATCTTAACAAAACAAATTTTGCAGATGTGAAGTAATGGCTAGGTGAACGACCAAAAGGTCCTAGCCAAACACTGATTTTTTAACTACAATGAATTCGAACTTGAAGCAATAGCTTAGTAAAATCAGTATCAAGATGAAATTGATACCAAATTGACGGATACCAATGGATAGTTAACAAGTTAGTATCTTTTGATATCAAGCACAACATAGATGCGAGATCGACAATATCACCAACACAAGATCTACACAAATTCTTGTAACACGTAGCATACTCGACATAAACCCTTTCTCTATGGAACCTAATAAATAAGGAAAATCAATACATGCAACCATCAAATTAACTATAAAACAATCATGGCTTTTTAAAAAGTGTGATGCTGAAATCCCTATTAAAAATTCAATGCTCATGTTTCCATGTAAGTAAAATTAACATTTTCTTCTACTCATCTTCAACCACTCACCAAATTGGGCACTGCATTTTGATTTTGTTGTCTCTAACAGATCTCCAACAAAAGATGCATTATGGTGTGTCATAACAAACACCATGAGTTAGCAAACAAGTGCAATTGTATGGTTCTCTTATGTGTGATAAATGCTCTTCCATTTCCAATGTTAGATGCTCAAGTCTCAAAGGCATAACTTTTGATAACTTCTTATTTGAAAATTCAATTTAGCCTTTAAAATTTTGAATATCTTGAAAAAGTCCACGTCATCATAAACCATTTTGGTCCAATTTTATATGGTCAAAATGAAATTTGAATATCCTAAATTTGTATAAATTGTATGTTAAAAAAAAATCCTCCAATGTACACTTGCAGACCCAGCAAAGTACGCATTAAGATTCACATTAACATCTTTGTTCCTAGATTAGCAATGCATAAAGGACATGACTATCCTCCCTACAAATTGCACCATTGACTAAATTTCAAAAAAACAAAAATACAATGAATTTTTTTGAAATTTTAAGTATTTGATGTTCATGATCTATATATTTTGTGATCGAAAACAACAAAAATTTTGAAAAAACATTTCGTTGTTTTCATGAATCTGGAAAAGAATCATGTTTTTTTTTTTTAAATCTTTGGTGCAATTTTTTCTATAGTAAGCCAATGCCATGCATAAATAGGGCTACTTAAAATAGATTTTCTTTAGATTGAGTCAATAGGGCTACTTAAAATAGACCACAACACTTTCTTTGGTAATGAAAAGAATATATGTTACTAGAGAGACCGCAACACTTTCTTTGGTATCCTACGACGATTAAATAGTGGGAGCAATCCAAAGCAAAGGAAATATAATCATTATTAATGAACAAATTAATAACTCCAGTTGGTCAAAACCAACAATAAAAAGAGATTATTCAAAATCAAGAAAAATCATTCATAAGCATCTAGGGTAAAAATATCAAAACTAATCCCAAAAAATGTTAGGGTAGACCAAAGAAAAAGGGGGCGGGTGGTTTCAGTGCCATTGTAAGTTGAATATATCGAGAAGCCAAATATTATCCGACTCCAAATCAAGATAGATAGATAGATAAAATTTTAACGTCCATGAGGCTAAAAATAGCCTATGGGACAGCAAGACAACTCAAGCAGACTTAAGTAGCAAAGTTTGTTGCTTGTGCAGGATGATGATGAGTCCGCCCAATTGCTCAATGTACTCTTCGTTGAATAGGTTATGCCAAGAACTGCCACATATAGTGTCCGCAAATTTATCTCTACTACTCTTGTAGGCTTCACATTCTAAAATAAAGCATTGTTCTGTTTCCACTTTCCCAGAATTGCAGAATCTGCAAATTCTCTCTTCTCAATCCTCCTTTGGCCTCTTCCAACGTCTGGTCTCACAACGAAGTTGGTGAGAGTTGGTTCTCAGCTGAGCAATAAGAATTTTAGCCCTCCAAGAAATGTTGGCTCCTATGTATGCTTTTTGGAGTTGATCACAAGTGGGGTTGAACTCATTTATATAATATAATTTCTTCCTTCCGATCTCGCTTCCCCAATTTGTCTTGTAGAATTTCTCCATGACAAAGACCTTTATTTCTTTATTATTTGTGGGGCACATATTGAATTGAATATTCCATTTACTCATCCATTTGATGTTTTGTTGCATCCATGTCCTTTTTCGCTTACATAGTGTGTCACTAAAGACCACTTTAGGCCATCTATCCTCTTCCATTTTTTCAATTCTTTTTAGATAGCTTAAAAGGAAAACCATAGCAAGTGCCTCAATAGGAGCAGCCCCATTTCACTTAGCATGATATCATATGGAATAGTGCTTTTGATTTTAAACTTGATTGTGATCAAGCGCTTTTGGATTCCTTCGATTTATTTCCATTGTGCTATAGTAGTGTTGCTGGCCCATAATTCACACCTGTAAAGAACAACTGGCAGCACAAGAAGACCGAACAAAGTTTGAATAGTTTTTCAATCCCACAACTCTACTTCACGGCACCTATTCTGAAGAGCATAAAAAGTCTTCCACCCATCTAATATCCTTTTATACCTGCAGCTAGACCAGCTTAATTTTTTGTTGAAATCGATGCTAAGGTATTTATACTCCGCAACTTCTTCAAGAACACTTCCATTGTAATAAAATTCATGTTGGTGTTGTTTTTATTATTAGAGAAAATCATAACCTTAGTCTTGCTGATATTGACCTGCATCCCCACCATCCCGCAAAAGTGCTCAAGAGAAGATAGATGATCTTGCAAACCACTGGCGGATTTAGCAATTAAAATGAGATCGTCTGCATATAGGAGTAGCTTTATAACAAATTCACCTAATGCCTTCACCCTTTTGCATGTTTAACCACTCTTCCAGTTTGTCAATATATAAACCAAACAAAGTAGGAGATAAAGGGCAACCCTGTTTGACTCTGATATCGCTCCTAAAACATTCTGAAATGCCATCTGAAGTTCTGATTTTAACTTTCACCTCTTCGTACATCCTATGAACAGCAGCTCTGAGATGCATAGGAATCCCCAATTCTTCCATCCTAAACCAAAGCTTGTCTCTCGAGACGGTGTCAAAAGCCTTTTTAAAGTTGACAAAGCAACAAAATACCTCTTTCTTTTTCTCCCCCTCTTTTTCAATAATGTGTCTCAAAGTGACATAGTGATCCACTGTCGAGTGCTTTGGCCTAAACCCAGCTTGCCCTTTAGCACGTTTATGGTTTTCTTCTGCCCATTTCTTGATCCTAGTTTCTATCATGCTGCCAAAAAGTTTAGCAAAGAGGGGATTGATCACTATAGTCCTGTAGTTGGAGGGATGGTTAACATCACCACTCTTAAAAAGTGGTATTGCAAGGCTGATTGTCCAATCTTTTGGAAACCCTTCTTGGCAAATTTTGTTGAAAATTTCAGTGATGTGCGGTGCAAGAGTTTTCATACCCCATTTCAGATATTCTGCTTGGAGCACAACAAGGTCTTTTGCTTTACCTCCACCTAACTTCTTAATCCCTGCCTCTATCTCTTGCACAGTGAAAAGGTTTGTATCATCATTGACCAAAGGTGGTTGTCCCACTCCCTCCTCTTGTTCATAAAGTTTCTTAGCATATTCAAACCATTGGGTGGCCGTAATATTATTTTCAGTTTGTTTTCTCCTTGGTTGAAGTTCTTTCCAAAAATGTTTGGGGTTATTTTTGCCCAAGAAAATTAGCTCCTCTCTCCTTGTGAACATAAAATCAGTTTTTTTCTTCTTTAGGATCTGTTTGTAGGCCTTAATGTCAAGGTTAGTTTTATTTGACTCTCTTAGGTTTCTCCTAGCCCTCTAGCATTCCTTATCAAACCAAGCATTGGCTGAAAAACAATCAGTTTCAGATTTTCTATTTTTTGCTCTCTTGCATTTTGAAAGAGCCTCATGAATTAGATTTGATAAATCATAACTGTTAACACCATGCTTATACATAGGGTGTCCCATACAAAGTTCCTCAAGAGTAGCTCTGAAAGTGTTACTGTTTTCTGAAGTTAACAAAATTCTGCCCTGAGAAGGGGGGTATTGAGGGCCTTGGGTTTTTGCTCCAATCCGCCTATCCTTTGCCCAATACAAGTTTACGTACAGCGGTCTATGATCTGATTTGAGATCCCAAATGTGCTCTCCAATTTCAACTTCTTCAATATTTTCATACAAATTCTGCGAACAAATTGCATAATCTACCACACTTGCCCCGTTGTATGTGTTGCAAATGAAAGTGCCTGACTTAGCCCATCTAGCCAAACCATTACAAATTATGAGATCAAATGTGCCACATAGAGTGATCAATTCTTCCCCAAAATGATTGCAGCCTTTAGCATCTTCGAATATTCTTTCCCATTGGTGATTTCTTTCTTCTGTGAGCCAAATAGTGTTATCATTTACTTTGGAGCTGAAAATACTTGCTTGCCAATTTGTTGTCCTAGCATTGAAATCTCCAACAAGAAGAACATCCCCACGCTGCGAAAAAATAGCAACATCTTTCTTTAATGCAGCATAGGGGTCATTGTGATTTAAGCCACACTTTTTATAAGTTTTAGATACTTGTGGAGCAAAGTAACAGGCTGCAATCCTGATAAGAGTGTTATTTTCTATGATTTTGAGCCATATAAATTGTTTATTATAATCAGTCTTTTCCAACTGAATGGCACGACCTTCCCTTTCTTTTACTAGAACCATTATACCTCCATGACCTTTACCATTTCCCGCTGCCTCATTCCACACTGCCATCTTCCAATAGGCTTCAAACAATGGGGTCTTACATCCCTCGTGCTCATGTGTCTCTATGAGACAAATAATGTCTTTGCCTTCCGCAATAGGTCCTAACCCAGGCCCACGTCTCCATGGATAACCTCTGCAATTCCAACAAACTAAACTTAAGGATGCTTGCGTTAAGCTTGATTGCTATTTGTTTTGATGTGAGAGACTCGAAGTTGAGTTATTATCGCTAAGCGTGATTGCTGATCTTGTTGTATCGCTGCATGCTAATGTATTTGTTGTCACACCTTTATTGCCTTCTT
Organism: Cupressus sempervirens; assembly: GCA_028749045.1. Taxonomy (NCBI): domain Eukaryota; kingdom Viridiplantae; phylum Streptophyta; class Pinopsida; order Cupressales; family Cupressaceae; genus Cupressus; species Cupressus sempervirens. Next base: position 9,986,832 of record CM053792.1, read on the forward strand.
GCTGCCCTTCATTGGAGTGGTGGCCAAAATGAGCAATAATTGCTTTTCCCTTGAACATCCAAACTCTTTTGCCTTCATTTCTAGCTGTTCTGATTTTTTCCATTTCCATTCTTCTTTCTACTTGCCTTCTTGTTGCTGATCTTGTTGTATCGCTGCATGCTAATGTATTTGTTGTCACACCTTTATTGCCTTCTTGCTGCCCTTCATTGGAGTGGTGGCCAAAATGAGCAATAATTGCTTTTCCCTTGAACATCCAAACTCTTTTGCCTTCATTTCTAGCTGTTCTGATTTTTTCCATTTCCATTCTTCTTTCTACTTGCTGTCTCATGGTTAAATCCTCCTCTACAACGAAGCGAGAACCCCTCATGAGCTGTTTTTTGTTAAGTAGATTTTTGTTTGTCGCTAATGTTGGGCATGACTACCTTGATTGGCCTATTTCTCTCAGCGTGTGGTTTGCCAACCCTCCAAGCTTGACAGATTTGTCCTTGCCACAACAACACATCTTGTAGGAAATCCCTCGTTAAGTCGAGGGTGTGTTCACCTTCTCCATAATCTTTTATCCCTTTGATAATTATATTGGATGCCCTATGCTGCCTTTTCTTGACCTCTCTGTCTTGTGTGTTCACACGAATCTTTGCCTCTTCTCTTGCCATATCAAGGTGTTTGTTGTTTTTGTCCCAAGTTTTGGTGACTTCTGAAAAACTTCTTCTCTCCTCTTCAACCCCTGCCTTTCCCAACGAATTAGTGTGAAGAATCGTTCTCTCCTTATAATGAGATGACTCGATATTTGTTGTAACCTTGTTTGCTTCCAATGTAGCATTCAAGTTTTTCCATTCATCCTTCATGTTCTGCCAGTCAAGCTTACTTGCTAAAAGTGTTTCTTGCAGCGTTGAGATTTGAGCATTTAAAATGTTGTTATTATCTGCAAGAGTTTTATTTGCTGCAATTGACACCTGCATATTACGAGCACTTTCTTGTTCCTTAGCCTCTAGGAGTTCCAACCTCCTCTTGGCCCTCAATAGTTCTTGCACATAAAGATCTAGGCACCAAGCGAGAGGTGTGGAGGTAGGGTTGTAAGTGACAAAATCAACAAAGTTGCTGCTTCCACACAAATGACTGTCACCATCTAAGTGTGGAGGAGGGTACATTTTGACAACATCTTTCTGTTTCTTCTCTGGTTTATGCAATCTATGCCTGTGTTTCTGCTTTTCATGTGAACCTTTCAAGCGAGCAAGTCTACGTTTTAAAATGCCCTTGAATTGTTTAACGTTGACCCAAATATATTTCCCTGTCTTGCCGAGTGATGCTATTTTGACTTGACCTAAATGGTTAGTTTCAAAGTGCACCAAAATTTCTTGACCGTTTTTTACCAATGATATAATTTGTTTTCCCATAGCTTGCATATCCACCGTTTGTTTTCCCTTTGTTTGTGTATCAAAAATTTGTTTTTCCATTGATCAAAAGAAAGAAGGACGAGACAAAACTAACAAGAGCAAATGTATAAAACAAAATCAAAAAATGCACCTTGAAACCCCTGGCTTAAAAGCCTACCACTATCTTACTGTGGACTGGGCCCAATCGTCATTTTTTCCTTGGAAACGAGCTTGTCTGAAATCTGAGCCTGTCTAGTATTGTGTCTGCTGCCTGGTCCCACTATGATGCTCCGATGTGATGCCCTAGTCCCACTGTGCCGTTACTTGCTTAGTGCCCTGTGTTTCATCCGACTTTTCGTTATCTTCATTACAACCCATTTGGATGATGTATACTCATTCTGTATACGTCGCTGACAACTGTATGTCCATCCTCGCCTTTCCCTTGTTGGTAAGATGAGTAAAATATATCATCCATAGTCATTATTTTGTAATTACTTGTTTTATAACTTTGTTTTGAAAGGTAATATGGCAGTAGTTTAATAACAATGACAGAAAATAATGGCTATCGAATAAAAAGTTTTCAAGAGTTAAAAAAAGGCTGATCGGATATTAAAGTGAAGATAATTAATCTCATCAACCCCTTTTGAGCCTGTAAATTGTACAGCTTAATGTCTCTATTGTTCTAACGAATCTGTTCAACCATTACAATCTAATCTATCTCTAGTGGTTTACAAAGGTGATACGCAGTTTGGAGACTAAATTAAATGGGCATCCATGAATTGTAAATAGCATGCAACCATAGCCTTAATATTAATGGAATGCATGTCATCATCCATTATCTTGCAATTTATGTTACATCATGTATGGCACTATAAACTGACCGGAACTAGCAATCAAATGGCATCATCTATGTTAGTGCTACGCAAGAACTGTTTTGACACACTTTGATTCATTTTTCTTGACATATTTCATTAACCTACACTACAAACAACACGTTCATTCCAATCTTAACTTCTTGCAATGTATGTTGTCTAAGACTAATTAGAGTGGACTAACTGGATCATTTAGTCCCCGAGCGCATCTTCAGAACTCGTGATATTCAAGGATGTCTGTAGACTCATCTAACTGATAACTTACGAAGCTTGAACTTTATATCTCAGGCGGCATGAATTTAGTACCTCGCGCAGTTTTTTTCACTTGAGGGTAGAGTGAAAAAAATATTTCTTTTAAAAACAAATTAAATTCTTCACAAGAAAATAATCATATAATTTAACAGAAGGGTAAAATCTACCTGGATTAATTCTTATGCATTTAACGGGCCCATAACACTGCTACACATGATTATCCAAAGGCCAAAGTAAGCTTTGAGTTTTGTAATTCAAATTTTCAACTGTTCCAATGCAATTGATGATTAAGTTGTTTGCATTCATAACGCTGCGGGCTATCCTCCCAACAAAATGCACCCAATAGTCAAAATTTTCAATAAGAAAATTCCTTCACATCTGCAAAAATGCAGCGATTTTTGCTCAGATTTTGTGATGTTTTCTGCCATTTATCAATGAAATCACACTGAAATTTTCATACAATCCATTGTGTTTTCGTAATTTTGAAAAAAAATCGAAGGTGCATTTTGTCTGGAGGATAGTCACGTCCATTCATACTTGTATAACATCAGTCCTCTGCAGGATTTTGGGGTTAACTTGCTCTTGCATAGGGAAATAGAGGCTTATTCTTGAAAAACTGATCACCAGCCACCACAGAAAGCATTACTTATTTAATCTTGCTAAACAAAAACACCTGCAGAAAAATTCTTAGATCTTAAATTCGTGTATTGGCTATCAAATCCATGAATCCTGGCAAGTTGAATGTTATAGCCATAGTTACACCACCCTGGGGGACGGGGGGACGGCGAAACGGGGGGACAAGTTTCCGGGACGAGGGGACAGAGGGGCCTTAATTTGGGGACGGCGGGGGGACGGTGGGGGGACGGCGGTAGGGGACAAGAGGGGTGTATATATCTATGCATATGGTATTTAAAAATGTTAGTTATGAAAATATGTATTGCAATATAGGATGTAAAGATGTAAAAGAGTGAATACTTGAAACATTGCGTTGAATTGGAACATCAAACATTAAACATAAATAGTCGAATTTGCAAATACTGAATAACAGGATGTCCCCCATCCTCGGTGGAGGTGGTGGAATCTAGTGGCACCGCTGGGGACGGGGAGACGGAGTCCCCAAGTCTCCGGTGCGTTGAAGTCTCCGAGACGTTGGGCAAAAAGGGGGGGGACGCGTCCCCGTGTTACTATGGTTATAGCAGAGAATAAAAAATCCATGCAGGGGCAAAAGGGAAGCCTCTCTTCTTGAAGATGAATCTTGACAGCCGTAAATTCCATAGCATGAAGCATGCAAAAAGGGAAGGTTATAATAAAAGAAAATGATACAATACATTAATGTTTTTTGCAACTCACTGTCATATTTTCAATAGGCACAAACAACACACAATAATTTATTGTAATAGAAGATCAGAATATTAATGGTTATGATAGGAAACATGTTGAAGAAATAAAGTACAACTGCAGAAAGTACAGGTACATTTATCAAAAGCCTGAAGGTGATATCCAATTTGTAGTGTCGGAAAATGTTATGTCCAAGGATTTCTTCTCAGTTGATATATTGAGAGTGCAAGTAGGCAGGGCTATCCTATATTTGACCATCAGATCAAAATCGTCAATAATATATATTCACACTAGAAATATGTTTTCAAATACAATAAACCTAGGTCTGTCATATATTAGACATTTTAGGTGTATATAATTTTTTTGACAATGAAAACAAGATCAGTTGATACGCTGCCTCTTGCGCTTGAGGCTATCAAAAAACTCTGTGATATCTGCACCTGTAACAGGCCTTGTAGTGCTCAAAGATTCCTGCATATTCAACACCAAAAGTCATCAGATAGTCTCGCACTCTCCCATGCTGACATGGCAAAAAACATGAGATGCATATAGATAATACTCTGAGGGCAAGCTACCTAGAGATGCATTGTCAATAAATCTATGGATGATAAGGTACGGCAATTCAACACAATGATCACTTTGGTAACAAATGAATAGAAGATTGAAGTTAATTTCACCTCCACCAATTCTTGTTTACTCGATTTGCTATCCTATTTAGTTGCTAGAAGGTTTACACTACACAACATTAGCAAAAAAGCTGACAATAAAGGGAATCCATGGTTGATGTATTTTCTTTTATTGACTATTGCATGCAAAAGTAGACAATACATCTTTAATAAGTCATGAAGCAATCATGCAAATCTCTAAACCAATTTAACCATCCAAAAATTTTAAGATATGGATGGCAAATGCAGCAACTCCTAGTTATGTTTTGCCACCACAAACCGATCTACATCATCCATAACACTTAAAATAAAACATTCCATTTGTAAAATAATGATTATGATGTTCTCCAATGTCCAGAACTAGTTTACTTCAAATTGTATATCAACCACAAGGAATAAACTCATTCAACTGTGCTTATGACCACAATCATATATTACCTCAGTGCCATGAATGGTCCAAAGAAAACAGCGCAAGTCCTGCTAAAGAAAAGACAATCAGACTGGGACCTCTATAAGAACAAATACCACAGGCATGTGTATAGGACCTATATAAGAATGAATACCATGGGCATGTGTATGTTGTTTGAATATTAAATAATGAGATCATGGATAAAGCAGAATGAAAGAGTCAAACTCCACCAGCATTCACCTCTCACATAAACTCCTTCATGCCTCAAACTCTGCTAGGGATCCACCAATGTTAAATCATGGAATTCAGAACAAAGAGTACAAAGTATATTTTATTGCATTCTTGGTTACTGAAGTAGCTCCATCTAAGAGATAATAGTCTACACAGGTTACAGTTTAGGTATGATTTAGAGGCTGGGATTTCTCAAAATGCATTAAACTACTGATGTTGTGTAGTTTTCTATTCTTCCAGAGAGGGAGTTTGTTTTCTTTGTCTTAACCTTGTTATCAATTATAGCCATGTGTTCTTGTATATGCTAAAGTAGAAATATATATATTTAAATTAGAAACTAAACTAGAACAACTACTGACTATTAGTTCCTCATACATTCAAATTCACAAACTAACAAACACAATGCTCACAACATTAAACTAAATGGAGTTGGGGTTTGAAACCATCACATGTCAATTAATACAAATCATAGAAAGAGCAATGATTGTTTGCTGAGGCTTCACCCCTTTGTCAGTACAACACATTAATTGGAGCTATTTTTCATGCATGCATTGAAGTGTTGCAGTTGCAAGCTTAGTTTGTGTCTCAGACAAGACATTTTCTGATTTTGCCATAAATATTATCACTAAAAGTTATAGAAAACCATAGTTACACCACCGTTGCGGATGGTGGAACGAGGGGATGGGTTTCTGGTATATTGGAACAAAAGGCATCAATTCAGAGATGGCTGCAGGGATGGGGAGAAGGAAGAACGGGATGTTGTGTATACTATATACAACGCATATGATGTCAATACCAAGACAATACCACCAAAAAAAGGGGAGGCAAACCATTGTGAAGTCAAACCAGAACATGCGGAATCGGATGATTCGAATTGCCAACCTTCATGCACTTGCAGTTGATAATGGCAATCACAAGCTACCTAGTGATAATGAGGCTGTTCTTAAGGCTGAGATTGCTAGTACCAATGCCAATGGCACTGTTTGTGCTTCTAATTTGCCACAGCATGAGGATAATGATATGTTTGATGACTTTTGATGATATTTGATTAGTGATGGCTGAAAGCTAATGTTGGCATTATTATTTTTAAACTGAAACATTGATATGGTGGTGTATTTTGGCATTTTGCTATGTCATTTAGATGAAAACAATAATATATGTGGTGGTGCAGTTTGCTTTGTTGCTTTACTATACCATAGTGGTGTATGAACTTATTGCTGCTACACATGCATATAGATAGAAACATGTGTTTTGAATGGACAAACACAAACCCACCCCAAAAAATTGTGAATAAAACTCAAACCTGAATCAGGACTGACAACTAAGATTTCTATGCTAATCATTTCACAAATTAATATAATTGATCTTCGAATCTTTTTTCCCAAAATAGTGTATATTAATATGATTTCTTTTATTCTAAAGTCAGTAGAAACAAAGAATGGTGAAAATAACCACTAAACTTACAAGGAAAGAACGCAGCTCAGTTTTCATGTCATTGAATCCACTGAGAAGCTCGATTTGTTGTATATGACCAAGATTCTTAAGGAATGCAGCTTCAGCACCTTCCTGTTGTTGCAATTTCTCTTCTCTCCTCTGCTTAGCAATTTTCTCATATTCCTCAAGTGAGTCATCCTTATCAAGCAAAAAAGCAACTCCAGTAAATGTAAATAAATCACAGCAACTTTTACATCTACAAAGATTCTCTCTCCAAGTTTTGGTAAGAAACAACGGTTTTATCGTCTCTGCTGTTTGAACAGGAATGGCACTGTTGTTCTTGAGCTTGCACTGCAACCCCTCATTTAGAACTTTTCCACTTAAGGTATGATCTAACAATGAACCAGAATTCCCAACCAAATGCCCACCATTACGAATTTCAATGGAAGTTGTGCCTTCTGCTCCAAGTTGTTTTGCTTTCTGATTGGTACTATCAACAACTTGAATTGAGTTTAAGTTGGTGTCACATGAAGAGGATGACAGAAGCTCTTCTGACCCTGTCGTCATATTTCCAGCCTTCAAACTAGACAGATTGTTTTCAGGAACAGCTGGATGTTGAAACTTTGAATTTTCACTGACTTTGATGTTGTCAAAAGTAGGCTTTCTCACTGGCTCATTTTCCTTGACAGCGGCATTGACAGGATTGGGAAACTGAGGATCCACCATATGTTCCACAGTAAGAATGCCATCCAAATTTATCTTTTCAGCATCATTTGCATTGCAGTTCTCTTGCTGCAAATGTGGAAGACCGTTGCTTGTAAATGTCTCACTCAGACTTGATGTTGGCAAAGAGATCTCTTGATAAAAGGTCAAGAATGAACATCGGAGAGCACAATCTTGGCAAACAAAATCCTCATATATGGGTTCTCCTTCATCATCTTTTGGTATCTGCAGGGAAACCGTGCAATAGTGAATAGATAACCTATTGAATTTTATTTGTCAAAAAATGCAGCATCTTAGTTCAGCATGAAATTGGGAGAAAAATTCTTGGAAAACAATATAATATTCTGCTTAAGCTTATCCCTAGACAATCGGATTAACTTGAAAGCTCAGCTCATATCTGTCATCTAATTTTACTCAATTACATCTCATATAACTCAATTGAAGTTCACAATTATCTACATGATTTATATAGGGGTAGAGCACAAATTACCAGTTAACTTGTTTTTTCTAATAAGCATTCAAAATTATGCCCACAAACTAAACTATTTTCAATATATCCCTTCTTTGGCTGGTGCTGTTTTCAATGTCTTGCAATTCTTCTACTCTCAATAGCTTATAGTAGCATCTAAACTCTTACCTTATCTGCTGATTCTAGACCAAGATGGTTCTCATGGAACCAGTCCTCACAGATGCAGCATTGAATCATCTCTCCTTGGTCCTCTCCATCAGGATCAGGATATGGTCTGTGACATGTACAGTACAAACCCTTGTAGTTCTGATTGTAATTGTTTCTATCATTCTCACTATCTTTATCTGCAAGTAGCTTGCAATGGTTATCACCAAACTTTGCATTCCCACAGTCACATCTGAATCTTCTTCTGGTCCATAATTCGACCACCTTGAGCACGACAAAATATGTGAGTACTACAGAAAAAGAATAATATTAAGTGCACTGAACAAGCATATTGGAAAACAACATGCAGAAACTATTGGGACTGTATATCCCAGAAAAAGTCTGCATGCAGATAGACAAACGACAACAAAAATAAATAAATACATAGCAATTAAAACCAGATCACACAACAATAATGCCTATTCTAAACGATTGATTTCTTCTGATGATAAAAGAATGCATAACACACAAATCCCAGCAACTGAGGATCTAGGATCTAAAGTATACAGAATACTTGAACAACACTACTAATAAAACTAAATATTCTCTGCTTGATTCCTAGGAATTGTAATTTTGATAATTATAAGTCACCAGAAAATAATCTAGAGTTACATTATAGCATGATGCCAAAAGTACAACGTTATCAATAAGAATACAAAAAATAAGAACCAGGTAAGTAAACTATCAGATAAGTAATAAAAGAACACGTGCAGCAGGATACCTGTCAACCTAAGTTGTTGAATCGTGAGACTTTTCTGGACATTAAACGTACCAGAATAATATTCTGAAATAAATCTCCTGTGGCTACACATCTGGGATTTGTGTTTTTAATGTTTAGTGTTCTAATTTGATCTTTTAGATTATTATAAGACCTAGACTGCTGATTAGTGAACTCTGAACTTATCTAGCTTGAGATTTTGGCTTGATCTTCTTGATACAGAAGCATGAATTAAATACAAATGATATGTTTAAAATTTTGAAATTTGCAATGGTTTTGTTTTGCATATGTATAGGTATATGACATTCTAAACTTAATTCTATTTTTCAGCTGCATATATAGATACATACATACATATATACACACGTACACATATACATACATACATACATATGTATACATATTTGTATGGATGTACCAAGAACATACCAACCCCCTACAAAAATTTCTGCCATACCAGCATTTAATACCCGTACCCGCTCCAGTTCCCAATTCGGCACCTTAGCCGTCAACGAATGCTGCTTGAATATCAATGTCAGCATATATTTGGCAAAAAGAAACAAAAAGCACCATAATAACATTTCTCCATTTTTGTGTATCACAACAGCTCCGACGTGACAAGCTCCACATGCATCTCTTGCTGACAAACTACTACAGTACTTTGTTTATAGCTAAATTTGATTTTCCAAAGTTTTTTGGTTGGGATAATTGTCTTAGAACTGGCTGGACACATTGCCAGTTAGCCAGTAAGAATCTCCACAGTGGACCATGTTGCTTTAAGTTATGAGAATCATTGGAATTTATTTCAATGGTTTTTTACTTTTTAGCCTGTTTTCATCTATGTTAGAGTGGAGTTTTTGCACATGCTTCTCTCACCTTCCTTTGTCACAACAATTTTCCTCTGAGACCTGTGTTTGTTGGCAAATCACTCTGTAAATCACGCTGCCCATCATGTTTGCAAAAATCGCAACTTCTCTGGTCTGCCCATTTTTTTAGAGCCAAAGCAAAGAGGGTTTTTATGTTTGCAGCCTGTGTACTTCAACACAGAAGTCACATTCTTCCACATTGTCGATGTTCTTCCCACAACCAATTTCCAAGAAGTGACAACATTCTGTGGTTTTCTTTAGTATTTCGATGCCATTTTGAGTTTTTCTACGTGAACATCCTGTTTAAATTGGTGCAGGGGTTTCTTTTTCCTGTTTGGCAGCACTATAACAGTCAACCCCTCGCTTTGCTTTTTGCAATTTTCTACATGGCTGCAGAAGCTAGATTTTCAAGATTTTCTGGACATTTTATTTCACGATCTTTGAACAAAATTGTCTGTAAATTTTCAACGTAAGGTTTTCACCAGTGCTAGGGTTGGATAAAAAATTTGTTGAATTTTGGTTTTACAATTTTTGAACAAAATTGTCTGGAATTTTTCAACCTAAGGTTTTCGCAAAAGTTCGGGTTGGAATAAAGTTTGTGGATTTTTGTTTTTCAGATTTTGGCTAGGGTTTTGCACAATTTTCCAAAATATTGTGGTCATGGGTTTTATTTTATTTTTTTAAAATTTTAAAAATATTATTGGGTTTATAAAATTTTTCTGCGAAAAATTATTGTTCAGTTCATTAATTTTTTCCAAAAACATTACTGTTGGATTTTTTTGGTCTTCTCCCAAAAATAATGTCTCGGTTTTCCAGTGATTTTTTCTGATAATAACATGACTGGTGTTACTGGCCTCAAAGTCTTTTTAATTTTTCCTTAGTTACCAGGTTTGTACCCACATGCCATGTACCAGGTTTGGGTACGCAACCAGTACAGGTACTCACTGGGTTCATCCACGATACTTAAATGCTTATTTGAATATTTTTACACTGTCAATTGGCATTTATTATTTATCTTTGGCTTTTGGCATTGATCAATGATCAAGTATCATACTACGAAATGATTTAGTTCTACGGTTCTGTACATTTCTCTTATTATTTAGTATATATTAATATGCATACACACACAAACACATACTGGGCTCTCGTATATGAATCCATCCTGAACTCGAACCAGTAACTCAGAGTTTTTCTGCAAACTATAATTATAGATGGTTTGGGAATTTTCTCCACAAAAATCATGGTTTCTTGTAGTCAGTTTTTGCTCGTAGTGCTCATCTGCAAACATTTTTGACAGTTTTATGAACAAAAACATGGCTGTCTTTCTCGAGTGCTGAATGGTTTGATTATTTACTCCACAAAATCAGGGTTTCAGTTTGAGAAGCTAAACTCGGTGTCCCTTCCTACAAGGAGATAAACTTTGTTACCCAACATCAGGTTATGCCTTCTATACATTAGCAACCAAAAGACCGTTAAATTATGTCTTTTGTAGGGTAGTTAAAACCTGTGTCACAAGCTTCGCCGAATTTTCAGCGTGAGGTTCAGAAAAGTTTGTATCAAATTCGTACGGTGAAAAGTAACTCGGCCGCCTTCTGAAACTGTATTATAACAATGCATTGTTTTAGAGTAAATCGCATTGGTTGTTTGACACCTAGGGCAAATATTTTCAGTGTTTCACGCTGCTTGCGAATTTTGACTGCTGGGAAATCTGTGTTATGCGCATTTCTGGCTGTGGCTTATGTCTGTCGGCATCACTGGAAATCTTCGTAGCTTGTGTACCCAGTGTTGCAGAAAATCTTCATTGCCCGTGGCTGCTGGCATTGCATTTCCTTGGTTGTGTTTGGTCAGGAATATCTCACTGCTCGAAACCTCTGGCGTCATCACTAGCCTAAGGTCGCACAAGTAGTCTGACTTTAATGTTTTAAAGATTTAACACAATGTATAGTTTAATTTTTTATTTAAGGTTTTTTTTTTTAATTTAGTTTTTGTGCCTTCCAACTTTTACATGTAAATTTAGGTTAGTTTTAATTTGTTCATGTATTAAAGATAAATTGTTTCAAGTTTATTTATTATTTTAAAAGTAAAAAATTAACACAAATATTTTCTTGTTTGAATATTTAGTATTTAGTACATTTTATTTATTATTAATATAACTTACTGATTAATCTATAAACAAGTAGTTTTATAGAGTTAGAATAAAAAATTAATATATTTTTATCTTTATGTTTTAAAAGATATAGTTTAATTATTATATTTTATTAGTTTGTATTTAAAGTTCGATATTTTAAAATAGAAACTAGTTTTATTTTAATTTAATTTTAATTTTTGTGATAGAATTTTAAATTATTTTCTTTTCTTTTTATGTTAATTAAAATAGTACAAGTGGCAATTGAAAGGTTCTTAAAAGATCAAATTCTAAAATCCCAAATATGTATATAGAAAACATCTCTGCAATCATCCTTTCACGTGTTTCTTATGGTTAACATTTGTTAAATGTAATATCTTTTTGTTATAATTTCAAATCTATTCTCTAATGTTAAACAATTTGAATAATTTATCATATATTTACTTTTCTTTCAAAATTATATAAGGTGAATTTAATGCCGAATTTTTTTTTATTTTTTTGACCTTGTCAAACATCGTCCAAACTTCATAGTTGTCAAACTCAAACTCGAACCTTGCGACTTAGGTTAAAACAATGACCATGAAGGGGGATATGAAATAATGTGATGTTTCTAATGGTCACCTAGATTGCTTTAGTAAGTTTCTTATTTTCTCTTACCGTTTACAGGTGTTTCATTTGAAACCATTGTGTAATCAAATAATCTGTTATAAACATAGCCTTTCCTCTATTTGCTTATTGTGTTGATTGGGCACTTTGTGATCCCTAAACATCCTGATTCTTTTGTTGCGCACTTTGTTGAGAACTCTGTTGTCCACTTCCATTCTTATGGTTGCCTTGTTTGTCCTCAGGTGCATCCCTTGAAGGATTTGGTATATTACTTGCATTGGGATGTGGAGGCGTATTGAAATTGTTTAGAGGTATGGAGGACGTGAAAGGTCCATCTTTCCTCTTATTGTTTCTTTGATAAAACCTTGCATTGCTAGTCGGTTGTTGAAATGTTTGGTTCCCACCCATTCATTGAACAACGTCACCCAAAGGTGGGAAAGAAAAATCTGACCCATTGTTATACCCATTTTGATCTATTACCTCACTAACTAGCCCGTTGGCTAACTCGGGAGGAAATCTCCCTTGTTGTTCTTCATATGCTTCAAATTCTAGTGGAAATGAAATCTCCTCAAAAGTCAAGCATTGATCATATCCTAAGGATGGGGCAATTTCATACCCCATGACCTTAATATCTTCCTGATTGATTGACTCATCTACTATGTTCTGAAACAAGTTGGGTGCCCTCTTGAACTCAGCACATCCTAACTCTGAATATTGATCAGTCTCATGGAATTTGCAATATTTAGACAAGACAGACTCAGCTAGAAATATTCTATCCACAGGCCTACTATCCCCTGAGGCTTGATTATCAAGTGGTGACACCACATTTCCATTATTTGAGCATGTGTTTCATGTCCTCTTTTGGTTAGACTAATTGATATATCCTTGATCTTGTGACTGGCCGCTATCTTGATGATTGTTATTTTGATTGTTCCTTTGATAACTACTACCTGGGTTATTTCTTTGATCGTCTTTGTCTTGATAGTTCCTTTGGTATCCACCCTCTAGATGATTTCTCTTATACCCTCCTTGACAACTTCCACCTTGATTTTGATAATTATTTCCTTGATTACCTCCTTCATTGTTCCTTTGGAAAGCTTGGAGTTGATTGTTTTGATTTCTCAAATAAGTAACTTTTGTAGATAGCTTCATGACTTGCTCGATCAATTCTTTCATTTCATCATTTTCTTCTTGTGTTCTCGTGGATGAACTTGCACTTTGCAGATAAACTGGCATTGGTGGTGGTGTCTAAGACAACGGAGGTCCCAAATGTACCACGAGCTGATTTGTATGTGTTTGGTATGTAAGTTGTGGAACTAGATTGTTCAGATACCTAGCACTTAGGGCTTCCATTCCTTGTTGGCCCAATTGCTTCCCTTTTTCAATTGCCTTAGTGTAAGCTCCATTCAACGTTGTGGGAGTGGGATTTGTCATCCTTGTAAACATAGTTGTCTAATTGACTAAGGCACTGTAATATGCTTCCAAAGCACCCACCTCTTGCATTGTGTAAGGGGCTCGCAATCTCGTGTAGGCCTTGTGGAAACAATTATTAAAGGAACTTATTGATTCTTTATCGTGTCTCCTAACATCCACAAATATCCTACGTAACTCCAATGGTGTGATGGGCATGACAAATTTTGCAATAAATGCTTCTTTAAGTTGAACCCATCCTGTTATAGATGACATCGGCAAGTTGACGAACTAGTAATAAAGTTCTTCCCCCAATGAGTAATGGAAAAGCCTACACACTACATCCTCGTGTAGAATCCTTCTGTTGCACAATGCATCTTCAAATACTCTAATATGCTCCTCTACTATACGATTGGTGTCATTAACAAAAATCTTGGAGTAAAATCCTGTCGGATTCTTTGGTAAGTCATGATATTGTTGAAACGAGATGGGTGAGGCATTGTTTTGAATCCATGGTGGTTAAGACATCGTTGCTTGATTTACTTGAGCTTGAACAAGCTTACTTGAGGAGCTAGCCAAACTTGAAATATTAGCTACCCAATGATTCCTTGCTTTCCTGTGAAATTGCAACTAAACTAAATCCTCCTATTGGTTTGGTGTAGATCTTAGTATCCTTTGCTTCTTATCTGATTGCAATTTCTCAAACCTTTCGAGGGAGAAAGACCCAATTCTTCTATCCGGCTTGACTACAGTTCAAACCCGACTGGTTTTCCTAATTTGAATTTTCCTCAAAAGCGCTCTGAAATTGTCGTTGTGCTTTCCTTTCTCTTTCAAGCTTCCTTTCTATCTCTCTTTGACATTCCAACCTTTTCTGAATTCTCCCTTGAATAACTTGTCTTTTCTTTTCCTCTTGATTTGATACGTCAATGGTGTCGAGATACTCTCTAGTATTCTCACTTTCCTCCCAAGCAATTGAGCACAAAGTGGCTACAATATGATCTTGAAGCGTTTCCCAAGTTGTTCTAGGTTGATTTGATCTAGGAAACACCATCCTTCTTCATGGTTAAATACCAACAAGTCCTCAAAAGGAAACACTATCATGCCCTCCTTCTCTACGCCAAATAATGTTGATGGCACAACAATGGAGGGTATGTCCACCAATAGTGTTTCTAATTTTCAAAGTTGTTCTAAGAATGAATTCCAAATCAGCCCTCCTTCTAGCAGCATATAATGTTGAGGTCAATTTTGTACCACCACATAACATATAGGAACTGAATACTTGATACAAAATATCAACCACTCAACCCTCTCTTGAAAAGTAAATACTCGTGAAGAACACGAGAAAAAACTCCAAGATTCCTTACAACTGTGGATAATAACTCAGTTATATTAATGTGATTTGTTGGTTAATCACGTAGGCGAGCTTAAATTCTTCTTTCAAGGATATCGAACTTTTATTGTGACGGTGATGAAATCTAGCTTTGCAATGTATACTAGTGCCAAATGATGTTGATGGTGATGATGGAGGGTTTGTTCACCAACAATGCTTTTAATTTTCTAACTTTCTTCTTGAATGAACTCTAACTACTAAACTACTTGCTTTACTTCTACTCCTATGAATGGAAAGATTAGCAAATGGATGGAGATTAAATCTGATGAAAACTTACCAACGGCGCTACCTCCATAGATGCAATGATTCAAGGGAAAAAGACTAGATTACCACGCAAGGCTTCCTAACAAGCTACTAGGATGCTAGTGGCCTAGTTTATAGAGCTCTACCAAACATCCGCTAGTATCACCATAAAACTATACATCTATTCTTACTCTTGCTTAACAACTTTCTTGAAATAAAATCCACTTTAACAATTTCAATGGAATTTAAGTTTAACTATTAGAAGTAGAAACCATGCAATAACACCAAGTGTTCTTAATCACCATGCAAGTCACAACAATGATAAGAGAAGCAATTTTGGTATTATCTTAAGCAACAATTTTCTTCAACCCTTTTAACTTTCTATTGGAAGTAGAAATCATGCAATAACACCAAGTGTTCTTAATCACCATGCAAGTCACAACAATGATAAAAGAAGCACTTTTAGTTTTATCTTAAGCAACAATTTCTTCAACCCTTTACAAGTGAGAGCAAGTGGCCTTATAGAGGGGCCAAAATTACAACCAACAATAGAGATTAAGAGGCAAAATCAAAGATCCAGATCGAATCCCAAAAACCCTAATTAGGGTTGCCACCCCATCGACCAATGAGAAGATGCCACCTCATCAATGAACCAATATAAGAAAAGGAAAAGTGGCAACCAATGAGAAGGCACCAAAATGGTAGCCAATTAGAATCAAACACCTACCCTACCCAAAACAAAGGAGAAATTGCCACTTGGGCTTACATCAAATGATCTTCTATTATAATTCTACCCTTTTCTTTCACCTTCTTAGCCAAGTCAATGAACTTGGCTAGCCTGTCGTTAACATCCTTCATGGGAGGGCAAGGCGTGTACTTCATCTTGAGCTCAGCTGAAGTCATCATGTTGTTCGTTGCTTTCAATGTCTTCTCATGATCCTTCTCATATTCTTTCACATATCCGATAAAGGCAATGTGGGAGGCAAGGGTGCCCAAATGTTTCTTCCTGATGACAACCTTCCCCAACTCATCCAATCTCGATCCAAACTCTATCTCATTGACGTTCTCCTCTTTGATATCCTCAGAATCAAGTTGAACCCCAACATTGCGCAACATGGTTGAAATGGAAGTGTCAATGCTTGGGCTGTGTTGTGCAATCTCATTTTGTATCTCTTCAAGTATCCTCAATCCGATGGTCAAGGCAACATACCAAGACTCCACCATACTCATTCCCCCTTCATCCACCAGCTTGGCTCTCTCCAAATATCTCTCTAGTAACCCAATAACTGCCCGTAGCCTGGGAATGGCTAAGTCCTTGACTGGAAGGAAATCCTTGCACTCCCCTTCAAATGTTCGGAATTTGTCTCTAATTGCCACCAATGACTTGAATGTCGAGAGAAAGGAAGACAAGAAATTTTGCCCATATTGAATTATATCACTGATCCAATCTTTGATTTCGTGCAGCTAAGTCGATATCTCTTCTATGTTGCTCCTGCTATCTTGCAGAAGGGCTGCTTGACACAACTATTGGATAGGTGGGCAATCTCTCCAATACTTGTTTTCGGCCTCCAACTTTACAATCCTCTTGTTCGCCTTCCTCAACCTTTCTCTAATTGAAACCATGCCTTCCTAGATCTCCTCACACTCCATGTCATCTGTGATTCTTCCCAAGTTATGCTCTACTATCTCATATTCTTAGGCCACAATCTCATCTGCTGCCTTGCTAAGCTTTGGTATAGCAATCTGAACACTTAGGTGACCCTCATCATCGCTCCTGATTACCTTTGCCACCGCTTTTGCAATTTGTTTTTGTTTCTCACTATCTTTCTTTTCCACTAACCTTTGAATATCTTCAACTGTTAAGACAGTCACCACCTCACCTCTTGGCATAAGCATTTGCCTTAACCATAGTGGTGCAATGCATCTCCCTAAATCTGGATTCGGTTCAACTAGCAAAGCATCACCAACAACCTCAGGCGCCTGGCATACTTCCTCAATATCAATTGGCCTATCCTCTTCTTCACTAGTGACTATCATATCATCTCCATGTTGGTTCTCCGAGAGATGAGAGTATTTGGTACTGTCACTATAACTACTTGATTCTAAATCAGAGCTCACCTCTACCAAGACCCTTTGTTTACTTGTATTAACCTCTTGGCTCCTAGCCCCAATTATGCTCTCCCTTGACAGTGTTGCATTTTGTCTCTTCGCTGGAGGCTCCTGACATTCTTTACTTTTCTCAACCTCCAAATTTCTCTTCTTACTCTTAATTGCTCTTTACAGCTGGCTACTGCCCCCACCCTTCTGTCTGACTGACTCTGCTAGACCTTCGTCCTCCAGTTTCGTCTTCTCATAAGTAAGGTGTACCTTTCGACTTTGTAATTGCCTTAACTTTTCATTGTACTATGACTCAGTGTCTAAATCAACTGTCCTTATAACTGCCTCTAAGGAAGGACCCTGATGATCATCCCAATCCACTGGACCCAATTTTGTTCCATCCATTATATCATAATCTTTTCTTAGCACATTTTCATCATCTTCCAGTTCATCGAGAATATCAAGGCCCCTCCATCTGATTGCCCCCATCATGCTCAATAACAACCTTCATCCTATGCATTGGCCCAAAAATCTTCTAAGGTAGGAATATGTTTGAATGTGTTTTCGTGAGATGCCTTGCTAAGACCATTAGGATCGAATCTCTGTCTTGCTCTATACCATCCTAGATGATACCACTCTTAACTCCTCTGCAGCTACAAAGGTGACAAGATTGGGGCACGTATCATTGCCTATTCCAAATGAGAAGGTAATCCCTGTCTCACCTTTAAGTTTCATCATCTTGTCATAATGCTCAAGTTGCCTAGCCAACTCCATCAAAACTATCTTGTCCGGTGGGTACCTTGGAAGTCCCTTGGGACAAACTATACTTCCTGCCACTCTAATATATGTGAATTGCGAAAATTGGATGAACCAATTCCCATACTTCTTAATTTTTTCTTCTGCTTCCGATGAGAGCCTCCTAGCAAGTGTCCCTTGTAATATTCTTACCGTATTCATGGTAAAGGCGTCATAAAACATCTTATAATCTTTCGTGTTATGCAAATGAAGCTGTGGATAGCACTCATGCACCAAACATTGCCCCGACCCATTATCAATTACTCCTAAGGCCTTAAATCCAAAATGTTCATATAGTCTCGCAATCAAATAGAAAAGATAGGATCCCATGTAGAATTGTTGTTGATTTTGCACTGTCCTAAGTTGCAACTCTAAATTTTCATTTGTAATTCTAGCCCAATCAAATTTTCTCTTTCCATTTTAAATTCCATCAATTAAATTGTACATCTAGTTCTCAAATTGCATACCTTGAGCCACGCTCATGATCCGACTGAGAAGCACAATAAGGTCGCCATGCTATGATTTGAAATCTAACTTGATGAGCTTTGACGAGTTGGTAACTCCCTTCTTGCCTTTGTGTAACCAATTCTGCTTTAGATGAATGAAGTTGTCCTCCTAATTATCCTGAAAGAACTTGGTCGCTTGATCCATGATTACCACTGTCATGCCTTTATACTGGGGAATATTAAATACTTCTTTGACCACTTGTCCACTGATGTCAAACAACACTCTCTTCCCTTCATCAAAAATGATGGACTTGATCACAATATCAAACCAGGATGCACACTCCATTGCTAATTCCAGGCAAGGAAAGGTAAGAGGGAAAGTCATCGCTTGTACAATTCCACCCTTGTAGATCTTCTTAGCCATCAGGGATTGTCCTTCCTTCAATCTATCCTTCAACTATACCATGTTCACCGTACCGATATTTGTGTCACTTATTCACCTCACTTTCGGAAAGAAGGTGGTCTTAAGCATCATTTTTCCCTGTCTTTTTTGGTATTTGTTCCCTTTGGGTTCTTGCTTACACTAACATCTACCATCCTAAACACTTATTTTTGCCCCTTCGTTCTAAATGATATGGACTAGACTTATCAATCTCCAAACTTCATTCCTAGGGGTAGGACTACCACTTATTTCTGCCTCTTCATTACCTTAGGATAGACTACACCTATATCTCCCAACTTCAATCCTAGGGTGGTCTAGCTTATTTCTGCCTCTCCAAGTGTCCTATCATGAAATCTACACTTATATCTCCCAACTTCAGCCTATCAATGGAAACGATGAAGTGGTGGATGAAAAGTACAAGAAAAAGGTAAGGGGAATGAACCAAAGCAAGAACAAGGAACAAAATCCGCCTTTAAAACCAATCTTCACCTCTGAAAATGAATGAGAATCTTACCTTAAATCTACCTTCTACCAACAATCGGGCCTCTTCAAATTCAGATCTAATCTCAGAAATTTCAATCCTCCCTGCAAATAATGAATCTCTAACAAATGGATTACTTGCAAAAATTTGCCCCTTTCATCAAATTTCGACCTCCTTGCCAAAATCGTCCAACTTGAAGGAAAATCGCCGCCCTAGGGCAAAAAAGTCCGCCTCAAATCAGAATTCCCTCCATCTAAGATTGCCTACACTTGCCAAAAATCAAATCTCAAATCACCTTGCCTCTCCACCAAATAAAATCGTCATAGCTGGAGGAAAAAATCGCTCAAAATCTTGCAAAAGTAAGATCTTCTCCAAATTCGCCTTAGGGCAAAAATCGCCCATCCAAGGAAGAAATTGCTGCCAAGGACAAATTCACCCCTTTAAAAGAAAATCGCTCAACCAAGGAAGAAGAGGTGGGAATGAATGAGAAATAAGACAAGGGAAGCCCCTCCTTATATCCTTCTGTTGACCTCCAGAGTGGGCCAACTTGCCTGGAGGGAAACAAAATTTAAGTTAAACCCCCCAAAGATGGCCCAATTTTAAATAAAACATGAAAATAACTAATCCCTATAGCGAAATTGGCCCATTTAATTGCCAATTTGACCCAGAATTGCAAAATAGAAACAAGGTAAGCCTAGGAGATGACAAAAAAATTCATTTAACAACATTTTGGCAATTAAAATGTCATTAAATTCAAATCTAGCAAGCCAAAAGCAATTTTCAATTCCAAATTACCAATTTCCTTTAACATTTCTAAAATCCTCCAAGCAAAATTTCAACCAAATTAATGAGATTTTGCAATTTAATCCAATTTCAATTTTGCAATGCAATTTCAATTTTTTAACAAAAATAAATCCTTTTCCTAGCAATCGAAATTCAAGCTCTAAATCCAATTTCACTATCAAAATTTATTTTCACCAAAAAATTTCAAAATTTTCCAACACGACTAAATCCAAAAAAACATTTTGAAAATGCTCAAGCTTATACAATTATATCAAATTTTCAAAATCCATCAAGTCCAAAATTCGCAAATTTGTGCTGCCAGATATTATTTTAACCCTCGAAAAAAAAAGTTCTTGAAACCTGCTAGGCCTAAGGATGAAATTACATGTTCCGAAAAATCAAGTTTCGTACTAGGTGAAAACAAACCAAATCCCCCCTGGCCCGAAGGCGTCCAAAGTGTAAATCACCAATTCAATAAGCTCTAGACAACTCCAAATTTTGCTAAGGCAACCGAAATATTCACAACATCTATAAACGTTGCCAAGGCTTGCCCAAAAAAGGGGGGCCCCAAAATTTTTGGGGCGATGGTGTGAAAACCTCACAACATCTCCCTCCTAGGGGAATGTTTAATTCTCTGTCAACTTGATGCCATGTCACTATCCATCATGTAGGAGAAGTACAAAATCCTGTAATAAGGTAACAATTCACTTTGGAAGATTACTGACTAGTCAGTGCAACGTTAAAAGCAGCAACCAGCATATTCAGAGATAGCGACTATCTGTTAAAGATTAAACAGCGATCCTAAGATGTAGATGATATGGATTAATTAATAATTCACAACAACATTCAGGTGGCAATTTTTAAGAAGATAAGATTTAATTTAAGAACCATGGAGAGGCGCATGCAATAGCTGTCATTCCTTGAAGAGGTGTCGCCTAAGGGTCACAACCCTCTGTTAACTTCTTAGATCTCTGCAAATGTACTAACGATTGCCATTGTAATTTACCCTTCCATCCAATATTCCAACTCAATGCTTCCCTCAAGTTATAAGCACATTTTTGTGAAAGCGATACCAAACTGGTCAAACAGAGGTACCTTCACAGATTTAGCGTAGGTTGTGTTCCAATCTTCATCAAGGACAAAGACCATACGGAAAATGATCAATCCTGTACAAAATGGCATTGATCCTGTGGTTCAAAACAAACATCACTGTCGTGCCGGCAGTCTTCTTGCTAGCGTGACATCCCAATTGGCCCCTCTCTAACTTACAGTCCAAGCATGGCATGTGGGTGGCCTCTATTCAACAACAATCAAACAACACTTGATCGTCTTTCCAATATATCAATAGGCCACAATTATTATTGCCAATCTTCTAGTATTATCAGTTTCTAACATTTGCAGTCTTGCTCTGATACCATGTTAACTGTTTAGATCTCCGCAAATGTACTAACAATTGCCATTGTAATTGATTGTGTTCCAAATGCATATTGAATGACTTATAAATATGAGAGGAAGAGACATGTCTCACGAAGAGACATGTTTCTTGTGGTTAATCATCATTAGATATAAATAATATATAATATAATAAGTATATATAAAATATATAACTAAATGATGATTTACCAACAACAATGAAACTCATGATCGAATCAATCTGAATGTAACTACAAACTTAACACCCTCCACCAAGATTGAGAGATAATTAAGGGGCATGGAATCAGAAAGCAAACAATCAATCCATACAAGAAATAGCAACCCTCGTAGAAAGCAGACAATGCCCACCAATAAAGAGACAGATTGAACCATTCAAAAGAAAGAAGCATCAAAGAACATGAATGCGATTCAAGTTAACCAGCAGTAAAGGAAAACACCGATTCAGATCAGATAAGGCATATCAAGATGGATTCATGCAACTACAGCAATCAAGTAAAGAACATAAAATACAGATCAAAGAAAGACCGTTGTTGAGCAGCAAATGCATACAAGTATCAGACAACAGATAAGATCTTGATTCATTATATTAAACAGACAATAGCATTAATAATTTTCTGTATGGATTTAAATTGGGCTTTATCTTGTTGAAAAGGGCAGCTGACTTAGTAAAGATGTATCTCTAACCTAAGTCACAAGGTTGGAGTTCAAGTTCGAGTTCAACAACTATGAAGTTAGGATGAAGTTTGACAAGGTCAAAAAAATCGGCATTAAATTCGAATTATATAATTTTGAAAGAAAAATGAGTATATGATAACTTATCCAAATAGTTTAACATCAAAGCCTAGATTTGAAATTATAACAAAAAGATATTAAATTTAACAAATGTTAACCATAAGAAACATGTGAAAGGATGATTATAGAGATGTTTTTTATATACATATTTCGGATTTCAGAATTTGATCTTTTAAGAACCTTTCAATTGCCACTTGTACTATTTTAATTAACATAAAAATAAAATAAAATATTTTAAAATTCTATCACAAACTTTATAATTAAATTAAAAAAACTAGCTTCTATTTTAAAATATCGAACTTTAAATACAAACTAATAAAATATAATAATTAAACTATATCTTTTAAAACATAAAGATAAAAATAGCCAGTAGTGGCATGTTGTGATGGTTAAGTTGTTGCATTGTTATCCTTGCCATCAAGGTTCAAATCTAATGGGGATAAGGTCCCCCATTTGTGGCCTCACTGGTTCATAGCTCCAGGTCAAAGCGTTTACCCCTCTTTATTAAAAAAATAAATATAGATAAAAATATATTTATTTTTTATTTTGACTTTATAAAACTACTTTTTAATAGATTAATCAATAAATTATATTAATAATAAATAAAATGCACTAAATATTAAATATTCAAACAAAAAAATGTGTTAATTTTTTACTTTTAAAATAATGAATAAACTTGAAACAATTTATCATTAATACATGAACAAATTAAAACCTAACCTAAATTTACATGTAAAAGTTCAAAGGCACAAAAACTAAATTTAAAAAAAAAAACCTAAAATTTAAAAATTAAACTATAAATTGTGTTAAACGATTAAAACATTAAAGTCAAACTACTTGTGCGACCTTCGGCTAATATGGCGCCAAAGATTTCGAGCAATGAGATATTCCTGACCAAAGACAACCAAGCAAATGCAACGCCAACAGCCACAGGCGATGAAGATTTTCTACAACACCGGGTACACAAGCTACAAAGATTTCCAACAATGTCGACACACAAGCCACAGCCAGAAATGCGCACAACACAGATTTCCCAACAGTCGAAATTCGCAAGCAACATGAAACACTGAAAATATTTGTCCTAGGTGTCAAACCAACAATGCAATTTACTCTAAAACAATGCATTATTATAATACAGTTTCAGAAGGTGGCCGAGTTACTTTTCACCATACAAATTTGACACAAACTTTTCCGAACTTCATTATTTTTTCACAGATTCGTCGAATTCCAAACCCCATGCCGAAAATTCAACAAACCTTGTGACACAGTCTCTAACCATATCACATCTCTTGCTTTTATCGAATTTGTGATTCTAAAACAAATTCTAGGACAAATCCCAAATGGGGACATTATAGTTACACAAGGTCAAGTGGTAGACATGTCTACAATTGGCTTGGAACTTATAGATAGCACCAACCATAATATACAAACCCGATAAGTACTCGAAATTTTTTTGCTGTCAAGTTTTCTCCATGTTTATAGAGAAATTTTAAAGGCAGTTTAAAGAAGATATTTTCCAAGATTTTGGATTTGCATCTAGGTAATTCCAATCAGTATTGCAGCACTTTTTGCCCAAATATGGATATCAGAAATTACGCTTCAACATGAATAAACAATTAAACTCGATAGTAACAATAAGCAACCCACAAAGAAACTCAGAAGACCATATTTTGTTAATTAGGGAAACCCTAACCAAGGGAAAACCCTGATGGAGATGGTACACACAAAATGATCCACTAATCAGACATACCTTGTGAAAGGGGTTGACCCTATTAGAAGTTTATTACATACATATAGTGTATCAGTCCTTGTTAGAGGACTAGACCTTGCTAGAGGCCTCAACCCTGTTAGGAGTTGTATCATTGCACTTATGACAATATATAACTATACAAGTAGTATTAAGAATTATCAAAACTTTGCCTATGCTGATATCTCAAAAATCTGATTAGTCACTTGTTGTTCCTTGCATCTGATTTTACCCATATACCTCTACTCTACTCTGATCATCAAAATACAATCTTTCCAACATAAACAAAGCCCACACATAGCAATCATCACTTAGCATAAGCATTGGCAACTTTGCTCAAGAAAACACTCTGCCTTTATACCCTTTTCCTTAAGTTTCCTGTCCACTCAGCCTTGTACATTAGCAATACGTTTCCATAACTTAATATCTACTAGGTGAGGCTTAACATCTAGGACGTCGTCCCTTCATTACTAAGTCCTTGAATTGACAAGTCAATTCAATTCCTTAGCCAAAATGATCAAGTTGTCCTGTGTACTCTACCTCTGCAATATCAAACAGTAAACTGGTTTTCTATACAAAACTTGTGCCAACTGCAAAACTAACATAAGCAGTCATAGATGTATTATGTAGCCTCAGCACGCTACCAAATTCTAAAATTGTAGTTCTGTAGGTGCTCCGAGTGATGCTGACTGACAAACAATATGATTGTGCACAATTTTCCTGGGTTACACACTTTTCTTCACTATAAATACAAATCCATATTTTTACTATAAGCCAACTTAACCTTGTATAATGCTGTTATTAATCACAACATCCATGATCTTACCTCAGCCCACTTGCCAACAATCTCCCCCTTTGGCATTGATGGTAACATTTGCGAAAAATTGGCTATATCCCAAAAAGATATCAAAATTTGCAAGATTTTGAATTCATAAATGATTACTATTTTTAGCCTGTCAACTGTAATTATTTATTGACGTGAATTGATTCGATTTATCTAATATTGGGGATTACACTGATGTAAATCATTTTTTCTAAATTATCCTCTTCTTAATAGGACTTTAACTTTAAATTCTATATAATTATGTATTTGAATACAACTATATTTTTTCTAATTTGATATATTTGCTACTTAATCAAATTTACACAATGTAAATCATTTTTTCTACATTATCCTTTTCTTAATAAGGATTTATATTTTAGGGCAAAGAGATGATATTATTATCATATATTTATCAAATATTTAATAAACTTTAATTTTAAATTCTATATAATTATATATTTGAATGCAAATATACTTTTTCCAATTTACTATATTTGCCACTTAATTAATTTTGCACAAAGGTGATCCTCGTGCAAAACCACTATAGAGAATTGTGAGTTTTCCTCCAATTTTAGGCCTAGAGGGTTTTCATCCTCAAATTATCTGAATCATGGTTAACTTGAGTGGCTTCATAACTGTTTATGTTACTTAATCATGGTTAAATTCACTAACCTCATAACATGCAACTAGTACCAAGAGTAAAACTTAAAATCTAATACCCTCTTCCTAAATTATTGAAACCATGATGCTCGCAAAACTGGCCTTTGGCCTCCAATGCTCTTCCACCTCTAGAAGCAACAAGACTATCATCAATCTACAAGGCTAGGGTACCAATTGTCCAAGCTCTTGCTAGATCTCAAAGTATCTCGAGACTCCCCAATCTAGACTTGATACATCAAAAATTAGACATCATATTCCCACCATATTTATAAACAGAAACATTGCAAAGTCAAAAGGAGCTGACTAGGTGATTGATAGGGGGAACAACCTGAAAATGGTAGACTAATTTACAGTTTAAACTAAAATTATTTATACAATTAATGTTGCCCTGAGGCCAACCCCTCCCCCCTTATAATAGACAATGGCATATTTTAAAAGCAGTACCTCTAGGAGGAAGATCGTGATAGACAACAATAACAATCTATGCAATTAAGTTAAGAAGCCTTGGACAGACAGCAGTAATTTCTAAAATAAAAGAGTACAATTAAAATTGAGAGGTTGGGAGTCCAATAGACAGCAATTATCTCCAGAAAAAGGGAGTGATTCAGAAATAAAATACAATGCATTAAACAAACAGTGATCATGATTCATCCTCCAAACAGGTGCGACATAGACCAAGTTAACTAAAAAGCACGATCTAGAAATGTGAATGAGCAAGAGGAAGCGATGCCTCCAGCTGATGAAGGAATATGTTACTGCAAGAGTCATGACCCTTCCAACTCAAGGAAGGAGTATATATGTGTCAAGGGTGGAATTCAAGAAGACCATGGATGAAGACAACAGATACACATCAATCGGCAGCAGAAACCACATAAGCAGAGAAAATTGAATAAGGCACGGCAGCGAATAAGATAGCAGAAGCCATCAGATATACAGCACACACAATCAGAAGCAGCAGAAAACAGAATCAATCAAGACAGAAGAAACATTACGATATTTCATTATTTGATAATTGAGTCATTACACATGGAGATGTAGACTCCTCGTATAGAGAAGTAATTGAGAGTGAAAATAGACATCTAACAGGAAAGATTCTATGTTACATTACTGAGAAAATAGAAATTACCTAATAAACTAAATAATAAACAAAATAAGCCAAAATGACCACTAATATAGCATTAATTACTTTATTACCCTTCCTAAGTGATCATTTTGGTAACTGCCCAGATGGGGAAAAAATTCAAGTCATTTGGCAATGAATGCATAGAAGACAGACAACTCCTCAGAAGCTCTGTGACATGAGCCTGCTGCGAGCCCCCCTAGTTGGACTTCTAAACAGCCAACTGCTTTCTTCAAAACCTCCAGACATGACCAAGAATCCCACAATAATGACAGGTGATATGCTCCTTGGAACCCTCCTCAATTGTACGTTGTCCTTTCTGCTGAGTGGACACACCTTTGTATTTATCTACGGGAGCAAATACTTGTTCTGCACTATGTCACTAGTCCTACCAAACTGATGTCTCCACCTAACTTGCTACAATAACTTATTGCATGATACAGGAGCATCTTAGGCAGGCTTGCAATCCTGCACGTTTGGAGGGATTTTGGCTTAAAGTTGTGGAGTTCGGTAGATACTTGTGCTCGGCATGGTCCTTGGAACTCGGCATGGTCTCTAGAACTCAGCATGGTCTGTGGAACTCGGCATGGTCTCTAGAGCTTGGCAATGCTTGGGATTTTATTGGTGTTTGGCTTGCTTTTGTTGACACTCGGCTTGCTCTTGGTTTATGTTAGTGTCGAGTTGTTTGTGAGCCGATTTTTGGCATTTAATTTATGTATGTGTATTTAATTTAGTGTTGTAGCTGACTTGTGCCTTGACCTATATTTAATGTAAAGGATTTAATTTAGTTTGTAATGAGTTGGGCCGACTTGTGGCTTAGTTGGGTATAAGTAAGGGGTCTTGTAGAATCTTTTGGCATGATGATTATTAATTCATCTTGGAGAAGGGGATGAGGAGTAGATGCGAATTTTGAAGAGCTAGGGCTGCGGCTTGAAAACCAGAGGATTGCTTGGTGGACCTTAGGGCACAAGTGTGGATTCTTCTTGTTGTTCTCATCCAGTTGTGGATTTGGACTAGCCGGAATTGGTGTGTGGTAATTGGATCTTGTGGGATCTTGTAGAACTGGTATTGTAATTGATGTTTGTATTTGGCCCTAACTCGAAAGGCCTTACAGTCGAGCATATTGTATTTAATCAATTATTTATGAATAAAGAAGTTGTGATTTGGTATCATATCTTGTCTTGTTGTTGCTTAGTTGTATTATTTCCGCTATGTGGTTGTTTGTTGGGTGCTAGGACATCTCCTTTGGGGATTCTCCTGCCTTGCACTGCTTCAGGTGGTATCAAAGCGAAGGTTGTTCATGAGTGTGTAGACAAATCGCCAAAGTTGTAGCAATTTGCACCAGGATCTTGGGTTGGGAAGGTTGATCTTGTGGAGTTGATTGATCTTCTGGATTGGTGGAACTATTGCTTAGGGTCTACGAAAATTTTGGAAGATGTCTCCAAGAAGATTGGACCCTAGGGCAATTGATGATCTTAGTGATGTTGTGGAAGAAAGGATCTCAGAAAAGATTAGAGCAAAATTCAGATCTGAGATTTGCATTGATGAAGAGTGACATGATTGCTTAAATTGTAAGCGCTTTAGGTGGTGTACCTAGGCATGTGGGTACTAAAGGTACTTATGAGGAAGTTGCTGAAGACTTTGAAGTTGTTGGATCTTGTGGTGAGGACAGAACTGATCATGTGGAGAGACCTATTGGAACTAGGGCTAGTCAGTTTGCTAGACCTGGATCTCAATTGAAGTTGAAGCATAAGATGGAGGTTTTTAATTTTTCAGGACTTCTGAAGACCTGATTGATTGGATTGGTGAATTGGAAGACTACTTTGAGCTTGAGGATATCGAGGACCCACTCAAAGTGAGATTGGCACAAACTAAGTTTGAAGGACATGCTGCTCCTTGATCGAAAGAACTACAAAGAGACAGAGAAGAAGAAGGTCAAATGAAGATCTCTAGATGAAGAATGATGGTGACTAAGTTGAAAGCTAAGTTCATTCATGTTCATTATAAACTTGAGTTGTTTAAAAGGTTGGAGAATCTGAAACAGAAAGATATGTCTGTGAAGGATTATACCAAGGAGTTCTACAAGTTGACTATTCGGTTTGGTCATAGAGAATTGTCAAAGGAAAGGTAGCTCGGTACATTAATAGTTTGAGATTCAATATTTAGGATGAGGTTGGTATACTAAACATTTCTTCAGTTGAGGATGCTTATCAATATGCTCTGAAGGCAGAAGATAAGTTGAAGAGGAAAAGTCAAGGTAATGCTAGAGGGAAGGAGAAACAAGATAGCTCAGCACAAGCTAAACCGAGTGTAGAAGGTGAACCAAAACCTATTGAGCAAAAAAGAACAAGTGGAGGTGGATTCAGAGGTAATTGTTTCAAATGTGCTAAAGAAGGGCATAGATCTTTTGAACGTCCGATTGGTAGGACAACTGTTATTGTGAATGAGGTTGTAGTCCAAGACAGTCAAATTGAGCAAGGAGAGAGTTTACTGGCTCGGCGAGTACTGGTTGGTCAGAGGACATTGGATTCTTGTCAAAGGACTAGTTTATTCAGGATTTGTTGCAAGTCTGGTGGTAAAATCTGCAAGGTGATTGTGGATGATGGTAGTACAGATAACCTTGTTGCTAAGGAGATGGTTTAGAAACTTGGCTTGAAGAGAGTGAGACATCCTTATCCTTACAGGATTGGCTGGTTGCAAGGTAAGCATGCTTTGGAAGTGAGGGAGCAGTGCCTTGTTGATTTCCAAATTGGGCAGTATAAGGATCAAATGTTGTGTGATATTGTGGACATGAATAGTTGTCATGTGTTAATAGACCTTGGTAGTATGATTACAAGGTTGTGCATGATTGTGTCAAGAATGTGTTTACTATTGAGAAAGGTGGCAAGAAGTTTTCCCTAATTCCTTTACAGAATGAAGAACTCAGTAGAAGGAACTTGAGTATTGGCAGTCGAGTTGAGTTGACAAATTCTGAGAAGGTTGGAGATCAACATGGAAGGTAGACTTGTAGCACACAGAAGATGGATGTCAAGAAGCAAAAGAAGAAGAAGGGAAAGAGCATACAAGTTGAAGACTTCGAGGATATGTATGTGAAGAACCAATTTGGGGTTTATATGCTGAATCCCATAAGATGTTCTTCAAGTTACTAGAACATCTTTTCCAACCTAGGGTGTCCGATGCAGGAGCATCCTAGGCTTGCTTGCAATTCTGCATGTTTGGAGGGATTTTGGCTTAAAGTTGTGGAGCTCGGTAGATACTAGTGCTCAACATGATCTCTGGAACTCGACATGGTCTCTAGAACTCGGCATGGTCTCTGGAGCTCGGCAATGCTTGGGAATTTACTGGTGTTCAGCTTGGTTTTGTTGACACTCGGCTTGTCTTGGTTTCTATTAGTGTCGAGTTGTCTATGAGACAACTTTTGGCATTTAATTTATGTATGGGTATTTAATTTAGTGTTGTAGCCAACTTGTGGCTCGATCTATATTTAATGCAAGGGATTTAATTTAGTCTGTAATGAGTTGGGCCGACTTGTGACTTAGTTGGGTATAAGTAAGGGGTCTTGTAGAGTCTTTTGGCATGATGATTAATCATCCAGCTTGGAGAAGGGGATGGGAGTAGATGCAAATTTTGAAGAGCTAGGCCTACAGCTTGAGAACCAAAGGATTGCTTGGTGGACCTCAAGGCACAAGTGTGGATTCTTCTTGTTGTTCTTATCCAATTGTGGATCTGGACTAGTTGGAATTGGTGTGTGGTAATTGGATCTTGTAGGATCTTACAGAACTAATATTGTAATTGTTGTTTGTATTTGGCCCTAACCCGGAAGCCCTTATAGCTGGGCATATTGTATGTAATCAGTTATTTGTGATTAATGAAGTTGTGATTTGGTATTAGATCTTGTCTTGTTGTTGCTTTGCTGTATTATTTCTGTTGGGTGGTTGTTTGCTGGGGGCTACGACATTTCCTTTGGGGATTCCCCTGCCTTGCACTATGTCATTACACAACACCAAAAAACTTCTAGTCAACATCACTGGAGGTAATGTTGAGTGTCTCAAATAAGTGTTTGTAGGATCTTGGCAGACTTCAATATAATCAACACCATGTCCTCCTCCATGCAAGCAATAGCCTCCGATTGATTGTATATATCCTTGGTCTTCATAAGATCCTTCTACAAAGCCATTTTCTCATCATCCATTATAACAAAAAACAACATATTCTTCAAAAAGAAAGCTCAACTTCTATCTGGCATTTCATAGAGACTTTGCAAGTGCCCCCAAATTTTTGTAGTAGGCTTCCTAGATCGTACTTCTAAAAACATCTCACCGCCAATGGATAACTTGAGCAACATAATTGTTTCACAATTACAATCAACACACTTGTGCTAATCTTTGTGCACCACGATAGAGCGAATATTATGAGCGTTTCAAAGTTACACTCGTCATACTTGTTTAATCTTTGTGCACCATTATAGGGCAAGTAATGTTACGCAGAACAATCTGATCTAAGCACAAGTACTCAAAAATTGAGAGCATCCTTTGCTTCCAAACATTGCAATATCAATCATTGAACCGTTGATTGCCTTTCAACACGATGTTGGTTAACAATACCATGCCTCCCATTTTCTTATGCACAACAAACAAGGCAAAATTGAGCTTCAAAAGAGTCATTTAATGTCAGAAATTAGCCAAATCCTTGCTTAATAACCCTATAGATGGTGCAACACTTTTCAAACCCACAATTTTGTGAATAAAATTAAGAAGAAATTTGGCACAAATTCTTAGGTTTGGCACACTAAGTTTTGAAAATTATTAGAAACTCAAAAAATCTTTTGCAAACATCGTAGAAAAATTAACAGCGAAACCCTTTCACAGAGAAAGGAAATTGCAAGCAATGAAGAAACAGTCAGTTTTTGTTTTGTTAGTTGTCGAACAAAAGAAATCCACGAGCCTCGAAAATAGTCTTGAAAACAAATGTGAAGCTCACAAAACCAAAGCAAACGAATTGGCCACATAACCCGAACACGGATTGCAAGTCAAAATTCTTTGCGAGAATGATAGGTCATCACACAGAGAAAAAAAAATGATACCCATAAATTGAAGTTTTCAAAATGCACAAGGAAAAAAACAAATATGTGAACTGTGAAAACTCCAGAAAAAAACACTAAATCTAGGTAGAGAATCAGGATATTTCCGAAAAACTTCCAGAAAAAAAAAACTGCAAAAATTACACACAGGAGAAAAATGATCCTACGTGTTGGAATTTCACATAAAAGAAATTACCAGCAACAAGACAAAAAAAATCAAGTAGATAAAATGCACCCCTTATGCAAGAGAGGCGCACCTATAAATTGTTGTGACAGCAACGAAAATGCAGATTCTTGAACCCACAATTCTGTAAAAGCAAGGGAAAAAACCTTGAAAATTTTAAACAATCCCAAAAAACTTCTAGCAAAAAATATCAACGTAAAGATCACAGATTTCAAAAGATACCAAAAGATCGTTTTGCTCTGATACCATATTACAATATTTCATTATTTGATAATTGAGTCATTACAAATGGAGATGCAGTCTCCTTATATAAAAAAGTAATTGAGGGCAAAAATTAAAATTTTCTAAACAACAAACAAGAAAGATTCTTAAGTTATCTTAGTAAGAAAACAGAATTACCTAATAAAGTAAATAGGCCTAAATAACCACCTGTTTAACATTAATCACTTTATTAAGATATACAAAAAATAAGCAACAAAGATAATCATCAACAGCAGTGTAATCTCCAACAAATCAACTTGTGATAATACCGTCAAACATAATAGCATAAGGGAATAACTGTACTCCTTGTACACATTCGAGTGGATGTGAATGTCAATATATTTTGCAAACTATCACTAATATATCTATATGCCTATAATAGACATATGTAATGTAAATGAATATTTACATCTATACAATTGGCAAATATCATACACCTTTAATAGTCAACAAAATTAAGGAAGTGCAAGGAGGGGGAACGGATTAGGTCCACCACCTCATGAGACAGGTTGATAGCCACATGAGGCCAAGAAGCACAAAGATTCTGTTCTTGGGCCTAGGGTCAAGTCAAAGGCTTCCCTTAGAGCCTATATGGGTTAGTTATTGAGGTAACTAAGAAAGGGATCCTCAATCATTAAGGGAAGAATGTTGTAATGAAGGGGAGCAGTCTACAAGCTCAACTAAGAACATTGCTTCATAGTAATGGTTGAGACCAAATAAGGCCAAGGATGGAAGAGTTTCTAAGCTTGGGCCTCAAGACAAAATTAATTAGGGAACCTCATCATGTCCATCCTATCTCAACCCTCATTACAGTTAAGACAATAAGAATTATTTTCTATAAATGTACTTCTCTCTTAACCCTAAAAATGAATGTATTACATGTATTATGATTATATTATTATCTAGTTTGATTGTGGGTTCTAAGACAAGCCTATCTCATCTTATTTCTAGGCTAGGGTTACATATCTAACCATTATTTGTTCCTTGTTTCATTTGGAACTTTTCGAATTTAGAGCAGATTACAAGGCAATCTAGGCAAGGGATATTACATTAGAGTGGCCTAGATGCAATCAAAGAGAATTTAAAACTAAATATTGTGTTATGGTAAATCAATATTGTTGTAGTTGTATTAAACAAAGAAGATGCAAACTCCTTATATAGATTTATAAAGACAATATTTCTAAAAGAAACAATCGTGAATTAAAGACGAAAAATAAAACTACTTAATAAAGAAAAGACTAACTAATATAACCATTAAAGAAACATTATATTATTCCAATACCCTCCCTTAATGACCATTGTCTCACTGTTGTCTTTTGGTCACAAATTCTTCAAAACATTTTGTTGCAACTGAGATATATTGTGATTGTTTGTCACACTAGCCTCATTCCTCATGGAACCCCTATTCATCCCCTATTTTTTGTGGATGGAGCAATGCTTAATAAAAATCCTCTATGGAATCCCCCACCATGCCCAGAGCTAATTTCAAGGCACATCATGGATGGTCAAACCAAGTAAAATCCAACATAGGTCCAAAACTCCACCTTGTCCCCACTATTCGGCGCATATAACCATGTGTCATGGATTTTGTGTGTGACATGTAAAATCTGTGAGGCCCTTCAAAATGCGCTGAAGAGAAAGTAGAAAGTGCATATTTTACAGTGTTATGGATTCATTCCAAGACAAGAAAACCCACAATCTTCCCAAAACCCCAATGCCTGTGCAATCTGGAGCACAGCTCAACGCATATTTGGACGACAAGTCAACGCAAGACAAAATCCTCAACCCCCTAAAACCTTACTCTCCTCAAGCCTGGGAACGCATTTTTGCATGCTTCAAGGAAAACATCAAAGGGATTAAAATCCCTTCCTGAGTCTAAACTGCACTCTTCGTAGTTGGAGTGCATTTCCACCCGCATTGCAAATCCTCATCCAAAGAAGTGGAATCCACGATCTACTAAAAATCTTGCCAGCGCTTTTTTCGCGTTCACAATCCCTATGGGTCACAAATTTTGTTCAAAGCAAATAGATTGCGCAACCACCTAAAAAACTCACTTTCTCAAATTGTTGAGTGCAATTTTCACCATGTTGTGGATTTTGTCTGTTGTGGTATAATCCACGACAATGGTAAAACCCCACATTGTCCTCACTATTGGGCGCAAAATGGATTATGTCATGGAATTTTGGAATCATGGATAAAATCCATGAAGCAGGGAAAGTGCACTGGAGTACATATTCACATTGGTCGAGGAAAGTTTGAAGGATAGAAATTCCCACACATCCAAATCCCCACCTCTTCCAAAATCAGGTGGCAATAAAATAAGATTCAGGA
Organism: Cupressus sempervirens; assembly: GCA_028749045.1. Classification (NCBI taxonomy): domain Eukaryota; kingdom Viridiplantae; phylum Streptophyta; class Pinopsida; order Cupressales; family Cupressaceae; genus Cupressus; species Cupressus sempervirens. Next base: position 10,021,636 of record CM053792.1, read on the forward strand.
AAAAATTGAGATAATTGAAAATTTTGGAAATTTCAAAAAAACCCTTAGACATAGAAAAATTTCTAAAAATCCTAAATGTTGTGAAATTCTCTAAAGACATGAAAGGGTGACAATTTGAAAATTTTGAAAAGCTTGTAAAGCAGTATCTTGTGAAAATTACAAATCAAGAAAATTGGAAAATGTTTAATGGAAGAAAATCAATTGAAAAGTGAAAAAGCAAAAAATTGGAGATTATTTGGGAAAAAAGAAAATTTCTTGAAAGTTGAATGCAAAGTGATTATTTTTAAATGTTGATTTTTAATTAGTATTTAATCAAAAACAAAATTGGCTTTTGAAAAACACAATGATTTTTGGATTTACATTAAAAACAATATTAATTTTATTAATATTTAATTGAATTTTTTTTATAAATAATCCCAAAAAAATTAACTAAGAAAATTGAAAAGGAAGTGATTTTTGTATTAAATCAAGAAAATTGATTGAATATTGATTTTTTTTATTTAATTAATTGATTTCCAAAAAATCAAAATTGGATAAACCATGGTACAACTTCCTCACAAAGCTAAAAGAATCAAATTAGCAAGTTTTTGAAAAGCAAGCGAAAACAAAGACAAAAGGCAAAAATCTTTCTAAAATGGAATCTTGGAGACCAAGTAAGGTAACTGCCTAATTTTAGGCCACAATTTTAATGATAGCTTTTTATGAAGAGGGTCTATATAAAAAACCAATTCATTCTCTCTCTCACACAAAAATTTAACCAAATTGGGAAGAGCAAAAAGTGAAATTCAGAAGGCTTGTGAGAAAGATTTTGAAGCAATTTTCCTGAGAAAACGTGAAGATATTCATAATGCTTGCGGGGAGAGGAAATTTTCTTGCAATTTGCAAAAAAAGGATTGTGAACTTCATCAGATAGAGTTGTTTTCAATGAGTTGGGGAACAGTACATCTTTCTTGAGAAAAGCATAGAAAAAGTATTCCAAGGAGAAAAATCCTAAAATCTCCCCAAATTTCCAAAATCTTCTTTTGGAGGAATTAGCTTAACTTTTTTTTTGCTTTTTCTATGTTCAAATGTTTGAATGTGTTGATATCTGTAGCATTAGTCAGATTCATGGATCACTACAAAAACAAAAATGCATGTCAGTTCTTTGTGCTTGCACAAAATACCCATGCCAAATCAGGATTATTATTCATACACCTTGGAAGGATCCTTGCGTCTAACCGAAACCACATATAAGTATATTAAATCTGCACTTCCAAGTTATCTCTAGATAAATGAGTATGATCTATTGCTCAATATCGATCAAACTATTGATCATATATGCTCTTAATTGGATCAAGCATAAAATTCTTTGAAGTTTATATAGATCGAAGGTCTCATAAATTAAGTTTGTTAAATGCATAATCGCACCCGATTAGGATCACACCTGTTAAAGATTTAATTATGAACCTTTGTGGCTCTTCATGGGAAGACATATCATGAGAGGACATGTGTTCTCATCACATGTCCCTATATATAGAAACCAAAATGGAGGATATAATCATCAAAATTGATAAATGCATTCTCCCTCTAGATTGGCAACTTCAGACTAGAGATCAAAACATATACATTCAGATTTGATATACAGTTTCAATATTGTTGTAATTCTGATCCACTCCAATCTGATTATCATCTGCAAGCAAATCCAACAAATTAGTACTTCTCAGATTTGTAAATAGCCATTACCATACCAGTCTAACAATAAATTTAATATTCATTTGCAAAATGTTTTCCATTTTGCAGGAAGGGGAAATGGTAGAACCCCATGTAATAGGAGAAACGCAAGGAAAACTGATAAAAGAATTTTAAGAGAGGATTCTACCCAAAGAGGGGATTCTAACCCACATGCAAGATCATGTCAAAATGGGCAAAGATTGGGAATACAAGCCTTGGTAGCCTCAATATGAATGAGTTCAACTTGAGGGTGTTTGGATACAAGGACCATCATCCAATACACTTGACCACTAGGATCATGAGCAACACAATTGTTGTTGCAGTCAATTTCCCCCCATCTTTCAACATCCATAACTGGTCGTAAAATGTACCAAACATTATAGTCACAGAGACAAAATAATCAAGGATTCAAATGGAAACACTCTCACAGATTTTTCTCCAACATCCATAACTAAAGCATTTGGGATTCCTTCACCCCTAATGATGGTGACAAAAAACACAGGAGCATGCTCTCAGTGTCTAAACTACTGGAATTCAGTTTTCTGAGGAAATCATTAATAAGAAATAGTTAAAAAAATGTCACATCATTCCAAGATTCACAAGGAGCTGGTATGGTTTGACTTGCAACAAAAGTATAGTGACATGATCATGATGCACAATCGTATTTTTGGTATACCCCATTCCTATGAATTTGAAGCTTGGATGTGGTATTTCATCTAGCAAGCGAAGGGAGAGGGCAACAGAATAGATTCGGTTAGACTCATAAGTGATAACCTGAATGAACAACTGATAAATCTGGAACATAGAAGATAGTTTTATATGAGCTTCTATGTCATCTATATGCCAACACAAAGGATGAGGTATGATGGACAAAGATGCAAAGGACTGATTGGGAGCGGAACCAACATCTAAAAGTTCATGAATGCTACCCACAGTGGCATTTGTATTCCAAGGATGATTATGTTAAGAGGTAATAATGTATTTGCCATGCGCATACGAGACTCTACAAAAGAGGTTGCAAATGAGATTGTCAGTTGGAGAAATGGAGTGGGTGGAGGATTATGGAGCATAGTTCCTTCAATTTCCTACCTTTTCATAAATTGGAGTCCAAGGATTTTCATTGGAGCCATACAAGCTTCTGAAGTACCCAACGGATAAAATTGTTGGACCTTACTCAACAACTCACAATTTATGACAAGATTCAAAAGAGGAAGAGGAAGTTGGGATTGCATTTCCCAATTTATGTCAGAGAAGGAAAAACTAGGATATGCCCATGCTTTAAGGTGGCAAAGAGATCATCAAATGAATTTCACTTCTTCCATCTTCCACTTTATCCGAAAAGGTATGATTTTGATCTCTACAACAAAATTAAATCATTAGCAGGATCAAAGTACCAACATAAAGTTCAACTCGAGAATTTTGGGCAAATGTTACGAATGAGCACAAAATCAGAAAGAGGATGCATTCAAAACTGTTGTTAAGCATGATTAGAGCATGCAACGTAATACAAGTTCCTAATTAGATAAAGGAGGACTTAAATGTACTGCAAAAGGGATTTCGTCCAAAGAGTGAAATTCATCCATGTGAATGGCAAAGAAGATCACAAATCTTAACCTATTATTGAAGCCAATCTTGGATCTTACAAAGTGGTGGATTCAACGTAAACTCACTAAACTACTTATGCCAACAAATGAATTTACATACAGATTGATTAGTTATCGACCACGTAGAAATGAACAGCCAAGGCAAATATCTGAAGAGAATATTAACGAAAGAGAAACTCCATCAAATGGTGCCAAAAACAGGAAAGGAAAAGAGGTAGCTCAAGAAAGGTTGCCAAGGAGTAGGTCGGACATCCAAAAGCCTCAAAAGAAAAAACAAAAGTCTAGAAATGTTCCCTCTTTGTCGAGTCACACTCTTAGTGTACAAGAGATAGGTACATTTAAGAAAAAGGAAGTAGCAACAAGCATAACGATATTTAAGAGAAAATTTGGCAAGGCTAGTACTGGATAAATTGAGCATTAATGCATATGAGAAATTTGCAGAAAGGAAAGGAAAAGATCAAGATATGGCTATGGAAGAAAGTCTAGCTGCTATCTTGGAAGAAGAAACGATGGAGGCTAAGGTTGATTTGGAAGAAGTTCTTGTAGCAAGGCCAAAAATTCCAATTGTAGAGGTTGTAGCTCCTGAAGTAACAACGGATAAGGAGATCAATATTCAAGCAATCCCGAGAAGAGAACAATTGGTGATCGAAGGAGATCATAGTATACCTATTCCAAAATGGCTAAAGCAACGGATTCATAAGAGGCAAGAAAAAGAGGTTGATCCGACAGTTGAATTAAAAGAAATCTTTAGACTGAGCCAACCAATCTGAGGAAAAGGGGAAAGCGAAAGTATTCAGTAAGGTTGTCAAGCAAGAATCTAAGTTTAGGATTTCACATATTGCTACTCCTATAGTTGATAGGACTCCAAATTAGTATCACATCACAAAAATCAACCTTGGTTATTGTTAGAGTAAATAATTAATTATTTATTCTATTACTTAAGCTTACTTAGGTAAATGCATGTAGTTAATAGTTGTAGAGATAAGTTGTTTACAACACAGGAGTTTGTTCCCTTCTAGCATGTTCCACCTTTTTGTAGAAAGTGCGCTTAGTTGTCAAACTTATCTTCTACCACCTTCCAAGCTTGTTCTACAAGCTTCCTTGAGGTCTTTATAAGCGACCTCTCTCTCATTGTAAATTCATTCCATTCACATAGCAATTCTAATTTCTTATTGTGAAATACTCTCTTGTGTCATATTTGCTTCAAGCTCTTTGCTTCCTAAGTTTCTCTTCGGCAAGCTATTTGCATTGCAGGTGATCTTGGCGCACTTCCAGAGTTGGATTCTCAACTCCTACATGGTATCAGAGCCTCCCTGCTACTTCTTGTTCGAAAGATTTTTGAAGCCGTGAATTGGAGTCACAAACCCTAGTTTGTTTGTGCAATTTTTCTTCAATTTGAGGGTAGAGCAATTTTTTGGAGCATCTTGGGGCCAAACGGACGTTGCCATTGGATCCGAAAAGCCATTTACAGCCAAGATTCATATAAAACTTTTCGTTTTTGGACACAAGGCATTTTGGAAATTTTTTTGAGGCCCCCTGGACACTGCCGTATGGACTGTACAGATGGGAAAAGCAAAAAAAAAAAATTAAAAAACCTGTCGCCGTAGTACTGCCGAAGCGCCACCCGGCAGCCACCGACCTACCTCCCACAAGCCACTCGGCTAGCAGCAAGACCACTTCGCCAGGGAGCCATCGAAAATCGCCACCTCCACCCAAACTCCTCCGACTGCTCCGCTTCGACAACGCTGACACGTGGACACCACGCCCAAACCTGCTGACGTCATTTTTCGACAATAGTACTGTGCTGACATCATCATTCTGGTTCCTACGTCATCTTTCTGACACGTGATGTCATCACTGCCGGACCCCATGCTACCGTCATTTTCCGACGAGGTGACATCATCAATCCGGCAGCTGATGTCAACAATCCGACGACTGGATTTTTTGACGGTGACGTCCGTAGGGCTGTCAAATTTAAGACGGTCTGTAATTTCCCATCAAGGTGCTTTTCTGGAGCAACGGTCAATTTTTTGGCCATACCTTGAGCATATGAAAGTGTTTTTCTGATCCGAAAGAAGCATTGAAAAGCTGACTCAGTGACTGAGACAATGGTACTAGTTTCGTTAGATTCCGAGTTCGTTTGAGCTCCCATTTTTGGCGTCAAAGTAGAGGCTTGTGTTTCCTCCTATTTTGCATCAACAAATCCAAGTTCTTTTCCATTTTTTTGCTTTCCATAGTTGTTTTTGTGATATTTGAGGGATATTCTTGTACATTTGTGGGCGGGGTGTCTTTCTTTTCTATAATTTACTTCAATTAAGACCCTTCTACTTTCGTCTTCTTCTTTCTCTCAATGGCGGATCCATCTGTGACCCGTCTTACTCCACACAACTATCACACCTGAAAGGCACAAATGATTAGGCTTCTCATGTCAAGAGGTCTATGGTCTTGTCTGGATGAGCATCCTCCCCAGATGCCTAAATGGGCTTGAGCTACTGTTGAGGCTGCAGGATCTCTAGCTGGTGACCCATCCACATCTCGTCGCACCCGTTCTCACACTGCGGGCTCCAGTCTACTCAGTCATGCTGTTAGTACTGATCCTCAGACATTTGCGAAGGCGACAGGACATTTAGAATGGGACAGTGCAATGGAGGAGGAATATTCTTCTTTGATGAAAAACCACACATGGGATCTTTGTTCTCTTCCTAAGGGGAGAAAACTAATGCGTTGTAAATGGATTTACTGCACGAAGTATGCTGTTGATAGTTCCATTGATAAGTATAGGGCTCGTCTTGTTGCGAAGGGTTTTTCGCAAGTCGAGGGTGTTGATTACTCCAAGACTTTTACCCCTGTCGCCAAGATGAATTCCATACGCCTTGTCTTATCCCTCACAGCTTCACAAGGATGGCCAGTGTATCAGATGGACGTGAAGAGTGCCTTCCTGCACGGTGATATCACATAGGAGATTTATATGGAGCAGCCTCCAAGTTTTGTGCAAGATCCCACCTTGGTTTGCAGGCTTCGACGTTCATTATATGGTCTCAAGCAAGCCCCCAAGGCTTGGTATGAGAAGATGGACTCATTTCTGCTATCTACAGGCTTCACTTGCAGCCATTTCAATCCCACAATGTACATCCAGCGTCTTGGTGATGACATTCTAATTCTTGTTTTGTATGTTGATGATCTTATCCTTACAAGTAGTTCGTCATCCATGCTCCAGGATGTTAAGCGTACACTGATGGACCAGTTTGAGATGACTGATCTTGGTTTGCTGCACTACTTTCTTGGTCTTCAGATTCATCAATCTCCTACTGGCATTTTTGTGTATCAATAGAAGTATGCTCTTGACATGCTTTGTCGCTTTCACATGCTTGATTGTAAGGCTGCTCCTACACCATTTCAGTCGAGTGTTACTTTGTCTACCTCCTGCTCCTCACCTTCAGTGGATGCTACTTTGTATTGACAATTGGTTGGCAGTCTGTTGTACCTGACACACACACGCCCTGATCTTTCTTTTGCAGTTGGCCTAGTCTCTCAGTTCTCTCAGGACCCTCATGAGAGTCATAGGCAAGCTACCAGGCGTATTTTGTGTTATATTCAGGGCACACTTATGTATGGCATTCACTATACCACGAGGACTCCACACGTTGTTGGCTACACTGACTCCGATTGGGCCGGTGATGTTGATGATTGAAAGTCTACTTTTGGCTTTGTGTTTTTCCTTGGCTCGGGTCCTATCACATGGTCTTGCAAGATGCAACATGCTCAAGCACTTTCATCTACAGAGGCTGAATACAAGGTCGCAGTTCTTGCTAGTTAGGAGGCTTTATGGCTTCGTCAGTTGATGACTAAGTTTGGCTTTCTTCCCGATCGTCCCATTGTTTTGTGGTACGATAATCAAAGTGCCATCCATATTTCTCACAACCCGATGGAGCATCACCGTACCAAACACATTGAGTTGCATATGCATTTCATCCGTCAGTTGATCCAGGATGGTGTTATTGCATTGGAGTACATTCCTACCGCCAGTCAAGTTGCAGACATCTTCACTAAACCTTTTGCATTGCCATGCTATCTTAAGTTGCGGTCTATGCTCAGGGTTACGGAAGTTGTCCTTGGGGGGACTGGTTGAGGTCTTTCTTCCTTCACTTCATGTTTTTTTTTCAGCATGTTGTTTTTACCTCTTTTTGGAGGAGAGTTTTTCCCATGAGGTTTTCCCTCTTTCTCTGTTTTCAGAAGTTGCATTTTCTTGCATTGTACATGGGTACCTAACATAGCCTTATTGCCAAGACCCATCCTGCATTTCATCTTAGTTTTCGTGAGCTTAAGGCATTCCCCTAAGTTGCACTTAAGGGGGGGTGTTAGAGTAAATAATTATTTATTTATTTATTAATTATTTATTCTATTACTTAAGCTTACTTAGGTAAATGCATGTAGTTAATAGTTGTAGAGATAAGTTGTTGACAACACAGGAGTTTGTTCCCTTCTAGCATGTTCCACCTTTTTGTGGAAAGTGCCCTTAGTTGTCAAACTTATCTTCTACCACCTTCCAAACTTGTTCTACAAGCTTCCTTGAGGTCTTTATAAGCAACCTCTCTCTCATTGTAAATTCATTTCATTCACATAGCAATTCTAATTTCCTATTGTGAAATACTCTCTTGTGTCATTTGCTTCAAGCTTTTTGCTTCCTAGGTTTCTCTTCAGCAAGCTATTTGCATTGCAAGTGATCTTGGCGCACTTTCGGAGTTGGATTCTCAACTCCTACAGTTATGCTTCCAATAAGCAAATCATTGAGGAATTTGATCACTCCAAATTAGTATCACATCACAAAAATCAACCTTGGTTATGCTTCCAATAAGCAAATCATTGAGGAATTTGATGATTCCACTCAAGTTTTGAAAGAAATGATAAGATGTTAGAAGAAGGATACCAGAAATAGAAAATAGAAATCAAGGCCTTAGGCCAATTCATAAACAACTTGCCTCATCCAGTAAGGGAGAAAGGTCCATCTTTTATTCCTCTGACAAGTGTTTCGACCGAAGCAGTAGATGATATTGACAAGATCAAGTGGATTGCTAAGGGTGTAAAGGTTTGGGTTGAAAGAATTTAGGATGAAGACTTCCAACATGCTATAGAGCTGGTGTAAGTGCATAGTAGGGCATTAGCTACATTCTCTAGGATACAATGCATTGAGGACTGATGGGAACATGAGCATATTTACCAAGATGAAGTGATCTCTAATATTTAGAGTTTCACAAAAACCCTAAAGCAGAGATTAATTGAGGGTGGAGTTATTGGTGAAGGTGATGTCTATTACTTCCTTCGATGGTACAGTGCAATGATCACAACCAAAGAAATGTTAGAGAGCTTCACCAAGGAATCTACTAGATAGAAGAAGACTGTTGACAACGTCAAGCAAGGGGTGTCCAATACAGCTGCATCCTTATTGTCACAGAGGGTGCTATAGGATGAAATGACAACAGACTATTTGAAAGTCAAGTTGGAGGAATTCTTTCAATTGGATGTTTTGAAACAGATAATTTTGAGAACTTCTACATCTTCTCAAATACCATGCACAACACCTAGGACTTGCTATCGAACTAGGAGGAAAGTTTAGGAAAGGCAAAAAGAACAGATGCAATTCTGAAGTTCAAGCAAGAATTAGTACCAAGCATCAACACTAAAGAATTGGAGACAGGTTAGATCAATTCCATGCCTTCAAGAGGGGGAATCAAGGTTAGGGGCATTTAATGCATAGTGGGTGTGTTCTTAGTGGTCTCTTATTACACCCCACTCCCTTCCGAGAAGAGCATGTGTAGTGGACATTTATTACCAATTATAGTAGTAGATTCCTTATTGCATTCCCGAATGAGAATGTGTAGTGGGCATTTATTAACCACTACAGTAGTGGATTCCTTATTGTAGATTCCTTTTCTTTGCCCTAACCCTAATTAGGTTTGATGTGGAATAATCTGGGTCATCACTTATTGTCTTCATCCAGGTCACCCATCGTAATCAAGGATCTATATAAAGGTCTCACTTCTCATTTGTAAAAGGAGGAGTTTTTGAAATTGTTGCTATGAGCTACTGAGATAATAGAGTGTTCATTGAAGCTTCTTGAATATTTGATATGTTTGTCGAAAGCTGCAATTGGAACAATTGTTGTGTTGTCATTGATGTCAAACCTTACTAGTGAGACAGTTGCTACCTGAGTAGAGTGCCATATCAAGATGATTGATGAAGAGGATTTGAAAAGAAGAGATAATAAGAAGACTTGGTGAAATGGTTGAGTTATGTGGAATTACAATGGGCACTTGATCAGTTGGACCTTGACAAGATAATGTGTTGTTTAATCATTACACTAAGATTAGAAGATAGTTGAACTGAAGCCTACTTGAGATGATCAATGAAGGACCAAATGCATAGGCTAAACTGAGCAACAGAGCAGAAGATTAAGGAACTTATAGTTGAAGCCAAGTTGTGCTAGTGTCAACCAAGTGAACAATAGAAGCCCAACAAAGATAGTGTCGACCGAGCATCAATAAAGACAGAGTATCAAAAAAGTCACATTAAGCGAAGACAATATAAGCCAAGCAAACCAATTAGTATTGGTTGAGTTAACAAGTGATAATCGAGGCCAAGGAACCCAGTATTGCCCAAGCATCAACATTTGACAATTTGTGAAGGAATTGAGATTCCTAGTCGACACAGTTGAATTTTTGGATTGGTCAAAGCAAGTGAAGCATAAGTACTGATGAGCTAGAGCATTTAATGTTTGAGAAACCGTATTTGACCGTTTCTAGGCATGGATTCAAAGAGAAGTTTTGAGAAATATCTAGAAAGTGAAGGAGGAAACAAAATGATGAAAGGATTCGATGAATATGACCTAACCCTAAGATCAACGGTAATGTTTAAGCAGCAAAAGATCAAAGTTACCTATTTAAGGAGGCATAAGGATTAACCTATAGAGGTTAGCAGTTGTTGATTTTGTTGATTGGCGAACTTGAGCATAAGGCTGCGAAGGAACATAGCAAAGGTGACGAGTGATTGCTTGAAGGATTTTCCAAGCAGATCAAAGATTGATGATGAAGACATGAATGGAGTCTAGTCAATGAATTAGCAGATGAGCTACATTGTGATCTGTGTTTGCAAAGCAAGTTGTATTTATCAAATGAACCTATTGTTACTTTCTAACCACTATATCAATTAAAATCCTTTAATAAAAGTTGACCTAACAGTCATTTGTAAATCCTTTAATCAAAGTGACATTCTAATGGAATGTTCTCAAGCCCTCTAACAAGGCCACTCCTAACAGGGTGATTAAATCCTCTAACAGTGTGTATTGTAACCTTTAACAAAATTGGCTATTAATAAAGCTCACTTAAAAAGAGTAAAAAAATTGGTACCATGTTACTTGTGGTTTTTCCCAAATTGGATTTCCACATTAAATCCTGGTGTCATACTTGTGTGAAAGTTATTTGAGATGTTTTACTATTTAATGTTTTATATTCTACAAGTGGGTAACTATTGGGACAGCGACTTGGGAGTTTATGTTACTGAAAAGTTGTTATAGAGACCAAGTGTCATGTACTGATGAATAGATCTAAGTTGTTAAAAGTGGTTATAAGTCTAATTGGTACATCTAGACCTTATGATAACTCATTCACCCCCCACCCCCCCTTTCAGTTATTCTAAATCATTCTAACAATGTTTTAGTGCTTGCTTGTTCTCTTAAATCCCTTCATTTAGATGAAGTTTAATTAGTTAAAGTGTTGTGATTATAATGGAGAAGATGAGGATATTTTGATCTTCCTTGGGTTCATACTTTTGACGTTTTAGTGATTCTAAATCATTGTGCAAAGTTACCTAGACCCCTTTTATGCATATGTTTACTGCCTATCGAATACATTGTTCTTTATGATGGTGTATGTGGTGGCATGAAAATATTTTGCATAACAATTGAAGATTGTACCGATTCACATGTAGTTGTAGTATAACTTGGCGAAGAGGAGCTCGATAAATTACGGAATTTGTCCACCATAATACCATATGTTGTCATCACTGCCCTTAGGATTAGAATAGAACTCCTAAACCATATCTCATTTTATTTCCGCATATTTTGGTGAAAACCCAAAAGGTACTTCAATGCAAAACCTTTAGATAGCTCCCACATCTACTATGTCTTGAAGTGAATCTAAGTAAACATAAGCAGGCCCCTTGTGATCGTCAACAAATCACATCAACCACCGAGCTTATCCAGAGTCAAGAACTAACATTAAAGAAACCTTGGAGTCTCTGTATGATCTTGCAATCTTAGCATGTACAAGACTTTGTTCAAGAGGGGATAAGATATTTTAGGTATTTGGTTCTTCTGTTCGGTGGGTCCTAAAACACACATCAACAAGACCCTCCCTAGATCTGCTGAATATCAATGACCAAGAGTAGCCAAAATCCATCCAACAAAGAACAAAGAAGGTGTCCACTTATTCAAAATGCTTTGCAACAAGAGACAAGAGCCTGCCACTAAGATGGATCTATCATTAACCCTCCCAATATCAGCAAAACATCTAACCACAAATCATCAAAACACTATAAAGAAATTGCTCTTCCCTAGAGATAAGAGACAAAAACAACTAGCACAATTTTGAGAAAATCGACAAACCCTCCAAACTTTGAAAATGAGCAAGACGCCCCAAAATAGATTGCAAAAAGCCCCAATTTTTTAGGAGAAAATCCCAATACAATTTTTCAGGTGAAAATTTGATCAAAACCCAACATGATTTTTGAGGTAAAAAATCAATCAAAACCAAACAAAATCCGATACACAAATAATAGAATACAAAAGGAAAAATGATTTAACCCAACAAATAATTTTTGAGAAATACTTATAAACCCACCAAATAATTTTCGAGGAGAAAATTATAAATCCATAAAGGAATCCGAAGCAACTTTGAAACTTGAAAGAGTTAGAAATTTTTTAGAAAAAATTTATAGAAATCCATATGAATTTTTTTAAGGGAAAATTTATGAAAACCCATCTGAAGTTTTTTAAGAGAAAATAATATGAAAACCCATCAGAGGAACCTTCATACAACAAAACATGAAACTTTGCATTATAAAACAGCACATTCAAGCAACATGCAACCTTTGAAAATCAGAGACTTTTTCCCAGACCAAGAAATCATGCAAACAAATAACAAGGCTTGTGATTTTCAGCAAAAATCTTCAAAGACAAACCACAAATTCCATACGATACCTCTCACAATTATTATTTCAAGAAAATTGAAAAATAAATTTGTAGAAATATTTCAAGAGCAAATGAGGCTAAAACTTTTCTTCAAAAAATTGCCAATTTTTATGAAATCCCATCAACCTGTTTTAATGCCTTGTTATGGTAGATGTTGTTATAGTTGTTGTATTAAACAAAGGAGATGAAAGCTCCCTATATAGATTTACAAACACAATGTTTCTAAAAGAAACAATTGTGAATTAAAGATGAAAAATAGAAACTACTTAATAACCTAAGCACTTTCAAATTAGAATATAAATGAGATATTAATTCTTCCAATATGGTGTTTAAATGTTTCTATATGGTAGACTTCTCCTACTCGGATTAACCACTTTCACATTAGAATAAGAATGAGATATTAATTATTACAATTAAATATTATTGAATGCGTGCATAGCTATCTTGTATGACTTGGTTTCTAACTATATGTGTGCCTCTCCCAAGCCTGTTTAACACCCTCTCTTAGTAAGAGTTCGTTGAGTAGGTGTTAATTCAATGAGTTTTATTGATTTGTATATAGGCTGAAGTGGACCATATTTCCTATATTCTTGCTCTACTAGATCATATGTTGACTTGTGTGCTCAAAGGATATGCAAGTAAAGATTTGCCAACATACTCCTGATGACAATGGTTATTCTCACCAATCTCCTACACTAGACACATTACTTGGTATGCAAAAAAAGGCATCATTAAATAGAACCTCCAATTTTTTGAGATAATTGTCTAAAGAGGAATGGACAACCATTATTATGTCGCAAGAATCCAACCTTTTGTTGCTTTTATTGCTCGATACAATAGCAATTCATAAATTGGTTAACAATGGATTGAAGCTTTGCGGGAGACCCCTATCACTTTTCCCAAATCTCATGTTTTTCCTTCTATTCCTGATTGTTGAGTTTTATATCTTTTTTTTCCTCCTCTAGATGCTAAATAATGTCCTTTATTTATTGAAGAATATTGTTTTATTATTGATGAAAATGACCATTCATATTAAGTGGTGACCTTTAATCGTGTGCTCTTTTAATATTAAATAGATGTTATAAATGTTTGATTTAGATAAATATAAGAATTTATAAAATATTTGATTAAGATTATAGTTAACATATTTTAATTTTTATTATTATTTAATTCATTAAAAATATTATTGAACATTTATTTAATATCCCCTTATTATTATTTTAATTATGTTTGTCAATAGATAAGTTGAAATATTTAATTCGTATCTAATTATAGATATATATAATTATTAATCACTTGCATTTAATCTTTGTTATAACTTCATGCTATAAGATATTTATCAAATTCCCATTAGGAGAGGGGACATTACACCTCCATTTCCTTGTGCAAGATTTTCCCAACTAATATTTTATTTAAAAATTTGGCAAAAAAAATATTCAAATGATATTAGCTGAAACCATAGTTTGCAAACTCTACAAGAACTCTCTGAATTGTCGAGTACGCTATTTTTTCTGCTACATGAGTTTTTAAAAATTTAACTCTTACGCATTTATAGCCACATGAAAAACATGGATAAAACAGCAAATGCAAATAACATGTTGGTTTCACACGCTTCTTTTGTTATAAAACCATGCATTTTCTCTTTTGAGATGTCAATTTTTTATTTTAGAAACATTTTATAGTTGAATTTTGCATAAAATTTATGTTATTAAGAAATATTAATTTGTAGTACTCTCTAACTTGTCGAGTTTCTGCCGAGTTTTTATTGAGTTTATACCAAGTTGACAATTTTGGGATTGCCCAGTGCTTTTGAGCCCAAGTCTACAAACTATGGCTGAAACATTTTTCAAAATTGCTTCTACATTTAGCCTATAGTTTTGTGCATTCAGGTTTCTATCAAAAAAATGAATGAAGTCAATAAAAATATGCCATGTGTACATACAAACATCAAATGCACTCCAAAAGCATGTAGTATTACTCATGAATCCTATTATGGGATATTATAAACACACTATTGTCCAAGGTTATTGTTGGTTATTTTGTCACCATTGGCCCATCACAAATATTCAAATTTTGAGACCTTTTATGGGCTAAATTCAATGTGTTTTTGGCACAAGTGGCAAACAGTTGTTTTCAACACCAAGTCAATTATTATACAACACTTGTGTTTTCCATCAGCTGAAGAGTTCTTCATCAAGAGTTCATTTTGTCCCTCCGCCAAGGTTTAAGGCAATCATTGAGGAGAGATCTTTTGGATGTCCCCATGAGCATTCAGATGCAACGAGATAGGTTATTGTCAGCCAAGGTCTCCCAACAAACCAATGGGTTTGCATTAGGGTGATATTTTTGTTAATTTGATATGTGTCGGTAGCAAAGAACACATCGTGTTTTCTACATTGGTTGATTGGTTAGGGAAACATACGAGTATCCAAATGAGACTTGCCAAGGTCTCTTTGATGAAATTACACGCATCAAGGAGGTGCATATGTTTTCTACATTGGCTGCATCAAGATGACTTCAGCAATCAGTGAGAGTTTTGTTTAGCCCTCTTCAATGGAATAGAAGACAGCCATCAAGGAGAGATATTTCTTGTCTCTCTAATGGGCTTTCCAAAAGACAAAAGATCCATTGCCTTGGTTGGTGGCACACACAATTATTAGAGGTAATTATTCTCAGGTCTCCCTAACAAACCAATGTGCACATATAGGGGTAACATATTTTTTGCCTCTCCAATATAAAAATTTGATGTGTTCTATACAGACTTTTACACCATCAAGTCAATTTTGTTAAACTTTTGCCCTGAATAATGATAAACAACAAGAAATAAAAGAAATAAAAGAAATAAAATGAACAAGAGCTACAAGAGACTATCTTGGGAAAACCCTTCCACTTGAAGGGAAAAACACAACCACACCAAAGGAATAGCTCTTTTATTGATAAAAAAATTTCAAGTACAATGCTTATCGCTTGATTTAGTACATCATTATACTAAGCAATCACATTAATAGATTGAAACAAGACTCCGTATTACACACGAAAGTCTCTTCAATTTCCAAATATAAAACTCTTCATATTTCTATATGCATGCCTCTTCACATGACATGTCTCAACATCTATTTATCTAGAAATGACATTTACAATCATATTTCTAGTTCATAAAAGCAACAATAAAAATCTCTATCACAACTACAATCTTCCAACACTCCCTCTTAGCAAGAGAGAGATCTTTAGTATGGCAAGCACACATTGTTGTAACCAAAGATGTCAATATAAATTCTCATAAAACATGTTATCTCAACATAACATAATTTATCACTTCATAAGCTCGTAAAACTAAAGTCATGGAGTCATAGACTTGACTTCGACCATGCCTAATCGCAAATGGTGGAACAAGGGCTTTCACCTCAGACTTCTCGCAGAGAAGAATGCATTTCCACCATGCCTACTCGCAAAGCTTGGTCCACCATACCTACTTGCAAAGGGGGGAATGAGGGCTTTCACCTTAGAGTTCTTCGACAGAAGAATGCATTTCCACCATGCCTACTTGCAGGGGATGGAACAAGGGATTTCACATCAAACTTCTCTTGCAGAGAAGAACTCATTAACAACATGTATACAAATTGTTGAGATTGCACATAGACGCTCTCTTAGTAGGGACAGTTTTGATCATCACAATAAGATAGCCAATTTTTATTTTACTAAATAGGAAGGAGATACACTGCCACATAGGCCTGCAAAGACATCTCCCTCTGTCACATAACCTCCCTTTGAAGTTGAATAATTTATCTTTGAAGATCATGATATGTTAAAGTTACATCCTTATGTCCATAATCTCACCTTGTCTCAATGCTTCTTGTTGCACCTTGCAACAAAAAGCCAACTTATCATAAAGTACATATATGTGTGTGTGTGTGTGTGTGTGTGTGTGTAAAATCAACTTATCATATAGTACACACACACATATATATAATGTATGTGTATATATGTGTGTGTGTGTGTATGTAATATGTATATGTGTGTGTGTGTATCAATGCTAAAGAGCATTCACTATTCCCAATGATGTAACAACAATCGAAATTCAAGAATATGAAACAATTATCTCATGACTGTCTTTTCAAATTTTGATCCAATAAAAAAAAAACTGCCAAGGTATAACACTATAGCCCAATTTTTGTTGTTGGTAATGGGACGAACAAGCAAAATAACATAACCTCATTTCTGGAACTCTTGCACAGCAACAACCACATTTGTTTTTGTGGAGCATAAAAGAATCTTGGAGGGAGTAGGATTGTAAAGGGCAAACCCAAATATATCAAAGACAATGGCTTTACCAATCTGTTGGTGTTTTGAACCCCAATTTTGAACTTGGAAATCCAACCTTCCTAATGACCTTTCCTTGGTTTTCTTCGATTCTCCTCCGATTTATATTGAAAATGTTGTGTAAGGCAAGGTTCGGATGAAAGATCGAGTCAGCTCACCAATTTTAAACAGTCTTGAACTAGTGTGAAGTGATTCTGAACCACTTTGTACCATTTGAACAAGGTTCAATGGTTCAGAGGTTCGACAAGTTCAAAGGTTCAATCTACATTTCAAACAGGTTCATTGGTTCAATATGGCACAACAAGTGTGTTAAGATGATTGTTTCCATAATGTGCAAGACCAATGTCAAATCCTCATGTGCAATAGTTCAAGTCCAAATGTAGTTTTGCCATAATCCAATCGTATATTACAGTTTTGAAATTCACCGGTTCAGAGGTACAATTCCAAGTTCAAATTCTAGATTCAAATATTTTATTAAGTAAAGACAAGTATACCCTCGGAGTCGGGCCATGTGTATGTGGAAGACACCTAGAAATTGTTTGGCAATGTGTCTATCTCACAAGGGGATTGTTCTGATGCTTATTGATCCTTGTTGTTCATAACTAAAAGGGGATAAGTTGAGTTGTGAAGGTGGAGATATATCCGCTAACGGATAGATGATTGCTCATGCATAGAACCATGACCTGATACATCCTATAGAAGTATCAAAAGCTCCGTTAAGCAAAGGACTCGAAGATCAATCATAATCCTCATAAAAAAAGCATTCAATACGATTTTTGTGGCTAACACTTAAACAGTCTCGATGGCTCATGGATTTGATAAAGAATGCTCTTATTGATGCCATAAATCAAGGGTTCGTAGCCAAGTACCTAATTTTAAAGATGATCCTAATGAAGAATGGAGTGAAGTAATCAACTCCCTCACACAATTTGGAATCCCAAATTTGTGTAATCTATCAACAACCCTGCAACAGATGCACAGAATATCAATGATCATAAGAGATAGGGTCATGGACCAACCACAAACATATAAATTAAGGCAAGAGTTTCATCAATTGTAGAAGTGAATGCAAAGGAAGGATGATCTAATCGGGTTATGTAAAGATCTTTTCAACCATTCTCTATTGAATGATCTCATCAATGGAAGATTCACTCTTTTGTTTATCTGAGTCATGGGCAGTTTGTATCTCGCTTCCTAACAAGATAGATGTGGATGATAGTGGCCAAAGCCATGCTAATGTAATGTATATATTGTCGAGCTCACAGTTTGAAGACTCGGGCCATACTTCTATAAGATAGTGAACTCGTGGCATGAATAATTCCAATGGGCACCACGATCAAGTCCAATGCAATTGGATTTCCACATACTAGGTGATTTGTTTGCCCCAGAGGAAAGTACTAATGTCATCTTTTAGCAGATCACTTCATAACTCGAGCTTTGGGATGAGAATCCCATAAAAGCAGTGGCTTGGAAATTTGTGATGGATTTCACAAGAGCTATGCTGCATGATGAAGTTTCAAGGCTTATAAAAAATTGAAAGTGAGGTGTTTTTGGAACCCAAGGTGGGCATCGAGCATCATTCCCTTTTGAGAAAGTGTGTACGACCAAGACCTTTACATGAGCTGCCTACTTCCTAAATATGAAATGCGGCAATAATTCACTAAGTCCCGAGCTCAATTAGTATCCTCAAGAATTCCTCGGCACAAATGGTGGCAATCGGCAAAAACAATGACATTAGATAGACAAGGACCGGAGTGGTTTTCAATATCGGATCACTTGTGAACCCACATGCTAATTTGTAGCATTCAGGAAGTGCAAATGAACACAGTGCTCGAAAGGCAAGGGTGAGCTCAAATCTCTTTGGAGAAGGCACAAGTGTGAATATGCAAAGGTGGATCACAAGGACAGCATGCAAATCGTCCACACCCACACAGTCAGCAATCTTCACAATGAATCATCAAGCATTCGATGAATTCTAAGAATTCATCATGAACATTTGCAAAGAACTTGACACCTAGCGGCAAGTTTGACAAGATTGCAGTTTGATGTGTAGAGCCAAATGGCAAACATCCATGCTATGATACGAAGGATTACGACTTTGATGGTCTCAAGGAGTGGTGACCCTTCAAAAGCTTAGTATCGGGTTTTTCCCATGCAAGTTATCGAGTCATATAGTAACCAATTTCTCCAAATGAGCGCCCAAGAGTCAATCATTCCATGATGAAAAGATAATACATAGCGTTATTAAAAGTATCTATATATGTGCCTTCTTACAATCTAAAATAAAAGATCATATAACAAGGCACATAACCGAAAACTGGGAGGCGTCCAACTTTCAAGAGGCAGTTAATATAACTGATGAGCATCATCAGAGAAGAAGATAAATATACAACAGCAAGTAAAGGCAAGGGCTCCACTTTCTATAGACAGGGTGCTGCATGAGAGGAGTCGTCATTTTCCAGGAAGGGAAAGAAATGGAAAGATAAAATAGTAGTTTTTGTTGTTTGTGGTTTTTCTGAATGATGATACTATCATGATATTCTGAGATGTCTATTTTTGAATTGAAATGATATCTTGAAGGATATTGAGACCGTGTGTTCAGTTCTTCATTTCATGGTTATGGTGTGAACCATGGAGTATTTTAAGATCTTTATTTCCTTGTGCATCGATTTTGTTCAGGAGCTGCAAGTGTATCATTATTTTGTATTCATGATCTCTTTTATGCTCTTAACTCATAACAGAGTAAAGCATTGCATGTCTTACCTTGGCTGTTAAGTGCTTTCTGTAAAGTGGGTAATAGTTATCTGCCCCTATCCAAGAATGGTGAGGGTGGACTTTGCTTTCAGGTTAAAAGCATCTGTTAAATTCATTCTTTGTATATCTAATCAGGGAGTTGTACCTTGTAAAATTCAGAGGGCGCTTGCACAATCGCATTGCAACACGACCCAACTGTTGGTTCTATTTTGTCTTTAGATTGGTTTTAGGTTTGAAGAGTTAAACCAAGCGGTTTATTGTGCAAAGACAAATCTGTTTACCAACACAACCCAAGGGGGTTTCACAACTAATACTTCAACTGAATTATCTCCATCAACAACACTGAATCTATTCCATTCCTCATCAAGATTGAGAATAACAATAGAGGTTGCATCTTCAAAGGCTAAAAGAGGAAATGGGTTCAGTATGTCCACCTTTATGCAAAACATTTGTGATGAAAAGTAACGTCTCAAATAGAAAGTCCATCAGGAATGCTATAACTTTGTACGTCCCAAGAAACACCCAGCCAAGGCAAACTCCTAGACCACCGATGAGGGAAAAGGAGAACATGATGAAAATTAAAAACCTCTTAGATTATATATTTTAATATTTACTATCACAGTCCCTTTCTCCCTGTACCGAAAACAGTTAGAAACTTTTAAAAAGGTGCTTTGTCTAAAAGGTTCAAAACCTTACCAAAAAGAAATGAAAATTACAACAAACCTTCGATCACAAACGAAATTTCCATTCAGACAGCACTTAAGGAGGGGCCAAATTGCGACAATGACCAAAGATAAAAATTATTCATTATCTAACTCAGAGACTCGCGGACTGTTAATCAGGTAGAGTAATTGGAACTATGACTGAGGAACAAGCTCTGCTGAGCATAATTTTGTGCTCAACTGGCCAGGAAGCATCCAAAAGAAGCTGGCTAAAAGCACTGTCAAATTTGAACGAACATCAACCCCTGAGATATGCAAAAAAGAGCCTGGCTTAAAACGCCGAAAAAAATAGCATACTAACGACCTAGGTTGAAACCTACTAAGCATTACACAAATGCAAAACAGTCAATCGTAAGAACAGAAAGCGCTCGACGTTGAAGCAAGCCTGATTGTGTCTGCAAAAGGCAGGCATACAGCAGATATAAACAGGTACGAATATACCACTTATCCAATTCCAGAAGTACACGGTCTACTGGAAAGTCGAAGGTGATGACCGGCGCCCAGGAATGCTACTGTGCTGAAGGTGTAAGGCTAAACAATGACAGGGCTTGGTGAAGCACTGCTATTTTCCATTGGAGCCTGGGACGAAAACCTGCAACGTTACAATGTCAGGGCAATTCACCAGGCCCCTTTGCAGTTGGTAGATGAATTTGACCGGAAAGACAACCCTTTGGCCTTCGTCTAGGCCACGTCCTCCTAAATGCATAGAAATCAGCAAAATTAAAAATTGAATGAAAAAGGGAAAATATTGAAGGGCACCTCGTGTCCGTCGTGGCAGGTCAAGGAGCACGCAGTGCATACGCCGGCATTGCCTGCTGGAACGCACGTTAGACATGAAAACACGGCCTGCCTTTTCATGTAACCCTTAGAGTATGTGCATTCCTTCCCTTCATCTCCTCCTAATACCAAATCAGCCTCCTGCAAAAGAAATTACAAGACGTTCAATGTTAAAAAACGCAAAATACAGCACAGTTAGGTTTTAAGAAGAGTTTTCATTAAAATAATGGAAAAAGCATACCAGTTCTTGAGCTTCAAGGCCTTCGACATATTCTTTCATGGTCACTGTTGGTTCATTTTCGTCATCAAATATGTCACCCATTTTGATCAATGGCCTGCAAATGTCCTTCAAACAAGTA
The DNA here is from genome assembly GCA_028749045.1 of Cupressus sempervirens. Classification (NCBI taxonomy): domain Eukaryota; kingdom Viridiplantae; phylum Streptophyta; class Pinopsida; order Cupressales; family Cupressaceae; genus Cupressus; species Cupressus sempervirens. The sequence continues at coordinate 10,043,126 of CM053792.1, forward strand.
GTGGGAGATTCTGAGAGGAGGAAAAACACCAAAGCACTGGCAATGTAAATTTGAAACCCTCGTTGCAGACCAATTCTGCGTTTGAAACTAAAATTATGGCGAGTTGGGGTTTCCACTACCTGTAATACTATGCAGATTTGCTTCTATTTGTTCAAACGACGGGGCAAAATCAAATTGAAAAAAGCAGGACTGGGGTTAAATTTGTAGGAGACCCAAATTTGAAGAATAAAATGAGGCTTTCCTTGTGTTTTTCATAGTTATTTCCGCTTAGTTTGATTGGTGTTGGAGATCACTTTAAAATATGAGCCTCCCGCGCTTGTCCTCCTTAAGCCTGTTTCGAAATTCCCACCTCTTATATATCAGGTAAGGACGTGTGACTTCAATAGTTTGCACACAAGAATAAGCATGAAGTTATGGGATTCCCATGTACTATCATTATTGACTTCCAAATCGGTCAAAACATTTTTCTTAATTGCTCACTGCAATTATCAATAAGGTTTTTGAAAGAATATGAAACCATATTTCCAATTCTATTTTGTATAAGCAATAGTTATTTGTGTTTGATTTAAAAGTATAATTTAACAAGTTTATATGTATTATATATATAATATAACAAGAGCTCTTTGTGAGCTTGAGTCCTTGTCTTTTAACATGAATTGTGATTAAAAATAAAATGAAATTTTGAACATTTTTTAAGGGTATAAATGTAAGATGAAAGAACAAGTTGAGGAAATTTAATGAGATTGAATGGTTATCTAATTGAAAAAAACCTTCTACATTTATGTTTCGATCATATTGAAATTAACAATGGATTGTAACAAATTTTATTTTTAAAATACAATATTTAATTATAATTATAATTTTCTATCTTTTATATTACTAAATTGATTTAGATTTTACTTGTGTGTGTGTGTGTGTATATATATATATCATTTGTATTTCTTATATTATGTTTTAATTATTAAATTAGAATTCTTATATTATGTTTTAATTATTAAATTAGAATATATTTAAGATTGTGTATATGAAGTCACTTTTAACATAATATCACACTTTATTATTTGAGATATTTAATATCTTTATACAACACACCTTATAAATGCCTTTATATTAAATAGAATTTACATCTCATATTTAGTTTTTATTTCTTTTTAAATCAATTCTTTATTATTATCATTTTTTAATCCATCAAAGATCAAAATAAGTGATTAATTTTTTAAGATTTGAAATATATATAAAATTTAAAGCTAGAGAACAAATCTAAATATTTAAAATAGTAAAATACTTTTGATTAAAATAATAATTAGAAGTTAAATCTATTTTTAAAATATAAAAATTATAAATTAGTTCTTTTTATTTACAAGATGAAATTAAAAATATTTACTCTTTATTTTAAGACTTTCTTAAAAAACTACTTTAAAACTATTTTTTACTTCACAAAATGATACAACCCTTAAATATATAAAATTTATAAAATTACTATTTAGTAAATAAATGTTTAGTAGACAATTATATTTTTAATAAATTTTTTTTTAAATGGAAAAAGCCGACAATCATGCAAAAAAAGCAAACCAGGTATTCGGCAATCAAAACAAATATAAACACCCTAAAACAGAGCATTTTGCAAATAACGAGAACAAGTCTAAGACAAAATATTGTTACCATATAGTCCTCTATGGGCACCCAAGATTTACCACATTCAGAATATGTGGTGAAGACTACGAATAAGTTTTCCATCTTAAAAAAATCGAAGAAAAAAAGAGACAGAACTAGTGTCTCTATGAATTAATTCAGCAGCAAGATGTGATATACGGAAGGAGTCCTATGTCAAAGATTTCTCAGGCTAAATCCATTCATGGTGCATCATAACTAATTGGTAACTTTTTTCTGCAGGCAATTTTCACTATATATAATCTGGATAATCAATTTAGGGTCTTCAATTTTACAAAGTGCACCCACCCCAACCTCTGTAAGTCACCTAAGCTTCCATCAGAGTTAGATAGGATAGCATCTTCTTCTCTTTGTCATTCCAATTGGTCCAAATCTGTTGTGTCTAATGACAAATCTTTGTACCCCTATATCCCTCCATACCGATGATCCACGAATAGGGTTAACATGAATTCATCAAACCCTAAGGGAGAGCTAGATTCGAAGGCTAATCCAATTTGCGAAGATAATTCCATCTTTATTCACAATGAGGAATTTGAAGCCACATGGTGTGAATGCCAAAAAGTTGGAAGTTTTGCAGTGTGGAATGGCCCTAGTGAAGACTTGTTCTTTCTCTCAAATTGGTTAGAAGAAAACTGCCGCCACCAGGTAAGTATCTCTTACTTTTCGGATAAAACCCTATATTTGCATTGTATGGATGAGGTTATTAAAAAATAATTTATCAATGTATGAAAATGCTTCTTCAATGGTCTTGTTGTCAAAATTGTAGAATGGAGTCCAAATTTTAAGATAGATGGGATATATTTTAGGTGCCCAATATGGTTCAATATTTAGTCTTTACGGCCTAAGTTAAATTAGACTAAAATACTCAAATTAATAGGGTTTGTTATAGGAGAGCTCGTAGGGATAGATGCCTCCTTTCAGTATTGGAATAATGTGAAATTGCTTATTAGAACAAAGTTTAATCAATCTCTTCATATACATAAAAAAGTGATAACAAAATAGGCATCTTACAATTTAAATTTGCAAACATTCAAAGGGGAAATTTCAAAAATTATAAAGTTAGAGGACAACAAGGAAATAGATTTTAAAAATATACCTCTCACTTCAGACTTTCAGAGTATGTTTCCTATGATAAGCATCCAGAAAAAGAAGTTGGGAATTAGATCCTCAAATACGATTACATCTTCATAGTTTCATGAAAAAAACAATATTCAAATTGATCTTCGATGCACTAAAAGGATTGCTTATGAAAAGAATAAGAAAATTCCATAACCTAATGTAAGAATCAACTCTATTATAGTGGCTAATTACAAAGAGAGTCTTGAATTGATACAAAAGAATGGTGTATCTACTAAACGGAGATCTAAAAAGAAGCAAAAAGCCTTGAAGAGCAATTCAGGGTAGAGTATGACACCAGATGAAGGGGAAGACATGACAAACAGTGAGATGAAGGTAGAATGGATTCAAGAATAGTCTACTATCAATGTAAGGGGATTAAATTCATCAAGTCCCACTAATTTTGAACAATAGGACATAAATACCTCTCACAACAAAGCCCCAGATAATCAATTAAGTCTAATAGGTGAGGTAGAACTAGACAAAGAGGTATCAACATCAACACAAAATAAGGTAGCATGGGTTCCTGAAAAAGATAACATAGAGAAGTTGGAGAATTCCTTGCTTTTCGAATCAAATACAAATAGAGATGAAATTCACAAACTCATGAAGGAAGATATCCATATGGAATAGTGTCATACACGAGTCTCAGAAGATAGAAATACAACTCCCAACAAAGAGGTTGCTATCAGACCTTCCAAGTTTTGGCAGACTCCATATGCCATTGTAAGTTCACCTTTTATTCCAGATGGTAATCAAACAGATAAGAATTGTAATGCAAAAAGAATAGATAGCTCCTTGTCAAAAGAAGTTTAGAATTTTTTAAATAAGTATATCATTATGGATCCAGTATTGGAAACCTTAAAATTAGAAGGTAAGGATCTTGATCAATTAGCTGATGAGTTAGTCCAGGTATTCAACTTTGATAATATTGATAAGAGTATAGAATCTCAGAAGGAGGAATTAATTCAAAGAATCCTTAAATTAGGGGGTAACAACTATACAGATGAAGATTTAAGAAGAGATCTACTAAATATAGAGATTGAGGATAATATTATGGGTCAAACTCAGATATATGGAAATGTAACGATGATAGAGCATAAAGATAATGGGACTGGAAAAGATAACATGGAAGGTTTAAATGTGGAAGATGGAGATCAACCAAGTATAATTAATCAGATCATAAGAGAACTCAAAACTAAAGAATTTGAAGGACAAAGTGGCAACAAGATTTCTACTATTCAAAGTGCAGGAAATAATTTAGAGTACCTCGGGATCCAAATGAATCAAGAAGGCCTGAGCTCACCTAAATGTGGCAGAGTGAAAGGTAAAAGACGTAGAAAATCATTGAAGGAACTCAGAAAGCAAATGGACTTAGCAGAGAACAACAAAAGATAGATTAGCTAATAAATAACAAGAAGGGAAAGTGTCTTCCCAAGAAATCACGAAGATCACTACATGGAATGCTAGGGGCTTAAATGCCCCTAGCAAAAAAAGGTTACCAAAGTAAAATCTTAAAACCTTTGAATCATAAATCATTTAGTATAGGAAAAAAAGTTAAATAAGGCAGAAGGTACCATATTTAATGAGATGCTAGGTCTTTGGGGCTCCATCTTTCAATAGTCTATAGGTGCATCAGGGGGTCTAGGTTTAATTTGGAATCCTAGGAAGGTATCCATCTACTGCCTAAAACATAGTAACAATTGGATTATGTAAGCGTTAAGAGTCTAAAATCAAATTTGCAATTCATTTTAATTAATGTATATGGCTCGAATAGTCATATAGAGAAAAATGTCATTTGGGATGAAATTAGCTCTTTCATTTATAACTTTAAGGACAAATCTTTTCTGGTAGGAGGTGATTTTAATACTATTCTAAACCTAGAGGAAAAAGCAGGTGGTATTCAACATCTCTCACAATCGTCTCCAGATTTTAAAGCATGGTTTGATAAGCACAATATAATAGACATTCCAATCAATAATGGAAATTTCAAATGGAATAATAGAAGGAAGGATTTTGCATTCATTTCTGAAAAATTAGATAGTTTTTTTAATCATAGGAGATATAGATGATTATAACTTAAATTTCCAATCTTCCATTATGCCTATTGCTAGGTCTGATCACTACCCAGTTCGTTTCAAATTTAGTGAGCCATCGAAACCTGCTAGGAATCCATTTAAATGTGAAAAGATGTGGTTCTAGGATCTTAATTTCATTAAGAATATTAGAGATTGGTGGGTGTAAAAAGTTTGAAGGCTCCAAGATGTTTATCTTCATTTCTAAACTGAAAATGTTAAAAGAAAGGATCCTAAGATGGAATAAAAACATTTCAATAATATCTTTTTTTTTTAAATGGATATAGAAGATAAATTAAAAAATCTAAGCCTAGAAATAATTAAGAAAGGCATGAACAATGAAAGTTTTCTGTTAGAAAAAGAACTACTTGCTAGACAGGAGGACATATTATCCAAAGAAGAAATATTTTGGAGACAGAAATCATGAGAAAAATGGCTAGACGAGGGAGATCGGAATACAAAATTCTTTCACAAATCCACTTTATATAATAGATCAAAGAGTAAAATAACTAGTGTTAAAAAATCTTAAGTATATGAACTGAGAAACCAAAAGAAATTACGGATACTTTCGTAGCCCATTTTCAAGATATATTAAATAATCACAAAGGGTCAAATAGAGAGGCCCAAGTGAAGTTGCTTAGATTTATCCTGAAATTAATTTCACCTGAGCATAATAAGGTTTTAAATAAACCAATCACTTTGGAAGAAGTGAGAGCGGTAGTTTTTAATATGAATCTGGATAAATCTCTAGGTCTTGATGGCTTTCAAGCCTTCTTCTTTCATAAATGTTGGGATATTATTGGGGAAGATTTGTGGAAATCCATTGAAGCTTCGAGGAATGGTAGAGCTTCGATATCAAAAATTAACTATTCCTTTCTCACTCTGATCCCTAAAAAAGAATCAGCCCGAGACTCCTAGGGACTTCTAGCCTATCGCACTATGCAATACAGTTTATAAAATCTTCTCCAAGATTCTAGCAAATAGGCTTAAGGGTTTTCTCTTGAAGTTAATTTATGAGGAACAAATAGGCTTTGTCCCTGGCAAATCCATTCTTCATGGCATTCTTGCAATTCAAGAAACCATTCATTCAACTTCAAAAAATAAAGAGGCATGCATGGTTATGAAATTGGATGTACAAAAAGCATATGATGTGGTTGATTGGCATTTTCTCTACAAGGTCCTCGAAGCCTTTAGATTGTCTCAACAATGGATTACTCTCATTTTTAAATTCATTTCCACTCCCAAATTTTCTATTCTTATCAATGGGATGCCCAAAGGTTTTTTTGAAATATCAAGGGGTATAAGACAAGGAGACCTGTTATCTCCTTCCCTCTTTATCATTATGGCAGAAGCCTTTGGGAGAGTTGTATCAGATGCCTATCATATTCAAAAAAAATCTAGTATTACTGTTGTTGGAAATATGCCTAATATTACGCATCAACAATATGCAAATGATACGATTCTACCTAGCAAGAGTATAGTTTCAGAGCCATTGGGACTTAAGGCCATCATTAAGTCATATATGGACGCTTCGGGTCAAAAAGTGAATGAACTCAAATCTGAGATATATTTTTTAAATACTAAAACAAAAATGAAAGATCAGATTTGTAAGATAATGGGTTATAAAAAAAGGTCAGTTTTAGTGCAATTATTTAGGTATTGCTTTAGAGAAGGGTTTGAAATCTAATAAGGTTTGGCATAATACTTTTGACAAGTTAGATGCGAGGATTAGTATTTGGAAAGATAAATGGCTCTCAAAGGCAGGAAAGACTACTAAAATTAATTATGTCTTATCTGTCGTTCCGACCTTTCCTCTTTCCTGTCTTCCCCTCTCTAAGAGTTCGCTCTTGAAATTTGAAGCCAAACTTAGAAATTTTCTTTGGAAAGATTATTAAGAAGATAAAAAATTGGCGCTTTTCAAATGGGAGAATATATGTAAACCTAAGGATATGGGGGGGTTAGGGATTAAGAATCTTCAATGGAAAAATGAAGCTTTAGGTGCAAAATTAATTTGGCATCTTTATAATGAAAGAGAACATAAGTGGGCTAAGATATTTTACAACAAATATCTTAATCCTGATGACCCTTTGTCAATATTCAAAATGAAAAATCTTCCTAGAGGGTCGGAGAGCTAGAATTTTATGATGAAACGTTGACATTTAGTCTGCAAGTTTCTCACCTGGGATGTGGGTCTGGGTGATGAAGCCTTATTTTGGGAAGACTCCTGGGATGGACTCTCCCCGATTACTTCTTATCCCTTCCCTAAAGTTCTCAAAGATAAATTGGTCTTATTACGGAGTGATAAAGTCAGTAATTATAAGACTAAAATTTGTTCAGAAGGTACCTATCGATGGGTTTAGAGATCTTTGGAAGGGTTGGGGATAGACCCTTTGACTATTAAGGCTTATGAGAAGATTTTGTCAGATAGGAAGATTAAGCAATAAAAAAGGAAAGATGAACTTATTTGGGCTGCATCAAATGATGGAAGGTACAGTGTGAAAAATGGATACAAAGCTTTGGTCCACTAACAAATTTGGAATAAATTTGAAATACCTCTCAAAATCTGTTGGGATGTTGCTTGTCTCCCTAAGGCGGGTTTCTTCTTATGGCTTGCATTCCAAAATAGAATCTTGACAGCTGATAGATTATCCAAATCTAGCGTTCTAGTTCCATTTCAGTGTGTATTATGTAAACATAATAGCAAGGATATGGATCATCTTTTATATAGATGTCCTTTTGCCCAGGCATGTTGGGAATGGCTTAAACTCAGGTTAGGCTAGTCAACACCAATGTCAAAATCTTTCCTAGATTTCCTTAAAGCATGGCCTACAAGCATGGTAAAAGGAGTCTATAATAAACTATGGAATATATGCCCCTCTATTGTGGCATGGGAAATCTGGAAGGAGAGAAATCGACGCATTTTCATGAAATCGAAATACAATTAGAAGAGTTGTTATTAAAAGTTGAGGCTAGCATAGTGGAAGTAATAAATTCCCATCTCAATAAATTCATGAAAGAGGAAGGATCTTTCTCTATTTCGGATGGTCTCATGAAGAAGAATTGGACCAACTTAATTAATCTGCCTCTTATATATCTCAAGAAAAGCAAGGAGGCTAGGGATAGGTGCAAATGGGCACCTCCCCCCATATGGATGGTTTAAACTCAAATTTGACGGAGTAGCTAGAGGTAATCCTGGTGCGGTAGGAATAGGTTGTATCATTAATGATGATACTGGTAATTGTGTAGCAAAGAAAGCTACGTCCATTCCTCTTACTTCTAATAACCTAGCAGAACTTGAAACCTTGGACAAAGGTTTGTAGTTGTGTCATGATTTAGGATTTACTAAGGTCATCATAGAAGGTGACTCTCAGATTATCCTAAATGTGGTTAGGAAGCACGTTACCCCCAATTGAGTCTCGAATTAAAAATTAGGCAAAGTTCTCATTCTTCTAGACCAGTTCATGGATATTCAAATTTGTCATATTTTATGAGAAGATAATCAGAAAGCGGATTATTTAGCAAATATAGGAGCTGACGGGGTTAATCTTTAGGTCTATAATGATGTATAGTTCATATTTCATCTTAGTGAGTTCTTCCTCGTAGGTATATGTATTCACTCTCTTTATTTTAGGTTTATTTTTTGCTATTTTATTTTCTTGTAAATTTTTTTTTTTTTGTTCGGCCTTGGTATGGGTAGGTGTTTTTATTTTTTGTTTTTATATGCTTTCTTTGTCGGTGTTTTGGGTTTGGGATATGAGCTAATCAAATCCTTTTATCACCTATCATCAGGAGTGGTGGCTTCCTTTCTGCTTTTTAATCTTTGTGATATGATTTCGCAGTTTTGGCATTATCATTATGGCATTTTTCTTGTGATTAGGTTTGCTATCGTTAGCAAGATGAGGTCATGACAGCCTGGACTTCTAAAGGGTTCATTTTTATGTCTTTTATTGGTGTCATTTTCTCTGCTCACTATTTGATTGAGTTCTATGAGTATGGATTTGAATGTCTATGTCTTCCATACTTCAAAATCCTGCACCATGGCATTTTGTGGCAACTTCAAACCTGAATGTTGGAGCTAGATTATGAATCCTATGGACGACATGTCAAGGATCGTTGTGAGCAGAGTAATTAGGGAGGCTATCTTCGATTACAAGTATACATGGAGAACAAATAGTGACATAATTGGTTCCTTCATTGGATGTATGGTGAGGGAAAGGGTGAATTTTGATGTTATCATCCGTCTTTGTTGCAGTATCTTTGACCCTACGTACAGGAAGGGGTTAGAACAAGCGGTTTGTAGTATTGACATAAAGTTGAGGATTCCACTTCCAGAGAAATACATGAATCTCCTATTGGGATCATTAGAGCTGGAAGTTGCTTTCCATCATCCATCCTTAATTATTCAAGAAAATTACGCCTTTTATAGAGAAAATGACCCAAAATGCAGGCCAGTATCCAATTCCTTCTCCGTTGGAGGGGCATTATGGAGGAGGAGAACAGAGATTGGTTTCTCAATTGCTTGAAAGCTTTTAATGCTTACATTCAGCCAGGGGTTACTTTTGAGGATCTGGAAGCCCTAAAGTTCTACACTCCAAATGTGGAGAAAACAAGTAGGGCTAAATTTTATTTTGAATTTCCCCCTAATTTTCATGTAGAAAATCCTAATGACGTCTCTGATGTCATAATGGTATACTGGAAATAAGGAAGTTTTATTGGTTTAGTTGGACAATATGTTTGAATTGGTATTGTTCGGACCGATATGATGTTAGGATTGGCATTTACTGTATAGCCTTATAATATGTTTTGGTTTGTACTGGAATGTATATATTTCATTGTATTTAGTAGGCACTATGTGATAGGGTTGTTTATAGTTCTTGATAGTTGTATGGAGATACTAGCTCCACTACCTTCAAACGGATAATGTAATGATAATATTATGCTAGATGGTTCCTATGGATAGCTCTGGTTAATGTGTAATGGTATGCGTTTATCCTATTTCTATTTGGTTTTATCTTGGTTGAGATATTTTGTTTGTTTGGTATTTGGGTAGTTGATTTTGGCTATATTTTGATTATATCGCGAGCTCTTAATTCTTATGACTCTCTAATGGTGGTTATAATTAGGTTGGTTGCATTTTAATCTTATTAAATTCTTTATTTGGATGCATGGTATAACCTAGTTGAATTTAAGCCCCTATAGTTCGGGCTCTCTGCTTTATTCTGGAATATCATAGGACTTTTCTCTATGTTTCCTTTCCTTGATAATTGTAGATGGTAGATGGCTATATGTAGATAGTTTTAGTCTATTATGGATCCATTTTGTATTGAGGAGGTTCTACATAGGTTAATTTACCATCTGCCTCCCATTTGGACAATTTCTCCCCATAACTATGGGCTTGCATTTTCTTTAATTATGTTGGGCTTGCTCTAGATTAGCATTCTATAGCTTAGTCTGTTGTTTGAATTTCTTATTGAGACTCTTGATTTAGCTATTCAGTTTAATTGATATGGGTATTTTATTAATATTCTTTGATCTCATTGGGCCAGAGGCATCTGAGATGTTGTGTGTTCCTTGTGTTTAGGCTTCTATGTATGTTTGGGTGAGTTGATATTAAGATGTGATGTCTGAGAGAGGTGAAGTTTGTTGGCTTGTGACATTGAAGTAATCTTTCATGGTGCTCCAGTTTAGATCTGATTAAGCAACTTAATCTTCAGACAAAGTGTGTCTTCTCTTCCTTAATTAAATAGGCTTGTGACCCTTTGGGTATCTCCTTGGTCAAGGGCTTGTATTATATTAATTTATTTTTCACAGGACAGATTATTAGTATTATTATTGATCTGCTTACATTGATAATAGTAGTTTATATGTTATGATCAGTAGATTAATTAATTCTTTCGTTGTTAGCTTAATTTTACATTTGTCAATCACTATTTGGCATTGTAATCAACTAGTATTATTTTGTTTATGGAAGATTTACAGATCAGGATAATTTGATGACTTTGAAAGGCTGCCATTAATTAATATAGTTATTATTTCTCTAACCATGTTAATTGAGTAGACTATAGAGAGGGTTGTATGCTTTTATTAGATTGGGAAGAATGTCAGCACAAGGTGACTATGTACCTATTTGAAGCAACATAGCAGCTCCTAACAAAGCATATGTTCCAATTAAATAATTATGTAAATAACATGGGGTCTCTCTCCTATATATTGTAAACCAAATTTGATGTATTTTAAATATGATGATATCTGACTAGGGTGTGCCCCTTTTAAGTTGTAATAATAAAGGATATTTGTCCCAAGCTAGACTGGAGGTTTTCTTCTCCGTTCTTTCCTACTAGTGCCCATTTTAACGGAGAAAGTTGTTGTACTTTTTATCTTTTGTATTAATAAAATAATCAAGGCCTTGGCTATTTACCGATCAAAAAGAAAAAGAAAAGTGTTTAGTAGACATTTTAAAAATGTTTGTAGTTTATATTTTACATAGTTAAATTTGTATAGATTAATATCGAACGTATATCATTCTATACTATATAGTTAAGATTAAAACATATATGTCATGTTATTTGTTAAATCATTTCTTTTACATATGTGTTCAATTTATTTTTTCAAATATCCAAATATTTTATAACATTATAAATATATATAGTTTTTATATGATATATTGAAAATTATATTTTTATACAATATAATTTTTTTACACAATGAAATTCAATGTAATGTCCCCTTTCAGACATTTGGGTAATTTTCTCTTGACTTGTATATATTTGATAATAATTATGTTTGATGATCCCTCAAACAATTATATATATATATATATATTGTATAGAAGTGTGTCTATTCATAAATATTAATTATATATGATTATGATAATATATGATTATATATTATATGTTATTATGTTAATTATTTTTTATTATATATTATATATGAATCACTTTAATTATTTATAATAATATTATTTTAATATAGGCATAATGTCATATACTATAGCACATAAAATAGTTGATATATATGTATATATTAATTATTTATAGCATGACAATTATATATATATATATATATATAATTAATATTTATAATTATATAATATATAACAATTTATATTTGTAACTTAAAATAATTATAATTTATTCTATATAAATTATCGATTATTAATATTATACCCTTTATGTATAATTAATTTATATACTGAAATGGGGATATCACAGCCATCCCCTCTTGAATTTGCTTGTCCTCAAGCAAAATCATTCACATACAAACTTTGTCATAGACACAAAACGTACTTGCATTCAAAAGGCCAAAAAGATTTATGAAATATACATTGAATGAAAACACGAAGCATACACGATGTAGACAGATCATGAAAACACAAAGTAGACACGATGCAGACAGATGAAGACACAGAGCAAACACAATGCAAACACGTAAGACACACATTATGCATCTCCTTAATTATGACCCTGCAACCAAAAAATCATTAGTACACATTATATATAAATCAATCCACTGGTAGGGTGTTTATAGTCTCAATCCATTTATTAACTCATCATTTTCTAAATATGGGAGGAGGAACCATAATAGGGTGCCCTGTTATCCAACCAGTGGGCCTCATCATTCTCCCTCATTATCGTTACCTTCCTCTAATCATCATTTCCAAGAAGGCACCTTTGTATGATGTACCCTGAGATATCCTGTCACCGAGGCCTTACCCGATACCCGTAGGCTTTATTCGGTACCCCAAGTGATGTCACCCAGTCCATTCCACCGCAGGCCTTATCTCAACTTGGAGAATCATGATCTTAAGGTGATTCTATCAACTATTTTTTCAATAAGAAGTCTTTTCGAGCATAATCTTTGAACTATCAGATAGTTAATCTTATCACTTAGTTATAAGAGGAGAAACCATAATGGGGTGCCCTGTTACCCAATTAGTGGGCCTCACTGTTTGCCCTCATTATCGTTATCTCTCTCCAACCATCATCTCCAAGATAGTGCCTTTGTATGATGTATCCTGGGATATCCCATCACCGTAGGCCTTACCCGGTACCCGTAGGCTTTATCCGTTACCCCGAGTGATGTCACCCAGTCCATTCCACTACAGGCCTTATCTCAACTTGGAAGATGATGACCTTAGACAATTTAATTAGTTTAACAAAATTATTTGTGATAACAATTGAAAACTAATCTCGTTTAGAATTCAATATCAAAATTTTGTAAACTTCATAATATCTTATTCTTTAATTGTTTGATTATAACCTATTAACTTGATCAATTAATCTCACTTCCTTATAACTATTCAACTATAAGAATGAATAATAGATTTTTGAAAGTTCAATATTCATAAAAAATACTAATAATAGTATTTCATGAAAATATACGAAGAAAATAAATAAGTTACCTCATTACCCATACATGTTGAGTGGCCACTTAAAAGCACAAAGTAACCTTGATATCCATATATTAAAATCTCTTAATTTAGTCAAGCCAAATAGATGAAGCTCCTCTTCTTTATCAAGGCCCTATTATAGGTCCTTCTCATCGATACTACCGTTGACATTTTATTTTAGGTTTTCCTCAAGCTCTCTCCTCTTTCTTTTATCTTTTGCATCCACTGTGAACTATCCAAAATCTTCAGTGATCTATAATATGTTGTTTTAATCGTCTTTGAGACTGTCATCCACTAAGACAATACTGTAAATTTTACGGTTGTCATCCTCTGATTTTAGGCATCGAGAGGTTTCTTCCTTTATCAACTAGCATACAATAGAAAATAACCTGGTATCAGCTTTGTGTAGGGTCTGTACCTCTGACAGGAGCTGTAGTCAACAGTAATGTTTGTCGTAGGCTTCACGTGGAGATAGTTTTCGCACTTCTTATGTTATTATTTTTGTTCCAAACCTTTCTTTTTTAGTGTTCTTTTTATTTCCCAACTCTTTTCTTTCTTTTTTATGCATAAGAGAGACTTGATACATATATGGGCGTTGGAACAACCTATCAAAAGGTATCTGCTAGCGTTCAAAGTGCAGTACCTGGGTGTCAGTCCTATGCAAGGACTGTAGTCCTTAACTCATATGTAGAGGCTTTAAAGGGTGACGTCTTCAGATGCAGATCCTTATGTGTGTGGTGGGGGAATGGTTTTACGTCCTTCAGATGCAGATACACAAGTCTGCACTATTCCCTTTCCTAACATCAAAAGAACCCGTCCATCCTCTTTCAACACCCTTTTCATGATCTCCTCCTCTTTGAATTGATACCCTAATTTGTTTTGCAATTCACTCCAAACCTATTTTGTCTTCCTCACGTGTCATCATCATAAGAAACCTATGGTACTGAAATTCTCAAAACCTCACTAAGTCACGAAGTAACAATCAATCTGATTGCAACATCTAAGTGCATCCACAGTCTTGCTTTAAAGAAAATATCATCGGGATAAGAGCAAAATGTAGATAGTGTGAAGGTGATTGTTCCACTAGACTCGAACATCCTTCCAGTTCATTCAAGATGTTAAAACCAAAATTCTTTGGTTGATAATTACAAAGTTCGTCACCTACTTCTTGCAGTGTCTTAACTAACCAAAGACTTTCTTCTGACCCCATTCTTGATCTCAATTTGTTTTCCCTATAGGCTAGCAGGATCTTTAGCTTTGATACCACTTGTAATGTCCCCTTTTAGACATTTGGGTAATTTTCTCTCGAGTTGTATATATTTGATAATAATTATGTTTGATGATCCCTCGACCAGTGATATATATATATATATTTATATTTATAATTATATAATATATAACATTTATATTTGTAACTTAAAATAATTATAATTTATTCTATATAAATTATCGATTATTAATATTATACCCTTTATGTATAATTAATTTATATACTGAAATGGGGATATCACATTCAATTCTCACCCTAAATATGTAAAAAATGAATTATTGTCATTATTATCATTACTATAAGCCAACTATTTGTGTTTGAATTTTGTTTAAAAACTTTTTCTTTGTGACCGAATGAATGCACATAGAAAGAGGTTAAAGGAGGTTGATGTAATTGAAGAATTCCAATGTCATTTATATCCTATGTAACATTGCAAATTCTAATGAACTATAATTTCGATAATGATGACATATATTTAAAGCTCTTGGACATTTGTTGCAATTTTTTACGGTATTTATTAATCCATGTTAGCTTTCATTAGTGGTTGTAAGAGGGCAGTGGATTATGGCCACACGTCTTTCCCAAATATCAACTTATAAACTCTGACATGAGCATTTATTTTGGCTTGAGAATTAATTAGATACTTATTCTTTGTATTTTTCTATATTTTTCAATTCAGAAAAATAGATTTTATCCCTAGGAAAATAGTTCTCAACCAATCATAAAAAAGATTTTTCCTTCTGATAAATGAATTTTAAAATATACAATAAAAAACTTTGGAATTTTTTTTTTTGAAAAATGATGTTTTTGAAATAAACTAATAGAAAGGAGGGTCGATCGAAAACATTAGGACTAATAAGTTGAAAATATCCTTATTAGTATCTATTTTGATAAATTGCTTCAATGTAATAAATGTTCAAAACAATATCTCTCAATTTATAATATATATAAGATAGTCTATAAAGTTAAAATAGTAAATAATATAAAATTATTTTAAAAATAAATTAAAAATATCATGGAAACATCTATAAAGTAGTTTATAAAGTTAAAATAGTAAATAATATAAAATTATTTTAAAAATAAATTAAAAATATCATGGAAAGATGAGTATAAAATCTTAAGAAATCAAAAAAATTATTGGATTTTTTTAAATGACTGTTTAAAATTAAAAGAAATCATTTTAAAGATTCATTTTGAATTATTTCTCTCTTTCATATATTGCATTGATGTATAAGTTTCTAATATTGACATTTTCTAATTTCGAAATAAATGTTTCTAAATATTATATTATATTTTTAAAATATATTTCTATAAAATAACCTTTTATTTCTATTGTAAAGATTTTTCTATTAGAAATTATTTTTTTTAAAAATATATTAAAGCTTAAAATTATTTATTATTGAATTTATTTTTAAAAAATATATCATCTTTTAAAATTACTTTCTACAATAAATAAGATTAAATTTCAAAATTAATAATATTAAGCTTAAAAAAATTAAATTTTAGAAAGGTAAATGAATTATTAATTAATTTTAAAATTAATGTAAAAGTAAAGATATAGTAGAATTAGGCAAGAGCCTACAACACAAAGGTAACTTGTCTCTCATGTGGGAGGCCTTGCGTTTGAATTCACATAGCACATTAGAATAATTAATTACTATTAATCTATGCTTTGATCATTTACCGATCATATATATATATGAAATATTTTTAATAAATTTTAATTAGTCTTAAACTAAAATATAATAGAAATAAGTCATTTTCATAAATTTGAAAATAAAATAAATAAATTTTAAGCTATTGAATATTTTGTAGAAAATTTAGTGCAATAATCAACATTGCAAGAACCTAATTAAGAATGGAATGTTGTAATATAATGTGATTTTTTAAATGCATACAAATAGAATTTTTTTAATAAATTTTAATTAGTCTTAAACTAAAATATAATAGAAATGGATCATTTTCATAAATTTTAAAAATAAAATAAATAATTTTTAAGTTATTAAATATTGTATAGAAAATTTAGTGCAATAATCAACATTACAAGAATCTAATTAAAAATGGAATGTTGTAATATAATGTGATTTTTTTAATGCAAAATGAGATTAGATTTTCTTGTACTAACAATGTTGAGACATTAAATTATATTAATTAGACCATTTTATAAATAATTTTAAAAACAAAAGCACCTAATTCTATTAATTGTACATTATCTAGTCAAGCGTTCAGTGAATAATGAGTACATGAAATATGGCCAAAAAGAGCAATAATTATGTCAGCACATACATGAATGACTACACAATTTATTTATTTTTTAAGTGAGATTTTTATACTAGAATGCAAATGTGGAGGCACCTAAACACATTGTGCATTTGGTTAGATATGTTAAAATACCCCAAATTAATGCAAATGAAATGGAATCAAAGAATTCCAACAAACTTACGATCATCACTTAAGCTCTAATTTAATCAATTGTCACTTTAGGGCTAACGATGATTCCAAATGCATGACCAAAATCAAGCAATTAAATGTATTATTGCAGGAAAATCTAGATGCTAAGTGAAGGTAACAATTTTGTGTTAAATTCTCATAACCCAGCTATAGATTAATTGCACAATAAATTCACAGAAGGAAACTCATCTAATTTATTACAATCGATACTCTAGGTTGACTAATTGAACAAATTAGCAGAAGGCAAAATAACAAAGGCCAAAAACAATTAGACAATGACACAGATGTACCTAGGAAACCCAGCTTGAGGAAAAACCTGTAACTGTTGGATCTTCTATTTAGCTTAATAGCAACCTTTCTCTTCAAGAAATATAATAGAGTTTACTGCAATAACTTTACATGTATAGAGACCATCTTCTTTACTTAACAAGCAAGGAAATAAACTTTCTTTCCTTGCTTTATTTGGCTTTAAAACACATAAAATCACTCTTGCTTTATGCAACCTTACAAACTCACATTATCCTATTTAAAGAATAAAAAACTAAAATTGTTGTTAAACATCCAACTCAAGTTGCTTTAAAGAAACTCCAACTTCCAAGCCACATAGAAAACAAAAATCAACACTCCCTCTTAGCGAGGAAGGTGTTCTACACAACCCCTAGCTTATCCCTAAAGAATACAAACTTATTCTTCACCAAAGCCTTTGTCAGGATGTCTGCTATTTGTTCTTCTATAGGAATGTACCAAAGTTTCACTAACCCCTTCTCCACACAATATCTGATGAAGTGGTACTTGATCTCGATGTGCTAAAACTTGTCATGAAACACTAGATCCTTTGAAAGTTTGATGAAACTTTGTTTATCATAGTAATGAGTGTAGGATCTAGCTTTTGATCAAAGAGCCTAGCTAGAAGTTTATGAAGCCAAATAGCTTCACATGTAGCCATTTTGGCATCCATATACTTAGCCTATGCAAAACTTTGTGCAACTGACTCTTGTTTCCTAATGTACCAAGAGACAACTCCTGATCCCAAACTAAAACTACACCCTAAAGTGGTCTTCCTGTCAACTGTATTGCCTGCCCAATCTGCATTAGTAAACCCCTCTAGATTCACTCCATCCCGTTGAACATATTTTAGCCCAAAATCAACAATGCCTTGGAGATATCTTAAGACATGCTTTGCATCTATTGAGTGCACATGTTTAGGTTCTACCATAAATTGACTGAGAGAGTTCACTGCAAAACAAATGTCTGTCCTAGTGTTGACTAGATACATAAGAGAGCCTATCAACTATATATATATATATAAAGTAGAGTTCATTACTTCTGATCTAGAAGTATCAATCTTCCTCCACTTTGTCATGAGTGGTGTTGACATGGGCTTACAATTCTCCCTCTTTTTGCCACAATTTGAATCTTAGAAAGTAGTGCATCAAACCCAAATCCTTCATCTCAAACTCTCCTACAAGATCTCTCTTGCACTGTGATGCGAACTTCTCTACACCTACAAGAAATAAATCATCAACATACAATAACAATATGAGAAGTTCACCCTTCACCTGAACATAGTACAAGTTTGAATATATCTCACTTTTGATGAAGCCTACACTATGCAAGTAACTATCAATACATGAATACCATGCTCTAGGAGCTTGCTTGAGTCCATAGAGTTCTCTTTTCAACCTAAAAACATGAGAATCCCTCCCATGTGCTTCAAATCCTTCAGGTTGCTCAATGTAAAAAATTTCCTCAATTACTCCATTGAGAAATGTGGTTTATACATCCATTTGGTGAATCTTCCACCCCATATGTGTGGCCATAGAAATTATAGCTCTTATGGAAGAGTACTTGGCTAGTGGAGCAAATGTCTCATTGTAATCAATTCCTTCCTTTTGAGAAAACCCCTTAGCCACAAAATGAGCTTTGAACTTTTCCACACTATCATTTGCAGCATGCTTAATCTTATACAACCATCTTGAGCCCACTATAGACTTCTCTTTTGGTTGCAGTACTATCTCCCATACATTATTCTTCGTGATGGAAGAATACTCTTCCACTATAGCATCCTTCCAAACTTGGTGCTTGGATGCCTCTTGAAAGTTAGAAAGCTCTACTTCAATTAATTTACTCATCAGTACTACATAATTAGAATAACGTTTGGGAGCCTTTCTCTATCTTACTAAATCTTGTGGATCACCCACATTTTGCTGAGCCTCTCTCAAAGTTTGCTAAGTTGCCTTATTTTTTCTCTTCTTTGTAATAGGGATATGAGGTTGAGGATTCCTTTGAGCCTTTTGATCATCCTATTTGGTTTGCTTGTCTTTCTCTCCAGCTTGAGTGATTGAAGTTTGAGGAATTTGTGCTGCCTCAATTGTGGATAATTGCTCCTCATAATTCATCAAGCTACTAGACTTTTGAAGATCTTTCTCCTATTCAAACCTTGCATCTCTATGAGCAACTATTTTCCTCAAGGAAGGAATGTAAATCCAATAAGCCTTAGAAGTTTCACTATACCCAACAAAGATACCCTTCTCTAGAGTTGGTTCTAACTTTGTTCTTTTCTCCACAAGATGATACACAGGGCATCCAAAAATGTAAATATGGCCCAAATATGGTTTCTTACCACTAAATGCCTCTTTTGGAGTAATTTTTTCCAAGACTTTGCGAGGACTCCTATTCAACAAATATACAATTGTATTACAAGCTTCTGCCCATAGGAACCAAGGCAAGTCCTAATCATGAAGCATGGCCTTGGCTGCTCTAGCTATAGCCTTGTTCTTCTACTCAACAACCCCATTTTGTTGAGGGTTGTGCAAAACTATCAACTCTTTCTTGATACCTTCCCGAGTATAAAAATGTTTGAAGGCATTCGAGGTATACTTGTCTCCATTATAAAACCTCAATATCTTGATCCTTCTCCCAGTCTGATTTTCCAAGAGAGCCTTATACTTTTTGAATTTACTAAAGACCTTATACTTGTTCTTCATAAAATATATCCATGTCTTCCTAGATAAATCATCAATAAGAGTAACATAATACTCATACCCATTTAAGGATCTTGTTGACATAGACCCACACACATTTGGGTGTATGAGATCCAAAATCCCTTAAAATCTACTTTCACTACTTGAAAATTGATCTTGGCATATTTCCCAAGAGCACAAACCTTATACACCTCGTGCTTTTTTGTCTTCATCTAAGGCAACCCCATCACTATTTCCCTAACACATTAAGTGATCCATGGTGAAGATGAGCTATCCTCCGATGTCACAATTCTCCTTGCCCTTTAAACTTCTTACCAATGCCAATGCAAGCTCAAACTGTAATTAAAACAAGTTGCCATGTCTAACAAAAATCACTTTTGCAACTTTGGAATCCTTGGGATGAATATAAACTTTTCCCCTTTCAAAGGTTTCAATGTATCCCATGTCTTCCAAAGTAGAAATTGAAATTAAATTCTTTGTCATGCTAGGAACATACAACACATCCTCCACCAACAAGGGTTTTCCAAACTCCCTCTAAAACTTGATAGTGCCAATAATAGTTGCATGGTACTTGGCATTGTCACCAAATTCAATAAAGAAATCCAGCTTCTTCTCGTCCAACTTGATGAAACAATCTCTAAATCTTGTCATGTGGCAAGAAGCCCCATTGTCAATATACCAAACTGTTAGCATGAATGTTGATGGTATTCCTTTGGGGGAGTATCCTAAGAATTAATGAGCATGTGGCAGTATTGACATGTTGCATTCATCATCATGTTTGTCATTGATGTCAACATAGTAGCAGTTATGTGAAGACTGGCATAGTAGCAAATAGAGATCAATGTCATAAGGAAAGAGGTTTAATGTTTTGGTGATGCACGGGTAAGGACAGGTTCGATACTGTGTCCTAATGCTAAGGTTCAATATGCGTAAAGTAAGTTGAAGACATATGGAAGATATGCCTGATTTATAGTGAGCAGTACATAGACAAAGTACCTGAGAAGCGGTTGCTGGTGATTGCATTATATCTTCCAACAGAGGTATAATCTTGAGATGTATAGTTAGTTAGTGACAAAAGACAATCTGATAGTGGTGTCAGTGAGTGTGCAAGCCCTAGTGTCACACATGTGAGAAGTTGTATAGATTGTGAGCTGACAATGTTATTGTAATTATGAAATAATTAATTATCTTATTATAATTAATTAGGAAAGCCTCAAGGCTGACTCAAGGAATTATTTTGAAGATATGGTATAAAGGAAAGATATTTTCCTTGTTTGTAAAAGTGGGATCATTGTATTGAATGCAAAGTAATTAAGGAAGTGCAAAAAGGAGCAAAGTGTTTGATGAATGTGAGTAAGCAATCCAAGGGATTATTGGATGCAAAGTTTGTCATCTGGTATTAAGATTAGGAGCAGAAGTTTGGTTGAGAAGACAAAGAAAGAGGAAGGAGCAATATAGTTCAATCCTATTATTCTGCAAGGAATAATACAAAGATCATTTGGACAATGGGTTCATTTATCTTGCCCTTGAAGCTATTTGGATAGTGGGTCCATCTACCTTCTACAACTCCTAACAGGGTTGGAATCTCCTAATAGAGATTTAAAGTCTCCTAATAGGGACTGATATGTATTAAATGTTTTCATAGGCTCCTCACAGGGTCCATCCTCTAAGAAGGAATATTTATATTAGTACATCATCTTATGGGTATCATCCCCATCAGGGTTTTCCCTCTGATCAAGGGTTTCCCTAGTTAACATATCTAGTGTTATTGTGCATGAGTATCTTGTTGTGGCTTCTAATTATTTTTCTCATATGGTTAAGATTTAACAAGGTTGATACTTGTGAAAATAGTTGGACAATTGATTCACCCCCCCTGCTCAGTTATATTGGTGGACTATATATCCTAACACAAACTCTATTGAAAACTGAACTTGAGAGATAGGCAATGAGTGAAAAAACATTATCATGTCATGATGCAAACTCCTCCACCTCGGTTGTAGTAGAAACTTAGTTCTTTTGATTGTCCTTTTTTTTCTTATTCCTATTTGGACATCGACTAGCATAGCCATTTGATGGCAACAAAAACATTTTATCATGCTTATATCTTTCCTCTACCCACTCTCAGAAGAAGAACCTTCTATTTTCCCTTTATTAGACTTCTTCTTACTGTTGCTTGCAAGAGCAAGATTTTATTCATCTTGACCCATTCTTTGTTTGGTCTCCTCAATGAGCACCTTCGTGGATTTCCTCACGAACTAAATCATCTTAGAGTCTTTCCCAATCAATTAGTCGATCTCTGTCGACCACACACTTGACAAAAACTTCCCAGTGCTTTGAAAAACCATTTAAGGCTATACACACCAACTCATCTTCAACAATTGTCTCTCTGGTAGCAGCCAACTCATCTCTAACTTGCATCAGCTTGGACAAGTAAGAGGTCACATTCTCACCTTTGGACATCTTGGTATTATGCAATTTGTCCTTTGGCATTATCTTACGAGTTTGGTAGTCACTCTAATAGAGTCTTGTCAGCGTATCCCACATCTCCTTAGTAGTGATTTTCCATGATAGACAAGGAATTAAATGATCTCTTACTCCATCGAGAATGATTCTTTGAGCTTTGGCCCCCTTGACCTCATGCAAGTCCAAAGCAATAGGATCATTTGCAAGTGGAGTCACTGTTATAGTAGCATAGATACACAACATATTCTCCTTGAGAATAGATGTAATTCGAACCTTCCATTGTAAGAAGTTAGATGCACCCTCAAGTCTATCCTCATATCAAAGATTGGCTGCCATAGCCACAAGAAAACTTAGAGACAAAAAAATAGATAA
This sequence comes from Cupressus sempervirens, assembly GCA_028749045.1. Lineage (NCBI taxonomy): Eukaryota > Viridiplantae > Streptophyta > Pinopsida > Cupressales > Cupressaceae > Cupressus > Cupressus sempervirens. The sequence goes on from CM053792.1 coordinate 10,065,917, forward strand.
AATTTTGTGTCACAAACCTTGGCTTTGTATTCAGAGTTTAGAGCTCTGATACCATGTTAAATTCTCATAACCCAACTACAGATCAATTGCACAATAAATTCATAGAAGGAATTTCATCAAATTTATTAAAATCAATACTCTAGGTAAACTAACTAAAACTAATTAGCGGAAGCAAAATAATAGAAGCCAAACACAATTAGATAATAACATAGATATACCTAGGAAACCCTAGCTCTGGCAAAAACCTGCAACTGTTGGATCTTCTATTCAACCTAACAACAAACTTTATCTTCTAAAAATACAATAGAGTTTGCTAGAACAACTTTACATATATGGAGCCCAACTGCTTTACTTAGCAAGCAAGGAAAGGAACTTTATTTCCTTGCTTTCTTTGGCTTTAAAACACATAAAATCACTCTTTCTTTATGCAACCTCACAAACTCACAATTGTCCTATTTAAAGAATAAAAAACTAAAACTATTGCTAGACATCCAACTCGAGTTGCTTTAAAGCAACTACACCTTCCAAGCTACATAGAAAAACAAAAACAACATTTTGAATATATTATCATAGGGATAATGGATTTGACCAAAGTAATTGTACAATTCAGTCACAATAAAGCATTATAATTTGACATAATGTTAATGTCTCCTAATCCTAAGCCGTATTGATTTTGATTTGGGCAGAATTTTTGTGCTCTTTTAGCTCTGAAATCTAACACAAAAGTACGTCACACTTTGGGATCTTGAATTTATTGTAGAGGAGGGAAAATTTTCCATGTTTTATTAGGGGCATGTGTAAAGAGTATACATGTGAGTATTCTTTGAAAATAAAACCATTATCAGTTACTGTAAAATTTTGAAAGTAAATATTACATAAGAAATATAATATAGAAATTATAAGCATATGCAAGAAGAAAATATAGTAGAATAAATTGAAACGCATTATTAAACTGATAAATACATTTTCAAATCGTATTGACAAAACATACAATGGTAGCTCAAATTCACCAGTCTCTTCTACTAGCAATGCCTTCTCAATTAGGAATGCCTTCTAAACTCATGTTTATTCAAATGATTTTTCATAATGCTTGCTAAATAGAGAAGATGAATACAAATCTTCATGTTTGATGTGTTTGCTATCCTTTATTGCCTGCACTATCATTTGTGGACACTTTCATGTGTTACTTCAATGTGGTGGTAAATCTTCTTGTTCAGTTGTCAAAGTTGGACAATTTTGGTTGTTTTGTACATTGAACTTCCCACGGTAATAACCTGCGGTCATTATTCTTGTTTCATTTTGGCCCTATCAAATTACATAAGTTGATAATTTAACATGCTCGATCCATTGGTCTCTCATCTCACAAAATTGATGGTGCCTATTTTTGTGTTGCTCATTAATCAATGTTGAAGTGGCACTCATTTTTAGGGTAAAAGCAAAAACCTGTGTCACCTTTTATAAAGGAGAAGTGATATCAAAATTTAAAGTCTTCAACTTTAACGACATAAAAGTGGCATTTGTGCTTAGAATTTGAAGATGATGTAAACTAATGAAATGTGTAAAATTAGATGAAGTTTATGTCTATAACTTTTTTTTTTTTTAATTGAGTGAAAAAATTATTTATTTTTGAATTTTTAAAGTGTATTTTTTAATTTAAAAAAAATACTAAAAATATAGAGTTTTTTTTCCGTCAAATAAGTACATGCAAATGTTCATATTTTGGTTTGATTTTGGAATATGTTAGAGTTGACATGAATACCTAATGCATCAAAAAAGAAGAATTGAAATTTGGCTAATATTTTTGAAGTTATAACTAGTCAAAGTCAAAGTTATCAGAAATTGATAGTTTTTTTCTCCCATCAAACTTTTTCCATCAAATTTACATATTTTTAAAAACAAATTACATATTCTTGAAGAAGACTCTCTCCTCTAGTGCAACATTAAAAAATAATAATTTTTAAACATGATTTACTATTTTATTATTATTTTTGAATAGACATCTTCTTGAATCTTAAGATACCTACTTGTAATATTTTCAAATTATAACATATTATTCATAATCAAAATTAAAAATACATTATAGAACTACAAAAGTATATTTTTAGTTTTTTAAAAAACTTCAATTTAGTAGGTCAAATTGGCCTTCAAAGTGAGATGTTTACAGAAGTTCTGATTTTTGCTTATTTGGCTGCCACATAGGATGCCACACAGATCGTTTCGGCCAAAATCGTTTCAGCCGGAACTGTTTTGGCCAAAATAGTTCTGGCTGAAACCCCTGTCGGTAGATTAAATCGCCAGCGGTTAATGTCACTGTTTGATATAAAATAAAATTGGTTTTTCTTTAAAAAAAATTTAAATATACAGAACAACGAAATTTGGAAGAGGATTTTCAAAAGACAATTAATTTTGAAGCAATTTTCAACAACTATTCTGTAGATTTAATCAATATTGCAAAGGATCGAATATTTTGAAAGTGCTTTTTTCTCATCTACTTATTTTTATTTTTATGTATTCTATATTGAACCATTAGCTGATATTTAGTGAAATCTAAATTTATTTATTTTTGTTTCTATAGATTGAAATATTCAATGGGTAGTAAAAGGAAAAGATCAAGGAAATATGATAGAATAAGAAATGACAAAATGAAAGGCCTTACAAAACATAATAAAAACTAACCTACTGAAATTCTTGAACAAGATGAGATTCATGAAGAAAATGAAAGTAATGAAGAGGAAGAAATTGGCAGTTCTATTGATAGAGACAAATTAGAAAGCATAATAAATTTGATGGATTTGGATGAAGAAGTACTTTTAAACCAAATTCCATCTAAAGATATGATAAATGATAACACTATCAGAAAGCATTGTCAGAACATGTGGGATGAATATTTCAAGGATAAAAGTATATTTGGACAAGCACAATTATTTGTCAAGTTATTTAGGAGAAAAAATATGAGACCTGTTTTGGAGTTGTTGGGTGTTGATAACAGGAAAAGCCATGCGCATAATATTAATAAAACAATAGTTGAAAACTTGCAAAATGCTTATAACAAAATTGACAACACAACTTGAGGAGGTGATTTGAGTAATGCACGTAGAGCATTGATGACTACTATATCTAGTAGAAAATTGACACATAAAAAATAAGTATGTGCAATTTTTGATGTACTACATATATCTAGAAGAACTGTCCATAGATACATCAAAAGGAGAAATATGCTAGATGATAACATTGAGAATAACTGGGTGAATATTTGTAGAGTTCCTCGAAAAGATAGGATTTTTGAAGATGTAAAAAGACAAGTTATTGAATTTTGGACCACACATTCTCGTGTTTCTTTCAATAGGCGTGATACTATACAAATTAAAGATCAAGAAACAGGGGCCAAAATTGAACATCCAAAACATTTCATAGATATAACTCAAAGTGAATTATTTCAAGCATTCAAACAAGAATTTTCAAATGTCAAAATATGTTAGAGAATGTTTGAGAGTTTACGTCCTTCCTTTGTATGCATAAATAAGATGCGTGAAACTTGTTGTTGTAGAAATCATGTTGAATTTGGTCTACATTTGCAATCATTTAAAAAAGTTATGGCAGTACTTGATCCTAATTTGGTCATCCCTAGCAGTACAACACAATTTGTGAGGTCCATATTATGTGATAAATTAGAAGATTCAGATGAATTCAAAGTGCAATGCATAAAAAATCAGTGTGAAGATTGTGGAGATTTACACAAATTTTTTGAAATTATGTAAGTTGAGAATATTAATGAATCCACACCAATTTCATGGATGAGATATGAATATGAGACATACCATAATAAGAGAGGATATGAATCCAGAAAATTTGTATTGAAGGAGAGTGAATTGCATTATGATGAGTTCATGACCAAGTTTCGTCCATTGATATATCCACATATCCAACATTGTCATGGTGCACGATGACAAGCTAAACAGTATCATGATTCCAAAAAAAAATTTCCACCTGGTTGTATACTTTCAGTTGTAGATTTTTCTAAGAATTATACATTTACACCTTATATGGAGCTTCAAGGCCAATATTATCATTCTGAACAAGTTGCAATATTTGTGCAAGTGACCTATAGACATGCACAATTTGAGGTGGATCAGATAGAAAGATTGGATGAAAATGAATGCATCATAATCAAAGAGGCTCATTTCTATATTAGTGATGATAGAGTTCATGATAGGAGTTATGTGGCTCATTATTTTGCAATGTTCTCTGAAGATCTCAAAAATTGTGCAATAAATGTTTTAGAGCACTGGATTTGGTCTGATGGATGTGCAAGTTAGTATACACGAAGTAGTTACACATTTATTTAAATTTATTTTAACTTATATTTATTTGGACATGTCTATTTCTATTTGATATATGTACATGGATAATTGTAGATACTTATCATGTTTCATGTTCACAGGACAATTCAAATCTACAAAAGCATTTAATTGGTTAGCAATGCAACATGCTAGAACCAATGTTAGGTTTTTATGGAATTTCTTTGAAAGTGGACATAGAAAAGGGGAACATGATGGAGCAAGAGCATGTATAAAACGTGCGCTTCGACAACATGAATTTGCAGGTAAATATATGCATTTTTTAAATGTGCATGTTTAATACTCTAGTAGCATATATTTTAAATTTTATATATACATGCATATTGTATGTACATACAGGGAATAAGATAGAGAGCGCAAATCAAATTGTTGAATGGTGCAAAGTTCATTTTGCTACTCGAGATACTGAATACAATAAGCGTTACTTTTGGGAGGGGAAAGGTGAACTAAGTTATAATTATTTTTAATGTATTTTTCAAATCAAGTTGAGTTTTTTAATAAATATTTATTTTGAAATATGACAATTATTTTTTGTATTTGTAATAGATATAGATCGGTCTAATCCTTACAATTTTCAAACGATTCCTGGTATTAGAAGTTTACATCAAGTGATGACTACAGGAAACCATAAACCTCCAGTAATTAAAGTAAGAGAGAAAACATGTTTTTGTGATGACTGCATTAAGGACAATCTAGTGAGTGCATGTGAAAATATTGTGAATGGATATGTTTCGCATTGGGATTTTAAGGAGATAGTTACAAAGCCTCCTTTTGAAGATGTTGACATTGACATTGATATTGACATTCATGATCTTGTATATTCAGCTGATTATGAGTGCATTTCTGATTTAGTTATGGCAGGTTTGTGTGCATATATACATATATATAAATTAATATACATGTATATTTGTTTTAGAATTAATTTATATTTATCTATACTTTTATATACATGAAGGAGATATTTTTGTAATTCAAGCCTTACCAGATAATGCAAAAAATGTGGACTATTATCTTTTAAGATGCACAAAAGAAAAACACAAGTTGCTAGAAGGAACTATAGATGCTGATCAACGGTCATATCCAATTGGATCAGTTGCTATTGAAGGAACATATTATCAACAAACAAGGGTAATTGATAGTGGTATTGAATTTATTGAATACAAGCCTGGAGGAAAGGTTTTACACTACAGTAACCATGTTATAGCAACCAAATTACAATTTGAAGCAAAACAAAGAAGAGGATGTCGTAGAAATTAAAAGTGGAAATTGCCTATTGAAGAACATAAAAAACTTCTAGAGATAATAAAAAGTAGAGAGGATCCTAACAATACATTGTTTGTGGAGCTCTAGTTTACCTATGTACTTATTGTGGAGCTCTAGTTCAGCTATGCATGTATAGCTCTTATACTTTCATATTTAATATTAACAGGATATTTGTTTTATAAATTTTTGTACATTGGATCATTTATCTTGGATATGCAAAATTAGGCATGTATTGTTATTTTTATTTAAATTCGACATGGATATCTCATTTAAGACCACCTCTTAGGACCTCCCCTTAAGACCACCCATCAGAACATCCCCTTAGTACCACCTTTAACTTGACCTCTCCTTAAGATAACCCCTTTAGTATTTATATGTATTTATATGTACATTGTTTATGTTTTCTTACATATGATTGTTAATGTTGTTATGTATTTATGTACATATAATCTTTATATGTTCTTATATGATACATTCTTTATGTTTGTATATAATCGTTATGTTCTTGCATGTATTAACTTTTACTAATTAAATATTGTAACATGCATTCTTTAGGTCATACTCTTTATATGTTCTTACATGTATATGTTATATGAACTATGTTACATATTACATACATTATATTTTATTAATTAAATGTTGTTAATTATAGTTAATTAAGAATGTATGTCATTAAATATAGTTAATTATATTATAAATAGTTAACTATAGTTAGATTAAATATAGTTAATTTACATTAAATATAGTTAATTATACTTAGATCAAATATATAGAACTTAATTATACTTATATTAAGACATTTCATTAAGTATAGTTAATTAATCTTAAATTAAGGCATTAAAAACACTAACATGTATGTATAAACATGAATATTGAAAACATATACATATGTATATTAACTTTTATTAATTAAATGTTGTAGTTCATGCATTCTTTCTAGGTGATCATAGTCTTTATATGTTCTTATGTACATGTATATGTTATATTCTTATGTACATGGACCATTAAAATTATATAGTTAATTACACTTAGATTAAGGCATTATGATGAATAACTATACATATACATGTAAACTTGAATATTGAAAACATGAATATAAGGCATTAAGATGAATAACATATAGAAACATGTTCATAACACATACATAAGTTACATAAAAGATTAATACATTAAAAGATCAATAAGATACATGTGCACATTAAAAAATCAATAACATACATGTACATATATTTGGAGAATATAATGTACCCATATCAAACGTATAAAAATAGATCATGTATCAAATGTCTGGAAATAACATATATAAAACATCAAAATCTCCATATAAACATGTATCTGGAAATAACATATAAAACATCATTTAGTGTCCATGATGTAAACATGTATCTGTAAATAACATATAAAACATCAAAGTGTCCATATAAACATGTATATGAAAATAACATATAAAACATCAAAGTGTCCATATAAAATGTATGTATCTGGAAATAACATATAAAACATCAAAGTGTCCATATAAATATGTATCTAGACATAACATGTGTGTAATAAAATAAAAGGTCACATATGATAATCAGCTACATCTTCCCTCCTAATCTTGGGCCTTGTCCCCAAAAGGGTCTATCAGCTGCATCTGAACCCTGTGTCAAATGATAACTTGGACCATTTAATTATGTGTGCAGACAAATTATATCAAGATCTACATGTATATAAATCAAATAAATATATTTTTAAATTGTAACATACCTGTGACTCACGACGTGTAGGATCTGTCGGTGTCTGTAGATCAGCAAGACGTAACATACTATCACTCAAACCCTATAACACATACACAAACACACACATATACATAAATTTAAACATATAGACATATTATTTACCATAATAAAAATAAATCTAAACATATAGAGATATTTACTGTAGCATTATGTAATGCTCTACCGATCTAACTAATATCTGAATCATGCAATGAAAAAACAGTATCAGTGTCCAAGTCAATAGTGCGGCCCTAATATGAAAGCATGGAGGTAAATAAACCAGGTTGTCTAGCATTGACATCTTGAGTGGGGGGGGGGGGGGGGGGGTGCTATAGGGTCCTGAGTAGTTGGGGTTGGTGTTGTAGCCTGGGCCTGTGTAGCAGCAGGAGTAGTAGAAGGTGCAGGAATGTCCTCCTGCCTCTGTGAATCCTCTAGGACTGATGTACGTGACAAAATATGACTAATCTGAGAGCTCATGTCACAAAGTGGAATCCTTGAGAGTGTAGATAATGCTCGATATTCATCTAAGAGATCAGATGCTAAATATGATTCCAAACGATGCAATGCATCCACCTCTAAGATTGCAGAAATGTCTACTAGAGAAGGTATGTCTGCAACTCCATAATCATCATCAACAGCTGCGCTAGATGATGTAGCTATGGGAGTGGTACCTCGAGACCGTAGCATATATCTACCACACTGATCAAAAGAAATCTTGTGTAACTGTGTGGTGACGGTGGCGATGCTCGAAAAAATTTGTGTCCTAATTGTGTCATCAGGAACACTCTCGCCTACAACAACCATCTGTGGACCTCTCGGCATAACCAAAAGGTTTGGACCCACCATTGCCCATTTGTTAATGGGCACAAAAGTGTCCGCAGGTCTAAATCTGTCAGAAAGTCTCCCCTAACCCTACCCAACATGCCCTATATAATATGTATAGTCAACATGGTAGTGTAAATGAAATTCTGCAAACAATATAGAGGGAACTCATCCTTCTATGGCCATCTATGATGAGTGGCCAACCAACGAGGATACATCAATGGGTGCGATGAGTGGATCAATACACTTCGTCACAGAGTAGCCTCTGACTCTACGACAATCTGTATAAGATGGAAACATGGATTTCACCATGTCAGTGGAAACCTCAATGTCAATCTATGTGTACTTCACAGTGCTAGTGACATTGTGAGATAAAGAAGAATAAAATGTCTCAATGCTCATATCATCAAAAGGGTTGTATGATTCAATGGTCTGAATCATACGAAATAACTCCTCTCGCATCACTATGACCTTCTCCCTATTAGGGAGGGTGGTAGAAGAGGAAAGTGAGGTATCCAAAACCTGCATAGCATGAGATAGTCTTGCAATTGTATCTCTAATAAACTGTTGTCTATCATGAGTGGAGGAGGTCGATCTGCATGCTGTACCAGACTCAACACTCTAACCCCCACCATGGACATTGGCATCCCTTGAGGATGCAGAAGCACGATCCCTAGAATTGGATGCCATAATGTATATATGAAAATAAATACGAGGATACGAATGTGAAGCTACAAGAGTGATAAATATCTAGAGATCTGTGCATGTATATATATACAAATATAAACATACAAGTGTATTTAAATTAAAATAATTAAAAGTTAAATTTAATTTGAAACACACACACATATAAATTCACAACATTAAATGTATGGTGCTAAATTCAATCATGTAACATGTATGTATTTTTAAACAAATTATCTTAGAGACCATATCTAATGTACATTGTAACGTGCTCATGCAAATGTGAAAAATAAATATTCATACATACATGTACATGTGTATATGCGATAAAAAATAAATAAAAATTTCTTGATTAAATGATAACTAACTCTACACATGTATGTGCAATAAAAAAATATAATTCTTGACTAAATTCTAGATTTTGATGTAAATGCTTTGATGATTATGGGGAGTGTAGATAAGAGTTAGGACATAGGGATAGACAAATTTGTTACTAGATAAGTAAATGAGTTTCGTTAGCAAATGTTAGTTTACAATTTAGAACTCATGACTTAATTTAGTAGTTTGAATTAGAGTTAAGAATGTTAATAAAGTAAATGGGATATAGTTTTATTAAGGTTGATAGTAAGGAAAGTCTATTATGTGCTAGTAAACATATGAATACCTATTAGAACCTACAACAGACATAATGACCTAGTCTAGGAGTCCATAGGTCCCCTTAACATATATATGGATAAAAATACCTAGAAATGTATCATAAGAGGTTGTTATGTGTCATTTGGTAATGTAAGCATCATCATTACCTAATAAGACCTATTATATCTTAATAATACATATTAAGACTTATTAGAACCTATAAAAAATAGTATGACCTATTATGACTCCTATGTCCCCTTAAGACACACATGTATGGATAATGTATCGAAAAGCATACTATAAGTGTTCTCAATGTGTTGTGTGGTAATGTAAGACTCATTATTACCTAACAATACCTATTATGTGCTAGTAAACATATGAATAACTATTAGAACCTACAACAGACATAATGACCTAGTCTAGGAGTCCATAGGTCCCCTTAACATATATATGGATAAAAATACCTAGAAATGTATCATAAGAGGTCGTTATGTGTCATTTGGTAATGTAAGAATCATCATTACCTAATAAGACCTATTATATCCTAATAATACATATTAAGACTTATTAGAACCTATAAAAATAGTATGACCTATTACGACTCCTATGTCTTCTTAAGACACACATGTATGGATAACGTATCGAAAAACATATCATAAGTGATCTTAATGTGTTGTTTGGTAATGTAAGACTCATTATTACTTGACAATACCTATTATGTGCTAGTAAACATATGAATTCCTATCAGAACCTATAACAAACGTAATGACCTAGTAGGAGTCCCTAGGTCCCCTTAACATTTATATGGATAAAATACCTAGAAATGTATCATAAGAGGTCGTTATGTGTCATTTGGTAATGTAAGAATCATCATTACCTAATAAGACCTATTATATCCTAATAATACATATTAAGACTTATTAGAACCTATAAAAAATAATATGACCTATTACGACTCCTATGTCCCCTTAAGACACATGCATGGATAACGTACCTAAAAAAATATCATTTAACTAATCTTAATGTGTTCTTTGGTAATGTAAGACTCATTATTACCTAACAATAACTAGTTGTTAAAATGAACATCATGAATATCTAAGTGTGGTTCATTCGGTTAGTAAAGTGCCTATGTTATGGTTAGAATGTGGTATAGGTTATGATTGTAGTTAATATAGGGTTATGTTAGAAGGTGTATTTAATGTCAAAATTAATTTCACTATAAGAGATTATTGTTTCACCTAGATTCATCAGGTTATGTTAGAAACTGAACAATGTCCCCTAAAGTTTTGCTACATTTTTTACTAATGTTTTTCTACATTTTTACCTCATGTTTCTCTATATTTTTTAACTAATTTTTTTGACATTTTTACCTAATATTTTTCTATATTTTTATGTAATGTTTTTCTACACTTTTAACTAATGTTTTTCTATGTTTTTATCTCATATTTAACTACATTTTTGCTAACAAATTAATTTAAATACCATTCTAAAACAATCTAAAATAATTTAAAACAATTTAATTAATTTAAATAATTTAAATATATTAAAATATAAACAATTCTAAATATTTCACTCACAAAATAAGAAAAAAAAAATTGCTTTAAGTACAATTAACATTTACTAATAAAAAACACGTTAAATTTTTTTTTAAAAAGGGGGAGAAAAAAACCACTAACTTGTTACGGTCGAAACACCTGAACCGCTCTTCGAGAACCTAAGAACCGCAACAGTAAAAGTGATAGCTGCAAGAGGTTTATGGTAGTTTTATTATGGCTCGAGGTTTCGGCTGTAACCGTTCCAGCCGAAAGGGTTTCGGCCGAAACAGTAAAGGCCATGTAGGAGCGTGAAAGGCCACGTATGTTTAGCAGGAACTATTTCGGCCGTAACTGTTCCGGTCGAAACAATTACGGTCGAAATACTCAATGGTATCACAAACGGTGAGACAACTTCGTGCTTCCACCCTATAATGTTAAGACTATTAATACTTTTTAAATTAATTTATAATTTAATTAAATATGCAATTACTTTGAAACAACTATCAAATTTATTTAAAAATTAAAAAAGTTTATATCGAAGAATGATGTGACTATAAAAAGCCTCTTTACTTAATTAGTCAATAGGCTATTATTAGTTAAGAACTTCAATTTCAAAGGTCTTCAAATAAAACCCAACAATGTTTCACCGAAACAATCATTTCTTATGCAACTGAATGGAAAGTTTATTTTATACGGTAGCTTATCTTTTCTAGGCTTTTCCAATTAGGATGCTTTGCATTAACATATATGTTAAATATAATAGCATAATCTTTGCACTCATGTGGTATGACATTAATAGGAGATCAGTCTTGCAAAAGATTTGCATGGATAACAAGAGACGCAAGTGTCAAAGTTCCTGCCTAAAGTATCATGTTTTTAGATTCAGATAAAAAAATATTTGTAATTATAAAAGTGAATAATTAATAACGTGCATTTACTAAAATAAGTGCAATGCTAAATACATTCAATAGGTGAATTTTGATAAATATATTTTTTATCAAGAAATTTGTGTGAACAAAACCTCCTTTGACAAAAACAAATCTAGAATAACTCTTGTTTACTAATATACTAGTATAGTTTTTCCTATATCTGATGATCAAAAGGATACTAGTATTATAAATTAAAGTAATATTATTTATTTATTATAACTATTCAATTCAAAATTCAAATTATCAAAACTTATTCTATAACTAAATCATTCAAGTAAATAAATTTTAGTATATGTGTTAAATGTTAATAGTTTTTACTCTATAAATTATAAAAATATTTTATGTGGCACTTTTTAAATTGTTACATAGAATAATATAATTTGAAAATTTTAATTCCCTAACATAAATACATGTGTGGAAGTAACTAATTTTTATAATATGTAAATTAATTAATCACTTATTCGCACAGATGTCATGGCATGCCATGCCATCCTTTTTTGTTCAACATGAAAAGGGTTTGCTATTGAACAATTTATAAGCAACATATCTTAATGTCTTTAAAATACTTTGAAAACAACATATATATAAAATATTTGTTATTTTCTACATTCTATCATATCATATTATATTATATTATTATTAATAGTATTTTAATATCATAAAAATTTATTAAAATTTAATTTTTATATTGGACTAATATATTTTTTAGAATTACTAAATTTAAATTAGTTTAGTATTTGAAGGTTATAAAATATTTTTAATGATTTTAATGTTTTTGCTTCTTCCTCTACTCTCTCTGATCATCTTCCTATAGTTGCTCTCATCAACATTAGGAATGCTCTGGCTCCTAGTGCTCATCATAATGATAAGTTTATTCTTAACACATCCTTGCTTAATGATCAGGATACTGATATTGCTGTTAAGATGGTTAGGTCATTTAATCTTATTAACCATTTCCCTTCTCAAGTTGATAGATCGAATAGAAGTGTCTCCTCGTGGAGGAAAATATTTCAAACCTTAGGTCAAAGAAAGGCTAAAAATTACAGAAGAGTGGAAAATGAATTGAATGATCGCCTTCAATCTGCTAAATTAGATGTCTAAGCTAATCCCTCCTCTTTATCTCATATTCAACGTGTCTCTACTACCAGAGATTCTCTAAGGATGCATCAACATATTAAAACCATTGGAGCCTTTGTCAGAAGCTGTCAACAATGGTTGAAATATGGGGATAAAGGCTCCAAATTCTTCTTTAATTACCTTAAGAAAAAATAGAGTAAAGAGAAAATTGATAGAATTGTTATGGATAATCAGGAGCTTACTGATATCAAAGACATTGTTGCTGCCTTTGAGGAGTTTTACAAAGCTCTTTTCAATTTTTAAGACAGTACTAATGCCAAAGATCTTAGGAATAAATGCAAGGAGCTCATTCCTAAAAAAATTGTTGAGGGTGATGTCTCCATCCTTAGGGCTAGGATGTCAGTTCAGGAGATCTCTAATGCTATATCTACTCTTAAAAAGGATAAAGCACCTGGGCCGAATGGCCTCCCTACTGAATTTTACAAATCCAATATTGATTGGATTACTAAGGATCTATTTGATTTATATTTAGAAGCTTATGATCGTGGCACTCTTGGTAATTCTATCAATATGGGGATTATTAAGCTCATCCCTAAAGATGGAGACAAATCTCTCATCAAGAATTGGCAGCTGATTACTTTGCTCAGCATTTCATACAAAATTATGTCGAAAACCTTGGCCTCTCGGCTTGTTAATATTCTGCCCAACTTCATTTGTTCCACCCAGACTGGTTTCATCAAGGGATGATATATGTCATCCTTTCTATCCTTCAGGCCTTTGGATTCCCTGATGAATTTGTTAGATATATTCAAGTGTTGCTTAAGGATTCCTCTGCTAGAATTGAAATCAATGGTTTTTTAATCTAATCCTATACCCCTGTACAGATCCATTCAACAGGGATGTACTCTTGCTCCTGCTCTTTTTGTTATTGCTTTTGATGCCTTGTACTATATCCTCAGAGATGATACTATCTCTCCCAAAGTTAATGGGATTTCCCTCCCTAAAAACTCTAAGCTTCTTAATATCCAATTTGTTGACGATACCTCGCTCTTCCTTGAATTATCTTGTCTTAATATTCAGCATCTTAATTTGAAACTCAAGTTGTTTGAAACCATCTCAGGTGCTCGTACATCTAAGTCCAAATCCATCATGCTTGGATGGAAAGAGGAACCTCCAGATTGGTTTCTCCAATTTGGTTACTCATGGGGCGAACCTCATAAGATTGTTAAATATTTGGGGGTTCCTTTTTCCATCTCCCCTTCACTCAAAGACATGTGGATTTGGGTTAAGGATAGAATTATTAAGAAACTCTACAAGTGGGATAATATGGTGCTTTCACTTGCTGGTAGAGTGTAGGTGTGCCAAAAAATCTTATCATCCTATAGTATATACTATTCTTTTGTCTGGATGTTTAGTAATTACCAACTGTTTGAAATTCAAAAGGCCATCAGGAGATTCCTATGGTCAAATGGTAAAGGTAATAGGAAGAAACATGTTGTTAGATGGAGTTGGTGTCACATTGATAAGAAGTTAGGTGGTTTAGGCCTTAAAGACCTTAGGATTCAAGGGGTTTCTCTTGTTGCTAAGTGGATTTTTCAGGCTCTTGATGGTCATGAGCCTTGGAAAATTCTTCTTAGAAATAATATTCAATTTGGATTTCCTAAGCAGGCCAAATATTGGAAGAACCTTCCCTTTGCTGATCTTGTTGCTAGGACATTCCCTGTCTCTATTCAAGGCTCCATGGTTTTTAAGTCTATTTGGAAGGCTTGGGAGTTGGTGAGGGGCTTTATTTATGATTCTAACTTCGATAGCAATAATTCTATCCATGGTGAACGCTCTATCTAGTGGAATCTGCATCATAATGGCAAGCCTCTTGCCATGACTCAAGGGTGTTCTGCAAAACATTGGAACAACCGTGGTATCAAGAGCTTTATTGATATTTTGGAGAATGACAACCTTGCCAATTGGCAGGATATTAGGCTTAAGTTCAATCTTCCTGAATCTCATAAACGTACCTATAATATGATAGCTAATGCCTGTCACCCTCTCAATCTTCCTCGTAGATGTGATGTGGATTCCCATAGATTTTAATATTGTCGTTGGGATGATGGATCCCTCTTACATAAAATCAAAGCCAAAGATACATATAAGATGCTTAATAAAGATCACTCTATTTTATCACACCTGAATACCACCTGGTATATGAATTTGGACTCTCTTGAACAGCACAAAATCCTTGATAGATTCTGGAAATCTCATATTCCTCCCAAAATCTTACATTTTAAATGGTAGCTTCTTCTTGATAGACTTCCTGTTAAAAATCAGGCTGGTGATACTGACTCTTGTTCTATTTGCAAGGTTCCTGAAAATTTAATACATATCTTCTTTACTTGTCATTTTGCTAGGATTATATGGAATTTTTTGGAATATCTATAACTGATCATGTCTCTATGTTGGATACTATTCTTGGAAACATATCTGGTCTCAAGAAGGATGCTAACTTTTTTTGGAATATTCTCTCTTCTCATATTCTTTGGTTTATTTGGAAAAGTAGAAATGAGGACAAATTCCAAGATGTTGGTAGATTGCTTACTTTGTTTCAACTGAAACTCATATGCTTTAAGATTATCTCACAGGTGTCCTGCAGTATGAAACTTGAAAAAGACAAGCTGAAAAGATTTATCCGTGATGGGCACGCTACAATGTTCATCTACGAAATGAAGCATGGGCTGGAATGGGCTAGCATTATTGATGACCAAGTTGCTTTTGAAGAAGCCCTTAAGCAGCTGATTAAGGAGATGCAGGATACTAGAGGCCCTTTTTTCTGATAGACTTGAGTTCTTTGCTCATATTCTTGAGTAGAAGAAAGTTGTTTGGATGGAAGGAGAGCTCAGATAGACTGCATGGATTGATGATCGTGATGATATTCTGGATTAGCTTATCTAATTTCCTTTTTTTTTAATCTCGCTAAAACTATTACTTATTGTGCTAGTTGACTGATCATGGATTACCAGTTGAACTAGGAGGTTGAGGTTCACCTCCCCTCTTTTGATTTTGTAGCTATCTTTTTGATCTATCGATTATTACATATATACATTATTATAAATTTGTGTTTAATTCAATTTTTTTAATAATTACAAATAATGACAATATTAAAATATTTTGTTTATTAACATTGTTATGATATTTGTTTGTATTTACGTGAGAAAAAATAAATTTTCTATTTATTTTTATACATCTAACTAATATTAAATATATTTTCATGTAAAGATATATTTAATTGATAGGAAAGTTCAAAATATGTGTATTTACATGATTTGTGTAATATATATTTTTGTATTTTGTGTAACTTTAAAAAATAATTTATATTTTGTTTATGTTTATTCCAAGTTCTAACTTCTAATCTTGATTTTAAAATTTATTATATTTTTTATTTAAGAAAATATTTAATCTTTTAAAACATTATTTCTACTTGTTTTTTACACAAGTTTCAATCAACATAAAGTGATACTGAATCAACTGACTTTGAATATAAAATTATAAAATAAATTAATAACAAATTTACTCTTTATATATATATATATATATATATATATATATATATATATATATATAACTTAAAAACCTTTTTTTCTTTATTAATTTAATATATTTAAATTAGAGTCAATTTTTAAAAAAATTGTAAATAATGATTATTATAATATGAACATAAATTATATTTAATAATATTTATAATACTTATATGATATAAATAAAATAATATAGATTATTCATAAAATATAAAATAATATATTAAAGTAAAAAAAGTTAAGATTTCTTTACTCTTTATATAGTATATACATTTAAAATAATATATATATATATATCAATAAAACTTAAAAACCTTATTTTTCTTTATTAATTTAATATATTTAAATTAGAGTAAAATTTTTAAAAAATTATAAATAATGATTATTATAATATAAACATAAATTGTATTTAATAATATTTATATAGTATAAATAAAATAGTATAGATTATTCATAAAATATAAAAGAATATATTTAAGTAGAAAAAGTTACGATTTCTTTTTCTTTTTAAAGAATTATTTATGTTTTTTTAATGTCTCAATGTTATAAATAAGATTTAAAGTATAACTATAACAAAATTAAATAGATTAATAATACAAATCAATTATTCAAATTTAAATATGACTGTATTATTAAATTATATTATAAATATTATATAAATATACACTTTAAATTACACACTTTATATATATATATATATATATATATATATAAAAGTTAAAATGTATGATTGAAAAAACTACATCTGACTTATTAAAAAAAAAGCATAAAAGACACTCTCAATTGTATTTGTAAAATGTTATAATGGCAACGACTTATTTTATAATAATAACAAGAGACGCAATGCGTCATAGTTCCTGCCTAATGCATAATGGTTGTAAAGGTGTAGATGAGTGATAATCTAAATTAATATTGTGAATGCATTAATTTTTGCTTAGAAATGCACTTGTGATCTGATAGGATTGCTCATATTTTGTTGTTAAATTCTCGTCCTAGAAATGTGCTTGTGATTTGATAGGATGACTCATATTTTGTTGTTAAGTTCCTGTGCTGTATTATTATATCTTTGGGCATTTAAGCCCAAGAATAAGAGGTCAAAGTCCCCAATATGGCACTAAGTACTTAATATCATACTACGATCAATACATATGCTTTAGACAAATTGCACCTTCTACATTGACAACTTAAATTATGTGCAATGAGGAAAGATATCCATACCAATATTTGAATTATAGAACTTGAAGAAGTGATGAAGCATTTGGACTTTAAGCATACCATGCTACTAAAGAACCATAAGTAGTTGGAATAACTCCCCCAACTATGTATTATTCTCATCTTGATTATCAAATGGAACTCACACTATTTTTAATCATTAGCACTGGACAAAAACTAGGATATAGATATAGATAGAGATAAATAATAGTATATAACAATAACAATATAAACATATATGCAGAGGGAAAAAAAAAAAAGATAATATAGAGGAGGAAGAGGAAGAGAGATAAACTAGTAAGATAGAGCGATACCAACATAAATTGTGTGTGAGAGAGAAAGAGAATTAAATATAATTATTTTTCTTAATAAAACAAATAGTCAAAATAAAATCATGGTTCTAATAATAAATAAATAAATAAAAAATAAATTTTATCTATATATATATCTAATATTTTAATTAATAAAACTAAGAATTTAATTTTTATATTAAAACTCACATTTCTATAAGAAAAAATGAAATGTATTGAAATATAAAAATATTTTATAAGTAAAACTAATTGTTTAATTTTACACAATTAGAGAAGGTTTACTATTTAATGTTTTGTTTTTCCAAAATTTTCATAAAATTAAGTAATTTTTAATTATGAAATAATATCTATATAATTAAATATGTACATTTGTAAAATAATAAATAGATGTAATACTTATAAATTTGATGTTGATGAATAAATATGATGTATAAATAAGAAATAAAATATAACTATTTAATTTTAATACATAGTTTATAAAAACTTAATAATAATAATTTATATATCTTTTAGAATTGAATTATTTCTTTTTTTTGTGGTTATTTCTTTAGTATTTTTTTTTATATAAAATATAATTATTAATTTAATATTAAAATATATATTTAAGTTTTAAATGTATTTAAACTAAATGATAAATTGTTTAAATAAAAAATATTAATAATAATAAATGATATAATTTATAAATTGTAACACTTATCAATTATAAATATTACAAACACTATTATAAAATATAATTATAAAATAATATTGTTTAATTTTTTTTTATAAAAGTAAAATAATAGTAATAATTTAACTACTTTTATTTAAAAAGTAAAGTTTAAAATAAAAATAAAAAATTCAAATACAAAGATATAACATATTGAAATAATATTAAAAATACAAGTATAATTTGAACTTATGCATTACATGAAGTTTTAGGAACAAGTTATATCAAATAGTAAAAAAAAAATATCAATGTAAAACTAATAATAAATATATTTAAAATAAGAAATAAAAAATATTTAATAGATTGTGATAATTAATATTGATGAGGTGGAAGATAAAATGATTGAAAAAATAAAATCTCATCAACTTGTCACAAATGTAGAAAAGATAAAGTTGTAATTAATACATTCATTAATGCAAGATGAAGTTGTTAGAAAATATTTGTATTTTTTGTTGAAAAAAATTAATTTTCTCCCCCACCAAAAATAGTATGGACCAATAGAATGGATGAAAAATGTGATTTATAAAATAATAAAAAATTAGAAAAAGATATAAACATTTGAAATCTGATATAATCTTTTAAATTCTTTGGTTTGATTGGTTAGTGTTAATGCCATATTTGCATTGACATGAATGCATAAGTATTCTTGCCTTGGCAGAAACTAAAAATATATAAACCTGCCATAAATGATGATAGTTAAGTAAAGATCAGATAACATATTTTCTCAGGAACTTTCATTTGTCCAATCAAATTAATAATAACTACTGACAGTATGCACAATGGAAGATGGCATGGGTGCATGAGGCATGGGAGCCCAACTTTTGGGGAGTAATTAAGTTGCACTGTAGGGTTCCTTTAAAGTGATGTGATATATATTTTGAATTGAAGTTATAAAATATTATTATTCTTATTGTTCATTTTTGTCTCAACCAATAGAATTGTAGATAATTGGTATGTTAATTTTTTTATAAATATATGAGAATTATCAAACTATATCATATGTAAATGGATTTGAAAAATCTGAAATTTGATTGGACAAAAAACTATATAAATATTTGGATGTAATGAATCTTATGGTTACTTGTCTGGAACTAATAACAAAGCACAAAACTTATTAACGTTGCTAGTTGAAAAAAGTGTGTAGGGACGTGTTCCATATAGTTACCTACCCGGAACTAATAACAAAGTGCAAAACTTATTAACGTTGCCAGTTGAAAAAAGTGTGTAGGGATGTGTTCCAATAGAATAAATGGTTGAAGATAAAGCACTTGATGGGAGGTTATGGCAAGCATTCTCAATTGGCACATGTTACTTTTAAGGCTCTAGATATAGCACGCCAATCGGTATGGTGTACAAACTTAAGAATGGCTATCATATTTTAAATTGAATTTATGTGGAATTTAATGATAGTTTCCCAAGTTTGGATTTGTAAATGAGTTTGAATGGAAAATTGGGCATATTTTTAGTATGAAAATAGAGAAATAACACACGTTGAATATCGTTACTTCACACACTAGGTGGTCATGGCAAACAACTACTCTCGTTGCCCGTCATATTTTCCTTATGTATAATAGTCTATGTTGGATTTAGTAATTTTTTTACTGTATTTATGAATGTAGTTCAAGAGTGTGAAGCAAGAGAGTGAATCCTTATTAATTCTGGCGGGATACTAATTCAATTTTTCAATTAAATTGACCAATCAACTCATATGATTTAAAAGATTAAAAGAAACTTCAAATGTTTATTTCTTTTTCTATTTTTTCATTATTTTATAAATCACATTTTTCATTCACTCTATTGGACTATTCTATTTTTGGCAAGGAGAAAAATACAAATATTTTCTAACAACTCTATTGTGCATTAATGAATGCATTAATTACAACTTTATCTTTTCCACATTTGTGACATGTTCATTAGATTTTCAAAAAGGGAATATTTATATCTTCCACCTTACACCACTTTGAACAAAAATAATGTCTAATCAATATTAATTATCACAATTTATTTTTCTTACCAAGTTCAAATATAGAGTTAAATATTTTATATTTCTTATTTTAAATATATTTATTAGTTTTACATTGATATTTTTTTTGCCAATTGTAAAATGTTATTTCTTTAAGTTTACACTATGTTTTACTAACTACTGTTTTAGAGGTAACTAGTCCTCCTACACAATAACAAATAGTAGTTACTTAGCATGAAGGAGAATAGGGTAGAGACCAGCATGCGAAACACTCCTGCGACCGATTTTAGACCGACCTTGGTAGTATTTTTCAAACCGTGCAGCGCATGAGCAGGCTGCATCCTTTCCCTTCTTCTGCTAGTCATTCCACTAGTTATTTGGAACCAAAAAAAGGTATTGGCTTGAGTGGTGAATCCCTAATGAGGTTAAAAATGACTGCTAGAGAAAAGGGTTGTTCAACAGATGACAAATCTTTGGACCTAATTGTAGATATGGAGTCGACTGAGGAAAATGAGGGAAATGGGAAATTGTGTGGAGAAAAACCTTTGGTGGTGGCTAAGAAAAAGATGGATCAAGCTAATGATCATCAAACCCCTAAAACTGACGAAGTGATGCATGAATCTTCAGCTATAGATCAAGGTAAAACTCTTGAGTTCCAACTCTCGGATGATGTTGCTGAATACATTGCTGAATATCAAACTAGAACTATAATTTTTTTTTTTTTAAGGGGGATACTGTCAAAAATTGATTACTACAAATGGGCAAAACAAAATTGGGAAAACAGGGGATGGGATATTGAAACTATAAGGGGACTAGGTAAAGGTTACATTTCTTGCATGTTTAAAACTGCCGAGCAAGCCCAAGCAGTGCTTCAGTATGGGACATGGGTTATCTGTGGCCAAGTCTGCTATCTTCAAGCTTGGACATTTGATTTCAATCCAGAGGGCCACTCCCGTGCACGCTATCCTATGTGGCTTGAATTTCCATATCTTAATTTGGCCTTCCAACCTTTTCTTAAAAACATTGCTTCTCAACTTGGTAGAGTCATGTGGTGTAAGCAGCCAACTAATAAATTTTCCAACTTGCGTTCCACCCACGAGTGTGTGTAGAAATGGATCTAAACAATCCTTTGCTTGAGAATATTAGATTGTGTGGTCCAGGATTTGAACTGGAGCAGCCAATAGTATATTTGAACAAACCTAATGCATGTTTTTATTATCGTCGAGAAGGTCATCTTATTAGAGATTGTCCTGTTAGGAAGCCTAGGGTTCTAAGAACCCAGTCTATTTCAACTCCTGGCCAAAATGGTGTGAAGCATAATTCATCTACCTTGTCTAATGCTAAACTTGTTGCAGACTCATCACCCCCTTCATCACCCCCTTCATCACCCCCTACTAAGTCATTGTCCCCTACTTCCATGCCTCAGCCATCTCCTATTGTATCTACCGAGAGTCATGGGACTTACAAAGATGCCATTATGTCTGAGAAATGGATGACTGTGAGGAAGAGGAAGGAACTATCATCTTCTGTTGCAAATACTCATCTCACCTCCACAGATCCTTCTCCACCTAATTCTCCAAGCATTCAAATGTCTTCTAAAAGAACATCTCCTTATCCTCCTCCTAGTTCTTGCCAAAGGTCAAGGTCTCCTTCACATGTTATGGAAGGCTGCCAAAATTAGGAGCTCTCAGTGTCTCTCTCAAATTGATTTGGGATTTTGCCACAAGAGGATGACAACACTTACCCAAGTTCATCATGAACTACAAAATGTTGTCTTGAAATGTGAGAGGGCTCTCCCTCCCTCAACAAAAATATGGTGTAAAAAAGACTTTATTGAAATGGAAACCAGATGTCCTTTTCCTTCAAGAAGTCAAATTAAGCAATGAGTGCCTCAAATTTACCTTATTCAATACTTGGAAGGAAGCTACTTTCTTTCATTCCGCACATAGAGATGGTAGTGGTGGGGTGGTTATTGGTTTGGCTCCTTGGATTCCTAAATTTGTCATTGACAATGGTGAAGACCCTTCTCACTATTGTGTTTGGATGCATCCTATTATCAATGGACAACCCATAGGATTTTGTTCTATATATGCTCCTAATGATCCAAAAAATAGAACATTTCTTTGGGATTGGATGGCGAACAATATTCCTAATGCTGATTGGGTGTTGGGAGGGGATTTTAATATGGTTGAGCATCATGCTGATTGTAGTTGGTATAATTATTGCAAACTTGGCAAAGAAGAATTTGATAAATGGATATATTGTCGTAATTTATTGGGAGTGGTGGATCCTATCCACAATCAATTATCCACCAATGTTGAGAACTGGTTTACTTGGTCAAATTGTAGATTTGGTACTATTAGGAAGATGAGTAGATTGGACAGATTTATGTTTCACACAATATCCAATTAGAGAACCTCTCCGCAGGGTCCGTGGTGCTTGTGGATTACTCTACTACCCTTTCTGATCATTTTCCTATCATTTGCTATCTTTCTACTAATCAAAAGCCAAGATCTTCATCTCAACTACCTTACAAACTGAATACTTCTCATCTCAAGAACCCTGATTGTGTTGCTACATTAATAGGAATATGGAATTCTGTACCAAAACCCAAAGAGGGGGATTCCTGGATTAATTGGTGGTGCTCTACTTTGAATCAATGTGTGAGCTTTCTTAATCCTCTGGTTGAAGAATGGCTTGGAGACAAAAACGTAGAGAGAAATCTCTCCATGGGAAGCTGGAAAATGCTAGAAAAATGCTAAATTCCAACCCTTATAATGAAAATATCCAAAACTCTATTGCTGTCATTGAGGCTCAGCTACGAAAATTAGATATCTATAAGGGCCAAGGGGCTAAGATTAGGGCACGTCTTCACTGAATTAAGGAAGGAAATAAAGGCTCTAAATTCTTCTTTCAATATCTTAATTATAAGCATAAAAAGGAGAAAATTGGTGCAATATCTAATGAGTTTGGAACACATATTGACCTTGTTGATATTGCTGCGTCATTCCAATGATTTTATGAGAATCTATTCAAGGAAGATACAAATTAGATGGATGTGTAGCAAGCCTTAGAAGAGATGGTCAAGGATTACATCCCTCAAAAAAATGATCCTGGCTATAACCTCTATTTGGATCGCATCCTTTCCTTAGAAGATATTGAACGTGCTATTTTTTGTATAAAACCTTACAAGAGCCCACGCGTGGATGGTCTTCCTGCTAAATTTTATCAAATTATGTGGAATTATATTAAGGATGATTTTTACATGCTTTATTTGGAAGCCTTTCATAAGGGATCCCTTAGGAATGATATTAATCGGGGTCTTATCAAATTGATTCCTAAAGGGAGGAATGAAAACATTGTTGCTGGTTGGAGACCAATCACTCTATTAAACACTTCATATAAAATTATTACAAAAGCCTTGGCTATGAGAATTAAACTAGTGGTTCAAAGTATCGCTAGACCTAAACAAATAGGATTTATTAAAGGCAGATTCATTTTGGATAACCTTATGCTTGCTTGGGAGACTATTGAATGGGCACAACAATCAGGGCAAAATGCATTGCTGGTCAACTTAGACTTTGATAAAGCTTATGATAGAATTCGTTGGGATTTCATTCTTTAAATGCTTCATTGGTTGGGCTTTGCACCTAAATTACAAAAACATGTTAAAATGTTGTTCCAGGATGGCAATGCTCAAATTGTGATTAATAACTCTTTGACAACACCATTTGAATTACAACAATTTATTAGGCAAGGCTGCCCTTTATTGCCCTTCTTATACATTCTTACAACTGATGTCTTGGGTTACCTCCTTCATGGTGCGAACCATTTGAATCTCATCAAAGGGATTTCCATTCCTCAAAATCAGGTAGTTATCAACTCTCATTTTACTGATGAAAACATGCTTTTCTTGCAAAATTTTAAAGAAGAGTTAAATAATGCACTGGATATATTGGAATTATATTGTGCTGTTTCTGGCTCCTAGTTGGCCCATAATAAAACTGAATTTATGATGACCCATTCTGAGTAGATTCCAAAGTGGCTTCTTAAGGAATGGAGGCATATTAGGCATGGTGAGATCACTAGATATTTGGGCATTCCATTTGGCATTGGAGTTTCTCTTTCAGACATGTGGAAGTGGTTTCTTAATCGACTTAAAGAGAAATTATTCAATTGAAATAATAGATTCTTATCTTTAGCAGGGAAAATACAAGTTGGAAATAAAATATTCATTGCTTCTCATGTTTACTATTCATCATGTTGGATGCCATCAGAGAGGAAATATGAAGAATTGAACAAACTTATTCGAAAATTTCTTTGGTCTAAATGGGATGGAAATGATGGATTTATTGGTGCTTCTTAGTCTCATTGCATTCAACCAAGGCATAGGGGTGGGTTGGAAATTATAGACCCTAAGACTCAAGGGGTGTGTCTTGCTGCAAAATGGATACCAGTTAGTCAATTGGCTTGACAAGATCATCATGGCTCCTTGTTTTAAAATCAAGGCTTTCGTTCCCCTGCAATCCATTTGGAAGGCTTAGCAACATGTTTGTCATTTTCTTTAGTGGAATGATTCCTCTTTGCAGCATGGTTTTAGCTTTGCTTTTTCATCCATTTGGTAGAACAAGTTGGTTCAATACCACAACCTACCCCTTCCTATTTTCTTTCCAAAGCATGCCTCTTATTTTTTCAAGAAAGGTGTGAGAAACTTTAAGGACATTTGGGACTTTAGTACTTTTGAATGGGCTTCATGGCTGAAGATTAAAAACCAATTTGCTCTAGATAACAAATATAAACTATTTATCATATTTGTGTAGTCATTAGTTCCACTTGAGTTGTCCATTAAAATTTGTACTCTAAGAGAATGCAACTTTTTTAAAGACTAGAAATGGTTCTCTACATCTCATTTTAACCATCTTCCACTTAAGAAGGAATATTTGAGCTCCTTACCTCATTGGTCTATCCTCCCTTGTCTCAATCAGAAATGGAAATGCAGATTTAGTATGAAGAGATGGATCAATATGAGTGCACAAGTTTGGAAATTCAAAGCTGAGGCAAATTCACAATTGCTAGCCTGGAAGGTTTTACACCACAAATTACTTCTTGGTGACAAATTAAAATACATTTTTGTGCAACCTATTAGATGCCCCTTTTGTTTGTATACTGAAAATATGAAACATATATTTTGGGACTACCCCTATGTGAAAAAGCAATGGAATGTTATCTTTAAAAACTTTTCAACTATTTTTCACCATAAATAGAATTGAAAGGAAGCTCTCCTTGGCTTTGGCCTTCATAATGATGTTATTGCTGATTCTATTAGGCAAGTTATCTTAATACATATTTGGAAAACTAGATGCAGTGCTATTTTTTCAAGCAATTATTTGCAGGAAACATGCATCTTAATGTTGTACTCTGATGTAGTTTTTCAAGTAGCTTTTTTGTTGTCGCAAATATCAGATTTATCTATAAGAAATCTGTCGGCCATGGCCCAACTACAACAACTTAAAGACCAAGTGAATCAACTTTAAAGCAACTGCCATATGGACCTTTGCAAAGTGTTTCGTCATGTCCTTTCAATGTAATGCCAGCTATTTATTATCTTGTAGTGATTTGTTTTATATGTTGAATCTCTCTTCCAGCTAGCTCGTGTAGCTATTATTGTTTGTAAATTTGCTTTGTTTAAATAAAAAAAAACTACTATTTTACAATCTTGCTCTAATTTTTTTAATATCATTTTACAGATTGTTAAACTAATACTACCCCTCAAACTTACTAGATATTTTGGTAGTTTGAATTAAGTCATCAACAATTTATTTTTTAAAATTAAATATTTCAACTTATAATTGAATTGGTAGAAATGAGTAGTTCATTCATATAATATAATTTCTATTGTTATTTATATATTTTAAATATTATAATAATTATTAATTTTTAAATTCCCTTCAAATCTCTCTATCATTCTACCGTTGCTTGTCCTTATAATAACATATCATTCTCTCTTTTATCTCTCTTTTTATATCCTTTCTTTTTATCTATAGATCTCTATTTTCCTTCTTTTCCAATTATTGGTCGGAACTTTAACGCATTGCATCTCTTGTTTCATTTGTCCCTTTCTTGAATCGCTCACACATTGAAGGAATTGATTATTTTATTCTTATTGACCTAAATTTTGCTCTCACTAGTATATATTTATAAAAAAAAATTATTTTATTCTGATTGACCTAAAATTTACTCTCACTAGTGTATATTTATAACAATTTTTACAATGATAATCAAATAGTACCAAAAAAACAAATTAGCTTAAATATACCAATAATTCGATCACAATTTTATGTACTGCAAATTAAGTTTACCTATGTTTGTATTATAGTAAACAAAGGTAAAATATTTGTAGATACAAAACAAAATTAAGTATGGTAAACAAATATGATTTAAATTTGAGGGTAGTTTTATTTAAATTAATTTTCGTAATGATGTTTATATATATTTAAAGTAATTCTAAGAGAATACAAAAAATATTTGAATAATTTGATCACAATTTTATGTATTGCAAATGAACTGGTCAACAAAGATCGAATATATTGTAATACAAAAATATTCAACTATTATTAAGATATATGATCTAAATTTGAGCACAAGTTTTATGTAAAACAATTTTCACGATGATATTCAAAGTGCACACACACAGGGAAGAGCCTACAATACAATGATTAATTGTGAGCCTCTTATTTGGGAGGTCTTATTATGAGAGTTAAGTTTAACTCAATCTTAGTGTTAGTTGTTTGCTAAAAATAAGGTGTTGATTCTAAGATAAAATTGATAATGAGATTAGCATTAGGGATAGATTAGGGTTAGAGTTAGTGTTATGTAGAAAAAGTTAATAATGATTTTAATTCTATTGATTTGTCTATATTCTTTGTTGTCATTTTAGAAAAGATTGTGTATTTTTAAAATTTTAAAATATTGAAAATGTAAATGATGAAAAAAAATTGTAATAAGAAATATTTAGGAAATGTATTTAAATTATTCATTATAATATGGAAAGTGACATTGTTGAAGAGTTGGATTATTATCCTTGATGTAATGTTTACTTGATTAAAATTATGTTTAATTTTCTTGTTTAAAATTTTGTTTCTTTTTTAAATAGTTTAATCGTATTTAATAAAATTGTAGGCATATAATCAGGCAAGAGCCTCAACATAACGATAGCTTGTGAACCTCTTATCTGAGAGGTCTTGGGTTCAAATCTACCCAAGCTTAACACAAAACTAATAATTAATCTCAATAAATAATAAATAAACTAATAAAAATTGTAGGCTTCAGTCGATTACCTACTATAATCCTTTATTTATTTAGTAGAAAGACTTAGGGGAACAATGTAAAAACATGTTGAGGAAGTTTGTCCATGTCAATTTCTATAAAACCTAGCAAAATAAGAGTATTGATATGCTAGAGTATCTGGACCTAGATTTTAGTCTATTTTGATCAAATTTTTTATTTCATTACTTAAAATGGTCTTCCTTCCCATGTAGGGGGTGTTATGTATCTCATTTGTTAGCAAAAATACTAGTTGTGTTGATGTATCAATTATAGGGGGAAAATGAATTATATCATAGATTAGGATCTATTTTTAAAATTATTTTTACTACACATTTTTATGTTTATAATTGTAGTGTTGGAAATATGAATCAATTATATAAAGCCTAAGTTTGTTATATAACCACACACACGCAACATAACATAGGAAGGGGAGCCAAGGAGACGAGTCCTTTCAATCGAAATTCTAAAGAACTAGGTCTAGAGAGATTAGTGCTAACCAAACAAGGAAGGAGCACTAATGCAAACTAGGTCTAGAAAGAATGGGGAAAAAATATCCAAATCCTTGAAAAGCCTAGATGATGTGAGAAGATATAACTAGATATATGTAAATATGATGAAAGTTATGTTTGTTGTACTGATTCAAATGAATGGAAATCAACAAACCTTGGCCTGAAACTGCACAATAGACAAAACCCAAAAATTATCTTTGTCAGGGGTGAATTGGATGATTAAGTGCAGCCTGATCACCATTTGTGTGTCAGGGGCAGCCCAGTTGGCCCTGGTAGTGTGTATGTGACACTAATTCTAATTTTTCACTTCTGAAGAATGCCAAAAAGGTTACTCATATCTATAACTTGTTCGTCAATTTGATATCCACAACTTGCAATAAAAAAGGGTTATTTGTTGTTGATGGGGGGTTTGCCTAGGTAAAACCAAAGTCTAGGAATTAACCTTGAATTGAAATAATTTAAATAACATGAATGTAAAGTAAATGTACAAATTCACCTTACAATAGTAGGATCTCTCAAATTGAGTGCAATGTGCTTATTCTACCAGTTGATTTGGATAAAAAAGATGAAGATGAATGGATATAGAAGATGCAACAAAGGAACTTGAATGGATTGAAGAAGATCTTGAAGATAAACTCCTTCAATTATTGAATCCTTGATATTCAATGGAGGTATGCTTGAAGGCTTGAAAACTTGAATGCTTGAGAACTTTAGTGCTAAAGTGCTTGTGCATGCAATTTGATTATGGATCACAAATGAGAAATAAAGCAAATGGAAGGGTTTATATAGATCTCATAATCGACTAACTCCCATAGGCTAACCTAACTAGTAATTACTACCTTGTGATCTAGGTTATATAAAAGATCAAATATTTGAAAGTATTTTTTCATATTTTTAAGTTTTTCTGTCTTTTTATTTGGCCTTTTTGGAGGTCTTTTGCTCAAAATTTCAAGCCAAAACTTGCATCAATTTCTAAAATTGGCAGCCATAGGCTCACTACTTTAGGGACTAAAATTAGATTTTTAGTTCCTCTTTCCAACTGTGTGAGCGGTTTCAAAATCTGAGCTCTAGGTCAAAAGTTATGACCCCGAAAAGTTGGGTAATTATACACCTAGTTTTGTATAGTTTTAGTTTAATTTTGTTGTTTTTATTATAACCACACAAACATTTCAAATTCATGGCTATTGTGACTATTAGTATTCCATCATTGTATATATTATTTCAATTTTGATTAATAAGATGGCTTTTGGTTTGCATACAACTCTTTTGAGTTTTGCAAGATTTTCCAGAACTTGAGCATTGGCATCGTAGGTATTTGATTTACCAGATATCATGTTTGCAACCCACTTCTTAAATTCAGATCACCCCAAAGGTACTCAAATATGGGACATGAACAAAGGACCCAAAATAGGTCCCAATTAGAGGTGCATCACAACCTTAATTATCGCTTTAGGGGTGCATTACGCCCTTAACAACCATGTCCTAGAACCTCTAGGATTCGTTTGGGATCCCAAAACAGGTCCTAAATCCTCAAAATCATGTACAAATTCTAAGATATATTTGTTACGGTGTAGAGAGAAGATTAAAAGTGGATATATGAAGAGAAGGGAGGACCTAGGAGGTTACATTCCACCTTGATCTTAATGCCATAAAAATAAGAGATTTAAAGGGGATCTATTAGGTTTTATCATAGTTCTGCTTAGAAGAGGGGACACAAAAAGGATAGGTACTAAACATTCATTGAATTAAAGTGCTTCCAATTTAAGACAGTTAATTTAGCCCCCACCAGCGTATACTTTAAGAAACCCCTCCTTTAGAAAAGGTGTAAAAACTTGACGAAAGGTGTAAAACACCTAACAAATTTTATTTTATTTTTGTGGTGAAAAAAATAGTTTACAAAGAAAAAATAATAATCTCCATTGGCGAATCATTCATAGTCTCTCAAACAATGTGTAAAATCTAGGCGAAATGTGTTATTTTAAAACCACAAAAAATTTATACATTGGCGAACAAAAAATAATAATCATAGTAAAATTTTAATTTTTGGGCAAATCATTTCATTGTATTTAAGGTTTAAAAAAATAGATGTGAAGTTGATGGCATCAAAGGTTCACAGAGGGTTTCATCAGCTTGAAGTTAACAGTTGCGAAACTGCGAGAAAGGCTTTAACAAGTCTATCGCTAATGTCACTGTTAAAGTGAAAGTTAATAGTTTGTGTGTTGCAAAACCACGAGGAGGGTAGAGATTACATAATCGTCAGTTGAAAAGATAAAGGAGGAGTTAACATTATGACTTTGTGAAAATGAGATTTCGCGGCATCAATAGTTAAATGATGGCGATTTGGTGAACTTTTATGTTGCAAAGTTGTGAAAAGGGAGATTGCATCATCAAAGGTTTTTTCTAGGTAGTTAGTCTGTTGGTTGCGAGACTGTGAAATGTTAATTCAAGCAGTTTTCACATGTTTACAGTGGTTAAAGGGAAAAGACTTCTGACAGCTGTGAGACCGTGATGGCAGGGATTTTCATGTTCCAAGGTTCCAATAGAAAGATATGTCATCTTGCGAAGTTGCAAAAAGTTAAGATGAAGCCATCTTCGCCACTTCACACCGGTTAGAAGGAAATGGGTTCTGACAACTGCGAGACCGCGATGTGAAAAGTTTAAGTTCCAAAGTTGTGACAGAAGGGGAATCTCATTGGAAGAGGATATAAGGCTTATCGCAAGGTCACAAGGGTAAAGTGAATATTTGATTTAACGGTTGTGATAGCCCGAGAAAAGAAAAAGAAGGGTTTCACAGTTTCGCAAAAAGAATTCAAGGTTAAGTTAAACTGTTTGCGATAGAGTGTAGAAAGAAGGATTTTGCAACTCATAAGATTTTATTTTTAAAGCTTGAAAGTACAAAAGAACTAGTTTTCAAATCTATTATCTGATTCCCAACAGTTGATGAGTTGACATTCCAAGGAAAATGAAATAAAGGAAATACTAACTACTGGTTGATAATAGATATCCATGCACATGCAAGCTTTTAAAGCCATTAACGCTGTGGCCCGTTACCAAGTTGCAAAAAACTAGAATTCTCATATATCTAGAGCTAACAGAGCAAAAATAATTTGCAGTAAGATCAGAATGGCAGAACTAGAATCATCAGTAAAGAAGGGCACTTTAGAGGGCAACAAGGTTTCATTGTCTACCAAGTTTGCAAAAGAATGGTTGAAGATTCTCCCTAAATCTTCCAATGCTCAAAGTGCTAATGTCCATGTTTTTAGAGACTCTTACAGCTTCTGTAGAGATGCTCAAGTACTAGACACCAATGGAACTAAATTGTTCTTGTACTTTTACAAGACTACGGTGCAGAAGGTTCCCATCTCAAATCCATGGACGAAGAACCTAGGGAAGTTGATACTGTTGCAGGTATGCATGGATGTTGACCTTATCAAGGCACTGGTAAATGCATATAATCCAACCACTTGGTATTTTTATAGAAAGGATATGAGCATTCTTTGTATGTTAAGTAAGGATGCTTTTGCTGAAGCATTTGATTTGTAGGGTCCCATGTTAGTTCCTATTAACCTAGAAAAATTGGAAGCAACATTTAAAAAACACAGAGGTTTCTATACAAAACATGCAATGTTGCGACATATCCCGAGGGAAAACAAGATGAAAGGAGAATTCCTAAAAAAGGTTACTGATTTTATACCCTTGTCATATTTCTATGCATACTTTCAAAAAATAGTTTTTGGGTTGAACAAACTATTGGGAGTAGATGGATCCATGGATGCCTCCCCAACATTGTATGTGATAGCTCTAGACATTTAGGATCCACATACTAATGTGGGGTATGATTTTGGAACATTCATTACTGATAGTATTCATCAACATATGGTGACAACTCAACAAGGTGAGCTTGGCAATTTCAAATTTCTACATTACTCGGTGCTTATGCATCTCATCCTCTTCTACAATGTGGGCCATGTGGATTCTAGTTTCATTTAAGCTTTGGACAATTTTGGAGAGGCATTGCCTATTCAAATATGGACAAGATTATGGTAGACGTTCTACTATTTTTCTAATTCCCTCTCTTTTTATAATGATTTTGTTGCAACTATTCATAGAACGTTAGGTTCAAAATTGGAAAGATTACCTAGGTTAATCAGGAAGATTGTTAGACCAACTATGTGTTTTGATAATGAGGGACCAATTGATCATGATTGGGGCAGTGCCTTTTTGTTAGGAAACTGTACAGTGATTAGAATTTTTGGTTGTTCCCAAACCCCTCATTTATTGCCAAGATATGTGCCAGAGAGGATGGGTGTAGTGGAAATTTTTTGGTAGTTGTTATCCATGAATAAAGAATATCTAGGGCCAACCATAAAAAAGGGCTCTTTTTTGTGTAGAAATTTCAAAGTAGGGGATTTTGAAATTGGTAAAGATGCCATTGAGGAATTTGATGCCTTCCTAAGAGCGTTAAATTTCCCCACTGCCCCCATTAGGGTTTATGACCCATATAACATTGTTAGAAGTTCTCTTAAACAAATGAGGGCTTATAATGTCGTCATTGGAAGAAAATTTTGGGAAGAGGATGTCATCAAGGATCAATTGGATGAAGATGTTTGTGCTGATAGGATGTAGAAGTGGAGAGAAATCCTCTCAGTAGAGGAAGAAATGAAGAAAGTAGATCCTAATTTCCAAGGCTTCTATTATGATTTACCCTATTTTTTACAAATTGATAAGTGTATTGATGAGTTTGATAACATTATGGCTTAAGTTCCTCAAAATGATAGAGATAGGGTAAACCCTTCTTCTCCAGAGGCAGATGTTGTATTGGAAATTAGTGATGAAGAAGACCAACCTGAACCTTTAGACTAGGATAAAAGGGGCAAGAATAAACAAAAATTGATTGAGGTTCCGAAAAAGGCTAGAGAGAAAGCCTTACAAGTGCTTCCAAATAGAACTGGGTATTTTGATGATGCCAGACAAAAGTTCTTAATTGATCAAGCTACTCAAGAGGAGAGGAGACCCAATAGTTTAGAATTGTAGTCCATGATGTTGGATGACAGAATTATACAGGCTCAGGAATTCATGAAGGATGATGATTTTATCAAGAGTGAAGAATTCAAAAAATTTATGTATAAACTCAAATAGAATGAACTTTATTTGCATGTAAAACCTAGAGACACAGATGAAAAAGTGTCTAAAATGGTGCAGAAGCTCCAAGCCTATGATCTTAACAGTGAAAACCTCACTGTAGAGGAGGCTAAGGAATTGGTACAAAGGAGTGGTATGATAGTTTTCCCAGGATGGGATATTAGTTCATCATTCCTACTTGATCAAATGAGGAGACAAGAAAAATCAATCTCTTATGAGGAGATTAATCCATTTGGTGAGTAGTAGGGGGCAAGATTTAATATAGATAGTAAGACAATGGTTATTTGGAGTATAAATCCAGAATCAGAGAAGCCTACCCTGATGGAAATTAAAGAGACACCAACAGGTAATGCAATTTTTATGGAATGCACATTCAACTTCTTCAGATCAAATTTACAACCTCCAAAACACTACTACTATGCTAGGCAAGAACAAGATTGATATTCTTCAAGAACAACTAGTGCAGACATATGGAAAATACCTTGACGCCAGGAAGAAGTATGAAGAGGAAATGAAAAGAACATATGTTCTACAACATGCTTTGGAGGAATCAAAAAAGGAGAATGAAGATTTGAAAAGAGAAGAAAGGTCACTAAGGGAGGTAAAAGACCAAAATATTCAAACTAACCAAATAGCAGAAGAACGACATTCAGTAACACATATGGATGTGGATGAGTTTGAGATTACCAAGGATGCAGAGATCAGGACAATGAAACAATTTTTGATTCATAGAATCACTGCTTTAAAGAGAGCCTCTGTAAATGTACATGGTATGTACAATACTTTGTAGAGTAATGAATATCAATGCTCTAAGGCTTTATCACTAGTGGGGGCCATACATTCAATTCTTTGATAGGTTAGTTCCTTTACTCACATAGAAAAAGGAAACACCTAAGGAGATCATTATTCCTATGAGGAAAATGACACATCAAGTTAAAGAATTGAATTCATTCTTCAATGGTAAGATCAAAACAATAAGGGGAAAATTGAAAAGCATAGCATTGGGTACCCCAGATTTCATTCCAACAATTTTGAACTATGAAGGGTATGTCAAATCTTGGCAAGAGTGGTTTGAATCTTTTGATCTAATATTAGACCATCCAAGATTTCTAGCATTTTCAAGAGGTGAATCAAGTGCTCAAGTTGTATATGATATGATTGATATGACATACAAAATTAAAGCAGATATGAACAAAATTACTAGAGAGAGTAAAGCCATCGCAGATGCAAAATGGACTAAAAACATCAGTGAATTAGAGGTAGTTAGAAATACAATGTGGCTTGTTATGGATACAAATATTTCCATCTGGGAGGTTATAACGGATATCAAAGCAATCTCTTCAGTAGAAGATGATTATCATAAAAGATGGTGGCCTCGGGGAATCAATTGGAGGACAAGTGTTGCAGAAGAATGTCAAAGAGAATTTGTTCTCATAATAGATCACCTTACCTTTGCAGAACATTCACTATGGGTAACGCTGTAGTTAGAACTAGAAGACAGGCTTAATGATCAGTTGCCATTTGTCACATTTTGTAATTGTTTCCCCTTTTTCTATTGAAAGATGTTACAAAAGGTTTGAACAAATTGTAATGATTATCTTAATTGTTGTTATCTTTTGTCTTTTGTAATGAATTATGATGTAACATTTCTAAGCTTGAAGCTTGTTGGAACTCAAGTGATATAAATATGAGTTCCCAAGGCTTAGAAATGGTTTGATCTGTTGTTATTTTTTAGATTAAGTATAATTTCTTTAAGAGCACATATTGTTCCAACTCTGTGTATTTCCATTATGTTTTGTAATTAGTAGTTCTCTATGATGTTAATGTTAATGAAAAGTATCATATTTTGAGCTAATATTATGGCCTTTGCACATGTCTCTATTATCTCTTTTTTTATTATAAAATAACTAAATCAAGAGAAAGATACAAAAATAACATTGTGTCAACAATATGAATAGAGTAACAAAAATCTTGAACTCAAATCAAGAGAAAGATACAAAAATAAGATTATGTCAACAATAGAGTAACAAAAATCTTGAACTCAATTTTCGTAAATTGTAATTGCAATATGACTGAATATGGAAGAACTGAAGTAGAGTATACTTATACATTCCTTAGAACTAAATGCTACATTGCTAAATCACAATTCACTTCATTCACTCAGTCTCAAATGTGATGCTTCTATATTCCATATGGACTCTAGATCCTAAAACTGACTAGTACTAATAGGTTCCTCTTCATTCTGAATTGGGTATTCAAAATCCATAAAATCTTCATCTTCATTCTGACTTTGAGACCTAAATTCATCATTTATGTTGGAGTCAGTAGTAGAAGTAGAACCACCATCTTTTAAAGTGTTGCAAAGGCCTCATCTTTCACGTGTGAAATTCGAAATGGCCAATGACCTATCATAAGGAAAATCTCTAACATTGTATTGAGTTACAAACAACCTCAAGCAAGTTTCCAAATTTTTGTCTAGTTTGTTTCTGACATTTGATTTCAAAAACCCCAATGCACTGAAAACTCTCTCATCTTCCACTGGCCTTAATATCATTGTTTGACATAAATCAAAAAGTTTGAAATATTTTGATATTGAAGCACATTATACTTCACTCTGACTTATCCTTTTCCAGAGCCTTGTTATTACACCAAGATCGAATGGATTCTCAAAGTTTTCCATCTGTTGTTTCATACACAATGCAAAAATTTTACATTGTTTTTTAAGATTATTTGAATCTAAGATTCCTTGTATTAGTTGTCCATTGCGATCTGTATGCTTTGAAAAATGTGTCATCAATTCGTCAAGTTTATTATGAAACAATTTTACATTACTTGGATTATGTCCGAAGTGTTTCCAAAATTGAGAAAACACACAACTCATGACTTCAAGAATTTCTTCTCGAGGAAATCTTTCACCAATCTCACTTGAAAGTTGGTAGGAAATAGACTTCACATTTTCACTAATAGATTTAACAATCTTGCCAAAATCATCCTTTCTAACCGGTAATACTTTGCCTCTCTTGGTTGTTTTAGATTGGTGCATTGGTATTTCAAATCCTTTCACAAACACACACAACTCATTTTTTCCATTGAATCATAAAAAAATCTCAGCATGATTCAAATCTATAATTATCTCCCACCTTGAAAAAGTTGGGCTATGACCTGAGAGATCTGAATATAAAGAATCCAAAGCCATGCATGTCATTTTATGTAAATTACAATACTCATGAATATACATAGTTCTGTCTTGGGCTTTCTTAACAAGTTTGTTCATTAAATCCAACATGGGGAGAAGACCGGTTAAAGTTAATAGGTTCTCTATATCAGTTAACTTATTTAACAAATCAAGAGCTTTGTCCATTGTAAGGCATTGCTCATATAGAACTCCAATCAAGGATTGATATTTTGCTAGAACTCGTTCTACTGGTCCATGCAAAGATATCCATCTAGTCTTAACATCCTTGAGAATCTTATTTCCTGTTATTACTCCCTTAGAAAAATCTTAAATTTTGCAAAGCATTTAGGACTTTTGCAAAAGTACAAATGGAGCTCACAGATTAGATCTTCAACTTTTGACATTGTAGGAAAAGTACTTACAATCTTATATGCTAAATTCATTTGGTGGGCCATACAGTGTATGCCAAGCATGTAAGGTGCAATACTAGTTTGTAATCTTGCACAAAGACTAGTCCTTTGCCCTTGCATTACTACAGCTCCATCAACTCCGACACACACTAACTTCTTTGCAATTGTCAAGTCATCCATACCAGCAATTTCATTCAAAGCTTTCTTAACTTCTAAATTTATTTTTTTTGCAGTTGAATTGGCCCTCATTTTATGAACACAAAGTAGATTAGCTTGACGCAGTAAATACATGTATACAGACTCAAGCAGTGTTATCTACTGCAGTGACTTCATCTAAGGATAATGAAATGAACTTGGATTCTTTTACTCTCTCCTGTACATTTTGCTTTTCCACCTCAACAAGATAGCTTGCCATTTCCCATCCAGCGTATATTGACCAATGTGACATAGGATAGTGAGGAACTCTAAAAAAAATAATAAATTACTATATTCTAAAAAGTCTCTCATAGGATGCCCTCTAGATAGAATATGAAAAATAACACTCATTTGAACGGGCTTTGCCAAGTTTACATCATTGGCTGCATGTTGAAGCCCATCCTTGATTAGATTTCCACTACTGCCACTACTTCCTTTCCATCTATGATTTATTTTTCATAAACCTTACGAATATTTTTTTTCTATAGTGTCGAGCTTTAGCTGCATTTTTTTCTCTCTTTTAGTTTTCTAGGTAC
The DNA here is from genome assembly GCA_028749045.1 of Cupressus sempervirens. Lineage (NCBI taxonomy): Eukaryota > Viridiplantae > Streptophyta > Pinopsida > Cupressales > Cupressaceae > Cupressus > Cupressus sempervirens. The sequence continues at coordinate 10,104,032 of CM053792.1, forward strand.
AAATCGTACACCTTCATCATTGTTTATGACTGGTTCAATAAACTAGTACTTTGCTACCCAATCAACCTGGAAAGTCCTTTTCATTTCCCACTCTTGCCCCATTTTTACATTCCTTTTTCTTTTCTTCCTACCAACATCAATATTATCTTCTATTACAACATCTTCTATTGTTTGAGCATTGTTATCCTCGTTTGATGCATTTTGATTTAATTGAATAACAACTTGGTCTTCTAGTGGTGGTGAGGTATTGTTATTTCCTTTTGCACTTGTACTTGCACAAGTTGGTGGACCAGAAACATTGTCAATTCTAAAGAAAGCCTTTATGGTAGTATCTCTAAGTTTTCGACATTTTGATGTAAGATTAATCCGTTCACTGCCCTTGGGGCTCTTACCCTTGTCACTTCCCTGAGACTGAGTAATATTAGTTACAGAATCACCCTCCCCTAACATCTCAATCCACTGACAATCTGTTTACTTCCCTGAGAATAAGCAGTATTACTTTCAGACTAGGAATTGAAACTTAAAGGAAAAAAATTAAATTTCAAATCTAATTTTTGATAGTTGGTGAATTGACATTCCATGGAAAAGGAAATAAAGGTGGTCAATATCCATGCATGTAAGCTTTAAAAACCATTAACGTCACCAACAACTTCCAACATTGTGTCCACTGTTTGAAAAACTTATAATGAAAATGAGATAAGAAAGGAAACTGTAGATAAGATTCTTATTAAATTAAACTAGATAAGCTCAAGGAGAGTATTTTACAGCACATACCACCACTTGTGGAAGCTATCTCTGGAGTCTGAGTTGTGCCCGTGATGTGTCTTGCGCTGCCAAAAATTTGGAGTGCCAGCGGTATTTAGTGAATGTCTCATTGCTTGGGTGAATTTGGATTTATACATATTACAAGTCAATTACCAATTTACCATGCCAAATGAGCCGACTCATCCATGGTAAAATGAAAGTGTTTTGGTGAAATGAGCTGATTCCTCCACTTTCCATAACGTGAAACGAGCTAACTCCTCCATAGTAAAATGAAAGAGGGATGGTGAATTCCCCCATACTACATGAAATGGAAACTTGAAACCCAATGAACATTTCTCGATAAGCATTACCTGGTCGACTATGTGAAAGGCGAATATCGCCAAGAAAAAACTCAAACATAATGTTTGCCTTGGCAATTACAATGCTAGACAACCAAGTAAACCCAACAAAGCTTGGCGACCAAGGAAACCATGGAAGGGCTCACAAATCACCAAAAATAACACTAGAAAAATGTCAAATTTTCCAAAATACAAAAATTTGTCACTATATTATACCCTGGCCCCCACTTCAGTGAGAGCATGGACTCGATCCAAACTCTTGGTAAAGTAGAGCACAAAGCCTAAGATACTATTATTATGATCAAGGAGGCAAAGAATCTATCAAGCCCCTAAAAGATTGAGACTTTTCTAACTCCCAAATCATAGTGTAAGAGAAACCACTAATAAAAAATAAAGAAGAAAGGAGTGATTATCTTGCCTAATAAAGTGCTCACCCTGCTGTGAATCACTAAAAGAGCTATTGTGAAAGATGGCATTGAAATAGTCAAATAGGCTACTAACCCACTAGTCAACCCATCAAAAGGCCCACCCATAGATCAATGCTCTTCATATTACCATGATGAGGTCCAATAAGACTATGTCACCCATGTACAGGACTTAGAAAATTGTCATGTGTTACCCATAGATGAAATTTATCTTATGTGCATGTAAAGGAAAGAGAGACCCAATCTCAAGGATGTTCACTTCATGTATTGAATGTGTGCATGAAGAATCCATTCTCTATGATTGTGTATAATCCATAAAGGGATTCAAAAAATGTGTGCATTGAAAAAGGGAATGAAGTAGTAATTCATAGATTTGAGAATAACTTAGGAAGTATACTAAGCATCCAAAGCTAAAGCACCCCAAGTTACACTCAAAATCTATATTCGCTACCCCATGACTAGAATGAAAAAATGAGCAAAGTTTATGCCCCCACATTAAAGTCATCTCTAACACTTTAATAAGAGAAATGACTTTAATAGAGTATACATACAATCATTGAGAGTTTTTTCCACCATAAGATGACCAAAAGAGAAGACAAATTACGGGAAATAAGTACAAAACATGTAAGAGCACAAAGGGATCTGCTAACTTTGGGTTCAGTATGATCATACGATAACATGTAAATATTATATCAAGTGTGAAATATCATCATCCCCTAAAGGAAGTAGAACTACAACACAATGAAAAAAAGACATGTAGGGCTTGTGAAAAAAGAGTCTTTTTGGAGCACCACCACAAAGACCAAAAATAATTAGTGCTACCATATCACAAATCCAAGTAGACAACACAATGATACAAGTATGAACAACAACACATGTACAACATAACATATAACAACAAATAGAAGAGATGAGATACAAATAGAAGAATGATTCAACATTTTGATTCCTTTATCACCTTGTGCCAATAGAGCAATAAGGGTCATCTAAAGAAATATTTTTAAAAATTAAGCAAGCATAGTACATGGGAAGCACATATCAACAAGTAAACACATAAAAAGTTACTATGCTAGAGAACTCACTTTGAGCATGTTACCCTCCTCCCCTATCTCAATTCTTAGTAATAAGAGAAGGTGGATAAATTACAAGAGGAGCTACATACAAAATAGTAGGAACAATATCTAAATCCAAAGGACCCTTGGGAGATTCACTATGGTCAGGAGTTTATGTAAGTGTAAGCTGCACAAAAGAACATGTTAGGTCAACCAATGTTGAGATTAATAATCTCATGCTCAACATAATCTAAAGTATCCTCTTCATCTAAATTAATAGAAATAGAATCTAAAATGGGAATATTAGATCTATCCATACCATTAGGATGATTAACTTCCTCGACAGACATGGGTTTATGAGAAGCATTCATATGAGGTTTAGCACAAGCTTGGTAGTTCCTCTGATGTTCATAAGCACATACTAGATATTTGTTGAGAAGATGAAGGTATATCAACAATTATATGTTCCTTACCTTTTGATAGCACAAGAGAAGGAATAGCAAGAGGTTGAAAGGTATAAGGAGGAACTACACTAGGAGGAGGAACCACACTGGGAACATGAACCATACTAGGAGAAGGATCCACACTAGGAGAAGGAATCGCACTAGAGGGAAGAACCACACTAGGAGGATTAATAGATGCAAGAGGTGGTTCCCCATTAGTAATTAAAGAATCAAAAGAAATAGGCATAGAAGGTGTAGGTAAAAGACCATGAGAAATATCCCTAGGCATACTTAATTCAACAATATTTTGATATTTATGAGCTTGATAAGTTTGAGAAATATAATTTGAATGAGTAGGAGGTATAGCAAGAATATAAGGCCAAAAGAAATCAAGGGTAGCACAATTTCAAGGTCTAGAAAGATGATAAAGACTATGATTGATCATATTAATCTTAACATCATAAGGAAATTTAATGCACTGATGAATAGGGGAAGCAATGACTTGCATGGAAGTAAACCAAGGTAAACCAAGCTTCACTTGATATTGATCAGAAGTAGGAATCACAATAAAGGTACTATTCACCACTTTAACACAAAGCTCAATACACTAGTACATTTGACTCAAATTTTTGACCAAAACTTTCGACCATCTAATAATTTGGGGTCAATTTGGTCAAATTGTGATGAGTTTTGTTAAAGATGAACCTGTGTTGGTCGAAATTTCATTGGTCAAACTTTTCGACCATAATTGGTCAAAATTTCTACCTTTCCTGGTCAACATTTCCACCTTTGTTGGTCAAACTTTTTGACCTTTATTGGTCAAAATTTCTACCTATATTGGTCGAAAGTTCTACCTTCATTGGTCGAACTTTCTAGCTTTCATGGCCAAAACTTTCTACCATCGTTGGTCAAAATTTCTACTTATATTGGTCAAAATGGAAATCTTCAATGGTCGAAATTTCGACCAATTCTAGGCAAAAGTTGCACTGTAGTTATAGAGGTTTTTTGACCAACCAAAATGTTGGTCAAACTTTCGACTGAAAAAATTCTGACCAATGACTTGGTCGATGTTGGTCGAAGTTTGGTCAAAATGTAGGTCAAAATTTCGACCAATAATGGTCGAAAAATGGCCTCAGATGTAGTAGTGGTAGGAAAAGAAATGGAACCTTTAGGATGATACAAGAAACTATTACAAGTCTAAAACCAAGTATTATTTGAGTCATAGAAATCATGATTCTTTTTCTTGACATATAAATGTTCCTTAGAAATAACATTAACCATGGCAGTGGGATCAACAAGACACCCATAAAAAGGATATTTTGTAATCCAAGTAGTAATGTAAAGAAGACAACCATAAGCCTTGAACTTATATCATCTATAAATGAGATAACAAAGGATCTAGCACACTTACAATTTGGTTTAGGCTTAGGTTGATCAATAGATGTAAAGGGAATGTCTTTCCTAGGTGGAGGTGTAGGTTGAACTAAATGTTCCACGACAATAACAATATTATCAAATTCTCTTATCATTGTTGGAAATGATTGAAAAGCTCATGAATGAAGAGTAATGGAACTGGTAAAGAATGTTTTCAATCATTTTTTTGTCATTGATATCAAACTTGCTACTTGCAGGAATGATAATTGCTTTAGTGATCCAAATACTATAAGTTGGTTGATTGACAAGGAGGTGGCAATCAATAAGATGTAACTAGAGTACCTAGAGAAAGGTTGAAGTTATGATGTTGTAATGAAGTATAAGGATCAACTAAGCCATTAATGAAATAGTGTATTGATGACATACTATAAGACAGAGGATGGACACACTGAGACACATGATGTAAGGATTAACTAAGTTCTAGTTAGTGCCGAACAGATTCTCAGTTGAAGCTGAGCAAGTTCAATTTTAGTGGGTGCCGAGTAAAGATCAAGTGTTGAGTGATCTTCAAGTGCTGAGTAATCTTCAGGTGCCGAGTAGTCTTCAGGTGCCGAGCAAGAAACAGGTTCCGAGTGAAGATACAGGTGCCGAGCAAGATACAAGTGCCGAGTAATACAAAAGAAGCTGAGCATCAGTAAATCAATAATGCCGAGTGCTGCATTATTTTGAAAATTGAAGATTCACCAAATCTGAGCCGACATGGTAGTTATCTAGAATTTTGTGAATCAGATAGAAAATAGGAATAATGAGCTAGTGGCATAGAACACTGTGTAAAACATTTTTGGAGAATACAACTAGATTCTAGATGAAGTTTCTAGATGAGAGCAAGATATGGGACAGATACATTGTATCCTACCTAATCTATTGAAACCCTAAAGTTGGAGAGGGAAAATCAAACAGGAAAGGTATCCTAGATTTCTATTTAAGGAGTCATAAGGTCACAAAGCAAAGCAAATGGTCAAGCATGAAAGCATGAAGTGCTGAAGAAGGCGCTAAGGTGGAAGAGAGCACAGATACTCTGCTTCGATAGGTGATCATAGATATGATTGCATTGGTATGATGAGTAAGAAGACTCAAGGTGACGAAGCTTGAGATGATAAGCTGACAGAGTTGAAGTGATTAAAGCCATGCAAAGGATTGAACTGAAGTGTGATATGTAATCTGCAAGATATGTTGTAAGTTGTATTAGATCAAAAGCCATTATTGTTACTCTCTAGCAATTGTAACTGTTAGAATAAATCCTATGGACTTAGGTTGGTTTAATAGCCATGTTGTAAATCCTTTAACAGGGTGACATTTCAAGTGAATGTTCCAAAGTCCTTTAACCAGGCCCATTCCTAACAGTATGGTGAAATCCTCTAACAAGGTCACATTTAATAATGTGTTGTAGCCTTTAACAGGGCAGACCATCAGAAGTGGTTGAAATCAATTAAGCAGTTATTTTGTGGGTATCATCCCCACTCCAGTTTTACCTTCTTATTCTTGGAGGGTTTCTAGGTTATCAAATTCTCAGTGTTATGGTGTGATGCATGTTTACTTTTCATAATTGTTTAATGTTCAATTGCATGCATGATAATTTCAGTTATGCGCCATTAAGGATTTGTAGAAAAAGTTGCATTGGACCTTGAATAACTGATTCACCCCCCCCCCCCCCCCCCCCCGCCCCCACCTTAGTTATTCTAAAGAATTATAACAGTCATAAGGTATCATAAGCAACATTCACTTCAAGAGAAGAAGAAGGACGTTGAACAATAATATTAGTAGTGTGTTGAGGTAAAGGATTAGTATAGATTTGAAGATTTTGATAAGGAGGTGACACATATTTATTTCTAGTATCATGGCTATTAACAAATAAGGCATTAGAATTAATCAAATCATGAATCCTATGCTTCAAATAATTATACGACTTGGTATCATGTCCAAGTTGATGATGATATTGACAAAAGGCTTTAAGATTAAAGTGTGCACTTCATGTGGTAGAAGGAAGAAACATTTTAAAAGAAGGAAGTGTAATCATATTAGCACTAAAATACCTACCCATAATGGATTGTAAAGAATTAGAAAGAGGATTAAACTTATGATTCATTTGAAAAATAGAGGAAGAAGTAGAGACATCTTAGTATGCACTAGCTACTTGATCATCTATTGTATTCATCACTTTGTTAATCTTGACATAGTTGTTAGATTTATGAATTTTGTCATTATTAGGTGCAACATAAGACTTATCAATAGGTATATGAGTCATTGGAGTGGAGCTCTCAAAATTACTCACTTGTAATTGATAATGATGAAATGCTAGACAAAGTTGTGAAAAAGAAGTAAACTCATAAATCAAAATCTTATTTCTAATGTCTTTTTATAAATTGGAAATACACATATGTTGAATATCGGTATTAGGCACTAAATAAGAAATCCAAGCATGCAAATTCTTAAACCTACCATTAAAATTAATCACTTTCTTCTTAAAACCTTGTTTACAATGCATCAAAATAGTTAAAGAAACACAAGGACCAACACTATTATGAAAATGTTGTATAAAGGCATTAGCAAGTATATGAAAGGAATCAATAGAATATGGTGGAAAAGAGCAACACCATTACAAAACTTTTCCATTGAAGGTACAAGAAAACAACTTAGCTAAAATCTTATGATCATGAGCATAGTCACTACATAGAACTTGGAAAGTTTTAAGATGTGTCATAGGATCACCTTTACTGTTATAAGTACCAAGGTGAGGCATATCGGCTTGTTGAGGAGCAACAATATAGATAATTTCAAATGACAATGGACTATGCATATCACATATAGGAACATTAAACTTAGACAAAGTGAAAGAAGGAAGCTATTGTTGTAAAGATGATAAAGTCTAACCAAGACTAAGGATGGTGGAATCATTAGAGAAAATAGCTAGTACATGTACATTGAACACTATTGGTGTAAATAGATATTTACTATTTACACTTCACTTAAGTTTACTTAGGTTAGTGCATTATTTTTTTTAATTTGTTTATGAGACATTTAGGAGTTTGTGCACTTTTTTGAGTTGTCATGTTGACAACACAGAAGTACGCAACATTAATTATGCACATGGTGTCTACAATGCTAGAGTTTGCATCATTCACTGAGTTTCCATGTAGAGAACATAGTTATTCGCACTCCTAATTTAGCGCATGTTGTCTACAACACTGATTTGTGTGTTACACTATTGTAGGCTTATCCTCTCATCATTGCACTTACTTCCAAGCTTAATAGAGGATAACCCATATCTGGTAGACATGTACCTGGTTGTATGACTTATCATGATGTTGATTTCGAGGCATTCTAAATGCATCTCAGAGGCCTTTATATACAGGCACTCTTAGTGTACTTGTACATTGTATTGAATACTATACAGATATTCTAATCATACTCTGGTCTAATTTGTGCTTGTGTTTTGAGTTGCTTGGTCTTGGGTGAATTATGCCCTAAGGTAGATTCTTACATGGTATCAGAGTAGAGGGAGATACTCGTCCAATAGACATTGGAGACAAGAGTTGCTTCATCTCTTGAAGGGACTTGATTCAGATCTAGAGCATAAGCAGTAATTGGGAGTGTCTAGATCGAAGCAGGCCTTGCCATTGCATTCAGAGCGATGATTCGATGAAGATTGACTATAAATATGTCTATTTTAGGCCATAGTCAACCATCAGGAAATTTTTTTTTTGCAAACTAAAACCCAAAGGCCTGATTTGCAAAGCTAGGTATGGTCTTTATTTGTTCTGTTAAATTTAATTTTCAGATCAGTTTAATTCTGTAATTTTTCTCTGTATATTTTTTCAAATTATTAGCCTAGTTGGGCATGCAGGCAGGGAAATTTTTTTTGCACAGGCACTGGGTAGTCACATCTCGACCCTGTGCAGAGCAGAATATATATATTTTAATTCGTAGGCATTAATCCAAATTTGGTGAATATACTTCCATGGGCAAGCAGAATCAGAGTGGAGGCTTCATTCCTGACCAACCCATTACTGACAGAGCACATCCACTAGAAATCAGTAGCCCTTTCTCCATTTCTAGCATCGGTGGGCACTAGTTGTTTACATCCCACACAAGTAGGCCTTTATACACTTTTGAAGTCCCCATTCCCATGAATGTGGGATAAAAGTTGGAACCGTCGGCCGCATAATTAAATCAGCTCCCGCATTCAAATATTTGGCGCAAGCTTTAAATACTTCATTTCCACCCATTTTATTTACCGTTGGTGTCAATTAAAGTTTTTGGTGACAACAAAAATTCTTGAGGTGGCTCATAAATCAAACATCTGGCACAATAAAGGGTATATTCTGATGCACATTCCGCTCTTGTTCCTGCGTAAGGTTGCCTGCCATTTTTTAAACCTTGGCCCACGAGTTACCACATGACCAAATAAAATATTAACACGTGGAATTATTGCCAGATTGACCACCAATAAAGCACACATACAGTTAGCACCACACAAGCAGTGATTCATCCATCCACATCATGCCACCTTAGCAGTCATACGTACACTGTTAGCAAAGCCACGTTAGATCTGTACAATAGACTCAGCAGCCACATCATCTTTTTTTCGTACAAGTCCATGTAGTGTCATACAACTAATATCATCAGTCGTACGAGTGACATCATCACCACGTTAGTAGGGGCTTGCATTTTTGCTGACATTAGCAAAGTATGAACCTAAATTTGATGGTTGTTTGATCGTCATTCTAGGGCATTTTTGAACTATTGTAATGGTCATTTGACTGTCAAATTTAACATAGTAATTTCCTCTCCAGACCCCTCTTTAGATGCAGTTTTGATTTGATAGCCTGATTTCAAACGACCATAACTCGATCATCTAGACTCCAAATCAAGTGCAATTTTTTTTGATTTTGGGTAAAATTTCTTGAACTTTTTAGTGGTTTCTAGTTTTGGTTCATGAATTTGTTAGAATAAGCATTTTTTGGCAACTATACCTATCTAATCCTACATTTTGCAACTTTAAACGCATCGTACGGGCTCATCTAAACTCCTTTTCAGGTTTCATTTTTTTTTAAAGTATATATTTTTTTATCTAGTTTTTAGATCTTTAGTCAGATTGTAGTCTTGAGTGGACAAAAGTATCACTTTCAAAGATAGATCTTGTTTTGCATTATATTGCTTCACATTTGTTGTATTTTTGAGCTACATTATAAAGGTCCAGATTTGTACTCTATACAAAGGTTGTAATCAGAAAAATTAGAAAGCCCACTTTGTCCATTTTGACAAGTGGCGTATTATAAATGCACTATATATAAAGTGCCAAAATTCATTTTGTGTGGGGGGGGGGATTTTTTGATTGAGTGAAAAGGGGGTGTGTGTACTGTGTATGGTGTCTCCTTGATCTTGTGTTCTTGAATTATGGGTTCTTTTTCAAAGTTAACTCCATGTAATTATGCAACTAGGAAAGGAAACATTAATGAACCATTGGTAGAAAAAGGTTTATTGTGTTATGTAATTGGTGCAACAAAGAAACCTCTTGCTGATGCTGATGAAGCTCGAAAAGAAGACTAGGAATCCAAACAAGAGATGGCCCTAGGAACCTTGTTGAAAAATATCTTTGATCCTATCAAATTTCACATTAGGAAGCTTTTCAATCCAATAGAGGTATGGGCTAAACTTGAAGCATTGTATGGGATAGTAGATGAAGACATGACTTTCACCATAGAGGATAAACTTCTCAAGTTGGATCCTAGAAATTTTGACACCATCAAAGACTATCTTACCCAAGTAGACATGTATAGGGCATAGCTTAAGGATTGTGGTGAACCCATTGAGGATGGAAATATGACCAAACACATCATGACTCATCTTCCACCTAAATATGCTCCTTTTGTTTCTAGCTTTAATATGCACAAATTAACAATGGGTAGTGCCTATGTCAAGCTTTCATTTGAGAAATTTTCAAAAATGTTGATCTTAGAACGTGACAATCTAGTGGGTATGGGAATTCTCAAGTCTTCCAAGACTAAAGCCTTGGTAGCAAATGAAGGTAATTCAAGTGGTAAAAACCCCAACAAGAAGCAAAAGTAGTGGAAGGCTAACCCACAAGATGACATGCAACAATCCTCCTCAAAACAATAATCTTCCTCAAATAAATCTTCTTCCACTCAACATTCTTCTTCACAACAAGGAAAGTATTCTTCCAAAAATAATCAAAAGGGGAACAATTCCAACAAGAAGGAGAAGAAAACTTGTTCCTATTGAAAGAGGAATGGTCACGATGAACATGAGTGTAGAGATAAGCAGATTGATGAATTGGTCAACATAATGAGGGAACGCAAAATTGATGTATCGAATGCATATAAGGATAAGGGATCTTCAACCACTTCAAGAGGTAGAAGACAAACTTTGGTAGCAAGTACAAATAATGCTGAGGAATGGGTTCTTGATTCATGAGCAACACATCATATGGGTGCTTGAAGGGAGTGATTTTCCTCTTTGAAACCATCAAATGTACCTTACATCAATGTGGGTAATGATACTCAAGTGGAAGTAGAAGGTAAAGGTAATGTTGAGTTGGAAAATGGCATCTTCAAGGATGTACTTCATGTTCCTAATCTTAGCACCAAGCTTCTCTCCATCTATCAAATAACTCACTATGGATATGGTAACAAAGTAGAGTTCCTCCTCGATATAGTTGTGGTGAAAAATCTCAAAGATGATTCTATGGTGGCGGTTGGAAAGGAAAATCATGAGACAAGACTTTATTCTTTCTCACATTTTGTGCCTAAGTCCACTTCTCTTGCCTTGTTGACTCATTCAAACACACAAAGTAAACTATGGCATGAGAGATTTGTACATCTTAATTATCGCTACCTTCAACAACTCAGTAGTAAGGAAATGGTCACTAGTCTACCTCAAGTCAAATATTTAGAGGGTGTATGTCCAGGCTGTAAAGTAGGCAAGCATCTCGAAGAGAAATATGACAAGGGGAAGTCTTGGAAGGCAACTGTTGTTCTAGAATTGGTTCATAGTGATGTAGTTGGCCCATTTCTAGTACCATCTTTTAGTAAGGCCCGCTATGTTCTCACATTTATTGATGACTTTTCACGATACACTTGGGTCTTTTTTGTCACTCATAAGAGTGAAGTATTTGATAACTTCATCACCTTCAAAGCTCAAGTTGAGAAAAAAAAGGGAAAGCCATCAAGATCCTAAGAATAGATAATGACAAAGAATATTTCAACTCTAGACTTATATACTTTTGCACACATGAGGGTATAGATCTTCAACATTCAGTTGCATACATGTCACAACAGAACAATGTAGCTAAAAGAAAGAATAAAACCCCACTTGTATGCTTCAACACAAGTCTCTAGATCAAGTGTTTTGGGTAGAAGACATGTGTTGTGCCAACTACATCCAAAATAGAAGTCTACATAAGGCCTTGGATGGAATAACACCTTTTGAGGAATGGTGTGGTAGAAAACCAAGTGTAAAGCACTTCAAAGTTTTTGGTTGTCCAACATGGGCAAGGATACCTCCACAAAAGCAAAAGGCATTAGAACCACAAAGAAAACCATGTATATTTGTTGGATATCCTTACCATCTCAAGGCATACAAACTAATGGATCTAGAAACTCATGAAATCTTTTATGAGAGGAGTGTTCACTTTGAAGAAACATGTCCAAGTTTGGCTTCTTCAACTCCTCCTTCTTCCTCATTTGTGGATAGTGATCATAGTAATGAAAGTGACTCCAAAGATGAGATTCCTTCAAATTTGACTCACAGGACACCACCTTCGTAGGGTTAACAAATAGTTGAGGACATTCCTTCTTCTTCCACTAAACCTCATTGGGCACAACAAACCCTTGATGCAACAAGTTCACTGGCGAGAAATCCTTCAGACACTCAGAGGACTAGGTCACAACACAAGTCATTTCCACATGCATACATTGCCATTGCTTTAGATCCATAGTCATTTAAGGAAGCATCAAGAATTCTAGAATGGGACAAGACTATGGAGGAAGAATATAATTCCTTGATGAAGAACAACACTTGGGACTTAATTTCCCTTCCTAAGGGAAGAAAGGTGGTTTGATGTAAGTGGATCTATCGAACCAAATTTGCAGCAGATGGAAGTGTGGATAAACATAAGGCTAGACTAGTTGCCAAAGGTTTCTCACCAGTTTCAGGTATTGACTATACAAATATTTTTGCACCAGTTGCCAAGATGAACTCCATTTTCCTGACACTAGCTATTGCTATAGCCCATGGTTGGGTTGTACACTAGATGGATGTTAAGAGCACTTTTTTGAATGATGATTTTCATGAAGAGATATATATGGAGCAACCACAAGGGTTTGTACAAGATTCTACAATGGTTTGCAGATTGAAGAATTTTATTTATGGTCTTAAGCAAGCTCCTCGGGCTTGGTATGCCAAAATAGATTCCTTACTACTCTCAGTAGGATTCACCAGATGTCATTCTAATTTGAATGTCTACATTCTTTAGAAGGATGACTCACACTTGATACTAGTGCTTTATGTAGATGACTTGATCATTATAGGGAGCACTTCATCCGTCATTGCCAGTGTCAAGACCTCTCTATAGGACAGATTTTCCATGACAATCTTGGGTTTGCTCCATTACTTTCTTGGCATTAGGATCACATGGTCTCCAATATGGATAACACTTTCACAACCCAAGTATGCTCTTGAATTGCTTTCTCAGTTTCACATGAGTGACTGTAAGCCTGCTCCTACTCCCTTTCTATCAGGTGTCAAGCTAGAGGCTAAGTGTACCACTCTACTTGTAGATGCTACATTATATAGATAGTTAGTTGGAAGCCTTATCTACTTGACGCATACACACCCTGATATTGCTTTTGTAGTTGGCATGGTTTCATGCTTTATGCAAGAACCACATGAACTTCATTGGAAGGCCGCCAAGCGCATTTTGCACTATATAAAGGGTACACATACACATGGGATATATTATGTAGTAGGTACAAGACTTCAACTGATTGGATACACAAACTTGGACTATGAAGGGGACTTAGATTCTCAGAAGTCCACTTCAAGGTACATATTTCACCTTGGTTTTAGCCCTATTTGTTGGCAAAGAAAGAAGCAAAATAATGTTGCTCTTTCTTCCACAAAGGCTGAGTATCGAGGAGTTGTCAATGTAGCTACAAAGGCTCTTTGGTTACAACACATCCTGGAGGAGTTTGGATTTGATCTACCTAAACTAATAGTTATTCATTATGACAATTAGAGTGCCATTGAATTCTCTAAGCATCCAATTCAACATTAGTGGACAAAGTACATCGAGGTTCATATGCACTACATCAAAGAGCTTATACATGAGTAGATCATTGCACTATAGTACTGTCCTACAGTAGAGTAGGTCACTGATATCTTCACCAAACCCTTCATCGAGGTCAAGTACATTCATTTGTGGGATCTCTTGGGGGTGCAAGATGTTACAGAAAGAGGAGTCCCTTGACTTCTCTCTTCTTCGTTCTTCTAGGAGGGATTTTTTTCCTCATCTAAGGTCTTCTTCTCTCTCATATTCTCTATTGTACTCATCTCTCTTTTTGGAGGAGGTTTTTTCCCATGAGGTTTTCCCTCTTTCTCTGCTTTATGAGAGATTGCATTGCATCATTCTATAGCTTTGCTTTTGTACATGGCCTAGTAGTCGGGACCCATCTTGCATTTATGAGCTTAAGTGCATTCCCCTAAGTTGCACTTAAGGGGGGGTGTTGGTGTAAATAGATATTTACTATTTACACTTTACATAAGTTTACTTAGGTTAGTGCATTATTTTATTATTTTGCATTATGAGAAATTTAGGAGTTTGTGCACCTTTTTGAGTTGTCATGTTGACAACACAGAAGTATGCAACTCTAATTATGCACATGGTGTCTACAACACTGGAGTTTGCATCATTAACTAAGTTGTCATGTAGACAACACAGTTATTCACACTCCTAATTTAGCACATGTTGTCTACAAAACTAATTTACACCATTGTAGGCTTATCCTCTCATCATCGCACTTACTTTCGTTCTTAATGGAGGATAACCCATATCTGGTGGACATGTGCATGGTTGTATGACTTATCATGATGCTGATTCCAAGGCATTCTAGATGCATCTCAGAGGCCTTTATATATATAGGCACTCCTAGTGTACTTGTACATTGGATTGAATACTATATAGTTATTCTAATCATACTCTGGTCTAATTTGTGCTTGTGTTTTGAGTTACTTGGTCTTGGGTGAATTCTACCCTGAGGTAGATTCTTACAAACACACTGGAAAGGGTGTATGAATTAGCCAGAATAGAAGAAACTATAGGTGGAACACTAGGAACCATAGTGAGAGGATTAGGATAAGTGAAAGGAACACTTTTATATAAAGGTTGCAAAGTTAGAAAGGAAACAATCAAAATACTCACATGCAAAGAAGGAATAGGAAGACCATTAAGAGGATTAGACACCTAAACAAGTACTCACAATGGGAGAAACATAAGTAGAAATGCTAGAGATAGGCACAAAAATAGGCAAAATGGGTTCAAGAGTAGAAATAGGTAGAGTCATTCCTAATTCAAAAGCAACTTGAGTCAAAGGCTTAACATGAGTGTGGACAAGGGGAGTAATACTACACAAAATATTAACACCATGTTCACAATTACATATCAATTTCTTAAGCGCATCAAAAGTAGCCATAATATCAATATTTTGATTTTCTTGAGAAGCCAATCATGCATTTTATCAATCTCAATAGAAATTTTGTCAACTTGTTTAGGAGGAACCCTTACGACCCCATCCGTATTACGAGATGACTAGGAAGAGTCATGTTCCATACAAGGATTAAGAGAAAGAGAAACCATAGGGTCACTAAGGTTCTTAAGGTGAGGAGAAGAGGAATCTGGATCAAAGAGATCCATGAGTACTCTACAAATTCTCCTAATAGGGATGCTACAAGTAGGATTAAAAGTAGTAAAGCTCATACACTAAACAAGGAAAGAAGACACAAAAAAATTATAACCTTGTGATATGAACTAAAATCCAATATAAAGTAAATCATGCAAAGATAAATCACAAGATAATACTAAAGAATGAAAAGATCTAACTTTAAATAAGGAATCTGACACCAAATCAAAAGTGGAAATGTCTTCATGTTGGGTTCACTAGTTAATGTAGTGTTGGAAATGTGAATCAAAGATGTGGAGCTTGATTTCATCACATAACCAACACACATGTACATAACATATGAAGGGGAGCCAAGGAGATGAGTCCTTTCAGTCCCAATTCTAAATAACTAGGTCTAGAGAGATCAATGTTAACCAAATGAGTAAGGAGTACTAATGCAAACTAGGTATAAGAAGAATAGGGGAAAATATATCCACATATTTGAGAACCCTAGATGATGTGAGAAGATAACTAGATATACAAAAATATGCTGAGAGAACAAGGAAGGTAGAGAATACAATCTCTAAATGTTTGCCTGTAAATTAGGAACATGCGACCAACAGTCACCAAAATGGCTCTAACTCCAAAATGATAACTCAAAACTCTATGTGCACTTTGGAAAAGGTTCCATAATATGCCTCAAATGCATCCCCAGTTATGCAAACCATACATCAAAAAATGTGAGCTAGATGCTCCTACATCACTAGTCAACTACCATTTTTTAGATAAATATATTATACAATATTTATGTTGGAAATGATCGAAAAGATAATGAATAAAGGATAATGGAACTGGTAAAGAATGTTTTCAATCATTGTTTTGTCATTGATGTCAAACTTGCTACTTGCAAGAATGACAATTGCTTTAGTGATCCAAATACTATCAATTTGTTGATTGACAAGGAGGTGGCAATCAATAAGATGTAACTAGAGTACCTAGAGAAAGGTTGAAGTTATGATGTTGTAATGAAGTATAAGGATCAACTAAGCCATTGATGAAATAGTGTATTGATGACATACTCTAAGACACAGAGGATGGACACACCAAGACATATCAAAGATGTAAGGATTAACTAAGTCCTAGTTAGTGCCAAATAGATTCTCAGTTGAAGCTGAGCAAGTTCAACTTAGTGTGTGTCGAGTGAAGATTAGGTGCCGAGTAGCAGAAAAGATAATAGGTGCCAAGCAAGATATAAGTGCCGAGTGATATTGAAGTGCCGAGTGAATTTCAAGAGCCGAGTTTCACAAAATTTCATCAAGTGCCGAGCATCAAAAAATCAATGATGCCGAGTTGTTGCATTATTTTGAAAAGTCAAAGATTCGCCAGATCTAAGCCGACATGGTAGTTATCTAGAAATTTGTGAACTAGATAGAAGATGAGAATGATGAGCTGGTGGCATAGAACACTATGTAAAACATTTTTGGCGAATGCTAATGGATTTATCATGAAGTTTCTAGATAGAAACAAGATGTGGGACAGATACATTGTATCCTACCTAATCCATTGAAACCCTAAAATTGGAGAGGGACATTTGAGTGAGAAATCAAGAACAAAACTTCTTTATAAGGAGTTACAGGTCAGAGATCAAGTGCACATGCATGAGAGGGAGTTGGTCATAAGTATGATCATGCAAAGAAGCCAAGAGGAGTAAGAACAGAGCATCAAGACTCTGAGTTGATCAAGTGACCAGAGAGATCGCATTGGCATAATGAGTGGAAGAACTCAAGGGGAAAGATCTTGAAGGGTGAACAAGTTGTCTGCACTACAAAGGAGGAAAGCCAAGAAAAGAAGAGAACTGAAGAAGTGATCTAAAATCTACACAGTAAGGGTTGCAATCTGTATCAGGTCAAAACCCTTCTAATACTTTCTTACCATTATATTAGATATTGAAACCCTACATTGCTAGATTAGCTTAACAACTAGGTGGATAAGCCTCAGGAAAAGAATAGAAGATCCCCAAGAGAAGGATAAAGAGATCCTCAGAAGAAGGATAAAGAGATCCTTAGGAGAAGGATAAGAGATCCTTAGGAGGGATGAAAGATTCTTTTGAGAAGGTGACTGAAAATCCCATGGACTTGGGTGAGCCTAACAGCTCTATGTAAAGCCTTTAACAGGGTGACATTCCAAGTTGAATGTTTTTAAATCCTTTAACAATGTCACATTTAACAATGTGTTGTAGCCTTTAATAGGGTAGGCATTTAACAGGGCAGACCATCAGAAGTGGTTGAAATCAATTGCGCAGTTATTTTGTGGGTATCATCCCCACTCCAGTTTTACCTTCTTATTCTTGGAGGGTTTCTGGGTTATCAAATCCTTAGTGTTATGGTGTGATGCATGTTTACTTTTCATGATTGTTTAATGTTCAATTGCATGCATGATAATTTCAGTTATGTGCCATTAAGGATTTGTAGAAAAAAGTTTAATTGGACATCGTTGGACCTTGGATAACTAATTCACCCACCCCCCCCCCCCCCCCCCCCAGTTATTCTAAAGAATTATAACAATTGGTATCAGAGCAGATTGCTGATTTTTTTCAAGGTACTAGCAGTAGAAAGATCAAGATATCCAAGAGAGAAGTTCCCAAGCTAAACAAAGAAAAATTTGTTACATGGAAAAGTTTGATGAAGCTACATCTCAGATCAATAGGTGACTATGCACAAACTTCATCACAGTTGACCATGTAGACCCTGCAGGACCCCTCACTATAGATGACATGAGCAAGAAGAAGGAGCACAATCAAGCAATGTTAGATATTGCTTTAGCACTAAGCTATGCCGAGTATGATGACATCAAAGGATGTGATACTTCACATCAGATGTGGAACATATTATCAAGAATCTATGGAGG
Organism: Cupressus sempervirens; assembly: GCA_028749045.1. Lineage (NCBI taxonomy): Eukaryota > Viridiplantae > Streptophyta > Pinopsida > Cupressales > Cupressaceae > Cupressus > Cupressus sempervirens. Next base: position 10,122,291 of record CM053792.1, read on the forward strand.
AGATGACAATGTCAAGAGAGCCAAAAGAGAAAGCCTAAGAGGAAAATTTGATGATATGAAAATGGAAGAAGGAGAGAATGCTCCTCAATATGGTGGAAGGATGAAGGAAGTAGTTAGCGCCATAAGAAGCCTAGGAGGATAGTTAGTAGAAGAAATAGTATGCAGCAAATACTTGAGAACTTTGCTTCCTATCTATGCTATAAGAGTATCATCCATCCAAGAGCTAAGGTGTGTACTAGGTAATATAGTGACATTTGAAAGAATAATTGGAAGACTCACTACCTTTGAGCTATCCAACTTTGACAACTACAAGCCAAAAAAAATTGAATCTGCATTCAAAGCTAAGATGAAAATAAAAGACAACGAGGAGGTTAAAATAAAGAAAAAGAATGGAAAAGGAAAGTATGTATCCAGTGATAGCAGCACTGATGAAGATGATGTAGACCAATTGGAGGCATTAATAGCAAGAAGATTTCATGGAAGAAGAGGAAAATTCAACGGTAAGCTACCAATCATTTGTTTCAATTGTAATGAAGTTGGTCACATTGCAGCTAGATGCACACAAAAGAAAAATTACAAGGATGGAGGAAACTTCAAGAACAAGAAAGAGGAAAACAAGGACTACAAAGGTAAAGGCAAAAGATGCTACATTGTTGAAGAAGACTCTAACGAAAATGATGATGAAGTAGTCTATGTGGCTATGAAGGATGAATTAGATGAAGAAGAAGCAACTACCCTGGTAACCTGCATGAACAAGAATGGTAGATGGATCATAGACAGGGGATGCTCTCATCACATGACTGGAGATAAAAGGAAGTTCATTTCCTTTACTCAATATGAAGGAAATAGTGTTAGATTTGGTAACAATGCACCATGTTAGATCAAAGGGAAAGGTAGTATCAAGATTACTGGAAAGATATCATGTGATAATGCATAATATGTTGAAGGCTTGGATTATAACTTGTCAAGTGTCTCATAGTTATGCAACATAGGATGTAAGGTTGAATTTGAAAAAGGAATTGCTAAGATTTATGATTCTCAAGGAAGTCTAATAGGAAAAGGTGATTAGACTAGGAGTAACTTGTTTTACCTTGACATGGAAAATGCTTCTTGTCTTATTGTTCAAACTGATGATGTATGGTTATGGCATAAGAGGCTATGTCATGTTAATTTTGACAATTTGATAAGCATCAACAAAATGAAGAAAGTCAGAGGTCTACCAAAGTTGAAGAAGCCTGATAACATCATGTGCAAACAATGCCAACTAGGAAAGATGACCAAGTCAACTTTAAAAAGCAAGACTTATACTTCAAAAGAAGTATTAGAGCCAGTTCATACTGACTTGTGTGGTCCTATTGAAATACAAAGCTACAAAGGTGATAGATACATAATGTTATTTGTAGATGACTATTCAAGAATGATGACAGCCATGTTCCTAAAACAAAAATCAGATGCATTCCAAATGTTCAAATGGTATTTGGCCAGAGTTGAGAAAGAAACTGGAAAGAGCCTAAAATGTCTCAGATCTGATAGAGGAGGTGAATTCACATCAAGAAAATTTGAAGAGTTCTGCAATGAAAGAGGAATCAAAAGGCAGACATTAGCACCTAGGACTCCACCTCAGAATGGTATAGTAGAGAGAAGGAATAGATCAGTTATTGATTGTGCCAGGACCCTAATTATGGAGAAAAATGTTGCACTCAAATATTGGAGAGAAGCTGTAAGTACTGCAGTCTACACACTCAATAGAGTTCAAGTCAAGAAAGGTACAAATGCAACACCTTTTCAATTATGGTATGGGCATTCTCCTAATGTAAAACATTTCAAAATATTTGGATGCAAATGCTATATATATAAAGAGTCTAGGAATGGAAAGTTTGATGCAAAGAGTGAGGAAGGCACATTTCTTGGTTATTCTACTAGAAGCAAAGCTTATAAGTGCTTGAATGTTAACACTAACAAAGTAGTAGAAAGCACAAATGAAAAATTTGATGAGCTTGTAGAAGTTCAAAGTATTGAAAACACCAAGAAAGTAGAGGAATACAAGACCTTTGTATACTTTTATGAAGGTATACCTAATAATGGTGAGGTTGCAACTCAGAATGATGATCAACAACATAATCCAGTATCTGCCGAGTCACAGACAGTGAATGTTGAACAACAGACACATTCAGAAGCCGAGCTGCAGAATACAGAAAATGTTCATTCAAATTTTGAGAACAACTAACAAGAAGAAAATGAATAAATACTTGATGAAAATATACATGAGGATACAGATTCTGAAAGAGACAACATGCAAACAAGAAAAGAACCTATATTGGCAAAGTATGTGAAAAGACATCATCCTGCAGATCAAATTATTGGAAACAAAGAGGCAAGACCAATGACAAGGAATAGACTCATAAATGAAACATGTCTTCTCAGCAAAATAGAACCAAAAATAGTAAGTGAAGCCATAACAGATGATGACTGGTATAATGCTATGAAAGAGGAAATAGAACAAATTGAGAAAAACAAGACATGGACCTTAGTCTCAAGACCAGTTGACAAAAAATGTGATTGAAACCAAGTGGGTGTTCAGAAACAAGTTAGATGAGAATGGTGAAATCACAAGAAATAAGGCAAGATTAGTCTGCAAAGGATATGCAAAGAAGAAGGACTAGATTATGGAGAAACTTTTGCTCTAGTTTCCAGAATGGAAGGAGTAAGGACATTACTAGCATATGCAGCCTTCAAAGGATTTAAAGTCTATCAAATGGATGTAAAGTCTGCATTTCTAAATGGTATACTTGAAGAGGAAGTCTACATAGAGCAACCAAAAGGTTTTGTTGATGAAAAGAACAAAAATAAGGTATGTAAACTGCATAAGGCTCTATATGGATTAAAGCAAGCCCCTAGAGTTTGGTATGAAAGACTTCACAAATATTTGGTACAAATAGGATTTGACAGAATTGATGATAACAACAACATGTACATCAAATCAAAAGAAGGTAAGGATATTCTTGTATTTGAAATATTTGTGGATGATATAGTTTTTGGAGAAAAGGAAGCACTTTGCAAAAGTTTTGCTGACAAAATGAAACATGATTTTGAGATGTCTATGTTTGGAGAAATCAAGTTCTTTGTCAGATTGCAAGTACATTAATTAAAACATGGTATATTTGTGACACAATCAAAATACATCAAGGAGATACTCAAGAAGTTTGGATTGGAAGACTCCAAAATTATCAGTACGCCAATGGCAACAGGACATAAGCTATCTAAAAATGATGAATCAGCTAAATTCAATCAAACAATGTATAGATCCATGATTGGAAAACTACAATATGTTGTACATAGCATACCAGACATAGCACTAGCGGTTGGAATAGTGGCTAGATTCTCTGCCAATCCTAGAGAAAATCATCTCATGACAGTAAAAAGGATAATGAGGTATCTCAAAGGAATTGATGATTTTGGCCTATATTACAAAAAGAATGAGAAGTTTGAGCTCAATGCATACATAGATGCAGATTCGGGAGGAAACATTGATGATAGGAAAAGCACAAGTGGAGGAGCATTATTCTTAGGTAAAAGACTAGTTACTTGGATGAGCAAGAAACAAACATGTACATCTCAGTCCACTGCAGAAGCAGAATACGTGGCAACAGGAGTCAATTGCACAAATATTGTGTGACTTAAACATCTATTGAAAGGAATGAAAGAAGAGGTAACTAAACCTGTGATACTATATTGTGATAATACAAGTGCTATAAATATATCCAAGAATCCAATAATGCATGAAAAACCCAAGCATATTGCAATCAAGTATCACTATGTTAGAGAATTGGTGGAAGACAAACAAGTGAAGATTGAGTACATTTACACAAAAGAACAAATTGCAGATATCTTCACCAAACCATTGCCCAAGGATGCATATGAATATCTTAGAGGCAAGTTGGGGTTAATGCTCCTAACTCAAGCAGTCTAAAGCAACATAAAATTTGCCCTACATCAATAGGAGTAGATCATTGAAATATCAGAAGTGTGATGCAGAGGATGACAACAGGAGCAGAAACTCTAGATCAGTCACAAGAATGGTGACAGAGGGAGAAAAACATGAAGATGCAAAGCCTCTATTTAGCATATTAAAGATGCTACATCTTTGGCATTTATGTCAAAGAGGGAGATATAGGTGAAACTGATCCTGATCTGATCAATACAAAGAGAGAGATATATGATATATATGAAGGATCAGGAATACAGAGTAAGGAGGATGCAACAATCCAAAGGGAGAAGCAAAACAAAACAGATTCATATTTTGGTGGAAACTAAGTTGATCAGCTTAATCAGCTTAATCATTTGATCAGTTTTGTTTGCCATCAATGCCAAAGAGGGAGATTGTTGGAAATGATTGAAAAGATCATGAATAAAGGATAATGGAATTGGTAAAGAATGTTTTCAATCATTGTTTTATCATTGATGTCAAACTTGCTACTTGCAGGAATGACAATTGCTTTAGTGATCCAAATACTATCAATTTGTTGATTGACATGGAGGTGGCAATCAATAAGATGTAACTAGAGTACCTAGAGAAAGGTTGAAGTTATGATGTTATAATGAAGTATAAGGATCAGCTAAGCCATTGATGAAATAGTGTATTGATGACATACTCTAAGACACAAAGGATGGACACACCAAGACATATCAAAGATGTAAGGATTAACTAAGTCCTAGTTAGTGCCAAACAAATTCTTAGTTGAAGCCGAGCAAGTTCAACTTAGTGTGTGTCGAGTGATCTTCAGGTGTCAAGCAGTCTTCAGGTGTTGAGCAGACTATAGGTGCCAAGTGAAGATTAGGTGTCGAGTAGCAGAAAAGATAATAGGTGTCGAGCAAGATATAAGTGTCAAGTGATATTGAAGTGTCTAGTGAATTTCAAGAGCCGAGTTTCACAGAATCTCTTCAGGTGTTGAGCATCAGTAAATCAATGATGCCGAGTTGCTGCATTATTTTGAAAAGTCAAAGATTCGCCAGATCTAAGCCGACATGGTAGTTATCTAGAATTTTGTGAATAAGATAGAAGATAAGAATGATGAGCTGGTGGCACAAAACATTATGTAAAACATTTTTGGCAAATGCTAATGGATTTATCATGAATTTTCTAGATAGAAACAAGATGTGGGACATATACATTGTATCCTACCTAATCCATTGAAACCCTAAAATTGGAGAGCGATATTTGAGTGGGAAATCAAGAACAGAACTTCTTTATAAGGAGTTACAGGTCAGAGATCAAGTGCGCATGCATGAGAGGGAGTTGGTCATAAGTATGATCATGCAAAGAAGCCAAGAGGAGTAAGAACAGAGCATCAAGACTCTGAGTTGATCAAGTGACAAGAGAGATTGCATTGGCATAACGAGTGGAAGAACTCTAAGCTGTCTACATTGCAAAGGAGGAAAGACAAGCAAAGAAGAGAACTGAAGAAGTGATCTGAAATCTACACAGTAAGGGTTGCAATCTATATCAAGTCAAAACCCTTCTAATACTTTCTTACCATTGTATTAGATATTGAAACCCTACATTGCTAGGTTAGCTTAACAGCTAGGTGGATAAGCCTCAGGAAAAGAATAGAAGATCCCCAAGAAAAGGATAAAGAGATCCTCAGAAGAAGGATAAAGAGATCCTTAGGAGAAGGATAAGAGATCCTTAGGAAGAGGATAGGAGATCTTTAGAGAGGGATGAAATATTCTTTTGAGAAGGTGACTGAAAATCCCATGGACTTGGGTGAGCCTAAGAACTCTATGTAAAGCCTTTAACAGGGTGACATTCCAAGTTGAATGTTTTAAAATCCTTTAACAAGGTCACATTTAACAATGTGTTGTAGCCTTTAACAGGGTAGGCCCTTAACAAGGCAGACCATAAGAAGTGATTGAAATCAATTGCGCAGTTACTTTGTGGGTATCATCCCCACTCCAGTTTTACCTTCTTATTCTTGGAGGGTTTCTAGGTTATCAAATCCTTAGTGTTATGGTGTGATGCATGTTTACTTTTCATGATTGTTTAATGTTCAATTGCATGCATGATAATTTCAGTTATGTGTCATTAAGGATTTGTAGAAAAAAGTTTAATTGGACATCATTGGACCTTGGATAACTGATTCACCCCCCCCTCTCAGTTATTCTAAAGATAACTTGGATAACTTGATGTATTGCAATGAGAGATAGAGCTATATAGAGATGGCATTTGACATGAAGGATTTATAACTTCGAAGTTTTTACCTCATGTAAGAAATAACAAAGAGTGCATGAAATAGTGCAGTGTCAATGAAAGTAAAAAATAATATATTTCAATTGAAGACCTTATAAATGAAAAGAAAGGAACCAAAACCACGAAATTAGAGAAGGTGAAGCTTAAATGAAGAATGTGTAAAGAACCTTACAAGAGGATGTGATAACCATTAGATGGTTTGATTAACTAAAGTAGAGAAATTCCTATGGGGAAAAAAGATAATAAATAGTTTTACAAAATAATTTGATAATTGGCATGTTGATGCAAAAAAACTAAAGAAAGAAATAATAAAACAAACAAGTATAATTATATGAAGACTATAATAGATGAATGTTGAATTTGGTAAATATGCTACCTAAATTAAGAGTTGTTGAATTGAAATAGTAATACTTTGTAAATGGATGATTGTAAACATCTCGATAAAAGAAGCAAATCGTACTGACCTCCAAATACCAATATATTCACTAATGAAACATAAATAGTATTTATATAAGCAAAGTGTGGATGGTGATATGCTTGTATCTTTTACCTGAGAAAATAATACACATTTTAATTAAGCAACATGAGAAAGAGCTAAAATAGCAAAAGGTGTGTTGGTAAACAAATTTATCTTGTAATAAAATAAATAATCAAAAACCTCTATGCTTAGAATCATAAGACAAATACAATCTTCCAACAGTTCAGGAATCTTGGCTTCTTTAATTCCTCTCTGAGTTTTGGTAACGTTCAGCTCCCTTATCATATTTTCAATGAGAACACTTTCTTAAATAAGAACTACTTTTAACCAAAAAGTAATAAGGCTCCCCATCTATTCTTGGATAGAGGGATAATCAAATAAACAACAACTAAATAAATCAAGAATTGAATAAAGTGGAGAGAATGCATAGTTTCTCTATCAATCACTATTAAAAAAAGATATGAAATAGATAGATTAATAAGCACAATATAAGCATCCAACATCAGAAAGATATCCAAAAATTCAATGTCGATTTAATCCTAAACTGATAGAAAACAATCCAAAGCATAGAATCTTTGAAAAGTAATTTATATATATATATATATATATATATATATATATATATATATATATATATATATATATATATATATATATATATATATATATATATATATATATATATATATATATATATATATATATATATATATATATATATAAGATTGTTTTCATTCAAAAACAATCATATTTCTGTATAACATTCAAAAACTAAACATTTACATAACATCTAAAACTAGATTAAGTTTACAGTATGATATCCATAAAAAATTGTGAACCCTTAACACTATTGAGTTTCTAGCTTAAATAAGGTAATGTCCGAGAATCTCCATCAAAATTGATTCTTGGACAGTTCAAAAGCAATTAAAATAACCAAGTTTTTAATGGGTACGCAGACCCCAAAAGTAACTAATTTAAAACTTAAAATTTAAAAAGATCATAAAGCAAAGATTCCCTTAAGAGACTCATCACCGTGCTTCTTCAATGACTCTTCTTCTTCTTCATCGTTGTCTTGGGTAGAAGGTCCCTGCACAAGTTTACAGACTCTGTATGTACCTATGAATTCTAACATGGCGTTATTGTTTGGGCTCTTTATACTCTGCAAGCAGTTTTTCCACATGTCTCTATCCTGTTTCATTTTGGTGACACCATCTAGATATTGTGGAAGTTGTTGGTTGCACATGTTGATCATAGTTTCTACTTTAGTAAGTTTGGTAAGATCTGGCATGGTTAAGTCAGCTCCATTTTTTATTGCATTTAAGGGTTCTTCATATTGGTTAACCAACACTTCCACGTCTGAACCTCCTTCTTTGAAAGGTGTCAAAGGAGTTGAACTGATATTCTAAAAATCACTATTCATGCTATCCTGAATTGTCTTAAACTCCTTCTCAAAAGATTGTATGGGGGAGATGTCTGAACTATAGTTAGAAACTTGCCAAGCTATATTCTTTTGTAATATACAGATCAACCCTACTGTATGCATGAAAAACTTATTTGTCGAGAGCATGTGTAAATAAGAAAATGTTAATAGCATGTGCATTTATCAAGATTTAAATCAATCAAAGAATTACTAACTATCCTTGTATTTTACTACACTAATACAGTCGAAAGAAAAGACTCCCCATGCAACCTTAGAGCAGCTCAACAAGGGCACCCATAAGAGGCCTTGTTGGTGTGCTCTAGTTAGAGGGATGCAAATGTGCTCTTCTCAAACACAACAATGGAATCCCATGATTTGATAAATGATATGCAATGATAAATATGCAACTAAGCTAAATGATGAAGAATACTTCAAGAGATGGCTATGGAAGCAACCATTCTTGAGAGCACTCAATGGATAATGGAAATGGATACAAGAAATAAAACTAAGAGTGCAATTCTATCATGAACATACAAGAAAAAATGCAAGAAATATAACATCTACCAAAGGGTTAGTAATGAAACATGAAAATCTCTAAATCACTAGAAAGCTCTAAGCCTAAACTAGTATGATGACAATGCATATGGAGGAGATGAGAAATGCTTGAGACAAGGGCTCTATTTATAGGCTTGAGAGAGGCCTTGGGAAGGTGGCATCTACATGGCATCCACATAGGTGCCACAAGGGAGACACATGGGCTAAGGAGACAAGCTATGCAAATGTCAACATAAGCCTTTTTGGTGAAAGAGATGGCTCAAGTTTTGCTCACACATGGTGAGCAACCTTGGAGAAAGGAAAGGGGGACAAGTGTGTAAGAGTTGTAAGAAGCTTTGAATAAAATAATAAAATGGAATCTTTATTGGATCTTGAGTTGCTCACACATGTGTGAGAAACCACTTAGGGGGTAAAAGGTGTTTAGAAGGATGAGAGTGATGGGTGTAGACTAGGTTTTAGGATGGGATTAGGGTTAAATTAATTAGGATTTAACTTAATCATAGGATTAAAGAATTTAATAAAGTGGAGGGACTTAAATAAATTAGAATTTATTTAAAGAGGATTTTATGGAGTGCTATGCATTAAATAGATTTAATACATTAGAGGGGATGTATTTAAATTAAATTTAAATACATTAAAGAAATAAACCTATTTTATTAAATAAATTTAATTAAATAAGTATAATAACATGAAAATAATAATTAATTAGCAAATACTTAATTATAATGTCAAAGAAAATATTAAATAAATTAATATAGTGTTTGGGACGATTTTAAGTGTCTACATTTTGCCCCTCTTTGATATGATGTCAAGACGACATTATATCAAATAAAATAAAATATAGTTTTGCCCCAGAGAGGATAGGAGTCCTAAGAGTTGTGTCATAGCAACGACAAGGGAGGAGGGTGCCCCATCACGAAAATAGAGCAAAAAATAAAATTTAAGGGAATTTTCGCAAAAAGGACCCTAAAAGAAAAGAAAGGGTAGGAAAAGGCATGGATGAACATTTTGCATGACTTGGGGATAAACAAGGGTATACATGGCTAAGGAATTCATACAGGCTCAAAAGAGGACCTTAGAGGGCCTATATAAGCCTCCAAAGGGCACATGGAATTGTCATTTGCACACCTAGAGAGCGTAGACTAGAGCGAAGGATGATCAAGATGCTATAACTTGGAGAGCGCATTCGGGAGCACCAGAGACCAACTGACATGGGACCACTAGTAAGTTGACTATCCTAGCTTGTCAAAATTTTAATTACACTTTTGAAATTGGCATTTATTACATGGGAGATAGGGAAAAAATGGGGTCGGGGTGGAGATGACAGTTCTTCGTTCCATCGTATTCGAAGATGAAAAACTAGGGAAAATGTCTCAGTGGAGATGACAAAATACGTCATGTCATCTCTAAAGATGACATGATTTATCTTGTCATCTATGCAGATGACAAAAGGAGAAAAGAGCAGTTTGGAGATGGGGTCGAAGACGACGATCTCTGTGTTGTCATCTCCAAAGATGACAATATAATAGCCACCAATGGGAAAACAAACTTATGTGTAGCCATCGAAGATGAAAGATCAACATCTCCATAATTTGTTATCTCCACAAATCCATGTCTGCATGGATTGGCATCTCTGCCGATTTAGATGAGTCAACAGATTTGGGTAATAGGGATGACTGGGGGGTAATAGAACATGATGCCCCATATTTAGATAAGCAAAAAGAATGTGAAACTGACTATTGCATGTCTATGTTGCAGATGATGACAATGACATTTTGATCATGGGAGCACTATCTAGTGACAATGGTGTTAGGGGAGACACTCACAGAGGCGAAGTGGGGACACATGCAACTATGTGGACTTGAGAATATCCATAAGTGGCTAGGCTTGAGGGCACATTCAACACATGTAATGAAATAACTTGCACAATATAAGAAATAATATGAAATATTATATAAATACTTGATAATAACTGAGAGTAATAGGCCACTTCAAGGGGGGCAACCTCCAAATATGTCCAATGAGAACACACTTCACAATATGATGTTGAAATAAGACTCACAACCTCCTATATATACCTAATTATTCTTAGGTTGAATAGACACAACCCTACATAACACCTAGGTCGACCTACCTACCTAAATAATAATATAATAATGATAACCTGACTTAATTAAGGATTAAGATAGCCACAAGTTGACTATTCATAACTCTATATACACCAAAATTAAGGGCGTAGCATGCCCCCTCTCTTGAAATAAGCATTATCCTCAATGCTAACCAAGTGTGGATTCTTCTGAATGAACTCCTCATCCTCCCACATGGCCTCTTCAATTGGTAAGTTCTTCCATTGGATGAGATATTGAGTAAGGGTTATGTTCCTCAGCTTCTTTGTGTGTGTTTGAAGAATGCACTCTGGTTCCAAAATTATTCTTCCTTCTTCATCATGTTTTAGGAATATTCTGCCCATTACCTTGTTCAATCAAGAAACATGAAAAATTATATTTATTTTTGTTGTTGGTGGCAACTCAAGCTTGTAGACAACACTGCCAACATTTTGCATGATTTGGTATGGTCCATAATATCTTGGAGACAACTTATGTTTCTTTTTTTGTTGTTTCATTAAGATTTGTTTATAAGGCTACAATCTCAAGAAGACCCAGTCCCCAACTTCAAATTTTCTCTTCCTATTCTGATCCTTGCTTGATCTGATCTCTGTATGTACTCCTTGTCCCTTGTGTTGTTCCGATCAACTTGATATGAAACTGTTGCTCTGTTCCTCTAAGTCTTTTCTCTTCACATTGAAATTTTGCTATAATCTCCCCTTATACTATTTTCTTCCACACATGCAATGGTGCATTCATTCTCCTTATAAAGAATGTGAAGACTTAGGGTTAGGTATGGATCTAGGATCCATATTGAATCTCAAATTCCCGCTCATACTTTGCATTTTTCTTATTGGTTACATGCCTTCACCTTTTTTCTGATTGGTTGCATGTAGATTGCATAGGGAATGTAAATGATTTGTCCTTATCCTTTTTCTCCTTCAAAATTTCTCTAAGTTGGCTCCAAAAATAGTTCACATCTTAGTTTGTGCAAATAAAAACTCTTATGTTGATCCTAAGTTACTCAACACTCATTACATTACTGATGCTCGGCATGAATTGATTCCTGGATTGCTTGGCATCTATTACTTTCCTGGTTTGCTCGGCACCTGTTAAACACTGTATTGCTCGGCACCTGTATATTATGTATTCCTTGGCATTTGAACATTTTTGAATTACTCAGCACATGAACATTTCCTAGATCACTCGGCACATACTACATTCTGAATTGCTCAACACCAACTATGACTTGGCACCTATTGGAATTCTGGTTCATCATCTATTGTGTACTCGACATGTATGATGAAAATGATTAAGTGTGTTGACACTCAATTGTCAAGACTATTCTTTTGACCAACAATCTCCCCCTTTGATATGAATGTCAAATATACTTAACTAAGCATTTATGAACTTAACCTTATTGAGTACATCCTTTATTCACTTGGCATTCATGCAAAATTTCAAAAAATATTGTAAGTAATAATATACTTTATGACTCCCCCTAGGTTGATTATGCCTTGAGACTGAAATTCTGTGCTAATGTGCCTAATACTCTTTTGTCCTTCTCCCTATTTTAGCATTCTGAGCTTGTGTGTTGTATCTAATCTGTATGAAGTTCAAAAAGTTTTGCATCTCCCCCTTTCTTCTTTATTACATGACTTCCCCTTTTTGGCTATTTACAAACTTTCCACTATTATTCTCAAAAATGAATGAAAGAATGTAAATGAAAAATGGTTCAAAATTTGGTATCTCCCATAGTATCTGCATACATCTCCCCCTTTTTGACACTGATGTTAAAGGGTTCTATGGAGTAATACCATGCTTAGACAATAATGTGTTGTTTACCTCCAGAAGTATCTTTAGAGTTGCATCCCAATTTGCTAGTGCAATATCCAATGACTTATGCTGGATGACAACTTCTGTTGCTAGATGTACAAGTCCATCGGAGGTAGAAAGATTTGAATCTTTCTTGAGGACTATCTCTGCATACATCTACTCCTTATGGAGTACCTCCAAGTGAGGGGTTATAGAGGACTAGATTTGCATCAACTTTGCTTTTGTATTTGCATCCTCTACTGTTAATACAACTAATTCTATTTGTATGTGAAGCGTTTGAGTAAAATGCTTCTCACTCTGAGCTAGATTGGTTGGGAGTTACATACTAGAAATCTTTAGATTTCTTTCCAAGCTCATTATTCTCTGGCTAGTCTCTTGTGTGAAGTTGGAAAAATTACACAACTTCTTGTACAGGGAGAATATATTTCCAAGTACAATTTTGACTTTATCTATTTTCTTAGCCAGTTCAACTTGGGATAGTGCTATATCACCAAATATTTTCTCATTTACCTTTCCTTGGAATTTTCTTTCTGACCACTCCATTAATTTTGCATTTGCATCATGGTCCTCATTTTTCACCTGATCAACTATGTCAGATAGTTGTTCTACTATTGGCCTTGACTCATTAGGTGTTTGCAAGCTGAAGGCATCCATAAAGATATCCTTGATCTCATTCATTGCTTGCCTATATTTGTATTCTTTTCTCAATACCTCTTGTCTTCTTCTTCTATCCAGTGCATTCTAAATTTCATTCATCTTCTCCTCAGTGAGAGTGTTGGATTTATAGTAAGGTATTGTGATCTCCTCATCAAGCTCAAGAATTCCATAATGAAGTTTCCTAGCTACTTTTGTTGAGCTCGAGCCTGGTGTCCTAATTTGTAATGCTAACAATTTAGTGCTCATCTTCTAAAGAGTTTGAGTGGGAGTACCTATTTTGGGTAGTTCAACCAAAGTTTGTATTGTAGATTGCTCCTCATCTCTTGTCTCTTCCTTATCTTCAGCTTTTTTCTCCTTTTCACTATCATCGGTTGGGGGTGCGCTTGCTGGCTGTTCAGTTCTCTCTATGTCTTCCCCTGCTATTGCACTTGGCACTTGAAGTGCATCTGTAACTTCTTTTGGTGGAGATGGTGGAGGAAGGAATAGGATTCTAGTAGTTTGTATGGTCGTAGGTGGTTCTTTTGTTTGCACCTTGACTTCCTTTGATTTCAGTACTGCCTTTTGCAACTCATCAATACTAACTAGTATTGGACTTGAACATAGTCTAGCTGCTTGTGTTGATTCATTAAGGATATTTGCTAGATCCTTTGCAGTTAATGGATTAATGTTTTGACTAGAAGTGTCAATAACATCTTTGATCTTGATAATCTCTGCAAGTGTGATGGTGGCATGAGGAGGGCTAGGAGGTAATCATTGTGTGTCTTGCACACTTTGTTCTTGCTGCTCTTCTGCACCCTTTTCTTCCTCTATCTCCTCTTTATTCTCCTCTTCATCTTTCTTCTCTTCCTCATTCTTCTTTTCTTCTACCTTCTTTTCCTCCTCCTTCTTCCCTGTTTCTTTCATTTCCCTTTTCTTGGCACTTTCTTCTACCTTATATTCTTCATCAAACACATCATCAATTTTCTCGTATATTATTTTCCACAATCTTGTGGATTTGTTGATTACATCTTCAATTTTATTTTGCAAAATACTGAATGCCCTATATTTTGGAGTAAATCTATTATTGTACCTCTTAAACTGCATTAGCTATTTGACCCTTTGTCAAATCAAGCAACAACCTTGCTAAATTAGGTTCTCTTATTTCCTTCTCCATCTGTAGGCAAAAATACCATTTGTCTTCTACTATTTTGTACAATTCCTCGGGCATTGAGCCATCTAGCTCTAGAGGTGTGTGCTTGTATTCAACCATCATAGCATACACAAATTCCTCTAATTTATTTTGCTCTTCTTTTGTGAGATTATTAAAATCTAAATTCTTTAAATCTTTCAAGTCATCATTTCTAATCTTTGTACATAATTTATCAATTTAAGACTTTGGTGGATGACTTACCACTTTAAATTGGTTGTTATCATCTATTTTAGTCTTTTCTTTATCAAATTCAAGATGAGCCACATATTTTCTTCTGTTTCTTAGCTCTTCATTGGTCTTCTTGGTGGCTTTCTTCTTCTTATCTACCTCTTCTCTTGCCTTTTGTGTTGTGGCCCTAGTGTTAGCTCTGGTAGTGGGCTTCTTTGGTGTAGGTTTTGCCACTTTCTTAGCTTTGGGTTGAGGAGCAAGTGGAGTTTTATCCTTCCTCTTGGTGACTTTAGTTCTGATAGGTGCTTCCTCGGCTTTTTCTTCCTTGGCACCTTCATCTTTATCCTCACCTAAGCCTTGTGTTAATTGTAGAGGCTCTTGTTCAGGCTCATCTCCTTCATTTTCATTGTCTTCCTCTTCTTCATCCACTTCCTATTCCTCTGCTATGCCTGCCTCTTCAACACCAAATTTCTTTTTGATCTTCTTGACCAATTTATCCTTCTTCTTCACTAATATGGTTGTTTTGAGGTCTATTATCACCCTTGATTTAACAATGTCATAGGTTCTAAAATGTTTTTCAATTTTATCAATTTCCTCTACAAGTAGAGCTGTTATTGCAGCTGAGGCTTGATCAATATTAAGTTCATAACCTAATGGCTCTTGATCAATATTAAGTTCATAACCTAATGGCTCTTGATCAATATTAAGTTCATAACATAATGGCCTAAGCCATCTTACTCTAGGTATGGCTGCCTATATGTAAGTGTAATCAATGCCCACAAGAAAACAAATTTCCTTTTCATGCTTCTCAACTAGTGAGACTAGTATCCTTATTCTTTGTTTCATGGACTTCTTGAAGTCCTCAAAATAGCTAGTCATTTGGGCATCAAAATTCTCACCCATTTGATCAATGAATCCATTTATTTGGTCAATGATGGTCTTATTTGGATCCCATATCACCTTGCCTACTGAAGGGAATTCTTTCATAATGTAGAAAAACATGCAAAGAAAAACTGAGCCAAATTTGCATTGAGCTCCCTTAGACTTCCTTATAGCTCCCAAATTTTCATTGATCTGCTGTAGCATGAGCTCTACAAGATCATATGTATGATCTTTCTTCACCAATTTATAAGCAACATCCACTGTTATACATGGTACACTGTTCAATCTGCTTGACTGGTAGAATTTGTGTGATATGACTCTCACAAAAAAATCTAGTAGGGGTTCTGTGATGGTGTCTATTGTCATTCCCTTATTATTCCATTTTTCCCCTATATTCTTCTCTATGGCTTCCTTTTTGTCACTTCTTAAGGTCTTTGGTCGATCTAGGTTTGGAATACCAGTATCCCTATGTACAGTTTTCTTTGTAAATTTTACTAGCCCTATTTCTAACCAAAAAGCTCCATCATGGATTCTGCTCAACACAATGTGTATCCATTCTATTTTGAAGACAATAGGGAAAACTAGGGCTTTGGTCAAGCCCTTCTTCTCAACTATGGAGAATTCATCTTTAAGTTTCCCATTTTCATAGAGTTTATCAAATGCATTAAAAATCTCCAAATCTCCTATGGCTCCAACTTTACAATTATAATGTTTTCGAATATCTTGGACCATAACAACTTTATCAAGAATTAAGGATAGGACACCAGCGGGATCATTTTTATAAGCGACTTTAGGGATGGGTCTAAACTTTGGCTATCTGACTTCATTACTAACTAGTTGTATTTCATGGATTTCCTCCCCTTTGGTAGGTTTTGACCCAGATGCCATCTTTTCCAAACTAGGGTTTAAAATTAAATAGACTTTCAAATTCTATGTAGCTCGGCACTTGGATGAAATACCTGTGAATCAATGGACTAGAGTTGAATCGTGGTTGAAATCACTGCAAATCATTGTTTGATTGCTATAGAATCGCCTCTTCATTCTGCTTGACTTCGCTTCATGTTCGAATAATTCAAAAATGAACAATTTTTACCTTTGTTAGGTTCAAAAACCTAGCATTTATTACACTTGTGATTACAGCTGTACACTTGACCTCCAAAGATTTTATCAACTTGGCTTCCACTAAAGTTCATTTACTTGGCACCCACTATCTTATTTCACTCATCATCAACTGAACCCCTTTTTAAAATCATTCGACAACCACTAACATCTCTATACTCAACATCCACTATGTTGCCCAACTCGGCATATACTGGAGTTTTACTCAGCAACCAAAGGTAGCTCGACATCATCTTCTAACTTTTAACTAGGCATCCTTTCTCATGCATATTTCTTCTTTGTAGTACTTCTATGTTTTCTTTGGCTGATGTATGATACATCTTTGTATGTATCAACCCCATGTATCTGTCTTGTGCTTAATTAGATGAGGTGTCATCACTTGACCTTTTGGGTGAAGTGATCTCTCCATTTGATGTGTTGCATTCACCTTTCTTCTTCCAAGTCTTGTTCATTTATCCTCTTATTTGTTCAACATCAATCTTCTCTTTTCCTTTGTTGACTTCAGTCTTTGATGCTTTTGACTTTGTAGGATAGTTTCTGTTGATATGATTAATCTTCAAACAACTAAAACATGTAGTTTGGTTTAGTCACCTGCTATAACTTCCCTTGAAATGTGTCCTTATGCAATTTTTAGGAATGTGTCCATACTCTTGACAATAGTGACAACTATACTTGGTATTATAGTCCCAATTGTAGTGATGTGCATGATTTATTTCTCTTACAGGTTGATTAGGTGTCCACATAGGCTTTGATATGAATTTAAATGCTCTATGTCCATATTTTTTATAGTTATAGCAGTGACCCTCAAATCTTGGTGTCCTTATGGTCTTGGTTCTGCAATCTTGTGTTAAATGTCCTTGCTTTTTGCACTTGTGATAGAAATTTGCATTTGTAGGCTTATCATGCTGATGACTATTCTTGCTTCTACACACATTAAAGGTATGTCCCTTTTTACCACATAAATGACAAGTAGGTTTAGTTTTCTTACCTTTGTTGCTTCTTTCTTCTATAGCCTTGGATGATTCTCCTTGTTTAGTGTTGATGTAACCAAGTCCTATAGTTTCATTACTAGCCCTTAGTGATTTCAGCAATTGCTCAAAGTACTTGATGGCCTCATTGGGTTTGTTGTAACTTTTTGCTATTTCCTTTTCTCTCTTCAATTCATTTTGAAATTGTTAATTCTATATCTTCAAGGTGGAGATCTCAATATTGAAATGTCCCTTTACTGATTTTATATGATATTTCAAGCCTCTAATCAGATCTTTAAGATCAAACAAGCAATATTTCAAAGATCCACCAATTTCTCAATAAACCCCAAATCGAGTATGCCTGAAATAGTGACAAAAACTTCACAGCTTCACATATTATTAATAAATCTGAAAGTGGAAATTTTTATAGAAATTTCAGCAGAATAATATCCTCCAAAATGACATTTCTAGATCTGTATAACAATTACACAACAGCTCCAAATGGAGGATAAAAACAATGCTCATCGAGCTCTCGAAAACAACACAGAACAGCCCGGAAACACCACAAAAAAACTAATAATATATCATAGAAGTATAATCACAACCAAATAAATATATTCAGCTTTATTTTAACATCTAAATTTCTAATATACAGCAGCAACCCAAACTGATATGAAATACTCAACCGAAAACACCAAACTCTTAGAAAAAACACACCTGAAAACAGACAAATCTGCACTGTTCAGCACAAAGGAAAACTCTACATGAGCATGCACATGGAATGGCTTCAAACTCCCATCCTTAGCCTTCCTAGAAACCTACAAACTCTCATTCTTGGGTCTCCTTCTCCACAGGTTTGGCAGCCTCTGAAGAACAACAAAGCAATGCGCAAAAATCCAGTTCTGAAATCTGCCCAAAATGCCTCCAAACCCCTTAAAAGAGGGCATAACCCTAACTCACGTCCAAGAGAGGTTAATGAAACATATTTTAATAATAATTTTCATTTATTAGTCCAATGGTTTCCAAAGATTAACCCCCTTTTTTCGAAACTTCACCTTCTCGGGCCTGCCTGCCTTGACAAAAATTATTATTTTTAATTATTTGAAAAGGGACATGACAAATCCTCCCCTCCCAAATATTGCTTGTCCTCAAGCAATGGCTGAACAATAAACCAATCAATCCACCTGGATCCCAAATGTAGTCGTGAACTATACTACTATCAATTAACACAGGCTCCTGCAATATCCTCTGCAATATAACCAAGAGGAATCCATAACCAAACTGACAATTACAACTCAACCAAACTCCAAAATCAACACTACCACAGTCAGAAACCCACAAGACACAAACTCTTAGAACATTAGAACCCAAGTAAAGTGGACAAATCAAACTGCCAACACAGTAAATACCATCAACGCATCCCACTGGCCTATATGGAATGTACAATCCAACTCTGCAACAATGGTGAATGCTCCCGAATGAAACTATACCAAGGATGGAGAATCCACACACTATACAACTCCTGCAGTCAACACAACTTTGCAAATCACTGGCCATTGTCTCATAACCATAACTCCCATGCATTGCTGATGGTGAAAAGACATTACAAGAAATAAAACCCAAACCAAATTTGCCATGAACAAGTGATACAGCCCACTGTGACTGACCACTAGCTAAGTCATGAGATGTCATATCCAAAGGAGTAGAATCAATAACAACAATTGCTAAAGAATCACTCCCAAACTCTTGCTCTAAGTCATGTATTATCAAGTTGTCAACTGCAGAACCTATCGCCATGTCATGCCCATCACAACTCTCATCCCGAGGCATCGAACCATCCCATAAATGATGACAAGCACTATGAACCAAAGTACATCTCTGTATCATCATCT
The DNA here is from genome assembly GCA_028749045.1 of Cupressus sempervirens. Lineage (NCBI taxonomy): Eukaryota > Viridiplantae > Streptophyta > Pinopsida > Cupressales > Cupressaceae > Cupressus > Cupressus sempervirens. The sequence continues at coordinate 10,141,807 of CM053792.1, forward strand.
CATCAACATGCTCATCAAAGGTAAATTGATGAGCATACCTCACAGTGTAATGCCGATAGAATGCATCAATCTCAGTTAGTGGCTCAGACTGCAATCAAGATGTAACTAACTGCAATCGATCACTAACCAAGTTGGAACTGACTACTACCTCTGAAGACATTGCCAAGGGAGTAGTATTACTAGCAGGAACCATGCCAACTATCGGCTCACCAACATCACACATGATCTTTGATACAACATCTCTAGTCTTCGTGCCATCAGTACTAGAGGTCACCACCATGTCAGGCATACCACAACAATCTACTATAGTACCCAACTCAGCTGAACCTGACTCTAGTGGAGATGAACCCAATATGTTAATGTTAGCATCAAGGATGAATGCATCCCCATCTCCACTGTCTTTGACAATCTCGACCATGGACATCCTTAGATCACCAGACACCACAGCTTGTGACTGTATAGAATTTGGTAAAGAATGTAGTTGCTCTAACTCCATGGTAACCTTAGCCAAATGAAACTATGACTCCTTGAAAGCCAATTGTGTACTCTCAAGAATCTCAGAAGTCACCTCGAGCTGCTGAGTAAGCTCACTCACCTCATCTTCCTTGGCCAATAATGCATCGTATGTTGTACTCCCCCACTCCATAAGATAATCTCTATCGGGTACCAACTGCATATAATCCTATCTCAGAATCTAGATAGCCTCCCATAAAGAGTGGAATTATGTTAAGGAAAAATAGCTGCCTCCCTGCTCATCACTAGTAGGAGAACCCCATCCATAAACTGCTAACAATTGATGAGCAGCATCGAAATGCTGGCAAGCGATAGCAATGTCTCACTCACTAACTCTCAACTGATTAGACACATGATGGCACTGGCTAGATTGTCTCCTACAAACCTCCTCTGATGCACTGTCTAAAGGAGTATCCTCAAAGTTACTAGTCTCTAGAGTATTACCATCCATATCATGTGAATCAACTCCAAAGCTCATATCAACATACGGAGTATCAAAAACTATAGCACTGCTATCCAACTCCTTTGTACCAAAAGAAACTGCCAAGGAAACTAAGTCTTCAAAACTGCCCACTGCATCCTCCTGGATGTCATCAATGCCAATATGATCCTGGGACTCATTTATACACACTGCCAAATATGAAAGATCATCAACACATTCCAGCAAGTATGGTCGACTGGATATATGAACAAAGCCCAACACCGGTGTATAAAAACTAATACTGACATCGGACAAGCTGCTAGCACAAGAAAAGACAACATCGTGCAATTTGCTAATCAAATCCATGATAGCACCCAAACAAACACTGCTACCAAAAAGTGTTAAAGATCTCCAGTCAACTGAATCCCAAACACCAATATAACAATCTCGAGACCATATCCGTAAACTAGAATCAGTTGGTAACTCAAGAAAACTCCTCACCTGAGTAATATGACCAATACCAACTAACTCCACATACTTGTCATGATGAGATAATGAAGTCACAATACTGTCTTTGTTCACTTTTAGCTGGCTGGACAAATCATGTGAAGTACTACCAGCCTCAACCTCATGTGACGAAGCATCTAACTATGCCTGGTACTCTTTCTTAGCAAATTCATGAATGCTCAACGTCTATTCATCTCTACCAGTATCTCACCATTGTGCACAACAACATCCTCGTAATCATCATCTGAACCCACTATGCTATAGTCACTACCTGTTGTAACTATACCATTCTGAATACTTGTGACATCACCCTTTGACGACCTGTATACAATTGTCTCAATTTGAGTATCAAGTTGACCATTACTATCAATCTGTGTAATATCCTTTCTCACTACCTCCTGTGGTGGAGTAGAATCTGAGACCTCTGCTTGGCTATAAGCTAGTTTCTCAAACTCCTCATGCAAGTTCTTGGTAATTGTGTCATCTACCCTGTGAGAAAATCTGCCAAATAGAAATCCAATCAACTTATCTACCTTAGCTGGGTCGGACAACATGTCATTCATCATATGTTGGTGCTCAACCAACTGTTCAGACATGTCATGGCTTATTTTCCTAAGTTTATCTCGAATGTCTAAATAACCATCCTTTCTACTATTCTGACTCTGGATATCAATTGTCCAAGATCATGTCCTCTGAGACTCTGTACTATACCTGTCCATTCTGGATAAAGTAGAGTGTAACCCCAATAGGTTATAACTTTTTCAAACACCAAGAACTAACATGCAATTGATTAGAAGTAGCATGCAACCATAGATTTTGACGTGCAGTAGATTAGAAGCAACATCCAACCACCAAATTCACCAAGAACTAACATGCAAATGATTAGAAGTAGCATGTAACCATAGATTTTGACATGCAGCTGATTAAACGAAACATGCAACCACCAAATTCACCAAGAACTAACATGCAAAGGATTAGAAGTAGCATGCAACCATAAATTTTGAAATGCAAGATTTGGGTAGTTGTCAAAACTGACATGCAAACTTCTACAAACCCTCAGGCTGGCAAGATCATAGCTCTGATACCACTGAAATGTCCCTTTACTGATTTTATATGATATTTCAAGCCTCTAATCAGATCTTTAAGATCAAACAAGCAATATTTCAAAGATCCACCAATTTCTCAATAAACCCCAAATCGAGTATGCCCGAAATAGTGCCAAAAACTTCACAGATTCACATATTATTAATAAATATGAAAGTGGAAATTTTTATAGAAATTTCAGCAGCATAAAAGCCTCCAAAATGATATTTCTAGATCTATATAACATTTACACAACAGCTCCCAAACGGAGGATAAAAACAATGCTCATCGGGCTCCCGAAAACAACACAGAACGTTCTGGAAACACCACAAAAACACTAATAATATATCACAGAAGTATAATCAAAACCAAATAAATATATTTAGATTTATTTTAACATCTATATGTCTGATATACACCAGCAACCCAAACTGATATGAAATACTCAACCGAAAACACCAAACTATTACAAAAAACACACCCGAAAACCCACAAATCTGCACTCTTCAGCACAAAAGAAAACTCTGCATGAGCATGGACATGGAATGGCTTCAAAATCCCATCCTTAGCCTTCCTAGAAACCTAAAAAATCATGTTCTTGGGTCTCCTTCTGCACAGGTTTGGCAACCTCTGAAGAACAACAAAGCAATGATCAAAAATCCAATTCTGGAATCCGCCCAAAATGCCTCCAAACCCCTTAAAAGAGGGCATAACCCTAACTCATGTCCAAGAGAGGTTAATGAAACATATTTTAATAATAATTTTCATTTATTAGTCCAACAATTTCCAAAGATTAACCCCCTTTTTCTGAAACTTCACCTTCTTGGGCCTGCTTGCCTTGACAAAAATTATAATTTTTAATTATTTGAAAAGGGACATGACAAATATCCTTCATGTTTAGCTCATGATGAGTATTCATCATCTAGCTTAAGGTTTCTAACTACATGTTTGAAATCTTTTCAAATTCAATTGTCTTCTCTTCCAGCCTATTGATGAGATTTCTCTTGTTGTCTTCTACCATGGCCTTGTCTTCAATAGCTCTTTTCTCTTGTTCAGTCACTTCACATAGCATTATGGCTTGTGATTCTTGTTCAAGCTTGAGTAATCTGATTTCTTCAGGTTGTGCTCTATTTTTTTCCATTAATTCTACTATTGCTGCATCAAATTCCTTGGAGTCTCTATTGGAAAATACTTGTGAGGTGTCAATCTCCTTGTAGTGTATGTCATTTTCAGCTATGGCTATCTCCTTTCTTCTTTTCAAAGATTTTCTTAGTTCTACCTTGGCTTCCTCTACTTTGTGTAGAGCTAGTTGTACATCAATCACCTGATTGTCAATGATTTTCCCAAGTTTGAAGACTCCCATCTACTGACCTTTTTCTCCAAGCTATTAGGCTTCCCCTTGTGAGAACTAGGCTCTGATACCAATTGTTGGAATGTTCAAATGGGAAGAGTACTTCTGGGTGGGGGGGTGAATCAGAAGTAACCAATTTATGCTTTCAAACCCTTATTAACACATATATGAAAAACAATTTGCATGAATGTAAACATATAAACAAACATGAAAATGAAAGCATGCATCAACATATAACACAAAGATTTGGTAACCCAAAAACCCTCCAAGAATAAGAAGGTAAAACTGGGGTGGGGATGACACCCACAAAAATCACTGCAGTAATCAATGTTCAACCACTTCTGATGGTCTGCCCTGTTAAAGTCTTTACACTGTGTCAATAGTGACCTGATTAGAGGATTTACAAACACTTACATGAAGTGTCACCTTGTTAAACGATTTACAATAGGTTGTTAAACCCACCTAATACATAGGATTTTCATGACCTTCTCCAAAGGTTCTCCTATCTAGCTATTAAGCTAACCTATCAACATAGGATTTCAACCTCTAATAGAATTGTGAGAGAGTATTAGAACATTTGACTTGACTGAATGCAATCTCAAATTGTTGGGTTCAAGTACTACATCTGCTCTTCCTGTTATGATCCTTGCTTGATCTGATCTCTGTATGTACTCCTTGTCCCTTGTGCTATTCTGATCAACTTGATATGAAATTGTTTCTCTGTTCCTCTAAGTCTTTTCTCTTCACACTAAATTTTTTCTATAATCTCCCCTTATACTATTTTCTTCCACACATGCAATGGTGCATTTGTTCTCCTTATAAAGAATGCAAAGACTTAGGATTAGGTATGGATCTACGATCCATATTAAATCTCAAATTCTCGCTCATACTTTGCATTTTTCTTATTGGTTACATGCCTTCACCTTTTTTTCTGATTGGTTGCATGCAGATTGCACAGGGAATGTAAATGATTCATCCTTATCCTTTTTCTCCTTCGAAATTTCTCTAAGTCGGCTCCAAAAATGGTTCACATCTTAGTTTGTGCAAATACAAACTCTTATGTTGATCCTGATTTACTCAACACTCATTACATTACTGATGCTTGGCATGAACTAATTCTTGGATTTCTTGGCATCTATCACTTTTCTAGTTTTCTTGGCACCTGTTAAACACTGTATTGCTCGACACCTATATATTCTGTATTGCTCGGCATCTAAACATTTTTGGATTACTTGGCACATGAACATTTCCTGGATCACTCGGCACATACTACATTCTAACTTCCTCGACACCTATTGGAATTTTGGCTCGACATCTCTTGTGTACTCAACATGTATGATGAAAATGATTAAGTCTGTTGACACTCAATTGTCAAGATTATTCTTTTGACCAACAAACAATAACCTTTAGTGTACCATGTAGCTTTTGGATTTTCTCCAAGAAAACTTTTGCCACTATACTTGTTGTAAAAGGATGTGATAATGCAATGAAATGTGCATATTTAGTAAGGTGATCAACTACTACCATGATGACATTATGACCTTTAGATTTGGGAAGCTTTGTGATGAAGTCCATGGATACCTCTTCCCAACGTTGGCCAGGAATAGATAAAGGTTGCAAGAGACCTGGTGTCTTAATTGTTTCCCCTCATTTCTTTGACAAACCAAACATTTAGCCATAAATTTTTGAACAATACCTTTTGTCCATCCCAAAAAAAATCTTGCTTGACCCAATGATATGTCTTCAAAAATCCTAAATGACCACCAATTGGGGACTCATGTAGTTCTTTGAGAATCTTGTGTTTAAGAGTGGAATTCTTGCAGAGATACAAGTGCTCCTTATACCAAAGAATATCCCCCTTTAAACAAAACTTATCTAATCTACTAGGGTCACTTTTTATTTGATGGATGAGATTACTTGTTGCAACATCATTTTTCCACTCTTCTTTGGCTTCTACCACCCAATTTTCTTGTAATATTGAAAGGGCACACAATAAGGCTTCATCTTTTTCATCCTTCCTGGAAAGTGCATCAACTACAATATTTTCCTTCCCTTTCTTGTATAAAATTTCAAAGTCATATCCCAACATCTTAGTGACACATTTTTTTTTCCTCTTTTGACGATAGTCTTTGTTTCAAAAAATATTTTAGGCTATCATGATCTGTCTTAACCTTGAAGTGTCGACTAATTAAATAAGGCCTTCATTTTTTAACTACATGAAGGATTGCTAACATTTCCTTCTCATAAATAGGTTTGAGTTGATTTTTACCTTTTAATTGAAAACTCTCAAAAGTAATTGGTTGGCCTTTTTGCATTAGAACTGCTCCTATCCCATTTCCAAAAGCATCACATTCCACAATGAATTCCTTGGTGAAGTCTGGAGTGGCAAGCAGTGGAGTTGTACACATAGCCTTCTTCAATTGCTCAAATGATACATTAGTAGATTCATTCCAATGAAAAGAATCCTTCTTTAATAGAGTGGTAAGGGTTGCTACTATACAATAATTCTTCACAAATCTTCTATAGTATCCTGTCAATCCCAAGAAACCCCTCAACTTCTTAATAGTTTTTGGAATAGGCCATTCCATGATAGCCTTAATTTTATTAGGGTCCACCTTTACTCCTTCATGTGAAACTATGTGTCCAAGATACTCCACCTCTGTAAGACCTAAAGTACACTTGGATGGCTTAGCATAGAGTTGATGATCTTCGAGCAATTGTAATGCTTGATCTACATGCTGCAAATGTTCTTCCTAAGACTTGCTATGAATTAATATATCATCAAGAAACACTAACACAAACTTTCTCAAGAACTTCTTAAAAATGGAATTCATCAAACTTTGGAATGTAGATGGTGCATTGGTAAGACTGAATGGCACCACTAAAAATTCATAACAACCCTCATGAGTTCAAAATTGTGTCTCATAGATATCTTCCTCCTTAATCCAAATTTGGTGATAACTCGATCTAAGATCTAACTTGGTAAAATACGTAGCTCCATTGAATTCATCTAGAAGATCATCGATGACTGGAATAAGAAACTTATCTTTAATGGTCTACTTGTTGAGCACTCTATAATCTGGACACGTGTGCCAAGTGTCATCTTTCTTATACACCATCACAATAAGTGAGGAGTAAGTACTTTGGCTATGCCTGATAATTCTTGCCTCTAGCATTTCCTTAACAATTTTTTCTATCTCACTTTTTTGTATGTGTGGGTACCTATAAGGCCTGATGTTTGGTGGCTGGCTCCCTGAACTAGTTGTATGGCATGGTCATGATCCCTATTAGGAGGAAGTCTTTTAGGCATATCTCCAAGAATCATTGAGTGACGATCAATAATTTCTTGTAAATCTAGATGAGTAAGAGCATTAGATTGAGAGACGTCTAATGAACATAGATGGCCCACAAATCCATCCACACCTTTCTTAACAAACTTTTGCATTTGCTGAGAGCTTACTATTTGTGGGGAATTTTCCTTCAATCTCCTTAGCTCCACTACATTTCATTTTGATTGAAATCACATGAATAGTTCTTGGAAGTTCATCTCAATTGTTCCCAATGTAGTAAGCCATTGTACTCCCAAAACAATATCCGCCGCACCCATGGATATCAAATACATTAGGGTATCAAGTTGATAATCTCCCATGGATAATTTGATGCTATGACACTTCCCTGAACAACTAATTGTGCCCCCATTTGCAATCAAAACTTGAAACTCTAAGGCTGGATATATAAAACAATTTAAAAGTTGCCAACTTTTAATTGATGAAATTATGAGTACTACTTGAGTCGATCAACACTATTACTTTCTACTTCTTTAAGAAGCCCACTACCTTGAGGGTTTGTGGTGCACTGAAACTTGAAAGTGCATGACAAGAAATGACTGGTTGAGAATCATGTGATTCCTTAATTGACTCCCTATCCTCCTCTAACATGGGCTCATCCTCTTCTTCCTCACTTGGACCGTCAATATAGAACAATTTCTTTTCACTACATTTATGTTCTCAACTATATTTGCTATCGCAATTGAAACACAACCCTTTTTCTCTTTTCTCCTCAAATTGTTATGGAGTCAACCTAGTAGGTTGAGGAAGAGAAGGTGTTGAATATCCTTTTTCACTTGTCACATTAGCCCCTTGCTTTCAAGGAATCAAGAACTTCTCCTCTACCTACGTGCCAATATAAAAGACTCATTTATTGAGTTGGGACAAAACATGCATACCTCATATTGAATGTGATCCTTGAGACCACCCAAGAATAAATCATTCAATTTCTCCTCTATAATTGTATCCACTCTTAAGGATAGATTTTGGATTTTTTGAATATAATCCTTAGCTGATCCTATTTGTCAAAGCGTAGCAAGTTGGCTAAAGAAGTTTTATGTCACACTATTGCTATATTGTGTTTGAAGTTCTATAAAAATTGACCATGATACAGTGATACCCTTTTTCCTCCTATGAGTACAAAGCCAATGATACCAAATGAATTGATCTGATTCTAGATATAAGGAAGCCATCATGACCTTTTGTCCATATGGGATTTGATGTAGTTCAAAAAAAAATTCCATTTGATTTATCCATGTTAGAGAATCCTTGCCATCGAATTTGTGCTTATCCACCTTTGGAATTTTTTTTCTAAATGTCATAGGATTATTAAAATTTGTTTCATTATTAGTCAACTTGAAGGTTTCACCTTGATTTCTTGAGATCTCCTTCCTTTTTTCATGCATATAGGTGCTTAACATGCTTTGTATATCTAATATATCTCCTCATAGGTCAAACATATCCCTCTTAACCTCTTCCTTGAATTTACTAAGTTCTTCATTGGGATTACCATCTTCTGTTGCTTCCCAATCTTGATTAGAGGATTTTCCCGGTGTGGTAGCATTCTTTTTGCCTCTTGTTGAAGGTCCTGTCATGGTGGAAACCGATATTTTTGAAATGAATCACACAAATGAAATGCAAATTATCTGATATTTTAAATTCATTTTTTACTGAAACTTACTAGGGCCAAGATACCCTTACTCGAAAAAAAAATCCCCAAAAAAATTAGCAACTTTACTACTTTGAGAGAGAATTTTCCTAATTTTGTAATATCTTGCTTTTTTTTTCCAATTTCTCCAAGCTTTGAAATTTAGGCTCCTCTACTATGTATGAAAAAACCCAATACAAGTTATACTCCAATTTGGCAAGATGTGAGAGATACGAAGATCTCAATAAATTATGCAAAAATAGTAATTCTACAACAATTTTCTCAAATTTGCTCCAATTCCTCTAAATTTTGGATTATGGCTTCTTTAATATGGTCTTCAAAAACCCTTTAAAAATATTTGAAAAGTTCACTCAAATCTAAAAGTTATGCTCTTCCCAAAATTGATGCAGGAGCATCTTAGGTTTCCTTGCAATCCTGCACTTTTGTTCTTTTTTCTTGTTGGTGTCGAGTGATCCTTTGGGTGTCGAGTTCCTATGGGTGTCGAGTGATCTTTTGGGTGTTGAGCTCCTATTGGTGCTGAGTGATCCTTTGGGTGTTGAGTTCTTGTTGGTGCTGAGTGATCCTTTGGGTGTCGAGTTCCTGTTGATGTAGAGTGATCGTCTGGGTGTCGAGTTCATAGTTGTTGTCGAGTGATTCCTTTGAAACCTGAGCTCGTGTAGATGTTGAGTGCCAATTTCTACGAAGTCTTCTTTTGTTGAGTTATCCATGTCTGGTTCCAGTTTGGATCGACTTTGCTTGCATTTAATTTTGGTTTAGGTAGTTGATATCTGTTAGGGGCCAACTTGTGGCTTTCTTTGTTCTAGAATCTTCTGTAAGCCATTTGGCAAGTATATATATAGTTTTTAGGCTTAGATGTTTAAAACAAAAAAGGAAAAAGTTTTTGGGGAGCATATTGTAGAGAAAAACTGAAAGTGCAAATTTGTAGTTGGATCTTTGAATGTGAATGTATTTGTAATTGGTCGTAACCCATAAGGCCTTATAGCTGGGCATGTATGAAGATTGTGATATTGCTATTAGGATTTAACTGTGTGATTTTTGAGGCAAACTCATTGACCCATGTTTCATGAGTAGTGATTCAACATGAATCCATCTCTCATGAGAATAAATGGAACACTTAACACTCATTGGATCTAGGTGATGCTCACAGGGGTGAAGCACCGAGAGGTCACCCATCCCAGTACTACTCCAGCCTGAGTGCACTTAACTATGGAGTTTCCTCGATAGTTAAACCCAAAGCTTGCAACCCCATTTGAAAAACCTTTACCAAGTGTTGTGCCTTATGAACCATTCATTAGAAAGCCCCTTAAGCTCATCAATTGATAAGTAGGAGATAATTTTTACAGCAAGTCAAATTGTGGTATTGCTATCAGGATTTAACTGTGTGATTTTTGAGTCAAACTCATTGACCCATGTTTCATGAGTAGTGATTCAACATGAATCCATCTCTCATGAGAATAAATGGAACACTTAACACTCATTGGATCTAGGTGATGCTCACAGGGGTGAAGTACCGGGAGGTCACCCATCCCAGTACTACTCCAGCCTGAGCACGCTTAACTATGGAGTTTCCTCCATAGTTAAACCCAAAGCTTGCAACCCCATTTGCAAAACCTTCACCAAGTGTTGTGCCTTATGAACCATTCATTAGAAAGCCCCTTAAGCTCATTAATTGATAAGTAGGAGATAATTTCCACAGCAAGTCAAATTGTGGTATTGCTATTAGGATTTAACTGTGTGATTTTTGAGTCAAACTCATTGACCCATGTTTCATGAGTAGTGATTAAACATGAATCTATTTCTCATGAGAATAAATTGAAAACTTAACACTCATTGGATCTAGGTGATGCTCACAGGGGTGAAGCACCGGGACTTCCCAGGAGGTCACCCATCCCAGTACTACTCCAGCCTGAGCGCACTTAACTATGGAGTTTCCTCCATAGTTAAACCCAAAGCTTGCAACCCCATTTGAAAAACCTTCACCAAGTGTTGTGCCTTATGAACCATTCATTAGAAAGCCCCTTAAGCTCATCAATTGATAAGTAGGAGATAATTTCCACAGCAAGTCAAATTGTGATATTGCTATCAAGATTTAACTGTGTGATTTTTGAGTCAAACTCATTAACTTGCTATGGAAATTATCTCCTACTAGCAATATCACAATTTGACTTGCAGTGGAAATTATCTCCTACTTATCAATTGATGAGCTTAAGGGGCTTTCTAATGAATGGTTCATAAGGCACAACACTTGGTGAAGGCTTTGCAAATGGGGTTGCAAGCTTTGGGTTTAACTATGGAGGAAACTCCATAGTTAAAGCGCGCTTAGGCTGGAGTAGTACTGGGATGGGTGACCTCTCGGGAAGTCCCAGTGTTTCACCCCTGTGTGCATCACCTAGATCCAATGAGTGTTAAGTGTTCCATTTATTCTCATGAGAGATGGATTCATGTTGAATCACTACTCATGAAACATGGGTCAATGAGTTTGACTCAAAAATCACATAGTTAAATCCTGTTAGCAATATCACAATTTGACTTGCTATGGAAATTATCTCCTACTTATCATGTATGAAGATGTTTTGATGAATCAATAAAAGTATTTCTTTCTTTTTCCTCCTTTGGTTGTTGTTCCTTGTGTTTGCTTTTATTCTATTAACTCTTGCAGGGTGGTTTTTCTAGTTTTTACAGAAAGCTTATAAAGAATTTCAGTGTTGTTTGTAATGCTATGACTGAGACAATGAGAGGAGATAAAAAAGAATTCAAGTGGACACATGGAGCTGATAAGAGTTTTGAGACTTTGAAACAAAAGGTTGTTGAATTACCTATATTGGGTTTGTCTGATTTCAACAAAGTATTTCAAGTTGAATGTGATGCAAGTGGCAATGCAATAGGAGTTTTATTAAGTCAAGAAGGCAAACCTATTGCTTTCTTTAGTGAAAAGTTGAGTGATGCTAAAAGAAATTATTCTATGTATGATCAAGAATTTTATGTCATTGTTTAAGCATTGAAGAAGTGAAGACATTTTGATTCCTAAGGAGTTTGTGCTATATACTGATCATAAAGCTTTACAATACTTGGGAAGTCAACATAAATTGAGTCAGAGACATATGAAGTGGGTTGAGTACTTGTAGAGTTTCATATTTTTTATTAAGCATAAGAGTAGAGTTACTAACAAAGTTTCTTATGCATTGAGTAGAAGACATTCTTTGTTGACTGAAAAGAAGGTTGAAGTTCTTGGTTTGATAAAATGAAAGAGTTGTATGATGCTGATCCTAATTTTTCTGAGGTGTGTAGAGAGTGCAGAGCATCAAATTTGACAGATCACATAAGTAAATATGATAAGTATTTCATTCAAGAAGGTATGTTGTTTAAAGATATTCAGAGTTGTATTCCTAAAAGTTCTATGAGGTTGAATCTGATTAAGAAAAAGCATAGTGGTGGATTAGTTGGACATTTTGGAATTGATAAGACATTGAGTTTGTTGAAAGAAAAGTATTATTGGCCACAAATGTATAAGGATGTTCAAAAATTTGTAAAGAGTTATGGAGTTTGTCAAGTTGCAAAAGGGGTGATTCAAAATACTAGTTCGTATACACCTATTACTGTTCATGAGAAACCTTGGAGTAACATCAGTATGGATTTTGTTCTTGGATTGCCTAAGATAGTGAAAGGGTATGATTCCATATTTGTTGTAGTGGATAGATTTTCTAAGATGGCTCATTTCATAGCATGTAAGAAGACATCATATGTTGAGCATGTTGCTGAACTTTTCTTTAAAGAGATTATGAGATTGCATGGATTACCAAGAAGTATTATTTCTGACAGAGATAGTAAGTTTGATGGTTATTTTTGGAAGAATTTGTGGAAGAAGATGGGTACTAAGCTAAAGTTTAGTTCTACATTCCATCCATAGATAGATGGACAAACAAAGGTGGTGAATAGAAACTTGGGTAATTTGTTGAGATGTTTAGTTGGGAATAAGCCAAGTAATTGGGTGATGGTATTGGCACAAGCTAAATTTTTATATAATAATTTTGTGAATAGGAGTATAGGGAAGACACCTTTTGAAATTGTTACTGAAATGCATCCTAGAGGTATATCAGATTTGAGAGATGTTGCTGGTGAATAAAAGAAAAGCATTTCAGGAGAAAAATTTGCTAATTTTATGGAGTCTTTGCATAAGGAAGTGAAGTTGAGGTTGGAACAAAGTAATCAGAAGTATAAGGAGAATTTGATCAGTCTAGAAGATGCCACGATTTTCAAGTTGATGATGAGGTGATGGTTCATTTGAAGAAAGGAAGATTCCCAGTTGGAACATACAGTAAGCTGAAGATGAAGAAATTTGGACTTTGTAAGATCTTGAAAATTTTTGATAGTGGTAATGCTTATGAAATTGAGTTACTTGATGACATGGATATATCTCCTATATTCAATATTGCTAATTTGTATAAGTATCATGAGTCAGAGGATGAAGTTTCTATACCAAAAGACTATCCTAAGAAGTAGATTGAAGAAGTTGAACAGATATTAAGTTAGAGAACTTATAAGAGTAGAGAGGAAAAGATTACTACGAGTATTTGGTAAAGTGGAAGAATAGACCAGTTGAAGATGCTACGTGGATCTCTCAATCTGAGTTGAATTTAGCTCAGGTTGTGACATCCCAATGATTTAGGATAATAATTTTCTCCAACCCTGGTTGTCTAATGCAGGAGCATCCTAGGTTTCCTTGTAATACTGCACTTTTATTCTTTCTGCCTATTGATGTCGAGTGATGCTTTGGGTGTCGAGTGATCCTTTGGGTGTCGAGTGGTCCTTTGGGTGCTAAGTTCCTATTGGTGCTGAGTGATACTTTGGGTGTCGAGTTCTTGTTGGTGCCGAGTGATCCTTTGGGTGCCAAGTTCATAGTTGCTACCAAGTGATTCCTTTGAATGCCAAGCTCATGTAGATGTCAAGTGCTAGTTTCTACAAAGTCTTCTTTTGCTGAGTTATTTGTGTCTAGTTCTAATTTGGACCGACTTTGCTTGCATTTAATTTTGGTATAGGTAGTTGATATTTGTTATGGGTCGACTTGTGGCTTTCTTTGATCTAGAATCTTTTGTAAGCCATTTTGGCAAGTATATATAGAGTTTTTAGGCTTAGTTGTTAAAAAAAGAAAAGTTTTTGGGGAGCAGATTGTAGAACATAATTGAAAGTGCGAATTTGCAGTTGGATCTTTGAATGTGAATGTGTTTGTAATTGGTCGTAACCCAAAAGGCCTTATAGATGGGCATGTATGAAGATTTTTTGATGAATCATTAAAAGTATTTCTCTCTTCTTCCTCCTTTGGATGTTGTTCATTTTGTTTGCTTCTATTATGTTAACTCTTGCAGGGTGGTTTGGATAGTTGGGTGAGCCTTTGCCCCTAGTTATTCATTCCTTTGCCTGCGTCAAAAATTGCCCCAATGTTGAGAAAAAATCTTTCCTCTATGGTGCCAAGATCATGATTTGATACCACTTGTAATGAAATAACTTGTACAATAGAAGGAATATTATATAAATACTTGATAATAACTAAGAGTACTAGGCCACTTCGAGGGGGCAACCTCCAAATATCTGCAATGAGAACACACTTCACAATATGATGTTGAAATAAGACTCACAACCTCTTATATGTACCTAATTATGCTTAGGTTGAATAGACACAAACCTGCATAACACTTAAGCTAACCTACCTACCTAAATAATAATATAATAATGATGAAATGACTTAATTAAGGATTAAGATAGCCACAAGTTGACTATTAATAACCTTATATACACCAATATTAAGGGCATAGCAACACAACTGTCAGCACTGATAGAGAGGTGGCATACACCGATCTCTAGCTTCCATCTATCTATAGGAGAGGCTATAGTTACCTTACTAGATGTATGGTGGATTCTACAGGTGTTGATTCATGGGTGATATCCCGAGTATGTGCTAGAGAGTGCAAATCCCTATATGCGGGAGTGCTTTGGGTGGCGGCGATAGAGCCTACTAATACAACGATCATGGCTGGTATGGAGGGAGGCAGAGGTTGCCACAACTTGCTCTATACTTGGCCTCACTCATATGGAGGATGGTACTGAACCATGCTGAGCATGGATTTCCAATCAGATGGACACGAGTGCTGATCACTCTTTTATAGGATGATTGTGTAGTTTTCTATTGGGATCACACTATTTTGGCCCAACTGTATTATGATCTCCATGTGTGCGCTTACAAGACACAGTGGACCATAGTTCTAGGGATGAATATGTTGATAGTATGGTCATGGGATCATATAGACATTACATGGCCTATTACAAGATGAGAGACACAATAGCTTAGTGAGCTATATGCATGTTGATACAAGCCATCTATTCAATACACATCTACCAAGTTGGTAGGATTCTAGATGAGATGCCTAGACAAGATCATTATGTTTGATTGGACACCATATGTAGGTGGTGAGTAGTAGGGAGGCATATTTCTAGCAAGGGGAGAGGATGACACTGAGGATTAGCTCTATTTTTAGTATGCTTAGACAAACTATTGGTTGATGGGCTAGACAGTGCACATAGTCATGCAATACATGCGCTCTAGGGTGCAATGATAGTTTGGTCAGATTTAGGATGTTGTGTCAGACATATTCCTATATCCAGTGGTATCCTAGGAGTATGGTAGACTGTGGGAACATGGGACCACTTTGAGATTAGCATGGGCTTTGTGGTGTGGCATGCAGCCAGTGCCATGGGTACACGGGCAGGATTAGGGGGATGCAAGTATGACACCGATATATACATAGTGGTTGGCAATGCATTAGCCATTGAAACTGACAATGTCATGAGCACCTCCACCAGTGGAACAACCATGAGGTGTGGGAGATGGGGTAGGAGGGAGAAATGGGGTGTTCAAGTAGTAGCAAGGCCACTACTAGGGTAGGGACCAAAGTAGGATCCACTACGATGACGAGTTTGTCAGCGAATAGTGTTGGCATCAACCAGGCCACCACTAGGACAAGGACCACAATTGGGGCCAAAGGGGCCACCTTAGTAGGAGGAAATAGATATAGTGAGAGCTGAGTGGGATAGCCTCCAAACTGAGGTTGCATGTATACAGGGGGAGGTATAGGCCAAGAGGGCCAAGGCAAACAATGCACAGGAGGCCCTGGCTACACTACAGGTGAGGATAGACAATGGAAAGTTTAGTGATCTCATGATGTAGGTTGATATAGACAAGCTAGAAGACACTCTATGTTAGGATGTGGCCTCCCTTCAAACAGATAGAGAGACTCTTCAGTGTCAGGTGGATGAGTATTGTGAAGCGAGACATTGCCAAGAAGATGGTGCAAGCTAGGGGTATGGTGACAATTATGTAGGAGGCCATGACTACACACCAACATGAGGCATGAGCCATATGAGAGGCATGTTATCATAGGACATTGTATCATGAGGTCATGTTAGCGGAGTAGCAACAACCTGAGTTCCACGAGGCATCTAGCTCATGGGCCATAAGGGATCGTCAGAGGTCAAAGCTATCAATGGGACAAGGTAGGCCTCCATGAAGAGGGGGGACAGGAGGGGCAGGGCCCTCAAAGCCAACCACATGAACCCTAGAGCATTCATTTTGACACAATGATGTAGATTCAGTGAGTTTTTGATGATGTATTATGCATGATGTACTACATGATTCTTTTTATGTATGGATTGTACATGGACACTTGTTCTTTTGATATATACATGACATGATTTGATGAGCCTAAATGTGTATGCATGATGTTGTTATGATATTGCTACTTAAATTTGTGATGCATGATGTGTGTGATATAATTTTATATTTCCTATGATGCATATATGATGACTAATGTGTGGATGATGCAAGTCCTATGGTGATATATGAGATGTATGCATTTTGTTAGTTCGTCTGTATGGATTTATTATATGCTTTGTGTTAGATGTATCATGACGTGCATGTCACTAAATGTAATGAGTATGATATCTACTAGATTAATGTAATGAACCAATAATTGTAACCTAATGAAGAATAATGAATGAAATGCATGATTGAGATGTAATGAATGAAAAATGAATGTATCCTAAATGAAAATGTCTATAACATACTAATCATGAATGCAAAGTGAAATGATGCAAACTTAAAGTGTAAAGGTGAAACATAGAAATGTAATATGAATGCAACCTGATGGATGGACTTGTGTCAAACTTGTTAACTCGTAGGAATCAAGCAGCTTAACATTGGAGGGGGGATAAACAGAATCCTTGGCTCAAGCAGAGCATAATGAAATTCCATACTACATGAATCCTAGCTACATGATATTGAGGGATTCAATTGTATTTATATGGGAGAGCACACCTTAGTTTGATGTTGTAAAAGGAGTTATGCACCCAATGCTATAGAAGCATAGATGAAAAGATTCTTTTGCGTGGACTAGACTCTCAAAAATAGAGACTTTAGGACAATATGTGTAGTTTTCATAGTCATGATGGAACATATGTCTTATACGCACCGGAGAGGTCTATGCACACCCAAATTCTTTTTAGGGATCTTGGAGGAAAGTGTGCTAACCTATTGCCCCCAATGATCAATGCATAACCATAACTTAGAATTGACATAGATGTACTAAAGAAACATGAAAATAGACCATATTGCAAATGACACGTGTAGTCAGTTGGAACCATTTAGGTGATACCAAGATATGAAAGATCAAGGCACACTATAAAAGGCCACTACTAACACACAAAGATGAAAACAACCAAAAGAGACCTCATGGCCAAGTAGTCATTCAACCCATAGTTCTTACCAGGTACTCAAGTCCAAGAGTGAAGGTTGTAGTGCCATGTGTAGGAAGGATTCATCCTGTGAAAGTTTGTTTGTCTAAGTTGTTGTTGTGAGTGTTCATTGGCAATAGCTGTGAAAAGAATAAGTTTCTCGAATCATTAAGTCTCAAATGGTGATTTTGTTTAGGTTCAGTTATAGTCACTATTGTGGTAAAAATCTTAGTGTAATGGGAGCAGGACAACCATTTGATAGGAAAACACCTCGCGGACTAGAGGTCCTTTGAGAGATGAAAGTGAATGGATGCCTCATAGACAAGAGGTCTTTTATTGGATGCATGAAAAGTGTAAATCAGATAGGACTTCTACATAAAGATAGGATGAAATGTGGGAAATGTAGTGAAGTGAGATGAGCCTTATAGATAATGGACTTTATTAACAAGAAGCTTTTTTCAGGAACTCTTTTCTCTTTTTAGTCATTTCTTCAGGAACATTTTATAAATGTTTTTGGATTTTTGTGGAACTTTAACAACACAGTATATGAACTGTGGAACTCAAGCATAGAACCACTTGAGATGCTAGATATTTACAAGCTTAGGGAGTAGATCTCCCTCTAAAGTGGCAAGCTGATACACCCTAGAACCATATTTGGTTGTAATGATAAATAGACCAAGCCAATTAGCTTCAAATTTTCCTTTCTTTTCATGGTTCTGGAGGTTCCTCATGTTATTCTATAAAACTAGGTCACCCACCTCAAATTCCCGAGGTCTAACCTTTTTTGTGAAATTGGAGTTGAAGGCCATTTTGATACATGTGGAGTTGGTTTAAGGCATTGAGGCATCTCTCATCAAGGAGTTGCAACTCTTGCAAGTGAGTAACTTAGTTTTCTTCTTTAGACATCAGATTATTGAGAGACATTATGAGGGAAGGGAGTTCAATTTCAATGGGTAAAACAACTTCAGAACCATAAACAAGGGAAAATGGAGTGGCTCTTATAGGGGGTACAGCTGGAGGTGCGATAGGTCCAAAGGGTAGGAGCAATTTGGAGGTGCCAATTATGGCCAAATGCATCAAAAGATTTTCTTTAGGATTTTCAAAATGGTTTTATTAGTGGCTTCAGCTTGGCCATTGTGGTGTAGGGGCACCAACAAAGTATTTAATTTTCTCTTATTATGATCTTGAATTGGTTATATGATAAAATTTGTATAAAATAACCATAAAGAGGTAAAATGGTGATAAAAGGAATTATTATTCTGTTCTAATTTGTTTGTAATGTTCTTATAAAGTTGTAAAGTCATTTGAGTCAGATATTGTAGAAGTTGTGAAAGACAACTTTTCAAAAATTGTGAAAAAGACAAAATGGGAAGTTGAATGGTCATAAGGGGAAGTTGAGTAGTTATAATTTTAAAATGAAGTTTTAAAGGCTATTAAAACCTTGTAGTTATTGTTCATAGACATAATTTAAAGTTGGATAAGCATTGGAATCATTTTGGTATCAAATCTTTATTGTTTCAATCTATTATTTTGTTGTCTTGAAAGTTTTTCCTCTTGTTTTCAAGTCTTGTATGACCATGTACAGCTTGGAAAAAAGTGTATTTATATAATGGTAGATTAGTAAATTGAATGAGCTTTCCATTTCTTTTGGTTTGAGATAATTTTAAGCACTAATAAAGAAGTTATCAAAGTTTTGGTGAAAACTATTTGTAACTGCCCAAAATTTTGATTCACGGTGACCAATTTTGGAAAAACATTCATAAATTTTTATTGAACCATTGGATCTTTCTATAAATTAAATAAATGGTATATAATTACCATTTATACAATATGAATGGTGGGATAGGCATAATTTTTAATATTTTAAGAGTTATCGATGACTGTTTATGACTATAATTTTATGACTAGAATAAAGTTTATTTCAAATGTGTTAATGTCTCTATCATGTTGAAGAGATTGTGTTGATCATTGAAATCTATTATGGATTTGAGATTTCTTGAAAAGGTTCAATATGCTTCCTTGCATCAAATTGGTATTAGAGCTCAGAAGATTCTGAGCATGTAAATGGGGTCTACACTAGGCAGTATTGTGGTTTTTGTTTGGTTCTTGTTATACAATTTGTGATTGTAGATTTGGTGCTGTTCACTCTACTATGAGTGGGTGGACAAGAAGGTCTACCAAAGGCCATAAGATATGGTCTTGTGTTTCACCAAGAGTCTTGGGGAGAGGCAAGAGGGGACTCCCAAGTGAGGGGCAAAAGTCAATTTGGAAGTAGTAATGGAAGAGTGAACTTTGATTGGGAAAAGCGCCATTGAAGGCAGTGACATAACTCCATGGATGGGAGTCAATTGATAGTGAAGAAGAAAAAGTAGTAGAGGCATCGATCTAGTAGAGGTGAAGACTTGTTTTTAGTTTCTCACCAGCATGTTTCCATGGGACATGGAAATATTTCAAGTCTGGCAGCATGGTGCAGGGGCACCAACAAAGTATTTAATTTTCTCTTATTATGGTCTTGAATTGGTTATTTGATAAAATTTGTATAAAATAACCATGAAGTGGTAAAATGGTGATAAAGGGAATTAATATTCCATTCTAATATTTTTTTAATGTTCTTATAAATTTGTAAAGTCATTTGAGTCAAATACTATAGAAGTTGTGAAAGACAACTTTTCAAAAGTTGTAAAAAAAGACAAGATGGGAAGTTGAATGGTCATAAGAGGAAGTTGAGTATTTATAACTTCCAAATGAAGTTATAAAGGCTATTAAAACCTTTTAATTCTCATTCATATACAAAATTTAAAGTTGGATAAGAATTGGAAAGCATCAGAAGAATTTTGGTATCAAATCTTTAATTGTTTCAACCTATTGTTTTGTTGTCTTGAAAGTTTGTCCTCTTGTTTTCAAGTCTTCTGCGACCATGTAAAGCCTTGAAACAAGTGTATTTATATAATGGTAGATTATTATATTGAATAATATTTCGATTTATTTTTGTTTGAGATGATATCATGCACTAATGAAGAAGTTATCAAAGTTTTGGTGAAAACCGTTTGTAACTGCCCAAATTTCTGATTCACAGTGACCAGTTTTGGAAAAACATTCATAACTTTTTATTGAACTGTTGGATATTTCTATAAATTTTAGAAATGGTATATAATTATCCTTTCTACAATATGAATGGTGGGGTAGGCCTAATTTTCAATATTTTAAGAGTTATTGATGACTTTTATGACTATAATTTTACAACCAAAATAAAGTTTATTTCAAATGTGCTACTGTCTCTATCATGTTGAAGAGACTATGTTGATCATAATCTATGGTGGACTTAAGAGTTCTTGAAACGGTTTAATATGATTCCTTGCATCACATTGCCTTGAGGGAAGTTTTTGGTGGAGAAATGTTGGGTGATTTCGAATTTCCTACACAATGTGGCAACTTACTGATTTTTGAAAGGAGTTCCATTATCAATCATGATGTCTTAAGGGATACCAAAATGATAGATAATGTAGTTCAAGATGAACTTTGAAACCTTTTTTTTGGTAGTGTAGGTTAAAGGGATATCCTTGACCCACTTTGTAAAGTACTTAGTAGCGGCAATAATATACCTGTGGCCATTTGCAAAATTTGGATATATTTGACCAACAAGATCAAAACCCTAGTAGGAAAAGGGCCATGGTGTAATGGTGGGTTGGAGGTTTTGGGTGGAAGCTGTTGGAGTTGATGAAATCCAACTCCGAAGATGCCCAAGATCACCTGCATGTGAAAACTTGTCAAAGGGAAGCCAAGGAAGGAAGAGCATGGAGCAAGGGAAAAACCCTAAATGGACATGAGAGAGAAGAAGATATTGCAACACAAGAAAAAATGTATTTACAATAAGAATGTTATGTGATAATACAATGAGGGAGCTCGAATATAAAGAGCTCCAAGAATCTCCTAGAACAAGCTAGAAGATGCTAGGAGATAAGTGTGACAACTAAGCGTACATCCACATAAAGTGAAAAGTCCTCGAACAATGTGAGAGGATAAGTATGACTTAGGAGAGAACAAATTCTCATATTGTCAACAACTTATAACTAACTCCTAGACTACAACTAATAAATGAATGCATTTACCTAAGTAAGCTTAAGTAAATAGAATAAATAATTAGTAAATCAATTATTTACTCTAACAACCTCCCTTAAGTGAAACTTAGGGAAATGCCTTAAGCTCACAAAACTAAGAAATGTAGAATGGGTCCCGACAACGAGGCCATGTTAGGTACCCATGTACAATGCAACAAAAATGCAACCTCTGAAAATGGGGAAAGAGAGAAAACCACGTGGGAAAAACCCTCCCCCAAAAAGAGGTAAGAACCTAGTGAAGAACATAAGAAGCCTCCAACTAGGGGAATGTCCCCTAAAATAGGAACAAGGAGTGATCATGTAGAGCATCACTGAATCATGAAGAAGTCGCAAAATCTCTGCCATCAAAAAGAAAATTGCAACTACTGATCTGGAAAACCTCCATAGAAGAAGAAGGCACGAACCGAGCATGTCTATATGGTAGATGATCCATCTTCACCAAAATACATAGGTAGCCAGCCACTGCAATCACCTTGTATATAGGATCAACCACTGAATACATAGTTCACACTATCGAACCATTAAACCAAGGATGCATTAGAACAACAACATAACCCCCCCTTAATGCAGACAGGGTGTGATGACAGGCAACTAAGAAGGTGGGCCAAAGTCTTCTGCAAACGAACCAAGAACGATGAGAGAGGGAAAGAGGTATAAACACCCATAAAGACACGGTTAAACTGACACTGCATGGGGCTAATTTTGTGGAAGGGACACTTACTTGACAAAGGGAGAATGCCTAAAATAGCAAACAATTATCCCCCCCATGGTGCTTTATGAAAATAGTGCATGTACAACTGACTCAAAAACAACGTTCATGAACCTAAAATGCAAAAGTGACACTATATCTCAGTGTGATACATAAAAGTGCTTCAAAATGATAGCTACAATTATCAAAATTGAAAACAAGCTGCAACAAAACATAGTACAGCCTAAAACAAAGGAAATCATGCCAAGAAAATGATTCTCGAGCCTAAAACACTCAAGATATCCACCATATAGAAAAAAAACTAAAAACATGATAGAAAGAGCATGGGCCAAAATCTAAGAAAAATGACCATATTTCTAAAAAGGTGATAGAACCAGCTTTCCAAAAATATAAAGTTTTCAAAAAATTGACATGGGACGCAAAAGATATGCATGCCAAAGTCAAAAACAAGATTTTAAACTTTGACTAAAAAAAGGGCAATGAAAAAGCATCAAAACCTAAAAATATCTACACCAATGTCTCTGTCTCAGAACTAGCTTTCTGACACTTCTTTCAAATCGAAAAAATACCTCTGTATGCTCAAGTTATGGCCAAAAAACTAAGAGTAGGTCAAAAAGGACCTTGAAGGAGAGGTGCAAGAAGATGGGTGATGTAGTGATGATGTCATGTTGATGTCAGCATTTCACGACATTAAAATTGATGGCCTACGACTTGTCAAGGCAAAAAGAAGCCATGTGGTAGATCCACATGGCAGGGTGGTGACGTGGCAGGTCGACGTGGCACCCAGGCCATGTGTCACCCTACTTTGTGCCAAGTGGCAGTTGAGTCTACAACGTCGGTGGAGTGGAAAAATTAGAGGTGGAGCTATCACTAGCAGTGGAAAGGAGGCATCACTGCTGGCGGAGATTGCAGGAGAGTGGCACCTAGGTCGCAGTGCGGACAGGGTTGTGCTCGGGCGGCACTGTTGTAGTTCGCTGGTGCTGTCGTTGGTTGTGATGGTGCACAGGTTGCGCAGTGGCAGTGCAGTGGTGGCCGCTGGGAAATGCACTCTGTTATATGTTTTTTTTTTTAAAATTGCTCTGAAATTCTATACAGTCTGTACGACAGCTATCAGGAGGCCAAAAAAAATTTCTCGAACGCCCTGTCACCAAAACTAAAAAGTTTTATATGAATCTTGATTGCAAATGACCTTTCGGGTCCAATGGCAACGTCCGTTTGGGCTGAAAGTGCTCCAAAAATTTGTTGATCCCCTAATTTGAAGAAAAATGCACAAACAAACTAGGGTTTGTGACTTCAAATCACGGCTTCAAAAATCTTCAATGAAGCAACAGCATGGAGGCTCTAATACCATGTTGGAGTTGATGAAATCCAACTCTGAAGATGCCCAAGATCACCTGCATGCGAAAACTTGTCAAAGGGAAGCCAAGGAAGGAAGAGTATGGAGTAAGGGAAAAACTCTAAACGAACATGAGAGAGAAGAAGATATTGCAACACAAGAAAAAATGTATTTACAATAAGAATGTTGTGTGATAATACAATGAGAGAGCTCGAATATAAAGAGCTCTAGGAATCTCCTAGAACAAGCTAGAAGATGCTAGGAGATAAGTGTGACAACTAAGCATACATCCACATAAAGTGGAAAGTCCTCGAACAATGTGAGAGGATAAGTATGACTTAGGAGAGAACAAACTCTCGTATTGTCAACAACTTATAACTAACTCCTAGACTACAACTAATAAATGAATGCATTTACCTAAGTAAGCTTAAGGAAATAGAATAAATAATTAGTAAATTGATTATTTACTCTAACAGAAGCGTGTATCAAATCTCCATGTTGCTGACAAGGAATACATCATTTCACAAAATGATAGACATCAACTTCCATAGTAGGCCAATAGTAATCCATTATGAGGTGCTTTTTCACTAATGTAAGGCCACTAGAATGGGCATCAAAAATTCCTTGGTGAACCTCTTCTAATGTTGTTCTGGCTTCATCTGAACTGAGACATCAAAAGAGGGCTCCATTGAAGTTTTTTTGGAAAAGTGTGTCACCTAGGATAGTATATCAGGCAGTATGACAAATGAAGGTTTTGCTTTGGTTTGTGATGAAGGTAGGCAAAAATTTTAGAGTACCATGGAGACTCAAGACCAACAATTTCACACACCAGCTCTAATTCAGGTTGCTCATAAGCAGGAAGAGAAATATTCTCAACAAGAAACTCACACTTAGGACTATATTTAGGCATGGCGATCATGGAGGCTATGTTAGCCATGGCATCTACTGCTTTGTTATTTTTCCTTGGTATCTACTAAAAGACTATCTCAATGAAGTTTTGTTTGAGATCTTCTACTAGCCGACGATATGACAACAACTTTTCATCCTTTGTTTGGTAGTCATCTGTGACTTGCCTAATGACCAATTAATACAAGTAGGCTCTTGATATTCCATTGGATAGCTTGATGGAGTCCTGTTACTAATCCTTCATACTTAGCTATGTTTTTTGTGGAAGGGAATGAAATTTTGTAAGACTAGGAATAAGGTCTCCTTGCAGTGTGATAAACAAAATTCCTGCCCACGATCCTTTTTGTGTGAAAGAACCATCAAAATATAGTTTCCATTGTGTACTAGGGGTAAAAGTCATAATTCTATCATTTATAAAATCTGCTATGATAGGATGGTCTCCTTGAAGAGGAGCTCCTACAAGTTGGTTGACAATTACTCGTCCTTTTATGGCCTTGCAATCTTTATATACAATATCAAATTCACTTAAAATCAAGACCCATTTTACAGCATGACTAGTGAGGGAAGCTTTTAATAACAAATATTTGAGGGGATCTATCTTAGCAATGAGGTGTGTAGTGTGATTAAGCATATAATGATGTAGTTTCTACGTGAAAAAGACTACAACCAAAAAAGCTCTCTCAATAGCAGTGTAATTAAACTCATAGCCAACTAATGTTCAACTAAGATAGTAGATAACTTGCTC
Organism: Cupressus sempervirens; assembly: GCA_028749045.1. Classification (NCBI taxonomy): domain Eukaryota; kingdom Viridiplantae; phylum Streptophyta; class Pinopsida; order Cupressales; family Cupressaceae; genus Cupressus; species Cupressus sempervirens. The sequence continues at coordinate 10,167,272 of CM053792.1, forward strand.
ATTTCCCTCATCATCTAGTTGTGCTTAAAGAGCACCGAGGACAACTGAAGTGGCAGAAATATAGAGAATCAATGGTCGTCCTGCAATTGGAGGGACTAGTACTAGTTGATTAGCCAAGTAGACTTTGACTTGCTCAAATGATTTCTAACATAGGTAATCCCATTGAAACTTGGTGTCTTTTTGAAGCAAATGTTGGAGTGGATGAACTTTATCTTCTAACTGGGACACAAACAATATGATGGACTGTAACTACCCTTGAAAACTATGAATTTGTTTCAATATAGTAGGTGGAGGCATTTCCATGATGGCTTTCACTTTTGTGGGGTCTACCTCAATACCTCTTCTTGACACTATGTACCCTTACAACTGTCTTGATTGGATGCCAAAAAAACACTTCTTGGGATTAAGGCGCACTTTTTATTTCTCCAATCTTTCAGATATAGTGGTAAGAACAACAATGTGGGAATCACATGTCGTAGATTTACCTAGAATGTCATCAACATAGTCCTATATTATTACATGTAGAAGATCATGGAAGATTGTGGTCATTGCACACTAGTAAGTGGCACTAACATTCTTCAAGCCAAAAGGCATGACTTGATAACAAAAGGTTCCTAATGGGGCAGTAAATGCCATTTTGTTTTGATCTTCTTCTACAATTTTAATTTGATTGTAACAGGAGAAGCCATCCACTAATGACAACATTTCATGTCTAGCAGTCAAATCCACTATAACGTCTATGTTAGGAAGTGGAAAATCATCCTTAGGACATGTAAGATTTAAATCTCAAAAATATGAACAAATATGGATGCCCCCAGAGGCTTTACCTATAGGAACAATGTTGGAAACCCATTCAAGATAATCAATAGGTCAAATGAATTTTGCCTCTAACATTTTTTGCAATTTGTCTTTGACCAAAAGTGCTACCTTAGGATGCATCTTGTGTAACTTTTGCTTAACAGGTTTAATCTTTGGATCCACTACTAAGTGATGTACAACCAAATCTGTGTCTAAACTAGGCATGTCTTTGTATGTCTATGCAAAATTGATTTTTCCTTTCTGTAGGAACTCAGTCATCACTTCTTTTTATTCTGGACTTAGGGTAGCAACAATGTAGGTGACTTGTGGATTATCTAAAATACCAAAGTTAACTAGAATTGTATCTTCATTCAACATAGATGACTTTTCTAGTGGTAGAGTTTTGAATGGAAAGTCAGGCTCTCCCTCTTCTGGCACTTCTAGGAGGTTTTCACCATAAGATGCATCATTTATTTTGTCTTTTTTTCATCCAAGAGTGCTCCAAAAGTGTTTTCACTAGAGGATTTTTTTTCTATTTTTTCTATTTTTATTTTCTTTTTCATTTTGCAACTAAGAGAGTTGGCTACCAAAGTAGGCTTCCTCATTGTATTGGATCTCATGTTCATAATCTTGGAGATTCTTAAGGCCAAAGAATGCCATCACTACTTCGTCAGAGTTACATATATCAAGAGCTGGTGGTGTGTCTTGAAGGTCTCAGTCTATCATGTTAGGGTTGGTGAGGGGTAAGTTAGTGGATGAAAGGTTGGATATGATGATGGTACAAACATAGTTATCTAGGTCATCTTCAATGTATTGGAAGGGGATTTTGAATAATTCCTCCTCCTCAGTCTCATAATCAAGTTTGATTGTACAATAGTTGTCAGCAAAGGACACCTTGGGTTTAATGGATCCCAAACCACACCCTTTCGGATAGCTATTAATCTCAAGGGGTTGTCTGATTCCATCTTCTTTAGGTCCAAGGCCAGTGCTGCGATATCCCATGTTCTCAATGATGGGAGGAGCTTTGACATACTTATCTTTAGGGAATTCCATAGGATCATCTTTTCCATCATAATATAACCAATCTAGGATATTAGACTCCATGTGTTCATCACTAAGTGAACCCCCATGTTCAAAGGTCATTTTATTAACATGCATAGTATCCTTATTTGTAGAAGGTGTTATTTGGGAAGGTTTTCCAAAGGATCAGAGGGAGAGTGGTAGTTGTCCAACAAACAAGGCATTTTCAAACTTATATTCTCCCATTCTTTGATCGACAAAAGTAACCTTCTTCACTATATTATTAACCTTAATATCTTCAACCTTCTATTTTCCTTTACAGGAACTAGAATCAATATTGGATAAATCTGGAATTGTTGTAGAAGGTGTTTCCGTTATGGTGAGAGATCTAAGTATAACCTTAGCAAACTCACTGACTGGACACAAATTTGTTGGGGCACCTTCCAATCTATTACAAAAAGCAAAAGGCAAAGGATCGTCTGGAATTGTGACCTCTCTTTCTTGGTGGGGAAATTTCAAGCACTAATGATAAGTAGATGGAACCACCTTTAGTGTATGTATCCAAGGTTGACTAAGCAAGATGTTATATGGTAAGTCCAAATATAGGACATGACATTCAATATTGATTACATCCGGCCCAACCTTTAGCAATAGCATGATAACTCCTTTTGATTTTCATTCTCTTTCATTGTATGCTTTAATGGTTATTCTTTTATTGACATCTAGGAGGTCTTCTAGAAGCCCCAAGAAATGGATCATCTTCAATGTACAAAGGTTCAAACCAGATCCATTATCTACAAGGACTCATCTTATTTTGTGTCACTGTAAAAGGACTTCAATGTGGAGCAACAAATTGTGGTGGTGATAAGGACCTTCGAAATCTTTGTCTATGAAGACCAGGTTTTGTTGTGCAACAAGATTTCCAATCATGGTAGTGAATTGTGATGCATTAATGTTTTCAGGAACATGAGACTCTAAAATATTAGTCTTAAGGATTTCTTTGTGGATAGGTGAGGTAGTGAGAAGCTCAAGAATGGAAATTTGTGTAGGAGTCTTCCCTAACTAAGATAGGACATCGTAGTGAGAAGTGAGTCTTTGTGAAGTGGATGGCACAACAGGCACATGTGAAATTGTTGGATTAGTGGGATTGGGGGTGGCAGCTTGCAAAGTAACTCTTCCTCACCGAGTAGTTGCACCACAATCAACTACTTGCAAGACAAGGGTATTCACATAAGTGTCTACCTCCTCAATGTGGCCACACATGAAATCAAAGCCACATATATCATTTGTTTCTATTTTACCACACAAGGAGTCAAAACCTAATATGTGGTTAGTAGAATAGTCACAATGAAGTGCATTAGATGTGGAGGCTCAATTGACATTGTTCATATTATTGTTCCCATTGTTGTGGTTGGGGAACAATTTTTGAAATATTTTTAGTTTGGCATTTTTAGAGGGTGCTCCTCCTTCAACCTCAATTCCCCCATAATCAACAAGATTTTGAATGAAGATTTTGAGCTTGATACACTTATTAGTGTCATGTCCTTTGATGTGGTGGTAGTTGCAATATTCATTTTCCCTATACCATTTGGATTTGGGTTGATTTTCATTAAAAGGCTGTGTGTTGGGAAAAAACATCAAATAGTGATCCACTAGCTTTTGGAATATGGAATCCAAAGGTTCACAAAAGCTAGTGAACTTTTGATTTCAGTCATAATCATGATTGTAGTTGTTATTGCGAGGAAATAATTGTGTTTGATTGCAAGATTATTGGTCGTTTTGATTGTTGTTTTCATTTTCATTCTAATTGTCACAATTTGAATTGTTGTTGTTTTAGTTGCGATATTTGTTGTTGTTATTTTTTCCACCTTGAAGGTTTTGTACACTTTTAACATCAGTGACACCATCATGGGTAACATCTTTGTTTTTAGACTAGAATTTTGGTTTGCTATGTTGTTTATGTCATTTTTTGAGGATGATGAATTATAATGTTTAATGGAACCCTTATCTAAGAGTCCATTTTCAATATTCTTTCCTTTCTTGAATAATGTGGTAAAGTCTTTAGGACTAGCCATCTTCATTTGGAAAGACATCTCCAGGATCAAATTCTTAATAAATATGTCTACAAGGTGGGAATCCTCAATTTTGTAAGGCATGCAATTTTCAAGATGTCGCCACTGTTGTAGAAAATTAGCAATTGTTTCATCAGTTCATTATTTTGTGTTGCACAAATCACTTAAGGAAGCATGATGTTCAATATTTTAGGAGTATTGTGCTAAGAATTTTCTCGTTAAGTCATTGAAGGAAGTGATAGAACCTTGGGTATGTTCATTAGCCACTCAAGTCTGGGGCCTCCAAGGCTTCATTTGAAGAGCCTCTTAAGATAATCCTCATTGTAGGCCACTTCTTGACATAAGACATAAAATTATTTGAGACGTGTGATGAGACATGTTTCTCTTGTGTATTTGTCAAATTTAAGGATCTCAAAGTTTGGAAAAAATGGTATTATGTTGATGGATTTGTCAAATGGAAAGTGACAAATTCCCTTAAAAGATAAATCTTTCAACCCTTTGTTGCTCATATTGTGGACCAAACTTTGGAGTTCATGCAACTGATGGGCTATATCTTGGTTTAATTGCACCTATGATGGTTGGGGATTGATGAACCCACCTCCAAAGTTGTATGGATTTCCAAACATATTATAGGGTGGTGGTGTGCCACTTTGGTTAATTTATTGATATGTAGTCATTGGGATTGGCACATATGTTTTTGTCATGTTTGTTGGCATTTGTAAGTAGGAGGAATATATCAATTCTATCAGAATTATCATTTGTTGAATAGCTACTCGCCCAATGTTTAAACATCCTATAGGTGGATCTGTCAAGGTTGACTATGGAATACTAGCATTTGTTTTTGTGTTGGGCATAGCACTAATAATTTGTTGAATGTGTTTTGCACTTAATTGGAACATATGTTATGTTGAAGCACCTGATGTAGTTACATAACTAGTCCCCACTATAGGTTCTTTTCCCTTGCCAAATGTTTGGGCTATGTTTGGAGATGGCAACATGGGAGCACCATCCCTAGTAATTTATCTAAACAAAGTGCTCTCATCAAAACTCATAGGGACACTAACACCATCCTTGAAAAGGTTTATGAAGATCTTAGTTTTATTTGCCCTAATAGATTTTTCCAACATTTCCAAGTTGTTTAGGTCCACAAAAAATGTTTGAATATCACTAGGGATGTTATTATTGTCAGCATGGTCTTTTTCTTGGTACACTTCTTCCTCATCATGTGTGTTACTCCCTAGAGTGGTGTTTCAAAAAGGATTGTTTGGTTCTTGTGTGGATGTTGACCTAGGCATACCAAAATTCATACTGGGGGTAAATGTATTCCCCGATGAGGTTGATCAAGGAGAAAAAGGATTCTCCATCTCTTGTTGTCTTAGTGATTCCAATAAATGAGACATAGGGTTAAATATGAGTCTTTAGGATTGTATTTGTACCATACAATTGTGACCAAAGCAATGGGTGGAAGCTTGCAAAAGAAGGAGATGCAAGAGAGCAACTGAACCTTATATGATAAAAGGGAAAACAACCTAAATGTAAACAAAAGACCTTGTTGATTTGAAAAGCCAAGTGTGATATAGGATAAAGTATCTTTCTCCTACCAAAGATGGACAAGTGATCTTTGGGAAAGATAAGAAACCAAATAGATGACTAAATATTTGAAGATTGACCTGTGATCCAAAATGAGGGAGTTCAACTTTGATAAACATTTTCTTGTGGATACAGGTCTAGTGTTGTAATATTAGAATTTTTGTAACTAAGATTCATAATCTTGGAGATTCTTAAGGCCAAAGAGTGCCATCACTACTTCGTTAAAGTTGCAAATATCAAGAGTTGGTGGTGTGTCTTAAAGGTCCCAGTCTATCATGTCAGGGTTGGTGAAGGGTAAGTCGGTGGATGAAAGGTTGGATATGGTGATGGTTAGTTATCTAGGTCATCTTCAATGTATTGGAAGGGGATTTTAAAGAATTGCTCCTCCTCAATCTCAAAATTAGGTTAAATTGTACAATAGTCATCAGCAAAGGACACCTTGGGTTCAATGGATCCCAAACCACACCCTTTGGGATAGTTATTAGCCTCAAGGGGTTGTCTAATTCAATCTTCTTTAGGTCTAAGGCCAGTTCCATGATATCCCATGTTCTCAATGATGGGAGGAGCTTTGACATACTTATCTTTAGGGAATTCCATAGGATCATCTTTTCCATCATAATATAACCAATCTAAGATATTAGACTCCATGTGTTCATCATTAAGTGAATCCCAATGTTCAGAGGTCATTTTATTAACATGCATAGTATCCTTATTTGTAGAAGGTGGTATTTGGGAAGGTTTTCCAAAGGATTGGGGGGAGAGTGGTAGTTGTCCAACACACAAAGCATTTTTAAACTTATATTCTCCCATTCTTTGATCGACAAAAGTAACCTTCTTCACTGTATTATTGACCTTAATATCTTCAAACTTCTATTTTCCTTTACGAGAACTAGAATCAATATTAGATAAATCTAGAATTATTGTAGAAGGTGTTTCTGTTATGGTGAGAGATCTAGGTATAACCTTAGCAAACTCACTTATTGGACACAAATTTGTTGGGGCACCTTCTAATCTCTTACAAAAAGCAAAAGGCAAAGGATCATCTGGAATTGTGACCTTTCTTTCTTGGTCGAGAAATTTCAAGCACTGATGATAAGTAGATGGAACCACCTTTAGTGTATGTATCCAAGGTTGACCAAGAAAGATGTTATATGGTAAGTCCAAATATAGGACATGACATTAGTATTGATTATAGCCAGCCCAACCTTTAGCAATAGCATGATAACTCCTTTTGATTCTCATTCTCTTTCATCATATGCTTTAATGGTTATTCTTTTATTGACATCTAGGAGGTCTTCTAGAAGCCCCAATAAATGGATCATCATCAATGTAAAAAGGTTCAAACCAGATCTATTATCTATAAGGACTCATTTAATTTTGTGATGCTATAAAAGGACTTCAACGTGGAGGAACAAATTTTTGTGGTGATAAGGACCTTGGAAATCTTTGTTGATGAAGGCAAGGTTTTGTTGTGTGACAAGATTCCCAATCATGGTAGTGAATTGTGATGCATTAATGTTTTCAGGAACATGAGACTCTAAAAGAGCAGCCTCAAGGATTTCTTTGTGGATAGGTGAGGTAGCGAGAAACTCAAGAATGGATATTTGTGTAGGAGTCTTCCCTAACTAAGATAGGACGTCGTAGCGAGGAGTGAGTCTTTGTGAAGTGGATGGCACAACAGGCGCATGTGAAACTGGTGGATTAGTGGGATTGGGGGTGGTAGCTTGCAAAGTAATTCTTCCTCACTGAGTAGTTGCACCACAATCAACTACTTGCAAGACAAGGGTATTCACATAAGTGTCAACCTCCTCAATGTGGCCACACATTAAATCAAAGCCACATATATCATTTGTTTCTATCTTACCACACAAGGAGTCAAAACCTGATATGTGGTTAGTAGAATAGTCACAATGAAGCACATTAGATGTGGAGGCTCAGTTGACATTGTTCATATTATTGTTACCAATGTTGTGGTTGGGGAACAATTTTTGAAATATTTTCAGTTTGGTATTTTTAGAGGGTGGTCCTCCTTCAACCTTAATTCCCCCATCATCAACAAAATTTTGAATGAAGATTTTGAGTTTGATACACTTATTATTGTCATTTCCTTTGATGTGGTGGTATTTGGAATATTAATTTTCCCTATACCATTTGGATTTGGGTTGATTTTCATCAAAAGACTTTGTGTTGGGAAAAACCATCAAATGGTGATCCACTAGCTTCTGGAATATGGAATCCAAAGGTTCACAAAAGCTAGTGAAATTTCAATTTTGGTCATAATCATGATTGCAGTTGTTATTGCAAGGAAATAATTGTGTTCAATTGCAAGATTATTGGTTATTCTGATTGTTTTTTTTAAATTTTGATTCTAATTGTCATAGTTTGAATTTTTGTTGTTTCAGTTGCAATAGTTATTTTGTTATTGTTTCCACCTTGAAGGTTTTGTACACTTTTAACATCAGTGACACCATTGTGGGTAACATCTTTGTTTTTAGACTAGAATTTCAATTTTCTATTGTTGTTTATGTCATTGTTCGAGGATGATGAATTATGATGTTTAATGGAACCCTTATCTAAGAGTCCATTTTCAATGTTCTTGCCTTTCTTGACTAATGTGGAAAATTCTTCGGGACTAGCCATCTTCATTTGGAAAGACATCTCTAGGATCAAATTCTTAATAAATATGTCTACAAGGTGGGAATCCTCAATTTTGTAAGGCATACAATTTTCAAGATGTCACCATTGTTGTAGAAAATTAGCAAATGTTTCATCAGTTCATTGTTTCATGTTGCACAAATCACTAAGGAAGCATGATGTTCAATATTGTAGGAGTATTGTGCTATGAATTTTCCCATTAAGTCATTGAAGGAAGTGACAAAACCTTTGGTTATGTTCATTAGCCACTCAAGTCTGGGGCCTCCAAGGCTTCATGTGAAGAACCTCTTAAGATAATCCTCATTGTAGGCCACTTCTTGACATAAGGCATAAAATTCTTTGAGATGTTTGATGAGACATGTTTCTCTTGTGTATTTGTCAAATTTAGGGATCTCAAAGTTTTGCGGAAATGGTATTATGTTGATGGATTTGTCAAATGAGGAACAAATTTCCTCAAAAGATAAATCTTTCACCCCTTTATTGCTCATATTGTGGACCAAACTTTGGAGTTCATGTAACTAATGGGCTAGATCTTGGTTTGGTTGCACCTCTGATGGTTGGGGATTGATGAACTCACCTCCAAAATTGTATAGATTTCCAAACATAATATAGGGTGGTGGAGGTGACAGTGTACCACTTTGGCTAATTTATTGATATGTAGTCGTTGGGATTGGCACATATGTTTTCGTCATATTGATTGGCATTTGTAAGTAGGAGGAATATATTGGTTGGTCAGAGTTTTCATTTGTTGAATAGCTACTTGCCCAATATTTAAGCATCCTATAGGTAGACCTATCAAGGTTGACTACAGAATACTAGCATGTGTTGTTGTGTTGGGAATAGCACTAATAATTTGTTGAATTTGTTTTGCACTTAATTGGAACATGGGTTACATTGAAGCACTTGATGTATGTAAATAACGAGTCCCCACTATAGGTTCTTTTCCCTCGCTAGATGTTTGGGCTATGTTTGGAGTTGGCAACATGGGAGCACCATCCTTGGTAATTTGTCTAAACAAAGTGCTCTCATCAAAACTCATAGGGACACTAACACTTGATAAGGTTTAGGAAGATCTCAGTTTTTTTTGCCCTAATAGATTTTTCCAACATTTCCAAGTTGTATGGGTCTACAAGAAATGTTTGAACATCACTAGGGATGTTATTAGTGTCAATGTGGTCTTCATCTTGGTACACTTCTTCTTCATCATGTGTGTTACTCCCTAGAGTGGTGTTTCAAAAAGGATTCTCTAGTTCTTTTGTGGATGCTGAGCTAGGCATACCAAAATTCATACTAGGGGGAAATGTATTCCCTAATGAGGCTGATCAAGGAGAAAAAGGATTCTCCATCTCTTGTTGTCTTATTCATTCCAATAAATGAGACATAGGGTTAAATATGAGTCTTTTAGATCGTGTTTGTACCATACAATTGTGACCAAAGCAATGGGTGGAAGCTTGCAGAAGAAGGAGGTGCAAGAGAGCAATTGAACCTTATATGATAAAAGGGAAAACAACCTAAATGCAAACAAAAGACCTTGTTGATTTGGGAAGCCAAGTGTGATATAGGATAAAGTATCTTTCTCCTACCAAAGATAGACAAAGTGATCTTTGGGCAAGATAAGACACCAAATAGATGACTCAATATTTGAAGATTGACATGTGATCCCAAATGAGGGAGTGCAACTTTGATAAACATTTGCTTGTGGATACAGGTCTACTGTTGTAATATTAGAAGTTTTGTAACTGAGATGTTTTTAGGCCGAAAGACTAAGGTTCAAATGATCAATCTTTCTAGAGGAAATTTTACAAAATGGAAGACTTGGAGTTTTGAAAATGGATTGATGTGGAAAATGAGGGTGATATGGTCACTACATAGATAGCTTAATCCTCTCTCATTGGAAACAAAAATCTCAGGTTTACTCCAGGGAAAATAGACCAATTTTGAAGTTTAGCATTGTATACAATTATGTCATAATGATCTCTGTTCAGCTTCTTCCTTCTTGATGTCTTTGATTGTGTATCAGAATTATTTATCACTATGTGCTAGGCTTTTCCTTTCCTTGTAGGCAAATGATTTGGATAGTTTCACCTTCTTAAGTTTGAATTTGTTGGACATGGCAGGAACAAAATAACCCCAATTACTATACCAAGCACAAGAATCTAACAAAAAATATTGTGAATAACAAGACCCAATGAATTTCAAATGCTAGACCAAGTACAAGGACTTATGAAAATAAACGTAGGTCAGAAGGACCCACTTACAACCAATTTTCTCACAAAATGTTTAGCTCACGATTTCACTTGTTTTAGATCTATTTGATGTTTGGTGCTGGTTTTGGATGTTTAAACACTCAAGAACATTGAACACATCAACAATACTAATAAGGCTACAACTACGATGTACAAAGATCAACTAAAGGGTGTCCTCAATATACGCAAGGTACATGAGGCCAAAATCTATAAACGAAATAAAATAATACCGCACAACTGGGAGGATATGGTAACCCAAATCTCCACCTTCACTTCCCAAAGGTATAAAGTTCTTTGGGACTTAGCCAAGAGTGACCAAATTTTACTTCTAAGAAAGGTGTCTTTTGATTCACCTCCCAACATTTATACTCTTCTACAACACTGGTGTTGAGGTCATCCCAAGGGGTGATGAAATACCCAAGTGGGCCTCCTAAAAATGAAAACAAGACTACTTTTTTCTTGTGCACTCAAAATCACCCGAAGGCACAAGAGGAGAGAATACCTAAGTGGCCTCGGGATTTAAAAGACACTTGTTTTTTTCCAATGAAGCTTTAGATTTTCTATCTACCCTTGAAGACACTCGTGTTTAAGCATACATTGTTCTTTCCAACTTGACAATGTCATCAACATAATAAAAGTGAGGATTCATCAAGAAAAAGTAAATTGATCATCATCAACATAAGCAAATTGATGAAAGTAGAACAAATTCCCTTAAGTCATTCAAGATTGAGTGTATTCATTTTAAGCACCAAGTCCAAATATTTCATAGCAAGCTTCTCTATCCCTTAAACATTCAAGATTGTATGAATATGTTTAAAACCCAAATTGAAATATTTCATCACATTCTTCTTTGATCATTAAGCATTCAAGAGTGCATTTGCTATCTAACCATTCATTCCAATGAAAAGCATGTCAATTCCTTAAGGCACTCAAGATTGCATTTTGTTCCTTGTAGATGCTTAAAATTGTCCTAAACACTATATTAATTCATTTAATATTTTCTTTGACATTATAGTTAATTATTTATTAATTAATTATATTTGTCATATTCTTCTACTTATTTAATTAAATAGGTTCACTTTCCTAATGTATTTAAATTTAATTTAAATACTTCCATCCCTAATGTATTAAATTTATTTAATGCATGATGCTTCATAAATCCCCTTTTAAATAAATCTTATTTATTTAATTCCCTCCATTCCATTAAATTCTCTAAACCTATGATTAAATTAAATCTTACTTAATTTAGTCTTAAACCTATCTTAAAACCTAGTCTACACCCATCACTCTCATCCTTCTACGCCTACCCATTACTTAATCCCACTTATTTATCCTAAACACCTTGCAAAACCCCTTTTAGCTCCTAAGTGTGTGCTCACACATGTGTCAGAAACCCTTCACACCTTTCACACCTCTTACACCTTTTTTCTCCACTCCTTCCTTCAAGTTTTCTCACACACGTGTGAGCAAACTTTGAATGTTGACCTTTGCATGACTTGTCTCCTTAGCCCATATGTCTCCCTTGTGGCACCTATGTGGAAGCCACATAGATGCCACCTCCCCAAGGCCTCTCTCAAGCCTATAAATAGAGCCCTTGTCTCAAGCATTTTACATCTCCCCCATTTGCATTGTTATCATGCTAGTGTGATTCTAGAGCTTTTTATAGATTTGTATACTTAGAACTAACCCTTGGTAGTTGTTTGCATTACTTAGATTTCTAGCTTGCATTTAGCTTTCATGGTAGTCTAATGTTATAGGTTTTTTTCTTGCATTGCATTTCCATCTCATATCTTAGAATCCTTTGAGGATTGGCTCACTCATAGTTATTTCTTGAAGGAATTCTCCACTTGTTTACTCTTGGGATCATATAATTTGGCATTATCATTTTATCATTCAAGGGATTCAATAGTTGTGTTTTCGGAGAGCACATTTACATGCCCCACACTTGAGCACACCAACAAGATGTCTAATGGGTGCCCTTGTTGAGCTACTTTGAGGTTATGTGAGGACTTTATTTGTTGGTTGCATAGTTGTTTTAAAACTCAAGTAGACTTGGTGGTTTTATCAAATTGATTTGAATCTTGAATGCATATGGTACTAATGTTTGCTTGTTTACACATGTTGCCGACCGGTTAGGTTTTCCCATATACATTACTCTACACATATACTCTAATGAAAAACTTGTTTATTCCTTAAGGTATTCAAGAGTGTGTTTGAACAATATTCATTCCAATGATACGTGTGTAAATTCCCTTAAAACATTCAAGAGTGTATGTAATGTTATCTTCAAATGCATTCAAGAGTTTGTTCAATTTTTGGTATTAGTTGCAACATATATTCCAAGGACAAGTGATTAATTCATACAATTTTGTTTGTCATCTAAATCTTACAAGTGATTAAAATCACTATAAATTTCCAAAGTGATTAAAATCACTATAAATCTCCCAAGTGATGAAAATCACTAACAATACTCCAAGGTTTGTCTCCTACAATAAAAATCAGATTAGTATGTCAAGTAATTAGTGAGTTAGACATCAAAAACATAACTCAATATGCAAATAATCAAAGATGAAAAAATATAGGTACAGACGACAAACAACAAAAATGACAAACTCCCAGATGACATAACACATACTAGTACGATATACTTTTCACTTACACCTTGTAGTCACAAATGATAGAACATTATCAGAGATGCCAAAACTTAGAGATGCGAGAATATCGTAGATGACAATATATTGAATTTTTGCCGCCCATAGTGTAGATGACAAAACATTAACAATGAAGATGACCATTTAATGAAATGACAGGCTAAAGTCCACCCATAACATAGACAACAGTCTACTAGTAAGCTTCAAAGGCAACAGTTTAAGATTTTGCAGATAATAGGCCTCCCAAAATGGAGACGACAGACAAAGCAAAAAATGTAGATGACTATCAAAACTACTGAGATGTCAACATAAAACAGAGACAACAAAATGAGTTTGGTTTACAAAATGAAATAGTTTTGAAAGTTGTTGTGGGTGGAGACATTGATCTACGAAGACAATAGAGCATCTTCATAGATGACACTACATCCTAATGGAGATAATAGTGCACAATTTTTACAATGAATCTAAATTTTTGATTGAATTTTGGAAGTGGAAGAGGGATGTGGGTACCACTAAGTGTGCCAAAATGTATGCATAAAAAGCTAATATGTTGGGAGCGTGCATAAATAATCAAACATTAGTAGCATGTGCATTTATCAAAATTTAAATCAAACAAATAACTACTGACTATCCTTGTGTTTTATGACACTAATATAACTGAAAGAAAATACTTCCCACACAACCTCACAATAGCTCAACAAGGGCGCCCACAAGAGGCCTTGTTGGTGTGCTCTAGTTGGAGGGATGTGGATATGCTCTCCTTAAACACAACTATGAAATCCCATGATTTGATAAATGATATGCAATGATAAATATGCAACTAAGCTAAATGATGAAGAATACTTCAAGAGATGGCTATGGTGTTGACTTGGTGGTGATCACCTCCTTTGAGATTCACGACATGGCTTAACCACCTCTCATGGATCTAGGTAACTCTGGTGTTTGCGACGTTCGCTAACAGCTCGAGCTTTTGGCACAAAAGCAAACATACCAATAATTGGTATTAGAGCCTTAGGTTATGGATTCAAATCTTGAGAGGTCTCCTTTATTCTGTCATTGTAGAACCCTCAATCGGTGCTAAGGGGGAGATTGTTGACTTGGTGATCATCACCTCCTTTGAGGCTTGTGACATGGCTTAACCACCTCTCATGGATCTAGGTAAGTCTAGTGTTTGTGATGTTCCCTGACAGCTCGAGCTTTTGGTGCAATGATAAATATACCAACATATGGAAGAAACCATTCTTAAGAGCACTCAATGGATAATAGAAATGGATAAAAGAAATAACACTAAGAGTGCAATTCTATCATGAACATGCAAGCATAAATGCAAGAAATCTAACATCTACCAAAGGGTTAGTAATAAAGCATGAAAATCTCTAAATCACTAAAAAACTCTAGGCCTAAACTGGCATGATAACCATGTATATGGAGGAAATGAGAAATGCTCAAGACAAGGGCTCTATTTATAAGCTTGAGAGAGGCCTTGGGGAGGTGGCATCTATGCGGCATCCACATAAGTTCTACAAGAGAGACACATGTGCTAAGGGGACAAGTCATGCAAAGGTCAACGTAAGCCTTTTTGGTGAAAGAGATGGCTCAAGGTTTGTTCACACATGTGTGAGCAACCTTGGAGAAAGGAAAAGGGGGCAAGTGTGTAAGAATTATATGAGGCTTTGAATAAAATAATAAAATGGAAGCTTTCTTGGATCTTGAGTTGCTCACACATGTGTGAGCAACCACGTAGGCAGTAAAAGGTGTTTAGGATAATTAAGTGAGATTAATTAATAGGTAGTCCTAGAAGGATGAGAGTGACGGATGTAGACTAGTTTTTAGGATGGGATTAGGATTAAATTAATTAGGATTTAACTTAATAATAGGATCAAATAATTTAATAAAGTGGAGGGACTTAAATAAATTAGAATTTATTTAAAGAGGATTTTATGAAGCACTATGCATTAAATAAATTTAATACATTAGAGGGGATGTATTTAAATTAAATTTAAATACATTAGGGAAATTAACCTATTTAATTAAATAAGTAGAAGAATATGAAAAATATAATTAATTATTAAATAATTAATTATAATGTTAAAGAAAATATAAAATAAATTAATATAGTGTTTGAGATGATTTTAAGCATCTACACCTGCATCAACTAGTTGCAACGGTTTCTCCTCTAGAAATTTATCCGGACCGCACTCCTCTAGTCTGCAAGTTAAGTGACCATAGCTAATAATCTTTTGGATTCTGCTTTCCATACTGCCACTTGTATATGAACCTCACTTATCACTACTTCAGCAAGAGTAAATATCTTGTGTAGGTCTTGTATAAACTTAGTAAGCAGACTTATCACACAATCTATTCAATTATGGATGACAAAGATTATGGCCTTCCCCTTTCTTAAATCATCCATTAACTATTGATGCTCTTGCACACTAGGATCTCAAATGTGGTTGAGATGAACTATCAATTGTTGAACTTTACCCTTTCAATGATCTTATGTATTCTGCCATTGTATGGACTTTTCCCTTCAATCTCTTCTTTTCAACATCATCCTTTTGTGATTGCAGAATCATTTGTTTTGTGGAAGATTCCACCTAGTGTTATTTCATCTCCTGGTTGATCACCCCTAGATTAGTGTGAATAATCTCAAAATTACTCAAGTCTGACATACCAATATCATCTTTGTGATCATAAGTGGCCACTTCAGCAATGTTGTTGCATGTTTCCTAATCGAACACTATTCTAGTTGAACTCTTAGTTCTTTTGGATTTTTAAGTTTTGGTAGTGTACTCACTAATAATATCATCAATAGGGAATAGGCTCCTCTTTTTGTTAACTGAAGCCACCAACCATTTTGGTGTAGAATCGGGAACCTTTTGAGATTTGTTGTCTTTAACTGGGGTACTCAAATTCTCTATCCTTAGAGGAGAGGTCCCCACAATCATTTACACCCTCTGAAGGTTATCAATGTATACACCACTCATATCCTTGTTAGGTTCACTATCAACCTGAATAGCTTCACTAGGCCCAACAAGTGTCGCCATCTTGTTTCTTCTCTTACAATGAGCTTTTTGAACTAGAGGAGGGTTATTTCTTTGCACCCTATTAATCCTTGTGGATCTCCTATTACCTATAGATTGAAATGAACATTAGAATAGGAATTAGTTGATTTCCCAACCCATTGAGCCTTTTTCATTATTAACTAAGAATTTTTTCTCTCAAACATTATCTTTGTTCTTTAAAGAATGTTGTCTTCTTCTTCAGAATCCCAGTTTATAATGGCCTTGCTAGAAATTAAGACTCAGTTATTTGAGTGCCTATTAAATCCAATTTATCTTCTTTAACATTTGAGACATCTATATCCAATAATAAATGGAAGAGTTTAATTTGGGAAATGGTGAACCTTCCATACTCTCTCCCCCAAACTTCAAGTTCATCTACACAATCTTCCCAAAAGTCTTCAATATTAGGAACATGCAAAAACATCGCATGGGATTCAAATAAGCTATGAGCTATCCCTTTTCTATCAAATTCCTATCTAGCATGATAGGAACCAAGGTGAAATTTCATCAAATTTGTACTTACGCATGTAGCATCCTCCATACTCATGCAAGTTAGTTTACCTAGCTTGAGTGGAAAAATGACATCAGAAGCTTCATTAGAGGAAAACTTATATATGACCAATATCATTTGTTGAGACACCTCTTCCAAGATGAAACAATCAAGGGCAAATCTAAGGAGTCTTAGAGGTTCCTCATCAAAACCACCTATCCCCACATAAGTGAATTTAGGGTATTGGATGTAAATGCTAACAAAAGCTTAAACAAATTTTTGGGATTCAGAAGAGAATCTACAGTGAGCAGGACCCTTCATTTCGAAACATAATTTTCTTGAGAAAATATCATGAACCTTCTAAAGTTTTCCAAAACCTTGTCTCTATGTAACACGAGGTAGTAGTTAAAGACATAAGAACTTTGTGAGCTTTTGATAAACTTATCCAAACTTCTTATAATTATGTTGTTATATGTGTGAATTTTGATGGGATGCCCTTTACGTTCTTATGGGCTTGAACATAAGCCCGAGACCCTTTAACAACTCCATTTCTGCCCTTACGCTACCTTTGAAATGTAAGACCAAAGCCATTTGAAATTTTCCTCATGTCCTTACGCTAAACATTTCCATTTACGTTCTTACAACCTTGAACGTAGCACCAAAGAAGCTCAAAATTTGTGTCACGCTCTTACGAGTGACCTGCTTTAGCGTATGATCAAAAACCTTCAATTTTTTACCTTTGCTCATACGAGATGACCAATTTTAGAACGTCGTAGAACTTGGTACTTCTCACTTCCAATCTTACGTTAGGCATAATGCCGGAGAACCCTTGAAACTCAACTTACACTTGCACGCTCAGCGTAACACTGGAGAATGTTGAAACCCAACTTACACTTGCACACTAAGACTAAACTCGTAACTACGGAGGAAAGATAAAACAACCCTTCATTCATACGCTTACCTTGCAAGTGTAAGGGTGTAATGACAAAAACTGCCCTTCTCAAATAACAATGACCCATATTTGATCTCAATAAATTTAAAAATAACATCGTCGTTGATTTTGTGCACATGCAAAATTCATACCTTAAGTCATATGCTGCGCGGGCTGGGCCCATCTGACATAAATGTCATGGCTTCACCTGATTCGCTACAACTGGGCCCCTCTGACACTTCAACAGGTCCCACTCGATGCCTTTACTACTAAAAACAAGGCTTTACGGTTGTCCATGAACTCAAAAGTGTATGCACGTAAACACCATTGAACCTTAATTTTGCTCTTATGAAAACCTTTTATCCGTAAAATCGTAAAACCTTCACGCACCCTTTCATATCAAGCTTTATGCCATGCCAGATATTATGCCTTTACGCTATCCATTGAAACATATATGCGTAGATCACAACCCAATACCTCTCTGCCCCTTTGCTCAAACTGCTTACTCGTAGCCCCATAGAACATGAAATCCTTTACGCTTCTTCACTGCACTATGAAACGCGACTAGGGAACAAAAGGAATAAGGTACTCCATTCTTATGAGAAAACTTACACTATAAGACCATAAAGGACGAACTTTAAACCCTTGACAAATCCTTTTCAAAAAAATTGATGGGAGACCTAGGGTTTTCAGATTTAGGGCATTTTCATGGCTGAATTAAGAGACCGACCTTGAGAAGTTAATAGAATCTGACAACACATGAAACAAGGCACAACTAGGGCAACGTAAAATTTTCAAAATCACTTGCAAATAAAACCCTAGTCTACAACATTTTAAAAACTCAAATGATTTTTCACTAAAATTTTCATGATTTCTGCAAATGTGAAAAATTAGACCAATAGTGGCTCTATCTGGGGATGTATGTCCCTTGCGGGCATGGAAAGGATTCAGATCTATGGGAGAAGCAGACCACACACCTGACTTCAAAAACTCTCCTGAATAGCTTTATTGAAAACAGGGAAACCTACACTACTATATACAAGTGATGGCCCCAGGCCACTGAAACATTTCAGAACTTTTTACCTCTGTCATATACCTTATTTTCATTCACATTCTCCTGAGGAAAAATGAAACTCTCATTCTTCCTTGTCTTACCCAACACATCATTATTCACAATTAGCTCATTAGGCAAAACAAAACTACTGTCATCATCTTCATAGTGCGTATAAAAATCATACATACTATCTACACCTTGCTCACTATGAAAATATGAATTAGTGTGATCATAACAACTGAAATCAAACTGAAATTAATCACCACTAACTGAATCATGGTTTCCTTCAACTGGAAACACAAAAGCTTGATATTCTACTTCATTGAACGAGTTACATGAATAAGAGTGTAACTCACCTTGTGCCTTCAAATATGAAGAGTGTGGAGACCCTGATTTCTCCTCATTTTCATCATCAATAGTATACCACACATTAGACTGAACCTACACTATATTTTCTTCATATTCCAGCAAATGATTAGATCCCAAATCATAAGAATTATCATGAAATTGCATTCCTAGACAAAAAGGAGTGGTGGAGCATGAGATTTATTTTATCAATAAAAATTTGCAAGGAGCTGAGTTTGATTATACAATAACCGAAAAGGAGATGCTTGCAGTTATTTATACACTATATAAGTTCAAACATTATATTACTGGTTATGAGATATTTATCCATACTAACCATTCAGCTATGAAATACTTGATGAATAAACCTACCATATCAGGGAGGCTAGCTAGATGGTTACTGCTTATGCAAGAATTTGATATCACCAATGTGGAAAAACTAGACAAAGCCAATGTAGTAGCTGACTTCCTATCTCATTTACATGCACTCAAGGATCCTACAGTAATTGATGATAGTTTTTCGAATGAAAATCTTTTCTTATTACCAGCACAAAATCCATGGTATGTTGATATTGCCAATTATCTAACCATAGGAAGGATAACGGTACATTTTTCTCCTAAGAAGAAGAAGTTGTTAACAGAGAAAAGTTTTAATTTTTCTTGGATTGGTGGACCAATGTTTTACACTAGGCCTAATCAAATAATACGAAGATGTGTCTAAGAGGATGAAACATATGATATTCCTAGGGCATGTCATGATGAACCCTATGGAGGTCACTCTACATCCAAAAGAATAACTTTGAAAATATTGACTACATGATACTACTGGCCAACACTTCACAAAGATGCATCACAATACACAATAAAATGTAATAAATGCCAATGCATGGGAAGAAGTACAAAATAAAATGAGATGCCTTTGCAACCCCAAGTTATTGTGGCACTCTTTGACAAATGGGGGATTGATTTTGTTGGACCTATAGAACCTACTTCACAAGGTAAATCCTACATTCTAGTTTGTATTGATTATGTTACTAAGTGGGTTGAAACCAAGCCAATGAAGCACCCTCAAGATAATAATGTTGCCAAATTCTTATATGAATGCATTTTCTTGATTGGTTTGGTGTTCCAAGATAATTGGTATCTAATCAAGGTCCTCAATTCACCTCACATCTCATCACTGCTTTGATGGAGGAATATAAAATTTGGCATGACAGATCATCCCCCTATCATCCTCACGCCAATGACTAGGTGGAGGCCACTAATAAAGAGATTAAAGAAATCCTTACTAAAATAGTATCAATACATAAGAAGGATTGGGCTACAAAACTACCTGAAGCACTGTGGACTTACAGAACGACATGGAAAACTACAACTAGATTCACTTTGTTTCAACTTGTCTATGGCCAACCAATAATTATGCCTATGGAATTTGAGCATAAAACCTTATGGATAACAATGGAACTCAATTTGGATCTTACTTCTACCCAACATGAGTGCATTTTGACACTTAATAGATTAGACAAATGGAGGAAACCTACTTTGCATAACATATAAATTATTCAATAGCAAAGGAAACAATGACATGATAAGTTCATCAAAGAGAAGCAGTTTGCAATTGGTGATTGGGCCCTACTTTATGACTCTAAGTGTCAGCATACACTTGGAAAATTTCAAACAAGTTGGTTAGGACCTTATGAAATCATTTATGTCTTTCCAAATGGCGTGGTCCAATTATCCACACTTGATCTTGTATGTTTCAAATTACTTGTCAATGGACAATGCCTTAAACTCTATCATAAGCCTCAAAGAAAAGAAGAGTTCCTATAGTAGTTTTGCTCCAATGATGATGAAGAGTCTCATGTAGCATCTAGTCTTGAGCTTTTTTCTCACACTAGATCTTATATTTCATTTGTTGTTGTGAATTTTTGAGTTTGTGTGTTGGATATTGTGAGAAAATGGGTGGAGGTTTGGTTCATCATGAACCTACTATTCATAACATTTTATTGGAGGATCAAGCATGCAGAGCATGGTTTTAAGCTAAGGCATGGGTTGATTACGTCCAGAGACTCACTGGCTAGGATGATGAAGTGGCTACTCAATTTTTGAGCACATTAAGGGATAATGAAGCCATGGTAAAAGGGTTAAGGGTGTCATTCACAAAAGAAATTGTATCCAAAGTTATGGGATTGTCGCAAGAGGGGGAGGAATTTACAAAAAAAATTGACCTGACAATAGCCATAGCTTAATTCACGTTGCATTCAAACTCACCTTTGGATATTGACAAGAAACAAGGTATGAAATTATGTCATATATATCATAAGATACTTTACTTATGAGGGATGGAAAACAATTCTACATTCTATTCATTTTAAGTTTCTAGGTTGTTTATGCCATGATAATCGCCCCATAAATGTCCCCAATTTCTTATTCAATATTTTGAAAAAGAGGGTTCACTAGTGCAAGGAGGAAAGTTTAATGTTATATCTCACCATTGTCTGATTAAGCTAATAGTGGTAAAGGCATTAAGAGAAATAGGAATGTCGTGGGAAGACTTTCTCCTAGGAAAATTTAAGGAGTAGACCCTAAGTCTTATAGGACAAAGAGTGGGAAAATGAGTTTGCACTAAACATGATATTGGGAAGGTAATTAAGGAAATAGGATCAACATCTTCATGTGAAAAATCTAGAAGCTTTAGGTCTTAAAACTCGAAGAGTTCTCTTGGATTTTGTATGTCCCAATTATACTAGGCTAAAGGCAAAAAAGAAAGTTAAATTTGTTGAACCAGAGCTTACACCTTCTTCCATGAAAACTAAGACCTCTCCGAGGAAGAAGTAGAAAGTAAGTGAAAAACCCTCTAGGTCTTGTCAAAAGATATAGGAAGATGCTCTTGTAGCATCACCCATCTCCAAAAAGAAGAAAAAGCCTGAGAAAGCAAAGAAGACCTTAGTAAGGAGAAGCCCTAGATGAAAATAAAATATGCTTGTTATTGAGCTATTGAGCCACATTCTAGCTCCCCAATTCATTCTAAATCCTCTGAGCCCTTGGAACAAGAAATAGATGAGCCTGATGGTCAACAAGACTTGTTGAATTTGTCATCTAGGGTTGAAGCAAAGCAACCTCCTGAAGCTGCAAAACACAAAGAACACTGTCATGACCCCTCCTAAGGGGAATACTATAATTATAATTGGATAAAATATAACAATAGTTCATATATCAATTATTCACAAAAGAAATAATATTAATAAACCAGATAGATAAATATTTATGATCTATTTACTCTATTTAATTATTTATATTATTCATAATAATAATAATAAATATAAACATAGCTAGTAATATACATTAATAAATCATTATGTAATATATATAAATTAATATGCCTAACCAATGGCATTATAGATATTTAAACATAAACCTAATAATCATAATACAAAGAAACATACTAATAAATACAAATTAACATATATTGATGAGCACTTCATCATTTAAACCCATCACATCTTGACCCACTTAAGCATGACAAGTGGTAATAGCATGGAATCAAAGAAGGGGTACATCCATTCAAAGACAAATATAATGGTATATATGCGGAGTTAAAGTTGGAGGAAGAAGGGATCATGTTTATAGGATATACATACACCATTGAAGGGCATAAAAGTTGCATGGAGGGAAGGATATATTGAAATCACCGACTTCATTAACCCGAGTGCATACAAACAAGGAGCAGCAAGATTTCAGAATTTGAAAGGAGAAACAAGCATGGATCAAGGGGCATAACAATTGAACATTCAGTCTCAATAAAAGGTGTGGAAGAGGCTTTGTTGAGAATGTCACCGAAACATTAACTGAATTGATCCCCATTGGCTTCCACATGGAGGAAACAAGGCGGTGCAGTGGTACATCAACAGGTCAATAATATATTATGTTTAATTGGGAATGTATATATCCACTTTTAAGTTAAAGGAATAAATTGAAGTAATAAAGGGAATCAATATTAGATTCTAAGTTTAGATTGAATTAAACAACAAAGTTAATTATAAATATATTTATAGATCCCTAATTATAAATATATTTTATCGCACATACAAGTTATATATATATGTATATATATATATATATATATATATATATATATATATATATATATATATATATTTCAAGAGTGAATCAAAAGATAAATTCAATATAATTTTAACTGTAGAACTATATTAAAAACAATTGGAGGTATAACCCAAAATGAGGCATTACAAGTGGTATTAGAGCACCTTTCTTGCCAGCCTATGGGAAATATTTAATGCAAAAACACCAATAGGACCAGAAAGTGTTGGAGATGGAAGGAAGGAAAAAATCCACCAAAATGAACAATCAAATAAGTAATGAATTAAAAGCTTTCATGGAACAGATGAACTAAGCTACTCAAGCACTCATGGAACAAACTAAAAGAAATTCTCAAGCTATAACCGAGCAAAGTGAAACAAATTGACTCCTCTTGGAAGCCCTTCATAATAAAAATAAAAATGGGAGAGATACAAACTCTCACCAATCTGAAGATGATAATCAACTACATATACCAGAATCAGAGCATAGAACCACAAGACCCCCCTTCCTACCTGGAGAAGAACAAGGAGACGAGGACGGGGTAAATGAAGTAAATAATATAAATGACATTATAAATGAGTACTCTAAAATTGATCTTGAACTTAGACAAGAGATATTGTTTAAAGATTATTGTGATGCTCGAATGAAGTCACTATCTAGCAGAAAGAGACAAATACACCAAGAGAAAGGACTAAGAGAGGAGATAAATAAAGTGAGTCTTCCAAAATTTGACAAAACAGAAAGAACTAGAGCATGCTCATGGGTACAAATGTTGGATACATATCTTTCCTTATATCTTATGACGAAAAAAAGTGTCATCCAATTTACTGTCCTTCATTTAAGAGGAGTAGCACAAGACTGGTGGCAACATGGCCTTAACAACCAAGGACATGAAAAAATTAAGAGTTATGATGAATTTACCCAAAAAATCATAAAGTGATTTGATTGAATTGACGCAGAATGGTACTTCAAAAGATTAACCCAACTTAGACAAGAGGGATCAGTGATGGAATTTGCTAGATAATTTGAAAGGTTATTAGCCATGGTACCTGAAATATCACAAAAAAGATTCACCTATTTATTTATAGATGGATTGAAGGAATCAATCAAGAGTGTAGTGGGAGCACATGAACCAAAAAAACTAGAAGATGCCATCCAAAAGGCATTAAAATTTGATATGCACCAAATGAATGATAGGTCCAAGAACCATGCACCTAGCACACATTCCAGACATTATGAAAAAGGAATAAATCACTCCAAGGACTTCTAAAATAATGAGTTATGTTACCATTACAAGGAACCATGGGAACATGGCCATGAATGCAGAAGAGAGCTCAAGAACTATCATGACAAACTAAAAAGAAAAAATTATGCTTTTATTGCAAAGAAAGTTGGGAACCAAGACACATATGTGGAAAGAGAATCCAAGTTCGAAAGATGAACACCATACTTGACGAGGAAGTAAAGGGAAAAATGAACAAGAGACCTAAATATAACCCAAGGAGTAATCAAGATGCGCAAGACCGACAGGAACTAGATGAGCTACAATTTTAGTATTGATTATATATATATGTAATAAAAAGGACTATAATAATTAGTAAATTAGATTACCTCCTAAGTAGACCACCTTGATGGATGTCAAGTGCTACCATCACGGTATATATATATATATATATATAGGACTATAATAATTAGTAAATTAGATTATCTCCTAAGTAGACCACCTTGATGGATGTCAAGTGCTATCATCAAGGTCGAGAGGGCCAAAGTTTTGCTCTTAGACTTAGGTAGGATATTTAAGAAGAATAAGATTACTATCTAAGTAGATCACTATGATGGATGCCAAAGTGCTACCATCAAGGCCAAGAGGGCCAAAGTTTCGCTCTTGGACTTAGATTGGCGAAAAAGAATGTTAATATGGATGTCTAAGTAGACCACCTAGATGGAGTGCTAGAATATTTTCGTCAAGGCCAAGATGGCCAAAGTTTCACTCCTGGGCTTAGATTGGTCAAGTTAAGAAAAAATTGACATCATTTCTACTTAATTCAGTTAAGAATCTGCCAAGTAGACCACCTCATTGGATGACTGATATCTTCCATTGAGGCCAAGGGGGCCAAAGTTCCGCTCTTGGGCTTGGTAGGATATTGGTTTAGGACTAATTTAGCATGACTCATCTTTTCTTCAAAAATATTATATACATATGCATGCTAATGATTACTTGTTCTTGTAGGACTCATGATCGATAAGACGTACTAGGGAAGTATATTTTGTGAGCCATTCCTTTTTGTCTATTTCATTGTGAGAAATAAATTATAAAGAATTAATAAAAGATATATGATGTGTTTGCATCGTGTCTGCTTTGTGTCTTCGTCTGTCTGCATCATGTTTGCTTTGTGCTTTCATTCATTAAAGATGTATATCTTATAAAATCTTGTAAGCCTTTTGTATGAAAATATGTTTCTTTTCTAGGAAAGAGCTTGTGTATGAGTGATATTGCTTGAGGACAAGCAATTTTGAGAAGGGGAGACTATAATGATCCTTCCTAAGGGGAATCCTATTATTATAATTGGATAAAATATAAAAATAGTTCATATATCGATTATTCACAAAAGAAATAATATTAATAAACTATATAGATAAATATTTATGATCTATTTACTCTATTTAATTATTTATATTGTTTATAATAATAATAATAAATATAAACATAGCTAGTAATATACATTAATAAATCATTATGTAATATATATAAATTAATATGCCTAACTGATGACATTATAGATATTTTAAAATAAACCTAATAATCATAATATAAAGAAACATATTAATAAATACAACCTAACTTATACCGATGAGCACTTCATCATTTAAACCCGTCACATCTTGGAGACACACCCACTTAAGCATGACAAGCGGTAATAGCATGGAATCAAAGAAGGGGTACATCCATTCAAAGACAAATATAATGGTATATATGCGGAGTTAAAGTTGGAGGAAGAAGGGATTGTTTTTACAAGATATACATACACCATCAAAGGGCATAAAAGCCAGCATGGAGGGAAGGATATATTGCAATCACCGAATTCATTAACCCAAGCACATACAAACAAGGAGCAACAAGATTTTAGGATATGAAAGGAGAAACAAGCATGGATCAAGGGGCATAGCAATTGAGCGTTCGGTCTCAATAAAAGGTGCAGAATAGGCTTTGTTGAGAACGTCACCCAAACATTAATCGAATTGATCCCCATCAGCTTCCATGTGGAGGAAACAAGGCAGTGTGGTGGTATGTCAACAAGTTAATAATATATTATGTTTAATTGGGAATGTATATATCCACTTTTAATTTAAAGGAATAAATTGAAGCAATAAAGGGAATCAATATTAGATTCTAAGTTTAGATTGAATTAAACAACAAAGTTAATTATAAATATATTTATAGATCCCTAATTATAAATATATTTGATCTCACATACAAGTTATATATATATATCAAGAGTGAATCAAAAGACAAATTCAATATATTTCCAACTATAGAACTATACTAAAAACAATTGCAGGTATAACCCAAAATGGGACATTACAAACACATGATAATTGATGGTTCTAGTTTTGATAAACAAAACCATGTGTTTGAAAATGATGATATGATGGAGGAAGACTTCCTTGTGCAAGAAGACATTCCAAAGTCACCTCCTGTAGCATCAGGCAGAAAATTTCATAATTTTTTTTTGGGCTTGACCTAAGTTTTGTAAATGAAGTAGTAGAGAAAATACTGAAACAAGGTTTGGATGCATTAGCCTCAATTAACAACCAACTTGAAAAATTTGAGGAAACAGAGGTAAAAGAGACACACCCTGAAGGGGTTGAAATTCCAATAAAACATGAAACTAATGTTTCAAGCACAGTAAAAGGAAACTTTAGTATGAATACTTAGTTAGGAATCTCAACCTCTGTATCCTTATTCTCTATCATCTTTCAATTATCCAACCAGATGACCTTGGAGCAAGAACAATGGAATTAGAAAAATGAATAGTTAAACCAAGTTATTGATAATCATTATCAAGATCTCTTGGAGAAGGAGAACAAAGTAGAGCAGTTGAAGACCAAGAACACTAAGGTAACTATTGTCACAAAAGTTTGCACCCTCACCTAAAGTTTGACCTAAAAGTGACCTTGTGAAACATGGAAATAATCTCCAAGCTGTGGGACTTGAACTATGAGAGTGAGTCTATGGAGAAGGTTGACTTCCTTACTATCAAGATGCACCTAACTACTCTTAGAAGGAAAAGGGAGAAGGAAATGCATGAACTTAAACTACCTAATCTAATCTAGAGGGGGGATACACCAAATAGAAATGGTTACAACTCTACCCTTATATGCACAATACATCAATGAAAAGCCCAAATACATAGGTCCTGACTCCATTCGACTTCCAAAGAATCACATGAAGGTCAAAAAGTAATAAAAACATTGAAAGGAAGAAATCTTCACAATACAACCTTTATTAGCAGATTAAACACAACATGTAGAATCAGGGGAAGCATAAAAGAAACATTCAAGGAGACACAAGATACATGCACAGACTAATGAATGACAAGAAGAGGTAAGAAACTAGCTATTTCATTAATGGAAGGCAAGGAATATAGTTTTAGAGCACAAGGGTGTTGCATGTGAACATAACAGAACAAAGGAGAACCCTTAAGACATATTTACAACTACCTTTTATAGAATTTAGGTATAACTCTGATTTAACATTGAGTTCAAATCCCAACCAGGTGGAGTTGAGCTATAAATAAGAAATAACTGAGAATTAGAAGAAATCTAATTGTGAAGTGTAATTCAATTCTAGAAGTGATAGGATGAGATCGAAATAAGTGCACCTAGTTGCAAGAGATCAAATCACTAGCATTTGATCATGATATGCATTTAAAGAGGCATGGAGTGCAACGATGATGTGCCAATCAAGGCCCCAAAAGTAGATGAGCATTGAAGAACTGGCTTTGATGGCGTGTTATAGACAAACAAAGCCATGGGGAAGGATAACCAATGTGTTGTCCGCTTGCAACATGCAGAGTTGACCACGAGGAATAAATCCAATTTGCCCTGAAAAGATGTTGGTTGTTGATGAAGATCAACATTCGAAATGGATGGCTCAGATGGTGAGGGAATCTCCCATTGAGATATTAAAATGTAGTTATTGATGTAGATCTTCTTTTTCTCTAGTAGACAATCAAGATGCAGTGAAGAGACCCTAAGATGTGTTAGATCCAACAGATGTTGTGCCATTTCAGGCTATAAAGCTTTGTAGAGACTCTGTAGTGTGAAAGTGCACTGGAAAGGTGATGCATAGCAACATTACATTGGATGATGTGTTGAGCCAACCACCCACACAAAGCATGGACATGACATAGATAATGTGATAAGTTAGACCCTTCGCCATGTGGTAGAATTCTGAAATCAAGAGCCTCATGGAGACTTTGCAACATGAAGGAGCACCAACATTTTGACATGCATCAACATGTTATGTGATTTTGGACTTTTGAGATTTGATGAAGCATGACGGTAGGAGGAAGCATCAAAAAAGTGATGCATGAAGGCATCTCATGATCTCATAAAAATAGGGAGATAGCTCATGAAAAAATGAGAGTTAGCAGATCTTGTCTACAAAGAATCAAGCTTGTTGAACATTTCTCAGATTGATTATCAATATTGGGATGAATGGGGGCAAAAATGGCTAACATTCTTGGTGACTCAGAGGGGATGCTTGTCTACCAAGCATAGATTAGTGGCCTTAAGTGATCCATTTGGCATAGAGTCACCAAAAAGAAAGACATGCGTCCCACCTGCAAATTCACAAAAATTGCAACCAACAAAAGAAAAAAAACTCTAGGGAGCTCCAGAAAGCTGTGCAAGCATACTTCTTGGGAAAATGAAAACCTACTCTACTATATACAAGTATTTACAAATAAAAAGATCAAACAAAGCCATTGACTAGCTTGTTGAAGTAGCTACCCTTCCTAAGAAGCTAATTTTTTCTGTCATGCACATTGGTAACTGAAAATAACAGCCAACATGAAAGACATGTTGCTATACTTTGGAACACCTTCCCAATGCAGAGAAAAATGAAGCTCTCTAGCACTGGAAGGTCATATTCTTGAGAAAAACATGTTTTTTCTTCCTTGTAGAGATATCCCTCATGCTCAAGAGTAAGCATGACTGGGGGGCAACATGCATTGTTACAGAGCTAGATGCCTAATGGGGCATTCTCTTGATGGTGTTGGGTCTAGGTAGTCAACTTTGACCATGTTGTGCTCTACAACATTTGTATCCTCATAGCCAACAAGGGTTGGCTCTAATGGTATGGATGTTAATGTATGTGCCTCCACCTACTGCAGAAGGGGGGACTTCTCTACCTAAAGTAAGCAAATTTATGCTTGGGAGGCTCCTGTACTTCAACAGTTTACAACTGGGAAAGCTTGAGCCTTGTCTCCTCCTGGTCTGTAGCCAACCTTTTATCAAGGTCCTCCTTAAATTGAGCCTTAAGTACCTCCCACTCTAGAGATTAGATGTGGGCCAAAAACTCACTTTCATTCTCATAATATGGAGACCATAAAAAGGAGTCTCTATGAAGTAAGTCCATGTTGAAGCATTTAAACAAGAGATTTTATAGAAATCCTGAGAAACACAAAAAAGATCAAAAGATCTTTACACAAAATAAGACTTGGTTTGTTGAAACCAAAAGATGCATATAGTCTCCATGGTGTTGGATGAATGCCTCCAAAGGCTGATGGTGTTGAGAAAAAAAACCAATTTCTCAGTAAATGGATCTTTAAATTGGCTAACCAACAAACTTATGAATCTAAATCTATCCCACTGCGCATGCCAAAAACTATTTTCACAAAAGCTTCCAACTTCACTTGAAGTTTGACCTCAAGAAAACCTTGTGAAACATGGAAACAATCTCCAAGCTATGGGACTTGAATTGTGAGATTGAGTCTCCAAAGAAGGTTGACTTCCTTACTATCAAGATGCATCTAACTACTCTTAGAAGGAAAAGGGAGAAGGAAATGCATGAAACCAAACTACCTAATCTAATCTAGAGGGAGGATACACCAAATAGAAATGGTTACAAATTTGCCCTTATTTTGCATAATACATCAATGAAAAGCCCAAATACAATAGTCCTAGCTCTATTCTACTTCCAAAGAATCACATGAAGGTCAAAAACTAATAAAAACATTGAAAGGAATACAACCTTTATTAGCAAATTAAACACAACATGCAAAATTAGGGGAAACATAAAAGAAACATTCAAGGAGAGGCAAGATACATGCATAGACTAATGAATGGCAAGAAGAGGTAAGAAACTAGATATTTCATTAATGGAAGCCAAAGAATATAGTTGTAGAGCACAAGGGTGTTGCATGTAAACATAATAGAATAGAGGATAACCTTTAAAACATATTTACAAATACCTTTTATAGGGTTTAGACATAACTCTGATTTAACACTGAGTTCAAATCCCAACCAGGTGGAGTTAAGCTGTAGACGAGCAATAACTGAGAATCAAAATAAATCTTATCATGAAGTGTAATATGATGCTAGAAGTGACAAAATGAGATTGAAATAAGTGCACCCAGTTGCAAGAGATCATATCACTAACATTTTATTATGATATGCATTTAAAGAGGCATGAAGTGCAATGACATTGTGCCAATAGAGGCTCCAAAAGTAGATGAGCATTGAAGAACTAGCCCTAATGTCATGTCATGGACAAATAAAGCCACAGGGAAGGATAATTGACATGTTGTTCACCCACAACATGCAAATTTGATCGCAGGGAATAAATCTAATTTAGCCTAAAAAGATGTTGGTTGTCGATGAAGGTCTACGTTTAGAACAGATGACTCAGATGGTGAGGGAATCTCCCAATGAGATATTAAAATGTAGTGATTGTTTGCAGATCTACTTATTTCTAGCAGATGACTGAGATGCAGCGAAGAAACCCCAAGATGCACAAAATCCAACAACTATCATGCCATTCCAGAGTTTAAAGCCTCATGAAGACTCCGCAAAGTGAAGGCACACCAAAAAGGTGATGCGTGGCAACATCACATTAGATAATGTGTCAAGCCAACCACTTGCACAAAAGCATGGATGCGACATAGATAATGTGGGAAGTGCAACCCCCTACCATGTGGCAAAATTATAGAACCAAGAGACTTGCAGAGACTCTAAAATATGAAGGAACACCAGAACTATGACACACAACAACATATTGTGTAATTTCAGACTTTTGAGATTTGAGGAAGCATGGCGATAAGAGGAAGCACTAGAAAGGCGACATGTGGAGGCATCTCACTCTCTCATAAAAATGGGCAGATAGCTCACAAAAAAATGAGAGCTGTCAGATCTCGACTGCAAAGAATCAAGCCCACTAAAGGTTTCTCAAATTGATCATCAATGTCAGGTTGAATGGGGACAAAAATGGGCAACAGTAAACTCAACGATACCTAAACTTATTAACTATCATTCCCCTTCCCCTATCTGTGCACTATTTTTGAGAGAGCAGTTCCTGCATTATCAAATAACTTGCATAATATGGAATAAACCCTCATCTTTGGTTGAACCTCTCGAGTTTTCACAAGCTTTTCACAGCTCTCCTCTAGCCATACAAAATCTATTGTGAATTCTTCCTCCATAATTTTGCAATAACTAATAATAGAGACTGGAATCCCTTATTATACGTTGGGGATATTCAACTAAGAGCTCTAATGTCATGGATTCAAAATGAAATCAGTAGAGAGGTACAACCTAAGTCTTATAGAGAATTAGAGAATGAAATTCCTATGTACTTAAGGCTTGAGAATAAGGATGCTAAAACTTGTTATTTTGATTGGTTAAAAATTGCCGCATTTGATACAGGAAGTCATGCAATAAATTCTCTGAGGGATGTTGTATTTGATGGATATGAAAAGTTGGTTGAAACAGAATTACCTGAGGCTATGAAGGCTATAAGGCTATATAGAGGAGGTGGGCTAAATGACATAGGATATTAGGAATGAGGAACTACATTCACCCCTTAACTTCATCCTAGCTAACAGGTGAGCTCCTTGGTACATAGAGTTGGGGTAGGGTTTGGTGGAGTTCTTAGCTTCCTCTTACCTTCCAACCACCTATGCTTATGCATCCTTTTTTGGCTAATGTTGACAATCTGAATGATCATGATATGGTAATAGAAGTCAGAAGGTGAGAAAAACACATGAATACAAAGGGCTTCTACTAGAACTTTGTAAAAGTGGTACAGGGCAAAAGGTAGCTATAGATTACATAATGACTACTAGGATAAAGAATTTCACATTTGCTAGAGGACCAACAAAAAGCAAAGTTGGGGGGAATGATGAGTCTAATCTAAGGCTTATTTAGTTCATGTTTTATATACTTTGTTGGTTAAAGGCTTAATAAATTTGTTAGCTTTTGATAAACTTATCCAGACTTCTTATAATTATGATGTTATATGTGTGAATTTTGATGGGATTAATATGCTATATATATATATATATATAATTAGGAAATTGCTCCTATAGCTATTGATGAAAGAAAAGTTGATATCACTAAATTATTATGAATTTTTTCTTGGATATGTATTATGGTTGTTGCATGTACGCGCTAATCTTTTGCAAGAAATGGGAGTCAAGCAAGAGGGAAAAGTCAACATTAAAGATAAAGCATTGATAAGGAAGTGATTGATCGTTTTGAACTCATTATGATCCCATCACCTTTTAGTTGTTAGTTATTGATCCATGTGTTGGAATACAAACACCACTGAGAGGGGGGGGGGGGGGGGGGGTGCGAATCAGTGGTTTAAAATACTTTGAAAAACTTGAAACAATTACAAGTTACAAAAATTTAACACATGAGCAAGATAGTTAATGAATAATAAAGTGACACAATATTCTAACATGGAAAACCCCTTAGGGTAAAAAACTACTTTGAATCTGAAACTTTATTGGCTTCTTGCACAAATCTTTTAGAGCTACAATTTGGGAAGCACCAACACCGTGTTTTAGAAACACCATTTTCAAGGAACACCAATCCCTTACACCTAAAGCACCAACTTCATGAATACAAGAAGCACCGACTTCAAAAATGAACAAATGAGATATAAAATTAAAAGATCGTCTCTATTACAACACAAATCATGAATCACTAGTTTCAACTTCTTGTTGAAAACACAATGCAGGATATACTTCTATTCTCCTCAAAACATCCAATATCCAAATATATTTTCTTTTTCTATTAAAATATCTGATCAAATACTAATATGAATGAATGAAGTAGCAATATATAACCCTTCTTCTACCTCTGATAAACTTCTTCAATAAAAATTAAATCAAAAATATGAGATTAGAAACATAAAGCATTACCCTCCTTTTTGCTGTTAAAAATCTGCTTGCAAATTGTTTGGTCTACAAGGAATTCCACGGCAATTCTACAACTTCTATCAAAACCACCTATTGGATGTTTTAGATGAATGTATCCTTTACTTATAAACCAATAAAGTCAAGATTTTGGAGGTATTTACATACCCCAAACTTCCATTAGACCAAAACCGCTCAAAACTGCCAAAACTGCCATAAAAATTTGGTACCCATTTCTGATAAAGAGACCTTTTCTCCTCTTATACATGTGTTATGCAAAAACTAATAAAGACCCATTTTAGCTAACTCCGAGACCTTTCCAAAAAGTTATGATAGTTGGGGTCTATTTGATAGAAAAGCTTTTCGACTTTCTAATAGACCAAAACATTTTTTTATATCCATTTTCAAAAACAATGTGAACATTAAGTGTTAATTGTATAACACTTAAGTATTTGTCTTGAAAATGTTTTGAACAATATTGAAGGACATAAAATAAGATAATTAAATGATGTTAGCCATACCATATGCTCATTATTGACATCAATGATAACAATCATTGACCAAATACCAAGGGTTCAACATACTCCCCCTTTGGCATTGATGTCAATACCAACTTCCACCTGTATATCCATGTGTACCTGTATATCCTTTATATGTACCTGTATACCTGTATATCCAACATGTAGACATCTTCTTCATTTTTCTCCCCCTTTGACATCAATGACAAAGGAGATATACCAAGGTTTCAGTGTAACAAAAAGATAAGCAAAATATGCCCCCCCTAAAACCTATCACTCATTTATGAACTTATGCAAGAGAAGAGAGGGATAAAACCCCCAATCTTGTTCTTACCCCTTCAAATCTGACTCTTGAGAGAGGTTTTGTAAACATGTTAGCAAGCTGATCTGAAGAAGGAACAAATACTAATTCAACGTTACCATTCAAGACATGTTCCCTTATGAAATGATAACAAACATCAATGTGCTTGGTGCGTGAATGCATAACTAGATTCTTAGAAATGTTGATTGCACTCTGATTATCACAATAGATAAGAACTAGTTTAGACATTGTTACTTTCATATCTGATAAAGTTTGAACCATCTAAAGAACTTGTAGACAACAAGAACATGCGGCTATATATTCAGCCTCTGTAGTAGAAAGTGTAGTAGATTCTCGCTTTTTACTATGCCAACGCACTAGCCTGTTACCCAAGAAAAGTGTTGCTCTTGAAGTACTTTTTCTTTCATCTAGACAACCTGCCCAATCTAAGCCAGTATAAGCAACAAATTTGAAATCATCATGTTTAGGATACCAAATCCAATAATCCAAAGTACCCTGAATATATTTGAAAATTCTTTTAACTGTCATAACATGAGATTTTTTAGATGAAGATTGAAATCTTGCAACCAAACATACAACATGCATGATATCAAGCCTTGAAGCTATGAGATATAGTAAACTACCAATCATGGATCTATAAGTAGTTTGATCAACATTAGGAGAATCATCATTTTTAGTAAGTTTACATCCTGTTATCATTGGTGTTCCCATAGGCTTACAATCTTCCATATGAAATTTCTTTAACATTTCTTTTGAATACTTAGTTTGGGATGAGAATATACCATTTTCCAACTGAGAAATTTGCAACCTGAGAAAATAGGATAGTTCTCCAAGTATGGACATTTCAAATTCAGATTGCGTAAGCTTTGAAAAACCTTGACTTAGAGCATCATTAATGGATCCAAATATTATATCATCAACATAAACAAGAACAATGATAACATCATCACATGTACCATATATATACAAATTGCTATCAACACCACCTCTTCTGAAGCCATTTTTTATAAGATATTGATCCAACCTAGAATACCAAGCCCTCAGACTTGTTTCAAACCATAAAGAGCCTTTTTAAACCTGTAGACATGATTAGGATAGTCTTTGTTTGCAAATCCTTTAGATTTATCCATATAAACCTCTTCACCAAGATATCCATTAAGAAATGTCATTTTAACATCCATTTGGTACATTTTAAAGCCCTTGAAAGCTGAATATGCAAGAAAGATTCTAATTGCTTCAATTTTAGCCAATGGTGCAAAAGTTTCATCAAAGTTGACACCTTCTATTTGTGCATAACCCTTACAAACCAATCTAGCCTTATTCCTTGATATCTTTCCGTTTTCATCAAGTTTATTTCTAAAGACCCATTTAGTACCTATTACATTTTTATCTTTAGGTCTAGGCACTAATTCCCAAGTTTTATTCTTTTCAATTTGACTTAGTTCCTCTTTCATAGCATTAACCCAAAACTCATCCATACTAGCTTCTTTATATGATTTAGGTTCAATTTGGGATAACAAACAGAGATTAGCACATTCACTAGATATAATTCTTGTCCTTGTTTGAATACCTGCATGTTTATGCCCTATAATCTAATCTTGAGGATGATACTTCTTCAATCTTGTTCCTGTAGCCTTTGTACCTATAGGTTTTGGTGTTTCTATTTGATCTTTTATCTCTTCTTCACCTTCATCAACCTTATTATCTACTTCTTTTCCTTCACCAACTTTATTGCCAACTTCTTTCAATGCTTTATCACTATCTTGTAGTAAAGTATTATCCATTTGTATTTCCTTTTTATCGTGCACAACTTCATCCACTTTCACATGTACACTTCCAATGAGTTTATTCAACCTTTTATTAAAACATTTGTAAGCTTTACTTTGAGAAGAATGTCCTAAAAAGATTCCTTCATCACATCTTGAATCAAAACTTCCTATTTTATCATCAAAATTCTTAATGAAACATCTACTTCCAAAAATTCTAAAATGCTTAATAGATGCAGGATGTCCATACCATAACTCACAAGGAGTGTACTAGATGTTGCATATTGTCTTTTGATGCCATGTTTTTCACAATAATCAACAAATTCATCTGAAGTAAATTCACCACCTTTATCTAATTGTAAGCATTAACCTTCATGTCTGACTCATTTTCAACCATTTTCCTGAAAATCTTAAACTTGTTAAATGCCTCTGATTTATATTTTAAGAATGTTACCCATGTCATTCTTGTATAATCATCTATAAAAAGCATGAAATAATTTTCACCATTTAACAACATTGTCCTTGTAGGACCACATAAATCAATATGTACTAATTGCAATGGTTTAGAAGCAAAATATTCTTTTGAAGAAAAATATGCCTTTGTTTGTTTATCATGTTGACACCCTTCACAAATAACATTCTCTGGCTTACTTATACATGGCATACCTCTTACTTTTTGATGCTTACTAACTTTTACCAAGTTGTCAAAATTCAAGTGCCCAAGTCTTTTGTGCCATAACCAACTTTCATTCACCAGTCTCATAAGAAAAACATCTTCATGATTGTTAGTATTTGTGATATCTTTTAAATTGCATACATTCCCTTTAGATCTTTTACCCGATGCAACCAACTGCCCAGATTTTAATTTGATTTGGCAACCATGATCATCAAAAATAACTTCATATCCATGATCACAAATTTGACTAACACTTAGAAGATTGTACTTTAATCCATTAACATAATACACATCATGAATGGACTTTTTGTCACTAAGCATCAAATAACCCAAACCTTTAATTTGCCTTGAAGAATCATCATAAAAACTAACATTGCCACCTTTGTAGTTAATCAATTTGTTAAACTTCGCTCTATCTCTTGTCATGTGCCTAGAACAACCACTATCAATTATCCAAAAGTCTTTTTCTTTAGATTATAGATCCATTTGAACAAACATGGACTTATTAATCTCAGGTCTCCATATCTTAGTCACTTTAGTATCAAATTCCTTATCAACTTGTAGACTAGCATAAGATTGATCATTCTGAATTGACTTAGTTTTGCAATTACTCATAACATGACCAGAGAGATTTCATTTGTAACATCTTAGACTATTCAATTTATTAAAGGAATAACCAAAATGAAACTTTGAATACCTCCTTGACATGAATCTACAATTACTTATTCTATGTCCATATTGATGACACATGAAGCAATACCCATCAAAGAAAGAAGTGAAGCTATTTGAGTATCTTTTACCAATGAATGAAGTGCTTGATATAATCTAATTTTTATCATTAGAAATCTGATTAAAATCTGCATTTTTACCTACATTTGATGTGGTTGCATTCTAATTTGTATCCTTACTTTCAAATTTAAATATCTCGAATAAAAATTTATTTTTCTTGTCACTAGAACATTGTCCAATTTCAAAACTAATTCCTATTAGATCATCAATTCTTCTTTGTTTCTTTAACATATCATCCAAAGTGGTGTTCTCATATTTTTCTAACTTTCTTCTTTATGATACTACTTCATTCATTAACCTTGTACATTCCCGATCTTTAGAACTTAACTCTTCCTGAGTGACAAAGACAATTCTCTTTTGTTGCTCAACTTATAATTTCAATTTTATAACTTGTTGATTTAAGTCTTTAGTTTCTTTTTCAAAGTTCTCTTTTTCTTTTAAGAATTGATTTTCTTGAACAATTAAATTTCTTTTTAATTCCTTGATCTTTTTAAGTGCATAAAGAAATTCACATTATAAATCAGCCTCAACAAGTTCAATATCATCATCACTATCTGATTCTTGACAAGTAGTTTCTATAGTCATGAGTGAAACTTCATTTTCATCACATTCAAAACTACTAGATTCACTATCTGATACATCAATAATCAAACTCTTCTTCTTCTTAAAGAACTTCTTTTTGTTATAGAATTTATTTTTACTTGATTTCTCTATCTCATCATCTACTTCATCATGACTAAGGACATTTAGATGCAAAGTGTCCTATTTTACCACAATTAAAGCATTTGAAAGAAAGTTTATCTTTGTATTTACCTACTCCTTTATTTAATTTCCTTGATAAATGTGCTTCAAGAACATCAAGATCTTTTGATTCTGAAGAGACTTGCTTCACTTTCTTTTCCACCTCGAATGTTGCTTCTTTGATTGTGGATTCATGTTTGCCAAACTTTCTCATTTCATAAGCTACAAGTGCTCCATTAATATCTTCCATTGTATACTTGTCAATATCTCTAGTTTCTTATATAGAACATATCTTAGAATCAAATTTATCAGGAAGAGATCTCAAAACTTTCTTTACAACATCAATATCATCAATTTTTTCACCAAGTCCTCTTATGCCATTTACAGTTTCATCTATCTTAAGGAAATAATCTTCTACCTTTTCATCATTACCCATCTTAGGTCTTCAAATCTTGATTTCAAATGTTGTATCTTGGCTTCTTTAACTCTATCATTACCATGATATGTGTTTTTCAATTTGTCACATACTTCTTTAGAAGAACCATAATGCATTACCTTAACAAAAACATCTTTAGATATATTGTTAAGTATAGCAAATTTAGCTTTCATATTAGTTTCATACTTCCTCTTTTCATCAGGATTTGTAGGTAAAGTATTAGGAACTTTATAACCATTAACAACTAAATCCCAAACATCAACATTAATACATAAAAAATATGTTTGCATCATTACTTCCCAAAAAGCATAATCTAATCCATCAAAAATAGGACTTTTTGAAGAACTATCTTGAGCCATAATAGATAAGTATTCCACTCAACCAAAATCTACCCAAAGTTGTTAAACTTGATAGAGGGAACCTTGCTTTGATACCAATTGTTAGAATACAGACACCACTGAGAGGTTGTGGGGGGGGTGGTTTTTGAATCAATGGTTTAAAATACTTTGAAAAACTTGAAACAATTACAAGTTATAAAAATTTAACACATGAGCAAGATAGTTAATGAATAAAAAAGTGACACAATATTTTAACATGGAAAACCACTTAGGGTAAAAAAATGCTTTGAATCTGAAACTTTATTGGCCTCTTGGGAAAATCTTTTAGAGCTACAACTCTGGGAAGCACCAACACCCTGTTTTAGAAACACCAATTTCAAGGAACACCAATCCCTTACACCTGAAGCACCAACTTCATGAATACAAGAAGCGCCAACTTCTAAAATGAACAAATGAGATATAAAATCAGAGGATCATCTATGTTACAACATAAATCATGAATCACTAGTTTCAACTTCTTGTTGAAAACACAATGCAGGATATACTTCTATTCTCCTCAAAACATCCAATATCCAAATATATTTTCTTTTTCTATTAAAAGATCTGATCAAATACTAATATGAATGAATGAAAGAAGCAATTTATAACCCTTCTTCTACCTCTGATAAAATTCTTAGATTAAAATCAAATCACAAATATGAGAATAGAAACATAAAGCATTACCCTCTTCTTTGTTGTTAAAAATCTTCCTGCAAACTGTTCTATCTAGAAGGAATTCAACACCATTCTACAACTTCTATCAAAACCACCTATTAAATGTTTTAGAGGAATTTATCCTCTACTTATGAACCAAGAAAGTTAAAATTTTGGAGGCAGTTACATACCCCAAACTTCCATTAGACCAAAACCGCTCAAGACTCCCAAAACTGTCATAAGAATTTGGTATTCGTTGTCGATAAACAGACTTTTTCTCCTTTTGTACACGTGTTATGCAAAAACTAATGAAGACCCATTTTAGCTAACTCCGAGACCTTTCCAAAAAGTTGTGATAGTTGCAGTCTATCTAATAAAAAAATTTGTCGACTTTCTAATAGACCAAAACATTTTTTTATATCTGTTTTCAAAAACAATGTGAACATCAAGTGTTAATTGTATAACACTTAAGTATTTGTCTTGAATATGTTTTGAACAATATTGAAGGACATCAAATAAGATAATTACATGATGTTAGCCATACCATATGCTCATTATTAACATCAATGACAATAATCAAAGACCAAATACGAAGGGTTCAACACCATATTGGGTCAAGGTGGTTGTAAATCATCATGGAACTAATCTAGAAGCCATTAATTCTAGAGTTAGTGTGCAAGTAAAGTGCAACTTAATTCTAGATTAAATGATGATGTCTGATGTCAATCTTGTCATATTCCTAGCATTGAAGAACCCTATATCTTAGGAGTTCTATTTTAAGTTAGTATGTTAAATAAGTTGGAAATTTAGATTTTGATGTTAAGGAGAATTAGTAAGACACTATTTTGTAATCCAACAGTTAGGATCAATACAATTCTGTTTCCTACACTTTATGTACTTATGAAATGCTCATGAATGAAAATGACATTTACAGTTCTTAATCTTTGAGTTGCTCATTATTCATTGTTTTGTGGGGGTCCACACGAGAGGTGAATGTAACTTGCAGTTAGGTAGAGATTAGTCTTACATTCTATGAAATAGAAGTACAAGTTTTAGAGCTTTATTGTTCCTACAACCTTATAGTAACAAACATGTTGATTATTTTCTACAACATAAGTAAATAGTTAAGTTTCATGTTTGTAATTTCATTTCTGAGTATAGGTTAAGTTACCATTTCATTTCCTAGCTTAGTTTCTATTCTAGCAATGACATGTCGGGAGAATTAGAGCATATACTTTGAAAGCACCATTTCAAGTTGATGTTCCCTGGTCGATAATTTAATGAGCTGAGTATGAAATTCTAGTATATTACTTGGTGTTAATCTTATGTAGAACCAATGTAAAGAGGGTGTCTAATCCTTAGATACAAAGTCATTGTACTGACCAACCACCTGATGTTTCTACATTATGTATTTTTTGTAGTGAGGCTTGGGAATTTATTCCAAATGCTCATGTGAAAGCCATGGAGAGGAAGAGTCAACCACTCATATTTGTTGGCTATTATGAGGATGTGAAGGTGTATAGGTTGTTTGATCTTGATTTTAGAGAAGTCTTGTTTTAGTGGGATGTCCAATTGTTGAACACTATCCTCAAATAGAGCCTCCATCACCAACTTCTCCCTCACTGCCTAGTACTTCCTCTTCTCGTCTACAAGATTATGTTGTTAGAAAGGCCAATGTTGTCATTGCACCAAAATATTGACCTATCAATGCCCAATACAACCAATAGATTGAACCAAATGAGGTGGTTGAGCCATGTCACATATCCTATGAGGGATGTTGGTCCACTGCCAACAATCCCCCTCCTAGCATCACTTGTCATGGCTTGTAGGATTCAAACCTATGACCAAGCTCTGATACCAATTGTTAGAATATATAGTCCACTAATATAATTGAGAGGGGGAGTGAATTAGTTATCCAACTATTATCACAATTATCAACCTTAATAAAACTTAAACATGTGAGCAATATAATTAGAAACCACAACAAGATACTCATGCACAATAACACCAAATATGTTAACTAGGGAAACCCTTGATCAGAGGGAAAACCCCAATGGGATGGTACCCATAAGATGATGTACTAATATAAATATTCCTTGTTGGAGGATGGACCTTGTTAGGAGTCTATAACAACATTTAGTAGATATCAGTCCCTATTAAGAGACTTAGAATCCCTGTTAGGAGATTTGAACCCTATTAAGAGATGTAGAAGGTAGATAAACCCACTATCCAAATAGCTTCAAGGGCAAGACCAATGAATCCACTGTCCAAATGATTTTTGTATAATTCCTTGTAGAATAATAAAATCAAATTGAACTTCCTTCCTTTTTCTCTTTCCCATCAACTAAACTTCTACTCCTAATCTTATAACCAAATCACAAATCTTGCATCCAATAATCCCTTGGATTGTTTACTCGCATTCACCAAACACTTTGCTCCTTTTCGCACTTTACATCAAAACATATATTCAAATTATATTTTACAAATAAGGAAAATGTCTTTCCTTTATACTGTATCTTTAAAATAAGTCCTTGAGTTGGCCTTGAGGATTTCCCAATTAATTATAATAAGATAATTAATTAATTTGTAATTACAATAGTACTGTTGGCTCGCAGTATATACAAAACTTCACACATGTGATACTAGGGCTTGTGCACTCGCTAACGTCACCATCAAAATGTCCTCTATTACTAGATGATTGTGCATCACTAGGTTATATCTCTACTAGAAGATATAATAGGATCATCATAAATTGCATTCCATGCACTTTGTCTCTACACTACTCTCTGTAAATCACTTATATCTTATGTACGCCTTTGACTTAGACTCTTCACATTTAACCTCATTAGTAGGACACAAGGTATAACATGTCCTTAAATGCGCTTTACTTGTACATCAAAACTATGTCCATACAAGTACGATCTCTATTTGCTACTCTGCCAGTCTTCACATACTTACTATTATGTTGACATCAATGCCAAACAAAGTCATGAATGCAACATGTCAATACTCTCCAATGCTTATGATACTCCCCCAAAGGAATACCATCATCATTCATGCTTACAATCTCCCCCTTTGGCATTGATCGCAACATAGATGAAAAACATCTAAGTTCCAAGAATACCAAAACAGTACTTTGTTGCGGCTGCTGTTGTTGTTCTTATCTTTTCAAATCCTATTCATCAATCAAATCTAAAAATCCTCTGGAACATTGCTTGTTATGTATCTTCATGTTATATATATCCCCCATAGAGATAATCATGAATCTTTCTAAATATCCCTAATAAAGTATCTCTCCCCCATACTTAGAATATGTTTTTCATGCACTCTTCTCCCCCATTGACATCAATGACAAAGACTTCATCATGTATTTTGATACTTGTGCTATATGTTGAGGACCTCATTATCACAGGTAGCTCACCATCCATGATTTAGAGTGTTCAACAAGCTTTGAGAGAGTAGTTTGAGATAATAGACCTTTGACTTTTGCACTATTTTTAGGGCCTATAGGTTATTCAATCTTTGGATGGGATAGCCATACTCCAATAAAAGTATGCTCTTGATATGATTTATAGATTCAATATGCTTGATTGCAAGCCTTCTCCCACACCTTTTTAGTTGGGTGTTG
Source organism: Cupressus sempervirens (assembly GCA_028749045.1). Classification (NCBI taxonomy): domain Eukaryota; kingdom Viridiplantae; phylum Streptophyta; class Pinopsida; order Cupressales; family Cupressaceae; genus Cupressus; species Cupressus sempervirens. The sequence continues at coordinate 10,210,621 of CM053792.1, forward strand.
TTTTATCTACCACTTTCTCTACTCCTATTGTGGATTCCATTATATATATAGTTTATGGGTAGTTTTTTGTGCCTGATGTGCACACATCCTGAGCTTTCCTTAGTAGTTAGCCTCATCTCTAGATTGTCACATGATCCTCATGAGAGTCATTGGCAAGTTGCCAAATATATTTTGATGTATATTTGGGGTAATACATGTTATGGTATTCACTATACATTAGGGGATCCTCACATTATTGGTTATACAGACTAATATTAGGCTCATGGTATTGATGATTATAAGTCTACTTCTGGCTTTTTTTATGTCTTGGTTCCGGTCCTATCACACAGTATTGCAAGAAGCAGCATGCTCACACATTATCATCTACAAAGGCATAATACAGGACAATTGTGCTAGCTAGTTAGGAGGTTTTATGGCTTCGACTACTAATGATAGATTTTGGTTCTCCCCCCGATAGTTCCACCTTTATTTGGAGTGATAATTAGAGTGCTATACACATTGTTCACAACCCAATTGAACATCAGTAGACCAATCACATTGAACTTCATATGCACTTCATCAAGTATTTGATTCAGGATGACTCTCTTAGCTTGGAGTATATTCCCACTACTAAGCAGGTTGCTGACATATTTACTAAATCTTTTACATCCCTATGATATCTTCAATTGTGTTCTATGTTTGGGGGTGAAGGAAGTTGTTCTCAGGGGATCTTAGTGATGAGTCCTTCATTCCTTCTTTATAATTTTAGCATTCTTTTATCTCTCTTTGAAGTGGGGGTTTTCCCATGTGATTTCCCCTATTTCCAATTATTAGATATTTGGTTGTATTGGGTACCTCATCATGTCATGTTGTTGGGACCCATTTATGCTCTCAACATTATAGTTTCCTTGTTTTTTCATGCATTGTTTGTAGCCACATTGTTGCTCATCTTAAGAAGGGGGTGTTGCATGCCTAAAATGTGAGCACAATTCTATGAGTCTTTATATCCAAGATTGCTCAAGAATGAGGTCTCAAATGGTGACTCGTAGCTCTCTATTCATGGAGTGCAAGGGTTTGTAATGGAGGCCCTCAGTTTGACCTAGTGTGTACCCATGCAAGTACACCATGAAACAAGAGATTCTAGGATCAAAATATGCATGCAAATAAAAATGTAAACTAATCTAATTGATGGCAATGCAAGAAAAGAAACCCTAATATATGAAAAGAAATAACAATGCACTATTAATCTATGAAAATAAATATGGATCTAAGCTAATATGCAAATACAAGGATGAAACCTCGTGATGGAAGCCATGGATGCAAGAAAGAATAAGACAAGAAAATAGAAGTTCTCCACAAAAAGCTTTAATGCTCAAACTCCTCCTTCAAAAAATCGCTCTCCAAACCTCCAGCATAACAATAGCATAATAATGGATGTCAAAAATGAGGAGAGGACTCTCCCTTATAAAGAAAAATGCAGAAGTGGAAGCTTCTCACAACCAATATGGTATAATAGAGTTTGATCGATGTGAGACAAAATTCCACCAATAAGAAAAGAGGAGAAGAATTAAATGAGGGAAGGAAAAAGGAATTTATTTAATTTTTATTTATTTCATTTCCTTTTTCATGTGGGATTTATTTAATTAAAAGGGAGCAAGTTCTTTTAATTAAATAGGAAATATTTAATTAAATTAAAAGAGGGGGTTTTCTCTTAATTAATTAAATGTGAATGAATTTAATTAAAAGAGAGGTTTTCTTTTAATTAAATGGGAACTTATTTTATTTAATTAAAAGGGAGATTTTCTTTTAATTAAACAAGACTCAGGATAAATGATCAACCTTAGAAAAATAAATAATCAAAATTGATCAAGGAAATTGATTTAAATTGATTTAATAAAATATTACAAACTATTGGTTCAGGAAATTTGATAAATTGATAAATTGATAAATTGAATAATGGGGGCCCATAGTCTAGGTGACCATTTTAGGGTGCACACAAGTGTTAGAGTAAATGATTAAATTTAATTACATTGATTAAATTATCTTTACTCCCTTCTTAAGATTTTCCTTTATGCACTTGCATAATCATTTAATAATTAAATACTAATAATTAAATGATATCTACCTCTTAGGTTTTAGGATCTGCTTCTACAAGAAATGATCCATTGTATATCTCTCTCATTCTTTTTGTCTGATAATATAATTGAGGCAGGAGCATCCTAGGTGAAAGAGCAATCTTGCATCACCCAAAAATATTTCCTTTTTTTTTCTTTTCTTGAATAAGGGTTTTCTCAGTAGAGATTTGTTTTTGGAGGCTTGTTACTATTAAGTCAGTCATACATGCTCAGAATATCCTAATTGTGGAGGTGGATGTTCATCTTGGATATATCAGCCTGCCAGTTAATACTCAATGTCATGTCATGAGTATTGGTGAAGTTATTATGGAGTTTTGGTGTGCAATTTTGGTATAAAAAATTTAGGCTCAGTGTTGAAGGCCTTAGAGGCTCTAGATGGGCTCTAAAATGGGGTTAACTTAAGCTTGTGAAATTTAAGTCATGTAGATCACAAGCCGACGATTCCAAAAAGGGGTTATAATAGCCAATCATAGCAATGACTTGAAAGTTATGGCCTTCCGAAGTTGAATCGACCAAAATTTCCAAAATAAGTGTCAAAGGTGTTTCAGGATGACTCTATATGTTATTTTAGAGTTAGTCAGTCTCAACGATTAGTGTTTGATGTCTTGAAACTTCTTGGGAGGTTTAAAAATACATATTTAAGAAATGTTTATACATTGTCTTGGACAGCTCTAGGTGATAGTTCGCAGCTTTGTATTGCAAATTATTGTAAGAAAGGCGCCCATGTGGGTTTACATATTGTATTTCAAAATTCTATAATTTTGCATTTGCTATGATAATAAGAAGCACATATTTTATTCTCGTAGATCATTGTTATTTATTTGCTTATGTTATCTGTTTGTGGTATCAAGGAGAGAATCCTTCATCAAGTGGTATCACAACAAGAGTTCCTAAGGGTATAAACAAATTGTTGATTGTGAGAATGTTGCATTGGGACTATGGTTTGGGTTGAGCATGTAGGAAGATTGTGGATTGTGAGGCACTTTTCACTAGGGTTTTAGTGGAAGTGTGAAAATGCCTCCACAAAGAGAGCGTGGTGGGAGAGTTGTAAGTGTTACACTTGAGGGTTTTAGAGTCCTCTAGAGGCATATGCAAGCATTGGAGAAACATATGTGCAGAGGAATAAATCTTGTCCTAAGAGATGAAAGTGAGGATGAAGGAGAAGAAGAATCAAATGTTGAGGAAGAGGGAGTTCCAAACCCAGGAGAATAAAGGCTTGTTAGGGCCATATCCAAGATTGGAAAAGACCTAAGTTTGAGGTTCCCACATTTTTTGGTAAATCCTAACCCAAAGGATTTGATCGATTGGATCAATGAATTGGAGGAATACTTTAAGTATGAAGATATTGAGGATCTTGATAGAGTCAGGTTTGTGAAGGTGAAACTGAAGGAACATGCAAAGATCTAGTGGCTGGAAATTCAGTTGGAGCGAAATAGAAGAGGGAAGGACAAAACCACCACATGGGATCAAATGATAGCTAAATTGAAGCAAAAAATCATCCCCGTGGATTATGAGTTTGATCTGGTAAAGAAAATGTAAGGGTTGAAGCAAGCAAAAAGATATGTTCAGGAGTATACTAAGGAGTTCTACTGAGTTCTCGTCAAAACTGACTATGTAGAAGTCGATAAAGAGAAAGTTGCCCATTATATTAATGTGTCGAGGCCAAGTAATCAAGAGAAGTCAAGTCTAGTCTAAATGAACAATATTGAAGAGGCATACTAGTTTTCCCTAAGAGTTGAGGAAAAGCTAAACAATAATTTTTTTAACAAGAATAGTGGAAGAGGTGATGGTGGAATATTTGGCAGATATTCTTATGGAGGCTGAAATGATGATCAAAAGAAAAAGGATGAGTTGAGCAGTAGTATTCACAAACTAGAGGAGAAATAATTCTACTTATTTCTATGATAATATATATATATATATATTAGAGAGGAAGAGGGCAAGGATTTGGAAGAGGAGGTTTTTGTGGAAAATATTTTCACTATGGATAAGAAGGGCATAGAGCATTTGAATGTTCCCAGTGACAAGGAAGGAAAAATTAGAGAACATAAGACTAGGCCAAAGTTGCGCATGTTGATGAAGATGCCAAATCATCCCATTCTAAAGATGGTAAAAGAGGAGAAGTCCTAGTTAACAAAGGAGTCTCATTGAGTGGTAAGAATGAACCTAAGAAAAGGAGGAGTCTGTTTTGCACAAAGTAAAGATGTGAAGACAAGTTTTGTGATGTGATCATTCATGGTAGAAGCACTAAAAATTTGGTTTCAGAAAATATGGTCACAAAGTTAAACTTAAGAGGTAGAAACACTTGCATCTATACCATATTGCCTCAATGTTGGATGACTACAAGGTCATGGTCAATAATAAATCCCTAATGAAGTTCAAGATTGGAAACTACTAGGATGAGGTGCTTTGTGATATCATACCTAAGGACATATGTCATATGTTGTTGAGTATGCAATGACAATTTGACAGGTATGTTGTACATGATAAGCATGTAAATACCTAGACATTGAAAAAGGATGGGATGCAACACAAGCTGAAGTTATCGAAGGAGAAAGAAGAAAAGGTATGTAGTGCTACTAGAATATGTCTTGTTCATGGAAAGGAGTTTCTCAAAGGTATGAAGCGCGAACATATGTGTTTTTTTTTTCTATAATCCTAAAAGATGGTAAAGATGAAGTAGAGGAGGTACCTATAGAAGTTTCATATTTGTTGGGAGAGTTTCTTGATATTGTGTTAGGTAATGTACCTAATGGATTACCCCTAGTCAGGAAGACTAGTTACCAGATGTAATTGATCCCAAGAGCCATTTTTCCAAACAAGGTAACACACAAAATGATACCAACAGAAAGTAAAGAATTGAATAGACAAGTGCATGATTTGTTGCAGAAGGGGTTGACTCGAGAGAGTTTGCATCCATGTATTGTACCAAAAATATTAGCACCAAAGAAGAATGGAGAATGGAGGATGTATATAGACTCTCAAGATATCAACAAAATCACTATCAAGTACTGATTTCTATTGCCATTAATGGATGATAATATGGGTTGTTTGAGTAGAGTTGTGTACTTCACAAAGATAGATATAAAGTGTGGGTACTTGTTGCTTATTTCAGTCATAAACCCTAAACCCTAAGCCAAGAAGGTAGACCTGTTGCTTATTGCAATCATAAGTTGAATGATGCCAAAAGAAAATATTTTGTTTGTGATCAAGAATTTTGTGCTATAGTTCAAGCATTGAAGAAGTGGAGACACTATCTTCTTCCTAAGGATTTTTTTATGTATATTCATCATCTAGAAAAGTTGAACCAAAGGCATTTAGAATAAGTTGAGTTTTTGCATAGTTATACATTTGTTTTGAAACACAAGAGTATAAAGTCTAATAGAGTTGTAGATGCTCTTAGTATAATACAAATTTTGCTAATAGGGATGTAGATTGAGGTGGTTGGGTTTAAGGAAATCAAGAATTTGTATCTGGAGGATCTTGATTTTGGGGAAGCTTGGAAATCATGTAGAGAACTTGTTACACTTGACAGGATGAAGTGGTTAGATTTTATATTCAAAGATGGTATGATGTTCAAAAGAAGTCAATTGTGCATTCTTAGAAGTTCTATGAGAGAAAATATCAACAAAGAGAAGCATAGTGGAGGGTTGGTTGGACATTTTGGTAGAGGCAAATTGTTGCTTTAGTTGTTGAGAATTATTACTAACCACAATTGTAACAAGATTGTTAGAATGATTAGAATAACTAAGAGGGGTGTGAATCAGTTATCCTTAGGTCTAGATTTACCAAATTAAAATTTTAACAACTTCAAACAACTTAATCTAATTCATAAATCCACTCGATCAATATAGAAACTTATCGACATTTAACAATCTCTAACTCTGTATTTGTATATTGTGCCGACTAATAGTAAAATAAACAACTAAAAAAATAATATGCATAAAGTAAATGAGACTAGGATTTAACACGGAAACCTAATTTGGGAAAAACCACCAAGTAACATGCTACCACCTTTTCACTTTTTTGAAGTGAGCTCGGTTAAGAGCCAACCCTATTAAAGGTTACAAAACACACTGTTAGGTGTGACCCTGCTAAAGGATTTAATCACCCTATTAGGAGTGGCCTTGTTAGAGTACTTTGGATCATTCTTTTAGAATCTCACCTTGATTAGAGAATTTACAAAATGACAATTAGGTCAATCTTTATTAAAGGATTTTGACGACCACAATGGTTAGAATGTAACAGTAGATTTGATTTGTAAAAAACAACTCACTTTGTAAATTCAAATCTCTATTCACTCATTTGTTGGTTCATTGGTTGGCCTCCATTATTATCTCCATCATGGATTTGCGTGGCACCTCTTCAAGAAATCACACTTCGCTACTCTCTTAACTTCTTTGTTACTCTACTCTTCACATGTTCTCCTTAAGATCACCAATCAACAATAAACCAACCTTAGAAAACATCTCTTATGCCTCGTTAAATAGGTAGTTTTGATTTTTTGTCACTTAAACATCACCGTAGATCTTAGGGTTAGGCCAGATTCATCGAATCCTTCCATCATTTTGTACTCCTTCTTTCTTGATAGTTCTATTGAGCAAGGCTCTAGTTATGTTTCCACCCATTTCTTTAGAATTTTCTCTCCAGAAAATTCTAGAAACTTCTCATTAAATCCTTGCCATAGGTCGGTTAACAAACTATTGTCATGCATTAAATATGCCAACTAATAAATCCTTATCATCCACACATTTTGATCATCTAAAAAATTCAACTCTGTTGGCCTCAAGTTTGATTCTTTTACAAACTGTAACTTTTGTTGTCACTTGGCAATTGCTAAGGTCATATGTTCGGTCATCACTGTGTAGCTTGACATACACTATTTTGTCTTGCTTGACAATTACTAACACTTAGTCTATACTAAATTTTTTAACTTCTTCTTAAGTTCCTTAATCATTTATTTCAACTCCTTCATTGAATGACCAATATTGATACTCAATTAAGCTTAGATTTCTACACAACTTCTTGTCATTTCACTCATACATCAATTAACTTCTATTCCTTACTTCATGTAATGATTAAACATCATGTTATTTTGATAACTTATCAACTGTCAATCATAATTTCATGATACTCAACTTCTCTTCTTGACAACTTGACTAGCTTACCTTGCTAACTCATATTTTCAAATCCTCTTCATCAATCAAATGATATGGCACTCTATACTGTTAGTAAATATCTCTCTAGTAGGTTTGACATTAAGGACAACATGACAATTAATTCAATTGTAGTTTCCAACACAAGATGTGAAGAAGTTTGTGCAGAGTATGTTAGATGGCAAAAGGAGTGAAGAAGAATATTGGGTTGTATCATCCATTACTTGTACCAAAGAAGTCGTTGGAGCATGTGAACATGGATTTTGTTCTTGGTTTGCCAAGGGCACAATGAGGGCATGCTTCCATATTTGGGGTGGTTGACATATTTTTTAAAATGGCACATTTCATTCCCTGCAAGAAGACTACTGATGTTATTCATGTGGCAGAGTTGTTTTTAAGAGAAGTGGTGAGGCTACAAGGTTTTCCAAAGAGTATTAGTTTTGATTGAGATACCAAGTTTTTTGGGTATTTCTAGCACACATTGTGGAAGAAATTGAAGATAGATTTGAAGTTTAGTTCATCAAATTGTCCACAGAATGATGGACAAACTGAAGCTATGAACCAGAGTTTGGGGAATTTGCTGAGATGCTTGCTTAGAGATAAACCAAAGGGTTGGAATTTGATTTTACCATAGGCAAAATTTGTATACAATAATTATATTAATAGGAGTACTGGATTTTTTTTTAAAATTGAGATAGTTGGATAAAGGAGAAATAAGTAGTATTGAAGTGAAAAAATTTGTTGAACATTTGAAGAACATCCAGGAGGAGGCAAGAAAGTACATTATTAAGATGGATACACAGTATAAGGCTAAGGAAGATATGAAAACGAGGTATAAGGAATTTTGTATTGGAGATGGAGTCATGGTTCATTTGAGAAAGGAGCATTTTCCAGTGGTTGCATATAATAAGTTGAGAATTTTGGACTGTGCAAGATAGTAAAAAGACACAATTCTGGAAAATCCTATGAAATAGAGTATGAAGTAGAGTTTCCTATTGAATTGAATATTTCAACAATATTAAACATTTTAGATCTAATAGAATATAATGAAGGAGGTGATGGACACGATGTTGTATAACCACGATGGAGTATTCCAACAACTAGATTGACTACAAAAGAGATTAAGGAGATACTAGATAATCGTGTCAGCAAAAGTATAAGGAAAAAAACTTATGAAGATTACTTGGTCAAATGGAAAGGGATACCCATAGAAGATTCATCATGGCAGGCAAGGTAGGAGGTTAATCATCTTGGTTTTTCTCTAAACACCTAAGACGTGATAGGGTCACTTCTCACATTACCTTGGGTGTCTGATGCAAGAGCATCCTAGGTGTAAGAGCAATCTTGCATCACCCAAAAATATTTTCTTTTTGTTCCTTGAATAAGAGTTGTTTGAGTGCAAAGTTGTTGTTTATGGAGGCTTGTGTTAGCATGAATGCTAGTGGTATTACTTTGGGGAAGTATCTTAAGAATTGGTGAGCATGTGGCATACTTGACATGTTGCATTCATGACTATGTTTGTCATTGATGACAACATAGTGATGTTTCTATGAAGATTGGAAGAGTAGAAAATATAGACCATGATCATATGGACATAAAGTTGATGATAAGGTAAAGCGTGATTAAGGACACATTCTTCACTGTGTCGTGATGACAAAATTAAGTGTGTGTGATGTAAGTTGAAGAACAGAGTACCTAATAAGTGGTTTTTGATGATTGGATTATATCTCCTAATAGAGACAGAATCAAGTTATGAAAAGTTATACAGTGACAGAGGATAGTCTGATGATGATGTTAGTAAGTGTGCAAAGTCTAGAGTCACACATGTGAGAAGTTGTAAAGACTGTGAGCCGAATGTGTTATGCGATTGCAAAATAATTAATTATCTTTTTGTGGTCCTATTATAATTAATTGGGAAAGTCTTAAGGTCGACTCAAGGATGTTTTTGAGGACATGGTATAAAGTAAAGATGCTTTCCTTGTTTGAGATATGCATGGGATGCAAATGTGATCAAGGAAGTGCAAAAAAGAGTAGAATATTTGGCAAATGTGAGTAAGCGATCCAAGGGATTATTGGATGTGAAATTGGTGATAGAGTATTGACATCAAAAGGAGCAATAGTTTGGTTGACAGGACAAAGGAAGAGGAAGTACAAGTACAAATCATTTCTATTATTCTACAAGGAATAATAGAAAGAACATTTGAACAATGGGTTAAGTGGTTTTTCCCTTGAAGTTGTTTGGACAGTGGGTCCATCTGCCTTCTACAACTCCTAACAAGTTTGGTACAACTCCTAACATAGTTGGAATCTCCTAACAAGGATTCAAAGTCTCCTAACAAAGATTGATATGTATTGAATGCATTTCATGGACTCTTAACAAGCCCCGTCCTCTAACAAGGAATATTTATATAAGAAAACAATTTTGTGGGTACCATACCCACCGAGGATTCCCCTATGATCAAGGGTTTCCCTAGTTAACATATTTAATGTTATTGTGTATAGTATCTTGTCATGGTTGTTGATTATATTGCTCATATGGTTACGGATTAACAAGGTTGATAATTGTGATAATAGCTGGATAACTGATTCACCCACCCACACCCCCCCCCCCCCAAGTTATATTGGTGGACTATATATTCCAAAAATTTGTTGCTTAGTAAGTAATTTTAGACGATGATATTTATTTTGGATATATCAACTTGTGAGTTGAGGCTTAGTGTCATATCATGAGTATTAGTGAAGTTATCATAGAGTTTTTGTGTGAAATTTTGGTATAAAAAATCCAGACTTAGTGTTGAAGGCCTTAGAGAACCTGGATGGGGTTAACTAGAGCTTGCCAAATCGAGCTTAGTAGATCGAAAGTTGAAGATTCTGAAAAGGGGTTATAATAGCTAATCAAAGCAACGATTCAAAAGTTATGGCCTTCCAAAGTTGGGCTAACCAAAATTTCCAAAATAAGTCTCAAAGGTGTTTTAGGCCAACTTTATATGTTATTTTAGGGTTAGTCAGTCTCAGGGTTTAGGGTTTGATGTCTAGAAACTTCCTGGGCAGTGTAAAAATATCTATAAAAGGAATGCTCATATACTGTCTAGGACAACTCTGGGTGATAATTCACAACTCTGTGTTGAAAATTATCATAAGGAAGGTTCTCATGTGGGTTTGGATATTGTGTTTCAAAATTCTGTGATTCTACAATTTATGACGATAATAAGAAGCCTATATTTTGTTCTCGCAAATTATTGTTATTTCCTTGTTTCTATTATGTGTTTGCGGTATTAAGGGGAACATCCTTCATCAATACTCTTGCACATCTTTAGAGCCAAACCCTTTCCTTCTCTCGTCTTTGCTTCTTTGTGACAGGTTCTTACATTTAGGTGTTCTACGAGATATGTTGATTTGTAATGCTCAAATACTTAAGAGTAAATTATTAATTTAATTACATTGATTAAATTACCTTTACTCCCTTCTTAAGATTCCCCTTCATGTACTTGCATTGCCATTTAATAATCAAATATTAATTATTTTTAGCCTTAGTTTTGAGTCGCCATTTTAAATTCTTTATTAAGTTCCTTTTTGAAACCCAAAATCTTATGCCAAGCAAGTTCCTCTTGGTTTCTTACTTTCAAGAGTCATCGTATTTTGCATATGGAAGTCGGTCTTATGACGCCTTTCACAAATTGAACCTCTTGAACCACTTTGAACCTCTTTGAACCTAGGTTCAAAATAGTTCAACCAAAGCATTTTTGGTACTAATCTTTTTTTGTGGGCAAGACCTACTAAGTGCACTGATGACATTTACTTGAACCACTTTGAACCTCTTTGAACCTTGGTTCAAAGTAGTTTTATTACTGAAGATTTTGCACATGAATGTTAATGATTCCCAAGGTCAACAATTTCCGATAAATTAAATGAAGTGTTAGAGTAATGATTAAGGGGTCTTGTCTAATTTATCATGGTTTGAGATGAAGGATGAGTTGTCATTGTGATTAAGGAAGGAAAACCTTTCATTTGGAGGTTGGATTTGTATGTCAGAAATTTATAATTATTGCAAGGACATTCACAAAGGGTGATCATTTGATGAAGGTGCCTTGTCACAAATTCAAGCGTGCAAATCAAGTCGCAAGAAAATAGGCATGAATATCTCATTATGAGGCGATACTTTTTCTCGTATGTCCCCTTACCTTTTAAAACATAAGTTTCCCACTTAATTGTTTTATCATGAGGCAAGGCGAATCAAAAGCGGAGCAACAATAAGTGAAGGGAAGAGGTTTAGTTTTATTTCAATGGATTACAAGTGAGCATACAAGAAATCCCTTGTCCTTTCTTCTATGTGTTGCTTTGAAGAATAAGAACGGTGTTGGGCTTTCTTTTTTTTTTTTTAGAATGAGGTCTATTCTACATTTCTTTGGAAATATTTCCAGTCTTGAGTGTAAGAGACCTGTCATTTTTGACATTAATTTAGAAGGAGTCAACATTGAGAAGCTACAAGGAAAATTTCCTAGCAAGCTGATGAAGTTAATGGTTGTTTAGAGGTCCTAATGAGTGGTCTAATCAAAGTTGTTGCTTTTCCTCGCACTCTTTTAAATCTTGAATTGCTTCAGTTGTGCATTGATCACTATGATGTGAGAACCAAGAGTATTTTGAACAAGGACAGGGAACCAATGTTATCCATCTCTAGGGAGACTATCTCATCATTGTTGTGTTTGCCTGAGTGTACCTTTGCTACTTTTAGCCCTACATAGTCTCTGATTGAATACCAAGAGAAACTCTGATTGAATACCAAGAGAAACCAAACAAGTACCGTAACATGTTGGCTAGGAAATGGACAGAGACTAATTATAAAGGTTGTTCAAGGCTGCCCAAAATAATTACTAAGGACTATATGAAGCCCCATATTCACGATCTCATGGTTTTGTTACACTAAGTTAAAGGGTCTACATATGTTTTCCTCTTTGAAAAATGGATGTATCACTGCATAGAGATTATCCTAAAGGGAGAACAATTTATAGATTATGTGGAATTGATAGCTAGTTCACTAAGAAATAAACTTAAACATTCTAAGATTTTGAAAGAAGATCTCCATACGTCCTCCTACCTAACCAATTGCACTGTGTGTATCAGCAATATTACTTCCAAGCATCACATATGCTTAGAGGACACCCAAATTATGCATAGAGAGTACAACTTCTTTAAACATAAGCTCAAAGAGGCCATAGAAATCTATAACAACCCTTCTAACCTCAATCGAGATGTGGGTTGGAACTTAAGCACTTGGCGTCCATTATTATCTTCCCTTCACGGCAACAGCCCTTCACCCTGACTGTCCTTCATAGTTGTTCCCTCTTCCAGGGTTTCTCTCCCCCCTTTCCTACCTCTTGCTACCCCTCTTGTGACTTGAGTTCTCTTCTCCCTCTCCCTCGTTGCTTGGTTGGTTCGCGGTTGCCCCCCCTGGTCTCCTTCTTTTTGTTGTTCTAGTCCTCTCTCTTCTCTCTTCACATCTTAGGCTTTGTTTCCCCCCCCCCCCCACCCCATAGCTCTTAGCTCGGTGTGCATTTTCTTCATGGCTCTCACGTCTTCCCGTTACCTTTTCTTGTACTCTCTCCTCACTTTTTTGTCCATTATTTCTTTCTTTTTATATAGATTCACATTTTTATTTATTTATTTAATTAATTAATTAATTTAGTTTGTTTATTTTGTATTTTGTATGTTTATTTTTATAACTCTTGTTTTCATAAATTTCATTAAGTGATATATATATATATATATATATATATATATATATATATATATATATATATATATATATATATATATATATATATATATATATATATATGTATATATATATGTGTGTATATATATATGTATATATATATGTATATATGTAAATGTATATATATATATGTATATATATATATATATATGTATATGTATATATATATGTATATATGTATATGTATATATATATGTATATATGTATATGTATATATGTATATGTATATATATATATATATATATGTATATGTACATATACATATATATATACATATATATGTACATATACATATATATATACATATATATGTATATATATATATATCTATACATATATATATATATATGTATATATATATATGTATATGTACATATATATACATATATATACATATACATACATATACATACATATATATGTATATATATGTACATATATATACATATATATATACATATATATACATATACATATATATATATATATATACATATATATACATATATATGTATGTATATGTATGTATATGTATGTATATATATGTATATAGTCGTTTATTTTAGTTTATTTATTTATCTTTCTCTCTTTTTCTTTTTCTTTCTTTTTGTTAGTTTCTTTATTTATGTATTTATTTATTTTTATTTTATTTTTTATATTTCTTGCGTGTGAGTCTTTCTATTTATATAGATACACATTTTTATTTAATTAATTAATTTAGTTTGTTTATTGTGTATTTTGTATTTTTATTTTTTAACTCTTATCTACATAAGTTCCTATTTTTAGATTTCATTAATAGACTTGTGTTATTTTTATTTTTTTGTAGACATTCAATTCTTTATGCTCTTCTTCTTTCTATTGTTTTATTGTCCTATTATTTTTATTGTTTAATTATTTATTATTTGTTATTAATATCATTATTAAATTTGTTTATAAGCTGGTATTTATTTGTTTCTTGTTCAGGTTGGTGTATGGTCTTGTCACCCTTGTACCTTCTTTTCTCTCTCCTCAACCCCCCTCCCCCTTTGTTATTTTTTGTGGTGTGCTAGATCTACAACCTATCATTTTATGTTCTTCTCTTGCATCCTGATGATGGATCATGTAGTATGATCCGAAACGTTGATGATAAAAAAACTCTACACAATCAAATCCAGAAAGCATATCTCAATATTACTTCCCTTCCCCATGAAACTTGGAATGAAGATGTTACTATTTATCAATATTGTCCCTTGCTCCAAAAGGACAGAGTGTTAGAACAGTTTAGGAAAACACACGATGTTCTAATAGAAAGTATATATTTGAACCTCAGAAAAGCACCAATGCCAAGGATATCCCCAGAGCCCCAGAAGCTGATTCAAACATGTAGAAGCTATGTCATTCAATTCCCTAAGTTTACATACCTACGAATAGGGGGATTTGAAGAAGATCCAATGAAGCTACCTCAATATACTTTGGATTGTTTTATTTTAGCTGAAATATGGAGACAATTATTTTCCATGATCGAGGATAATTTGCCCCAAGAGGAGTGGGAGTCCATTTTTCCTATCAAACTCAGTTTTTAAGCTTGCAATAATATGATTAATGCCTTTGTGATTGGAAGTAATTTGCTCAGTTTCAATTTTGGGTCCTACCAGGGAAGGAGAAATTTTGATAGCAAAGGTACTCGGCTTGAAGAGTCAATTGCCAACACTCCCTCGCTTAGAAGACCTGTGGGAAGATTGCAATGATGAGAATGAGGTGATAAAAAGGGACCACTCAAGATTAACACTCCCTCAAATTAATTCCTTGAAATTGAAGTTTAAATTAGAGGGAAAAATTGAAGATGGTTCAGATATTGTTGAACCAAGATGGGAAGAGGCAAGTGAACAAAAGCAATTAGAGGTGGATTGGAGCCAGGGTGAAGAAGATGATATAAACCCTAGAACTAGATCTATTCTAACCCATGCAGATAACTGGTTAAGGAGAAGAAACATGAAAGTAGTCAATCAAAAAAAAATTACAAAATCCCCAAAGGTGGTTGCTTTCTCTGAAACATTAACTTCTAACATACAAATTTCATCTCCTATTGCAGGTAGAATTTCGACTTTCGAGAAGCCAAAAGGACTAGCATATCCCAAACAAACCACGACTCCTGAAACCAGATCCAAGACCAAATCTAAGGCACTCATGCAACAAAAGATTTAGAAGGAGAAAATGATGACTCAAGGACAAAATCAAAGGGACAAGCTCACCTTTTTAGAGAATCAAGATGGTGATGTAGAGTTAATAGAGGCTTCAAAGTCAGATCAGCCCGGTTTCATGACTCCTCCCAAAGAGAATAAAGGGATGACAACTACTTCCACCATTCCATCATGGCTATCAAAATTAGTCTGTAAGAAACACAACCTTTAATCGGTGTCTATACTAGTTAAGGATATTGTCACAAAATATGCAGCTCATAGTTCTAGAGCAAGAAGATGAAAAGCAACGCGTGGTTGATCAAAGACCTAGTGACTGGAAAGGTAACGATAGAGGTGGCTACCTATAAATAGAAGGATGAATATGGCGAGATTGATGCAAAAGGTTTCAAAGTTACTAAGGTGGAATTGGGGGCCATTACCAGAGATATCGACAACCACTTCTTCAATTTTTCTGTAGATCATATGCTAACTCAATTCGAAAGGGATAGCAAAGAAAAGAAAAAACTAAAAAGACTAGTAACCACTATGGCTGAGTACATAGATTCTTTGATGAATTTGGGTGCCCATTAATTCTGATCTCGCAATCTTTTGACCCTAATTTGTTAGATAGTCAACAATTGGTTAAACAAATGCAAAAGGGAAAATTACTCTTAGACGTAGTGCAAGAGTGGGTGGGATCCATAATAAAAGAGGGTAGAAAATTTATTCTAGATTTCAGTATCACATATGTGAGAGAAGAAATACTGTCGGGGGAGGTCCAAACCCTTGTTCTAGTGTGGGAAGTTGATCAGAGCCGGTGCCAAGCCATTGTATTTCAAGTTCACAAAGTTGAAAAATACGGTGTTTTGAAGTTTCTGAACGAGAATCTCATGAAAACTATAGATTCATGCATGTTGTTCATCCTAAAAAAAACATGGGTTGGAAGGATTCAATTTATAAAGGAGCCATCAAAGGGATGCAATTAGTGGAACTCGAAGTTGCTGGAATGCATAAAGAGCTCTTGAGGGATATGCAAATTGTCAATCCTATAGGTATTCTATAGTTTGAGGATGGCAACGTGGACTCTGAGATTTTAACCAAAAGCTTCAACAATGCCATGATTGGAATATAGAATAGTGACATCCCCACTTCTAAAGATTTCACCATCTTGGCCAACATTGAATCAATGTTATATTTGAATAGGAATTTTATGCCGAGACAAAGCCGTAGGATCAAGGAGCTCAAATTTCAGAATGATGCATGTAGATCAAGACTGCTTAGCCTGAAAAATCCTCACTCTCACGCGATGCAGGAATTTGCGAGCACCTTCAGGAGCTAGAAACTAGTCAAGCAAAGCATGGTAGATGGAGAAAAAGTCGATGAGGAGATTTAGTTGCCAACGGTTATCTTAGGCATTTGAATTTTCAAACTGTTTTAAAAATTGTTTCTTTTCTTATAACTATTTTCAACTGAAAGGCTGGGCTTTAATGGAGGCCTTTTCAGATTTGTAAAAGACTATAAAAGTTGGAGCATTTGGCTAGAATAGGTTTAGATTCTAGTAGCTCAAAAATACTTTGTTAAAGTTAGTACTATTTAAGTTGGTTGTGTGGAAATAGTAATATATATGAAAGTCCTCTCTTAACAACTTTGTGCTTGGGAAGTCTTTTTGAATACATATATCTCTCATATTTTGCTGTGCTTTAAAACTTAGTGTTTGAGTAGAATTAGTTATGGTTACTTTGTGCGCCATGATGGTTAATATTGTACGAAATATACTACTATTTCTCTTGTTGTTTGTACTTATTTCTCATTTCTTGAAATTGGTTTAAGTTGCTGTAGAACTTCAGTTCATAAGTTACGTCTTGATTACTTGTGGAAAGACTATGAGCTTTTCATTCTTTGATTTTTTGAATTTGTAAATCATTACCTCAATACCTAGGAGTACATGAGCGTCCCTTAAGCACTTTCTAGCAAAAGTGTGCAATTAGTTCTTGTTGATCTTTTAAATTTATTGATAAATCATTCGTAAAGGGAGTTGTACTTGTAAAAATTTAGAGGGAAATGATTAATACAACGTTTACCCAACTGTTATGAATTTTATTGAATTTTCCAGCCTTGGGCATATATTGAATCATTGATTTTGTAGGAAAAGACAATCTGTTCACCAATAATTATTAAATACCATTTACCTCTTAGGTTTCCCTTTTAGGTTTTATGATCTCCTTGTAAACAGATTGATCCATTGTATGTTTCTCTCATTCTTTTTGTCTGATAATATAATTTTGTATATTCTAAGAGCCAAACCCTTGCCTTTTCTTGTCTTTGCTTCTCTGTGATAGGTTCTTGCATGGTGTTATATGGGATATGTTGATTTGTAATGCTCAAATCCTTAAGAGTAAAGGATTAATATAATTACATTGATTAAATAACCTTTACTCCCTTCTTAAGATTTCCCTTTATGCACTTGCATTGCCATTTAATAATCAACTATTAATTATTAAATGTCATTTACCTCTCAGGGTTTCTCTTTCACGTTTTACGATCTCCTTTTATATGGATTGAGCCGTTATATGTTTCTCTCATTCTTTTTGTCTAATAATATAATCTTGTATATTTTGAGAGGCAAACCCTTGCCTTGTCTTGTCTTTGCTTCTCTGTGACAAGTTCTTGCATGCAAGCGTTCTATGGGATCTGTGGATTTGCATTGCTGAAATACTTTAGAATATCTAATTTATACAATCACTTCAAGTATTCTGATGATTAGATGATACATAGTCACATGTCTTCTTTCATTCTTTGGAATGACACACTCAAACTCATCATAGTCTTCTCATACTAAACTAGTCTAATTAACTGTCCCGAACTTTGCTTTTTGTAAATTGATATCTCACAAGTATCAAATCCTCCAGTAAAGTGTTTGGTCTCCACAATGACCAAGATAAATGAATACTAGTTTCCATCAATGTCAAAAAATGTGATGCTTAACTAATCACTCTTGCCAACACTTCTGTTTTGCTCCATATTTTATTTTCTAAGTTATTTGTCGATTTTGTTCTTGAAGTCCAGTTGATAATTATAAACTTTCTCTTTTTGTTTCATATTTTTTCAATTATGTCTCAAAGCAATGGTGTGACCTATCATTGTTGTTTCGATTTACTTATCCTTATGCTCTTTTGCCCTTTCCTTCTATCCAGAAACTAATTGTATTCTTTACCATGCTTCTAAACAACTTTGTAAATAGTTAATTGATCATAGTAATTCCCAGTAGTTAGTGGATTGAACTGTTATAAAGAGAGACATTGTTAGATCAATTGCCCAAACTCATGAAACACCACACTAAATGATATTGTTGAATATCTTCTTGATTTGAAGAGCTAGGTTGTTTATTTCGTAGTTTAAATCCTTTGCTTGTAAATGATCTATGTTGCAAGTCGTGCATAATCCCAAAATTTCCTTCCTTAATATAATATTTTTTCATCTTGATTTATATTGTGCAAGTGCTTTCTTCTATCTATCCTTTCTTCCTCGATTAACTTAAACCACAGCATTCTTTCCATACTTTTAAAATTTCTATTAAAAACTATCCTTACCTGTAATATAAAATTATAATTTAAAAATGTACACATCAAAATCACTAAATTGTGTGTACTTCATTTAGCTTTACACGATTTATTGGTTAGTAAATCTTCAATCACAATTCTCTTACAATGTATAGAGTTAAATTAGATATCTTGCGGACACGTTGCAAAACGTTCACATTTGCCACATGACATTGGGACGTTGTAAATTATTAACCATAGTAAACTAATCTAAACCATGGTTAGAGCTGGACGAGTTTATTCCGGCGCCTTTATTCAATATAACTTTTCAAGACCAACTTGAATCGTTTTTGGCTCTGCACTGCATCGCCATTGCTGTTTTCGAATGTGTTCCACCTTAGAAAATAATAAAATGGAGGAATTGTGGGTACCGAATTCAACGGAAGAACACCGAGGGAAGTTGCGTAGCATGTGGCAGCTGGCGTCCGTGCTTAATTTCTTTCATGTAAACAATTTTTGAATTTGAACGAACGAGTTAAAAGCTTTATTGTTTTCTTCTGTCTTTCGAAAACACGAAGAAAGTGAAATATTTTAAAATGCAGGTTTTTCGTCCTGTGCTGGAAATCGGTGCGAAATTTTCAGCGGAGGATTTGGAGGCAGCTCTCATCACCCCAAATGACATGCTTTCGGACATTCATATTTCACTCTTGAAGGCATGTTAGCTTAAACATTTCAATATTAGGGTTCAAATGAGACTTGGTTGAGTTCACGTTTTGTGTTCGGTATTAAAGTAGACTTCGTTTCTTGTTTTATCGATGCAAGCTTGATGATCAAACATAAGTAGAGTAAAATAATAAGTAGCAGCTAATCTAACCTTTTCGTTTGTATATTTCTAGGTTTCCGTTGACTCTTGCACCCTTTGAAAACATGTTTTGGATTTTTTAATCTTTGTTACAAAACATACAAACGTTATTTTCCAGAAGTATAGTTCAGTCTAGTGTATTTGTACTCTTTCTTTTAAAACCTTGTCAATAGTAAAAAATAACATAAGAATTTGGAAGCAGAAAGTGCAGCTTCTGTACAGGAACAGAATGGTTGACATGATATTTAGTATGGTTATCTTGTACTTATATTTCGAAAATGTTGCTGCAGTTTTCTTAAGTAAGTTTGAAGTACATACATTCTTCTTAAATAAGTTTGAAGTGCATACATCTAATAAAATCAGTGTGAAAACTGTCAATGCAACGTCTAAGTTAACTTCAAAAGGGTTTTATTTGTACAGAAGCAAAATAATATTATTCTTTCTGTCTAATGCTTCTACTTTTGGATTAGGCCTTCCAAGTTACGACCCATCCGTGAGGCCTTCCAAGTTACGACCAATACAAAGATCCAAAATGCAGAAAATATCCTCTAACCTGCGAGATCTATGATCTCTTTTCTAGATTCCAACCCCCAAAACTACTCCTTAAGCCTAGACCAAGAACCTCCATTTATACTTGCCAAAATGGCTTACAAAAATTTCTAGATCATCACATTGAAGAAAGCCGACTAGATAACAGTCAACACATATCCCGATGATCGATCCCATACATTAAATCATGACCCATAATTAAATGCAAAGGTTGGCTCTCAAATAAGAACCAGATAGACAACTTGGTGAAAACAGAACGAGACATCACCAAACAACAACCACAAAAGGGTCATCGAGGCACTTCGCGAACGTAGAACAAAAATCACTCGACGAACGAAGAACTCGAGCCACTCAGTGAATGAAGAGAGGAATGCATCCACTGAGCCAACAACAAAGAAGTCACTGAACAAGCTCACAATGATAATTGAGCACATGTCTACCGAGTAGGATAACCATGCAACCCAAGATGCTCCTGCATCATTATCATCGAGAGATTTATAAAGTCTATAAGATAAACATGTTGAGGTGAAAGTTGCAAAAAAGGAAATTAGATTGGAGTATGTGAGCACTAAAGAGCAGATTGCAGAGATATTCACTAAGCCTCTTCCCAAAGAGACTTTTGAGTATTTGCGAGGTATGCTAGGGGTTATGCCCCTTCCTACATCAGAGTAGAAGATGCAAGGATGCATCAATCTAGTGTATGCTAGGGGTTATGCCCCTTCCTACATCAGAGTAGAAGATGCAAGGATGCATCAGTCTAGTGTAATAGAGCACTATTGTTTATCTGGACTGAATGCTGATGCTTCCTGTATGGGGGAGTATCTGTGATGGAAAGAGTCATCTAGGACTCTTGTTGGATGTTGTTTTTGAACAATGTGTTTGAACACTTGAGCTAGTAAGAATCAGTTGTTGCAGAAGTTTGATGGATGTTGAAACCTTTGACATTGATGTCAATGGGGGAGAAGATTAGCATGAAAAACAAGTTGGGGAGAAGATTAGTTGGAAACCAAGCAAGAACAAGTACAACATGTTTGGGAGAAGTTTGGCAGTTTGGGAGAATGATTGATGAAGAGGATTTGAAAAGAAATGTTAACAGTCTTTAATTGTTGGTATTCTTGGAACTAGATTTTTTTCATCTATGTTGCCATCAATGCCAAAGGGGGAGATTGTTGGAAGCATGAATGCTGATGATATTCCTATGGGGGAGTATTGTAGATACATGGCTAGATCATTATCATGATGATATGTTACATTCACGATTGTGTTTGTCATTGATGTCAACATAGCAGTTTTCTGTGGTATCTAATAGAGGAAATTTTGACACTTGGATGGTGGAAATTCTTGGTGGACTATTGTTTCTAACAACACCCATTCACCTACAACCAATTCGATCATGTCAAGTGTCATAGTGGAAGAGCTCAACAATAATATGTCCAAGTTTCATTGGATTCGTTAAAAGAGAAAAAGACAAAATAAAATTATCTTCTAAAGGAAGGCTTGTTGCAAGTCCACATGACATTTTTATCATTGGCTCATTTATTGGTGTATTCTTTGTAAGCTTCTACGTAACTAATTTTCTTATTGGACCTTTAAAGCAATGTAATTTTCTTATCGATTATAATTAGCCAACATTTAATGCTTGTAGTTGGCAATTGGAATAGGTCTTTGGTGGGTTAATCTTGACTGTTGATTTCAAATCATTCCTAACCACTCATTGTACTGGAAACTACTATAAAACGACATGCCTTATTTGTAACTCATTAGAAATTAGATTAGACTAGTTAGAGGGAGACTTGTTGAAATTGTTGCTATAATACTACCATTTTTTTTCTTTCTTCATTGATTTTCATGGTAAATCTTTGTGATGTTTAGAGTATTACATATTCCCAATGTTAACTAGAAACTTGTTTCCACCCTAAATGCCCAAGTACTAGAGCAAAAACCATTTTGGGGACTTGGGGATGATCAGAAATGTTTCCAAGCTATCCCCAATCATGTAAACAATTTAGAAACCATCTCGTAAACTTGAAATCAACACATTTTTCAAAAACTGTTGATCGTCCCCAGTGGCCAAAAATGACCCCAGCTGTCCTAGGGACTATCAATCATTTCCGACAAAAAGATAAAATTTATAAAATGTTTGCAATTATTTTAATTGTGTGGGGACCTCAACACAACCCTAAAATGTAAATTTTTTGTTAAAAAATGCATTCACGTTGTCATTTGCCTCAACTATCGTTTGGGGGCCTAAGTCATTCTATTATTTCATTGTCTTGTGAAAATTTATTTCTTCTCTATTGACTTGGCTTGTTGTTGCATGAGTGGACATGTCATTTTTGGGTGTGCAGGGTTTCATTGTTTGGCCCAAGTGATCAATACTTATTTACGATTGATCTGAAAAGCCGTTTCTAGCACAACAAGTGCTCTTTTTATTAATCAAAATTTCAAAGATAGAAGACTTAGTAGATTTCTTGGTATCCATGTTGAATATTGTAGAGCAATTGTTTACTATAAAAAAAAATGAACTTTTTAAAATCTTAATCAGAGATATACCCAAGCATTCTATTAGAAAATAGAATTTCAAGTTGTGAATAAATTGAGACTTAGTTGTTGTTGTTTTTTGGAAGTCTTTGGCTATTTTAATGAATTATATCTATGAATGTATGAATATGAAATTTGAACTCTCATTTGATTCATTTAATGCTATATTCCTGGATGATTCAATGAATGATCATTGATTTAATGATTTTAGATCATTAAATGTTATTATGTTGCTATGATGAATGTTACAATGTTATATAATTCATGTATATGTTTGAAATTCTATATTATCATACACACACATATACATACATAAATAGTCGTTCCTTGCTGCGGATAAAAGAAACTTGTTTCCTTGCCCTTCGTCCCATAAATTTTGGGTAAAACAGACATTTCCTCACTTAGATTAGGATTTTAGTTGAACAAAAGGAGCTTCAATTATGAAGGCACAAATGGAAGAGGGCCTAGACCCATGTATTTGGCTTCTGTTGACTCAAGTAGAGCCAACAAATAGAAGTGGGTTGGTCAGAGAGAGATCAACTTCTTCCTTCGACTTTCCTTCCGATGAACTTCTTCTTTCATTAGTCTTATATTAGTAGGGCCCCCCACTACCATAATCTCGATCATTCGTAGAGGGAACATTGCTAGATCAACAGATGTAGGCTATGCGAAGATATTTTGGTTGGATCTTTGGTGAACTTGTTGAGACTAGCTGCATGTTGATTGTAAGTTTTCCTTGCATGGTTGAATGACATCTTTATGAGCTTCACATCAATTATTGCTTGCGCATTGAGATGCATCAGTGGATGGTGTTAATGGAATGGTAATAATTTGAACATCTTGCATTTCCCTCATGAGATCACACTAGTTTAGTTGATGTCAATGACTAAATTAAATATGGTGGAGTCACAAAGGCATCCATTAGCTCTTGCATTCTAGGAGTAAACTCTTTATCCCTTTGTAGTTTGATTGGTTGGAAATAGTTGAAGTGGTTGATGTCCATTGAGTGAACAATGTAAGTCCCTTTGTAATGCTCAACATATCACATCATCATAACTAAGGTCATAACTAAGGGAAGGTGCACAATAAGAAGGAGCCTTGGGGTTGTCTCATTTGATTGCACAACCCATCTACATTGTTTAGCATTTGAGCTTCCTTATTCAAGAGAGAGTTGGAGATTTGGTGTTTCATTTGGAATACTAAATGTTCAATTATGCATGTTATAGTGGCATAAGACTTACATCAGCACTACCCTAGGCTCAAGCTTGAATATATTGTCCCCCCAAGCCTCATGTGGCCCGTGCCGCGTATATGAGGTGGTGTACCTAGTGTGGGGTCCTATCATTTTTCTCCTTCATCTTGTGATTCCTAATTTGGCTTCAAATGATTGAACACCCTTTTTACCTTGGCAGGGATGCAAGGATAATTCACCATAGGGTGCCTTGAGAATCTATCTTATCGAAGCCCAAAGGCAGTCGATTTGTCCCCCTCTGCCCCATGGGGACTCCTTGGTCACAACCATGAGATGGCATGTTTCTTGCCATTATCGGTTTCAGCAATCAGGAACATGATATCTTTACCATTAAGCTGCTATACTAACAATATAACCATAATGTATAAATATGGCAGTTGTAAAATGCATATTAAAGTATTGATATGTAAATGCATATAAGTCTGAAGTAATCATTTATTATATTCTGAAATCAAATAAAAATACTTAAAATATTTATCATCACAATTATGTATCAAATGATGTTCATACCAAGAAACTGATATATATGAATTATTCTCCTTTGAATACTTATCTCTGCTGATGATTGAGTGATTTATATATACTTATTGAAATGTTTGTAGAATTGATTGCAGGTCTCTTTGCTCGATTCCCAATTGATGTTTGATGAATGATAGAATGATTTCCTTTGATTTGACAATTTGATATGTTAGTGAATGATGATTGATTGAATATGGATTTCATAGATTGTAGAGTGATGCTTGTGTGAGTGCTGATTTGATGTATTGGTGAGTGATGATAGATAAATGCTCCTTGAATACTTGGAATGATTTCTCCTTTACACATTATTTATGAAAGGGTCACCACCTTTCATAAGAATTGAGACACCATTTTTCATTGTTGCCATTTGAAAATAATATATTATTCCCCAACTTTATCTCTCTTCGATGCCATCCTCAAATGAAACCCAAACCTCTTTATAGCTTTCAATGTGAGGAAGAGTAACATCTCTTGACCATATCTGCCCCTGGCAATGGTCACATCTTTTCACAGTTATCACCCTTCGGAAAGGGTCACAATCCTTCATCCTTGCTGCCCCTTTGGAAGTAGTTTCCTTATTCTCTAACCCTTCATTTTCCATTAATCCTTCTATAATTTCTATTCTCCTCTTCATGCATATCAGAACTGTCTTATATCTCAGAACAAAACTTTGATTACCTTCCTTGTAATGATCCCTTATTCCACACCTTCAACAAATTAGTCTCTCTCCTATTCATATCTTCAAGATGGGAGAGTCACAACCTCTAATTATTGCAACATTTCAAGAGAGTCACAACCCTTCATCCTTTATTCCTTTATGCCCTTTGAAAGAGACAACCTTTCACAACTACCACGTTTTGAAAGAGTCACAACCCTCTATCATTACAATCCTTTGCCTTTTGAAGGAGCCAATTTGTTATTCTTCTTTCTTTATTAATTCTTTGTTGATTGTTGTCTTCTCTTTATACTTCTCCCTTAAGTCTGCATAGACTCACCTTCTCAATTTGCATCAGTATATATTCCTCCTTTATATCTGCATTTACTGTCCATCCAATTCTGCTTTAAATTCTTCTTACAATTATGCCTTCAACCTTTCTTTGATGATCTTACCTTTTTATCTTCTCCGCAGATCTTCAAATTTAAGTCTGACATAAACTTATGCTCAACGTCACAAGCACTCATAACTTCTTAACATATCTTCCCAAAGTGGTGTCTCTTCCACTTTTTACTTGCTCCTTAACTAATCTTAATTTCTCCTTTACTTGCCAATTCATATTTATGTCTAAATTTTTCTCTATTTCCAACCTGATTTTTTTCATATTTCATTTTCCAATTTTTGTTGTCCCATCCATGTCATTTTACAAATGAAATCTTCTCTTTTATATATTATGTTGAGGGAGTCACAACTCTTCACTACATTTGATTAAACTAAATTGACATGTAGTTATATTTTATTTTTATTAATTTTAATATTTGAATTTTCTTAAGTATTATTTATTATTAAATCCTATTTCAGAAGGGGGCCATTACATAGCAAGTTGTGCATTCGATAAGTTGTGTCTTATCGTGGATAGCAAGGATGTGGTAAATTTTCTTAATGATCTTTTCAAGACAAAAAGTGGTCTTGCACAAATGAGCCTTCAGTGTGTTATTTTCAGGAGGTGCATCGACCATGCAAGGTTAAATTGCAACATGACACATGGGTGACAATGCTATGCAAGACACTGAAAGAGTGGTGGCATTGGGTAAGTAACATTTATTTATACAATAATTTACAGTAATCTGTGTTGCGAGGCACGAGAGATCTACAGCCATCTAGATCGTCAGGCTAACAGAACCAGTTGTCTGCAATCTCTTCGCTATTATTGCAGGTAGCTGAAGGAGAACTGCCAATTGTCACATCACATGGGTAAGGAGTTTATAATAAAAATGTAAAATGGTCATGATCAACATTATTCCATGCATTATGATGGAGTGTACAGAGTACTAGCATTATTTTTTCATTTGGATATTACTTTTATGTTTTCAACTTTCATTGTTAATGACAAATGTTAATGATTTTCAATTGTGATTGACTGGACTTTCAAGTCTCATTGATCTTGTGTTTTCTTCTGTGGAAATTTGTATAATTTCTTAGTTTCCTCCTTTTATACAGAGGAGAGATTACTGCCTATAAGGAACTTGATCCTGGGATCCGACTGTTGATTTTAAAGGCACTATGTGAGATTCGTTTAGAGGTGTGCAAACATTCTAACTCCTACACACAGATTCTAGATTTTTCTGGGTGCACATGGAGTGCATCAGCCTTTATGTAGCATTCTAAATTTCTAAGCCAGGAATCAGCTAAGAATATTTATATTCTCTAATTTATAGTATGGTAGTTCAGACCATAGGTGATATAGTGACATGATTTTTCGTGTTTAAACAGATCTAACTTTATGACAATTTCTTTTTGTCATTTTTTGAGTTATTACATGAATCTGCATGGTCTTACTTCTAGAATGTTTTATTTCACTTGTTTGTAGGTGGTCTCTCTGTGTCAAGGGTAAGTAGTCTTGATTAGGTAGGGAAGGGGGACCGGTAGGTGGTAGGAGTACTGACACATGTTATAGTAGGTGGACAAAATAGACAGTATAGTGGTGCACTAAAAATGTCATGTCAATGCTTATCTGCAAAAAGAAAAGCAATCATCACTCCTGTGCTGCTACCTTAGCACACCATTAAATTAAAATATGACTTAGTGCACAGCTATTGATCTTATCACCTTTTTGGGACCATTTAGGACATCATCACAAAAAAATATGCTGATGTGGCATCACATTTGAGAATGTGGACTTGAAAACTATTTCTAAGCAGGGGACTTGACAAGAAAACTGCTGTACAATATTGAGAATAATTTGAAATTATACACATAAGATTTTGAGAAGCTCGAAGTTAGGGTGCACACACATTGGGCCTTGCCCCCTTACTGGTTTTCATGAATTTTCTAATTTGTTAATTCTGTAACTTTTTCAAATCTTCTGAGTTTCTCAGGGTGTCTTTATCATTATTGTTTGGTTAGTTTTTATTTTGTGGCTTTAACTTGTACTCTAGTTGTTTTTTGTATGCTTTAGAAGTTTAAATGAGCTTGATACATTATAAATTTTGTATGTGACAGCAAGATGACATTCGGACTTACATAAGTGATACTTTGAAAGACGGTGACAAGTTTGTTGCATTTTATAAGGAACCACTAGAGGGAAATAATGATGGAACTTCATACTGGTAAACTTCATGCCAAGTACTCAGAGTGTTGATTCTGAAAACTATTAACATTGGCTGATTGACTTGCTAACTTTATAGCGAGTAGTTTCAGAATTCAATGGCTTGATTTATGCCAAACATTTTCTGTCAGAGCTTATAGCAATTGATTAAGTTTATCTAATTTTTCTTTTTGGTTAAAGGTATGAGGGTGATTCTAGAATGGGACATCGGTTGTATAAGGAGATCCAGAAAGTCCAGAATCAAACACAATCTAAGGGGAGAGGTAGTCCATCACAGCCGAATATAGCATGTCACTGGGAAACCATAGCAACAAATCTTGATGAATTTCAGAGAATTTTTGTAAGTAGCTGAACAGGCAATTATTTTTTGACAACACTGTAGCTTAATGTTTCAAATTTTCAGATATCTTCTTGTTGCCTATTTTCATTTTTCAGTGCTTCAGTATGTTGTCTAATAGATCCGCATGAGAGAATTTAGTATTTACTCACATAACCTCTCAATGTAGTGTTCACTTGCAATATGTTTATGCTAACTGTGACTAGATCATGGAACTTTACAGGTAAGTACTGTTTCAAGTGGGGATGAGGTTGAGAAGAGGCTTGCGAACAAACTTAAGGATGACATTCTTCCAGAGATTGAAAAGATTCAAAAGGTTTATAAATTTTGGGTATATTAGAGATGAATGATGCAATTATTAATATAAATGAAAAACAGAGCTATTTCTGTTTTTAAGTTGTTTTCATGAAAGATATACTTATTAAGTGTGTGTTATTTTCCCTATCCACAAATGAGGACTTGTTTGAAGTTATATTTTATAACTCTGTAAGCACGAAAGTTATTTTGTAGAATTCTCAATTACAGAGAAAAGAGCAAGCCTTACAGCGAAGAGAGCAAGCATTGAGAAGAATGCAAAGGGATTATATGGTTATGGATGGAGCTTCCACAGGCCGCTGTCTTCGTGAACGTAAACTGGTTAATTACACATTTGGTATGCAATCTCTTTCTGATAGTCTGAAATATTGTGCTTTATGGCTGACAATCATAACCTGTTGCCAGAGCTATGTGGCAAAGACGCAACCACATTGTTGAGACAAGCTGCATTACTTCATTTATTTCACGAGTAGACAAATAGTAGTAATTATATTACTATTTAGATTACTTGGTGCTAGCAGGACACATATCATATAGATGTTGTACTCACATTATTATGTAAAAAAGATCCTTTAAACTTTCTACTTGAGGGGATGAGCTTCATATATGGACTTAGCTTTTAGCTCGGATTCCAGTTCTATGGAGAGTTTATTGCAAAGTTGTCTTCATCCCTTTTTTCATATTACTTTGGGAGTTAACAGCCAGAATGAAACCTTGGTTGTCATTATGAATGTTTGAAACTGCACTGAACTTACTAGCAATCCTGGCTTGTTGATCACATTGTATTTCTTCATTCTTTTCTCTTTTTTAATGAAACTCAGAACATGCCTTCTATACTGTATAACAATGAATCGGAATAGAATTATTTATAAAACAACTCATAATAAACCAACTGCCTAGGGTTCCTTCCCATGATATGTCAGGAGATCTAAAATAATTAATTTGTTCCAAATTTTTAGAAAATATTCATCTTTCCTGTATCCATCTATCAAGGAAATTCTAAGCCATGATATAGTAAATGTCATGCCCGTAGTAGATGGTAGGGATATGATAGGACAGCAATACACACATGGGTAAAATCCCACAAAAATCGCAATTTTAATAAAAATGCTCATGTGAAGTCTCAATACTTTAACACAAACAAATGATTGGGTTGTACATGAGTAAATCCTACATCGCTGAGAATTGTGAGATAACTTTGATTCATAAAGCATGAAAAAACTTTCAACACTTAGCTCCAAAAAGGTGAAAAACTAAGATTGGAAGATAATAAGTCACCGTACTTAACTCCAAAGATTTCAAACAAATGCTTAGGGTTGCTTGTGTGCTAAGTAGGTCCTTTTGTTTTGTAATTGCTACCGACAATATTATAAAACATGTTATTAGTGTATTCATTATTTGTATAGGTCTGTTTGAGGTGACTAGGCACATGCAGGTCAGTATCCAAGAAAAAGACTAGTTTTAATAAATGCTCATGAAAGTGTCCAATATGTAACCCAAATACATGATTGTGTTGTACTTGGATTTAATTTACACTGGGGAGAACTGTCAGATAAAGGCGACCTAAAGGCATTGCATGCTTTAGCAGCTTTGTTGATGGGGATTCCGGCAAGGGGGTGGAAAGCCCAAAGTGGCTGATTAAAATGAACTTTTCATTCCTTTCTAACAAATGCATCAAGGAAAAATGTCAATAATGCAATTGACTTCTCATGGATGTCATCTTGAGAAGGCAAGTTCTAATAAAAAATACTCATGAAAGCCTTCAATAGATAAAAACTAAGTTACCGGTATGGGTACGGGCACGGATACGGATACGTGGGTACGACAATTTTTTGGGAAGTGGGTTTGGGTACGTCTGGATACGTCTGTACAAATAACATATAAAAATCATAAATATATATATACATATGCATTTGTACAACTTGAAAAGTAGAAACAAAACTAAAAGCATATAAAAATCATAAATATATATTATATATTTGTGCATGTATACAGGCTTAGAGCTTGAAAAGTAGAAACAAAACTGCCATAAATATTGCAGTAGCACATTTATAATGATTTCCTATAAGTCTAGTTTCATATCAATTTGTCAATTGATATGTCAAAAATTGAATGTTATGATAGATATATCATATATGATTATATCCATATCGAATTCATTGTGCATTGGTTAAACAGTAAACTGTCAAAATATTACAATTAGACTGATTAGTAATCAGCATCATATGGGTCATCAAGAAAATCAAGATCAGTGGAACCACATGCAGCCCCAGTTTCACTTCCACAGCTAGAAGCACATTGGCTATTTGCCTCCACAGAGGGTAAAGATGGTGCGTTAACTGAAAAATCCAAATCTGTTCTCTCAGGATCTACATCCCACAACATTGTGCCCCCTTCCTTGTACTGACTTTTTTTTATAAGTAAGAAGGCGCAAGTTGGAATGCACATAAACCAATTCTTCTGCCTTACTTGTTGTCAATCGACTGCGTTTCACTAAGTGAATGAAGGAGTATGTACTCCAATTTCTCTCAGCTGAAGAAGAACTAGCAACCTATTGAAAATTTGTCACAATGTTAGAGAGTTGTAACTATAAAAATAACTTTATTTCTGACATTAACAGATTAATAGTGTTAGAGAAACATGAAACATGCCTGTGATAGAAGTTTGATTGCAAGAGTTTGAAGGTGTGGTGATGCATGGCCATTAAGGTACCACCAAGCATGAGCATCCTTCGTGTACTTGTCACGGATAGCAGCAACACTTTGACTGCTAGAGGATACAAAATCAACAAACTCAGTTGTAACTAAATCCTCCATTGCATGATCACGAAAGAGTTTACTGAGTGCTGTTCGACATCCATCACTTCTCCATCTCTATATGGTGGTACCCTTGTTGGCCGAGAAAGAATTTCATCACTATAAAATTTTGAAGTCAATGCAAATGCAAGAAGATGTAATGGGGTGGTCATCTTGTTCCATCGTTCAACACAAATTGACTTAACTTCTTTGAAGAAAGTTTCTTCAGGATCTTTCTCTTTTTTATTGATGACATCTCTCATTAACTCAATCATTGAGTCAATGCCATCATATACCATTCCCAAACATGGGTGATCCATGTCAGCAAAACGGATCATGCTCATGATGGGCTCGGTGAAACTAAGAAGATATTCCACTCTTTCCCACCATGTGTCTTCTAGGATCATTTTCTTTACATTTGTTGCCCTTTCTGTATTGGATTGCCTCCATTGAATCCAACCTTGACCAATAACCATGCCAGCAAGTGCCTCTCGCACCAACACAAGTTGCCTCAAGACAATTGTGTTTGATGCAAATCGAGTCTCAGCAACCTATTCAAGAATTAAAAATCAAAATTAAAATATGAAGAAATCATTATGAAATTTAAAAAGTAAATTCATATTAGTAGTGAAATATAGAATTGAAAATTTGAAGTGTTTCAATTACCTTCGGCAATTCCAACTCTGAAAATGATCTAAAAATGGCTTGTGACATGTTATGGTTTGTGAGGAACATCTGAATCTCTTCAGCCTCAGCATAGATTTGTTTGATCCAATCTATTTTCATACCCAACTTTTGTAGCATTAGGTTGAGAGAGTGGACAGCACAAGGTGTCCAATAGATGTGATCAAAACGTCTCTCAATCAACAAACCTGCAGCTCGACAATTCTTTGCATTGTCTGTAATAACTTGGACAACATTTTCGAGACCCACATCTTAGATGCATTTTATAAGGATATCAGCAATAAATTGTGCATCCTTCACCTGCCCCTCACAATCCACAGCCTTTAGAAACATTGGCCCTTTGGGGCACACTACAATCACATTTATCAATGGCCGATTTTTGGTATCCTTCCACCCACTAGGAATAATTGACACCCCTGTTTGTTTCCATGAATTTCTAATGGGAGCCAATGCATTGTTTATGTTTTTGACCTCACTTGCTAGTAAGGTGGTGCATACCTTCTCATAACCTGGCCCTATCCACCCTTGCGGAGCGTCATTTGCTTTTCTCAACATATCCTGCCAATATGGTGAGTGTACAACATTGAATGCCAAACTGTTTGCATAGATACATCTTCCAATAGCTTCATCTGCAATCTCCCTAGCATCATTCTGGAATGCTCTCTCCAATGGCCCTTTACTTCTCTTCTCAGAAACAGGTTCTTCTTCAATTCTGCCCAAGAACGGATGGTTCTCTACTATGATATCAGGAAAGTCACTATGAGATGGAGAAGGTGGGGGCCTTGAACTACTTCCTTTTCGTTTCAACAAAGGATGGTTTGTGGCACGTCCGACTCTTGCATTTGCTTCCTCTTGCTCTTGAATGAATCTTGCTATTTGTTGAGGTGGCAATCCTTTTGCATCCGGTTCTTTGCATGCTTTGATACCCATTTGGGGAATGGCACATAAATGGGCTTTCACAGGGCTGTAGGAGCTAGTTTTCTCCACATGACATAAATTGCATTCCCAAGCAAATGTTCCACCTCCTTTTACTTGGCTTTTTATCGCGACATATTTCCATAATGGTGAATTCGGATCGGTCTTGAATTTGGGTCAAGTAGTAGAAGTTGCCATTACGTTGTCTACAAAAGCCAACAACCAACAAGTTAAAAAAAGAATAATAATGATTAAATAATATATTATTAAATTTAAAATTAAATAAATTCAATTTATATTTTGGATAATAAATAATAAATAATAAATAATAAATATAATATATAGTAACATTATTTTATTACAACATTAAAATTACAATACAAAAATTAAATTAGTAAACAATAAAAAATACATTATTAACATTTTAGTACTTTAGACATTATATAATAATAATATTTATAAAATATTACCTAACATTAAAAACAACATTAAAATTACAATACAAATATTATTATATAAATATTAAATTACTAAACAATAAAAAATACATTCAAAACATAAATATTATATATGATTTTATAAAAGCTTAAAAAACTTAAATAATATTACAAAACTAAGAAACTTAAATACTATTAAATAACATTAAAAAACCTTTAAAATTTTAAATATTATATACAAACTATATAGAAACTTAGATAAATATTTTACATTTGTTAAAATTTTTACACAACTTGTAACTATTCGTCCGCTCACGAGCTTGTATGCAGAGAACCCTTTCCACTGCTCATGAGCTTGAAAATTGCAAATTCCGTTGTGCGCAGATGGTTGCAAGGTGTTTGGAGTTTGAAATGATTGTCAAGTTTGCAGTGACTATCAAGTTTGCAGAGATTTCTGTCTGCCCAATTGGCGTTAGCAGCTATTCCCGTCCTCTCAGCTGTAGTTGTTGCTATCGAAGTTGTTCCAGGCTTTCGTTTTGTTGATGTTTTGCAGCGGAGGATGTAAAACTATAAATGTAGTGGCGGATGTAAAGACTTTAACCCGTCTACGTTAGGGTTTTCGCGTGGGTAACAACGACGTAAAGCCAAACGCCGACAGTAAAAATCGTAGTTAAAATGCCACCTATCAATTTGAATTGCAGTCAAATCGCCACGTCACTAGAAAATCGTTTGGAATCGTAGTCAAATTGCCACATCACCAAAAAATCATTTGGATACACAATGAATATTGCAGAGAGGCAAAAATCGAACCTTGTCCGATTCCTCAGCATTTTTTGGTCATATCAGATTCTGATGCGTATCATACCCGAATCTAAAGGAAAAGGGGGAGGTACCGGTAACTTATGGTAAAAACAAATATGATTGGGTTGTACTTGGGTTAATCATACATTGGCAAGAATTGTGAAATAAAAATGTTTTTATAAAGCATTGCATGCTCTGAGAGTTTTACCTAAGCTGCTGAAATGGAGGGATGGTATGCTGGTAAAACAATTGTTTTTGGGGTTGGGTACTTAATGAATGCCTTATATTTCAAAATTATCTACAAGGTTAAAAATCATTAATGATATTCATGACAGGAAGACATGAAGGACAAATATAAAAAAATAGGAGGCAAGTCGGTCGGGAAAATAAGTAGTTTTACCCTTACGAACTTGTGGATTTTATTTTATAGGTTAGAAACCAAGTTTGTAACTGTAAAATCTGAAGGTTGAATTTGATTGAAAATTACTTTATGAAGTTTTTCAAAGATTTTTGAGGTCCACCCTTTCTGTCCTGCAAATCACGTTGGACCAAGTTAAAAAATGATATATTTGTTTTTTTCTTTTTATAGTTAATGTCTTTTGAGAGATTGATTGAGTCCCATCAACCAAATTGGCGAGTCTCAAAAATTTTCTTCCTTGGATTCTCATGCTCCTCCAGTTCCCGTGTTCTTTTTGCGAACTATTGGAGCACTTGTATTCTTCGTTTTCTTTCTATTTTGACTCTTTCTTCCTCCACACATACCAAGTTTCTTGCCAATAGTCAAGGGATTTGTCCAAGAAGATTGTACACCGTTGGTGGTACCGATA
Source organism: Cupressus sempervirens (assembly GCA_028749045.1). Classification (NCBI taxonomy): domain Eukaryota; kingdom Viridiplantae; phylum Streptophyta; class Pinopsida; order Cupressales; family Cupressaceae; genus Cupressus; species Cupressus sempervirens. The sequence goes on from CM053792.1 coordinate 10,245,459, forward strand.
GCTCGTCCCGTACCATGCTCTCTCTCAAGCTTCCCTTTGCACGTATTGGTCCACAAAAACTTTCCCAGGCTGCCACTAGATCGTGTGTCACCTGATCTTCTCTCGTTATTTCCTCCTCTTCTCCGTTACTGTTTGTTACTTGTATATGTGGTAGGAAGGGTCTTCCCATTACTCCATCTTGCCTAGTCAATGACCTCTAGGTTTGGACTTAGGCAACGACACCAAAATGTAGAATGGTTATCAATGCACAATATACAAAGTAATATAACATGGACTCAATATTACCAATACAACATTCATTACCAGAATACCAAATGGCAAGGAAATATTACTTCTTTATTGATTACCAAAAAACATCCCCTCATCCATATTCTAGAGTTCTTATATAATAGTCGGTTGGCTGGGAAAACCAACAGACGCATCCCCTCGCTTCTTAACTACCCAACCCAACAAAGCTTAACTAATGCTAATCACATCATTGCTTTATTACGTACTACAAGACGGATATTAAGAGTGCCTTCCTCCATGGTGAGCTGCAAGAAGTCTACATTATGCAACCTCCTATTTTTAAGGTTGTCGATAAAGAACATGTCTGTAGACTCAATAAAGCACTTTATAGACTCAAACTAGCCCCTCGAGCGTGGTACGTCGAAATTGATCACTAGTTGGTTGTTGATGGTTTTCAACGTTGTCCTTCTAACAGTAATATGTATATCAAACGCTCTAGTGATGATATTCTCTTTCTTGTTGTCTATGTTGATGACTTGATCATTACTAGTAGTTGAATACATTTGATTGCGGAAATCAAACAAGATTTGTGCAAGGATTTTGATATGACAAATTTGGGGCTTCTTCATTATTGCTTAGGTGTTGAGGTTTGGTAGATTGATGATAGTATCTTTATTTCTCAGTCAAAGTATGCCGATAACTGGCTTTACAGTTTTTGTATGCAAGATTGTAAACCTGCTTCCACACCTATGGAGAAAGGACTGAAGTTGTCCACCAAGTCAGATTTTCCTCTTGATGATGAAACCACTTATAAGCAACTAGTGGGCAGTCTCATTTACCTCACTGCCACTAGATGTGATCTCAATTTTGCAGTGAGCTACGTTTCTCTCCTTATAGCAGCCCCTAAGGCTGATCATTGGTTAATAGTGAAGCGTGTGCTGCATTATGTGAAGGGCACCTCTGATTATGGACTTCTTTACACTGGGAGTCATGATTCAGACTCAGTGGATTGTTCACAAATTTAGATTGGGCAGGTTTGGTTAATGATAAGACATCATTTTCTAGATATGTGTTCACTTTGGGATTTGGTGTAGTCACATTGACTGGTAAGAAGTAGCATGCAGTTTCACTGTCCTCCACAGAAGCAAAGTATCGAGGAGCTGTTATGATAACTTGTGAGGTAGTTTGGTTTTGTCTGATGCTTGTGGATATGCATTTATCTCAAGTAGGCCCGCCCGACTCCCTTGCTCTTTGATAATCACGGAGTGCTCAAACTTGCCATGAACCTGATTTTCCATGAAAGAACCAAATATGTGGACGTTCATTGTCATTACATTCAACAGTTGGTTGAAGACAAGACAATTCACTTGCAGTATGTTCCGACAACGGATCAGACTGTAGACATTATGGACTTCTTTACACTAAGATTCATGATTCCAGACTCAGTGGATTGTTTACAAATTTAGATTGGGCAGGTTTGGTTAATGATAAGACATCAACTTCTAGATATGTGTTCACTTTGGGATCTGGTGTAGTCACATTGACTGGTAAGAAGTAGCATGCAGTCTTACTCTCCTCCACAGAAGCAAAGTATCGAGGAGCTGTTATGACAACTTGTGAGGTAGTTTGGTTTCGTCTGATGCTTGCAGATATGCATTTATCTCAAGTTGGCCCGACTCCCTTGCTCTCTGATAATCACGGAGTGCTCAAACTTGACATGAACCCGATCTTCCATGAAAGAACCAACCATGTGGACGTTCATTGTCATTACATTCAACAGTTGGTTGAAGAAAAGACTATTCACTTGTAGTATGTTTCAACAATGGATCAGACTGTAGACATTATGGACTTATTTACACTAGGAGTCATGATTCCAGACTCAGTGGATTGTTCACAAATTTAGATTGGGCAGATTTGGTTAAGGATAGGACATCGACTTCTAGATATGTGTTCACTTTGGGATCTGGTGTAGTTACATTGACTGGTAAGAAGTAGCATGCAGTCTCACTCTCCTCCATAGAAGCAAAGTATCAAGGAGTTGTTATGACAACTTGTGAGGTAGTTTGGTTTCATCTGATGCTTGCGGATATGCATTTATCTCAAGTAGGTCCGACTCCCTTGCTCTTTGATAATCACGGAGCGCTCAAACTTGCTATGAACCCGATCTTCCATGAAAGAACCAAACATGTAGATGTTCATTGTCATTACATTCAACAGTTGGTTGAAGACAAGACTATTCACTTGTAGTATGTTCCCACAACGGATCAGACTATAGACATTCTCTCAAAGCCTCTTGGTCCAAATAAGTTTGTTCAATTCAGGGGACAACTTGGTGTTGTGGATAGATTGACCATTAAGGGAGGGTGTTAGAGTATTTATTATTTTATTACTTTAATCATTTAATGGTTAATTATGTATTATATGTAATTATTTGTAGATAAGATTGTCTCTACGATCTTCTTAAGTTTCTTTTAAGAAACTTTCTATTCAGTACATTTGTAAACTCTTTATAATGATCTCTTTGATCATTTGTTAAGACATCAATTATTTTACCAATTACTTTGTGTAATATGTTCTATTCTTTAGCCTAGAGGTCTTCTCCATGAATCTAATTCTGAAAAAAGATCTTGATGTCTAGATTGCTAGTTTGGTTTCTCCATTCACATGTTATTTTTATGTTTGTCAGATTGCCATAACACATACTTTGCAATTGGCATGCTGCAAGCTGGATACAGCGTGTGATCTGGATCAGATTTCTATATGGTTCCATGGCTAACACGGCAGAATTGTGAACATCGAAAGGCAAATCTGAAAGACAGTGAAATGCATTTGTTTAATTTCTTGATATTGTATCTCTTAAACCATGTTATCAAAGTAGGAAACTTTCTATGTGCTTAGTGGATTATTCACAGTTAAATTCCAGAAAATGTCAATTATATCATGAAGGTTCATTCCTTTGAAGTTGGCCAGACTATCTTTTTATTTGTGTCAAATTGTTTTGCAATATTTTGGTTATATAAATTTGTTTCCTTTTCCTTCCATCTTTCAAGTGAAATCAATTGTTAGTAAAAATTGACATTTTGATACTTGGTCCATACCAAAATTCTGCATTTGACATTTTTTTTTGAATGTGGAATGATCAAGTAGCTTTTAAGTACAACAATTCTTCTTCTTGGAGTCTAAAAATTTCTAATGTAAAGTCTGAAAACTCCAATGTAAACATTCTGCAATTTTATTCCAAAATATGCTTGACCTATATGTGTTCTCTCAAAAAGGTCTGTGTAAGATTCCCAAGCTTTTATATAATGGTAAAGTCCATCATTTAATGTTTTGTCTTAAAACATGTTTTTGATATAGGAATACCTTATTGGAACAATCCTATTCTGTGTTAGACTGAAAGTTCAGTAAGTCTGCCTACGATCTAAAAGGACATCTGATTGTAAACATAAGTCATGGGAGAATCTGTCTCTTTCTAAATACTTCTATTAAATGGGAAATTCACCCTTCGTATTATTTCCTTTGCAGATGATTATGACCAATCAATTACTGAGGCAATAGAATTAACAAAGTAAGTTCATATTGGTAATTATTGTATCAATTACTTGTATTGCATGCCCAAGAACGGTATTTTTGAACATTACAAATATCCTGATCCTTAATTGTTTGATGTGATTGAAATGATTATAGGCAGGGGCAATTGTCTCCAAACACCGTGCTTGAAAATGATGTATCCAGAGACAACAGTCCTGCAGGAATTGGTAAAGAAATTGATGTTTAAAATTTTACTCCAGATGCACTTCCAGTTTTTTTGAGGATGGGCGTAGAGTATCATAAGGGGACAACTGATCTGTAGTAGAATGATCTTTTTCAAGTTAAATCATTCTGCTGGAATGTAGAAAGATCGAATATTTTTTGATCTCTTTATTTCCTTGGTGGTGCACTTGGAGCAAAAGCTGGCATTGTAATATGCAATGCTTAGAAGTGATTACTTTTTGACCAAGGGCTGATGAGCAGCTTGCAGTAGCTGCAAAAGCACAACAAAGATCTTGTGTACCTGCTATGCGCAGTCAGAGATCAACTTATCAAATTGAGAATTTTGGCTCTGTTATTTTTAGTGATAATTGGAGCAGCGGTCTTCTAAATTATGATTGAAACAAGATCAACGTTAAGAATAGAAAACTTCAGCCCCCAGAAGATCCTGAGAATGTTAGGTTTTTAACTAAAGTTGGCTGTTTGTTTCAGATTTTTTTTCGCTAAGGCTTGTATTTTTTATTTATACCGATTTAACTTTATAAAACGAATCATCTATTTATGTTTTTTTTAAAGAATTATTCCTAAGATTGCAGGAATCAAGTATAGAATGCCCCCATAAACTGCAGTGCCTAGTAAACTTAATGCCACTGGCGATGCTGGTATGACATAACAATTTATGTTTCCAGTGCTTGTAATAGAACCAATTAAAATCATTGAAACATTTTAACTTGAATCGAAAGTTTGAAGTAACAAAGACTGCAGTTTTTGGTTGCACTATCAAGATCAGAATGTCATGTATCTATTCAGTTCAAATTTGCAAGACTCATTGTGGCTTATGGAACAATAATCACAGGCTTCACCATGTTTATCATTGGATTCAAATGCCTTACCTCTAAGCTATGACAGGTTTGGGACAAATAATTGATCCGCTTGCAAAACCAAATGCCATACCTATTCATTTCCCGTTTGGGAGCCCTTTGTCTTCCATTCAAAGTTGGTACTAGTCACATTCTCAAAGTTCCCATCCAGCCAACTATCTATACATTTGAAATCATCAATCAGATTTTTTTGGCCTCGAATCTAATTACATGAGAACATAGAAAGAGAATTAACTTTGTTTTGCCCCCTACTACAATAGCAGCAATTTAATGGAGTTTAAGAAAAGTAGACCAAAGTAAAGGTGAAAATTTTTAGCTTCGGAAACCTCCAAAGATGGATTAGCGAGATAATTTTATTGGTTTTCTATCTGATTTTTAGCATCCGATGTCTGGTGGCACTGTAGTTCATGTCAGCGGTGTTTAGAAGTCTTGCAACTTGCGAGCACGGCTACTTTGCTATTAATTGTATCTTTCTGGCGAGGTCCACAAGATTCTTCCCATTCGATCTCGTGCTTCAAATTCGATTTCTGATTTGCTTAGAAGTCAGAGTTTACAATCATACTCATTAGTCACGTTTTCCTTGGAGAGTGTTTGAATAAAAACTTGTCATTTACTTCTAATAATTATTTGGTATATGTTAGATCAATAACTGTCAAGAGGTAAGAAAAGTAAAATAAAATGTTTCCTCTAGCTACAGTTTAGACACTTAGGTTGGGGTCCCACGAAGGGGAGGCCATCGAGATCTTTTAGGATTATCTTAAATGGAGTGGTCACATGAATTGCATAGTAATAAACATAAAAAGATCAATTGAAACAAATTGTAAAACATCTGATGATTGATAAGTGGCAGAAAAAAACCCTAGCTGATGAGACTCCTATTGACAGAATTACTGTATGCAAATTCTGCATGTGGTCAAATCAATTCCATTCTTTTGGCTTATCTCCAACCAAACATCTTAGCAAATTCTCCAAACTCTTGTTTACCATCTTTTTTTATTCATCAATCTGTGGATGATGTGATGAGTCGAACTTCAAATATCTCTTCAACTTTTTTAACAATGTGCAATAGAAATACCCAACAAACTTGACGTCTCGATTTGAAACTATGTTCTTTGGTAGACTATGTAATCTCACCATTTCGATGAAAAACAACTCTGCCACATTAACATCACTAATCTTCTTGTAGGGAATGAAAGGTGACATTTTTGAAAACTAGTCAACCACTACAAAAATTAAATCATGCCCTTTCTGGGTCCTTGGTAAAATAAAAAATAAAGTCCATACTAACATCCTCCATCGTCTTCTTTGATACATGTAATGGCCAATACAACCTTGTACTCTATTTCCCTATTTTTGTCATCTAACATGTTTTGCAACTATGTACAAACTTATTGACATCTTGTTGCAACTGTGGCCAACAATAGTTCTCACTAACTAGAGCAATAGTTTTATCCTTACCAAAATGTCTCACCAATCCTCCATGTTTCTCCTTGATGATATTTTCTCCTTGGAATTGATGAAGATGTAGCTTTAGTGGAATTGAAGCATATAATAAGTCTAATGAAAATTGTATATATCAAATGTATATGCATGTATATTCTTGCATATGTTATACACACACACACACACACACACACACACACACTTATGTCTATCAGGACATATTGAATTATATCCTATCAATTATCGTGAAAGTGTCTTATCATTATTTAGGCTTTGACAAAGCCTTTGGTTATAATGTTTCACTAGGCCTTAATACTATTGGGGCTGCCAACATATTATCAATAACAAACTTGTTAACATATAAGAAGAGTTATGTCCATGTAGGGAATGACCTTATGTGGCACAAGCCACACAGAGTCATGACCATTCCATATTATATATAATGTTATTGGAGTGCCATGGAAAACATACATATCCCATGACATATTACTATCTTCAACATTTGATGTCATGTTCTATACATCAAAGATTCATTTTGTATTGGAGTTGCATTACATATATGATCTTAGGAATTTATTGGGTGCAACAAATGTAATCTGAGCATTGATAATATTAGTTATGCAAATACATTCTTAGTATTTAGGATCTTAGTTATCAGTTTCAATATCACCAAAATAGTGCTAAAGAAATAAACACAAGTCTGCACGCATAAGTTGAATCAATTGGTAAATTAGAATTGAAAATTGTTATTAGTTAAACTCTATCTGTGATCTTACATTGCTTAACATGGTACTAGAGCTTAGTTAATGGAGTTTAATAAACTTGTGAAATTTCCTCTCAAACTTTAGAGTTACTCATAAAAAAATACATTAAAAATTTACAATCATGGTGAACGGTGTTAGACTTGAAGACAAGCTCGAAGGTGCATCAAACTTCATATCATGGAGAATACAAATTATGATCATTCCTAGAGAGCTTGAGTTAGAACAATATGTGGAAGAAGTCAAAACCATGCTTGATAATGAGCTATATAAAACAATATGGAAAAGGTATAATAATAAAGCCATACAAATTATAGTAGACGCTGTAAAAGATCACATTCTTCCAATTAATAATTGCTTATGATATGTTCATGACTATTCAAAATACACATGAGATCAATAATACAAGCAAATTGCTTACCTTAAAAAACAACTTTTGCATATCAAGATGAATAAAGAAGAAATAATTACACCTTATTTTATGAGAATTTCAATATTGAAAGATCAACTTTCAACTTTTGGAAATGACGTAGATGATATGAAATTATCCTTAATAGCCCTTAAAGGGTTACCAACTACTTGGATATCCTTTATTCAAGGTATTAGTACACGATCCAGTCTACCAAAATTTGATCAACTTAAGAATGATTGCACTAAGGAAGAATCAAGATTAATTACAAGAGGGATCACTCCAAATAAAGAGGAAGAAATTCAAGCTCTACATACAAACACAAACAATAAAAAAAAACCAACATTTCAATCGAAAAGAGGGGAAGAATAATCAAACCTACAAGAAAAGAAATTTGTTTAAAATACAATGCTTCAAGTGTGATAAATTTGGACACACTCACATGTATTACCTAGAAACAAAGAAAACCCATGTCTCTATAAGTGAAGCCAAGAAAGCTGAAAATTCACTATTCTTGTTAGTCTTATCAAATGAACTAAATACTAACAAGAATACATGGATAATTGATAGCAAAGCTTCTAGACACATAACTAGATTTAGAAACTAGTGTGAAACCTTTGAAGGACACTCAATCGAGGAAGTCAAAATAGGGGATAACTCCACTTATCTAGTGAAAGGAATTGAGACTTGTTCAATACAACTGAAAATTGGAGTTACTCTGCAACCAAAAGATCTATTGTTTGTACTAGACATGAAGAGAAACCTGGTCTCCATCTTTGGTTTAACAAACCAAGGAAATCGTGTCACTTTTCAAGAAGATAAAGTCCTATCTTGGCCTAAGAATTCTAATATCAAGAATGCAATCACCATATGATTTAGAGAGGGAAGTTTATACAAACTTTGTGATTCACAAAATTTAGCACTAAAGAAGTTACAAAAACTAATGAAATTTGGCACAAAAGACTAGGGCACTTCATGAAACAGGAGCTAGTTTATCTTGGTATTTTTTTTTTGTCTCAAGGTAATCTCAAAATGGATCAACACAAGGTGGATGCTATTCTAAGTTGGCCTACTCCCAAGACTACATTAGATGTGAGAAGCTTTCATGGTTTGGCACAATACTATAGAAAGTTTATCAGACTTTTCATTGGCATATGTGCTCCTATGTTAGAAATAATCAAGGGTGGAATGAAGACAAAGTTCCATTGGACCCCACAAGCTGATCATAGTTTTGAGACACTCAAAAAGAAGATAGCAGAATTGCTTGCACTAGTGCTTCCTAGTTTTTAGAAACTCTTCCAAGTGGAGTGTGATGCCAGTGATGTGGTTATTGGGGTTGTTCTAAGCCAAGAAGGAAGGCCGATGGATTTTCATAGTGAGAAGCTCAATGATACAAAGAGGAATTACTTTTCCTATGACTTAGAGTTTTATGCTCTAGTCCAAGCTCTAAGGAAGTGGAGGCACTATTTTCTTCCAAAGGAATTTGTTGTATACTTAGACAACCAAGCTCTCAAATTCTTTAACTCCCAAGACAACCTCAACAAGAAGCATATGAAATGGGTAGGTAGAATACCTACAAGCCTACACATTCACCATCAAACATAAGAAAGGGGTGCATAATAAAGTAGTTGATGCATTGAGTAGAAGAATCCTCATAGTCCAAGAGGTTCAACTCCAAAGCTTAGGCATTGAAATATTCAAAGCCCTATATGTTGATGATAAAGATTTTCCCCAAATCTATAAGGTATGTAGGGAGTTCAAAAATAACTTTCATGGTGAGTTTTCTGATTATACATTGCAAAATGATTTATTGTTTAAAGGAAGTCAACTTTGTGTTCCTAGAGGGTCCATGAGGGGAAATTTGATCCAAGAAAAGCATAATGGGGCTCTTAGTGGTCATTTTTGGGTCAATAAAACTCAAGAGCTAGTCACTAGGTTCTATTTTTAGCTTAGGATGACTAGAGATATCAAACAGTATGTGGAAAGTCATATAGTGTGTCAAAAGGCAAAGGGCACATCCACCAATGTTGGTCTTTATCAACCACTTCCAATTACTAGCAGACCATGGGAGTGCATAAGTATGGATTTTGTAGTTGGCCTACCAAAGACAAGGCAATGTTATGATAGCATCTTTGTGATTGTGGATAGGTCTAGCAAGATGACCCATTTTGTACCTCGCAAGACCATCCATTATGCTTGTTAGATTGCTCATTTTTTTTCAAAGAGGTGGTTAGGATGCATGGCCTACTTATGAGCATTGTTTTAGATAGGGACACCAAATTCATGATCCACTTTTGGAAGACACTGTGGAAAAAGCTTGGAACTAGCTTATCTTTTGGATCTACCTATCATCCACAAACAAATGGCCAAACAGAGGTGATAAATAGGAATCTTGGAAACTTGCTGAGGTGCCTCACTAAGGAGTATGGTCAGACATGGGACCAACTCATTGGGAAGACTGAGTATACCTACAATGACACAATGGACATATCAATTGGTAAAGTCATTTTGAAGTTGTTTATGGTTTGCATCCTAGAGGGATATTTGAGTTGAGAGAGTTGAAGGATGGAGCACAAGGTAGTGGTTATGCTGAGGATTTAGCCTAGGGAAGTCCATGAAAGTGTAAGGAAGACACTCATTGAAAATGTTGACAAACATAAGAAAAAGATGAATACATCAAAAAGAGATCTTCAGTTTCAAATAAGGGATTTTGTGATGGTACATCTGGACCCAGCAAGGTTGAAAAGGGGGTGCCGCACAAGCTCTAGATGAGAAGATTGGGTCCTTGTAAAATACTTACAAAGTATGGTCATAAGCCTATAAAGTTGAACTCCTTGAAGACATAGGGTTATCACCCATCTTTAATGTTGAAAATTTAATTTCTTACAAAGGTCCTGTTCAAGATGTTGATCAGAATCTTCAAGAGGTTACACAAGATGTAGTAGATCTGAATCTCACACCTGTTCCACCTCTGACAGTAGATTAAAATCCTAGATTCAAGGGTCTACAAGAAGACTAGGTAGAAGGACTACATGGAACACCTAATCAAATGGCTTGGCAAGGATGATGCTGATGCTACTTGGATAAGGGAGACAAACTTCAAGAAGTTGGGCATTGACTTCCACTTGCTCAATCCAAGGATGGATTAACTTCTTTGTGTTTGGGGGAGTATGGTGCAAGAGCACCTAGTCAAAGCCCCTTGTTTTGATTTTGGCATGTATTGACTCTAGCCAAGTCAGGAGTGTGATTTTGGACCTTTCTAGGTCATGTTGATTTTGTTCATAGGTGGAGTTGACTAGGTTTAATCCATTGTAGGAGGTTTTGGTTATTTGTTTAGTGTTTCTTGTGTTACGGGTTATGGGTCCAGGACCATAAAAACATGAGGACGATATAGTTTTTAATCTATCTTGTCCTCCATGATGTTTTTACATTCCATTGCATGGATTGGAGATCCTACATATCATTTGGAGCAAGAAATGAGAAAGATGTCAAATATTGACAAAGTTGTCAAATAGGGCAAAGTGGTAAAAAAAAAGTGGATTTATGCTCTAAAGGATAGATCATGCCTAGACATCATAAATGGACCATGTTGGACCTACTTGGAAGGTTCCAAGTGACGTGTTCAAAAGTTGCAAAAATGCAAAAGTTGTCAACAACTTTGAAAAGTTGCTTGACAAAATTTGAGCAAGAAGTGAACATGTTGTGGATTTGAGGTTGATAATTTTAATAACTATCTGAAACCTCTTGTTAAACTTATAAAAACCATGAAATGACCCATTCCAAGGGTTGGAGATTGTAAGAGGAAAGTTTTGTCATTAAAACTATGAATTCTGCCCCAATTTTGATAGTTTTACATGTTTCAGTTTGCATATTCACAATAATGGATTGAAGTTGGAGTTTTTGCTTTGGATTATTGTAGTTCATGCTTGTAATTTAAAAAATAAATAAATATTACTAGGTTGTAGAAGTTCATTTGGTTAGCTTTTGAAAATCTTTTGCAATCAAATTGTGTGCTGATCTAGTCTTGGCAATTTTTGCAAAAATGGCTCCCCGATGAGTTCCCACCGTGGATTCATCATGACCTAGAAAGGAATGGAAGTGGATGTTGTGTACATTATGTATATAGTTTTTGCGGCCTTGTATAGTTGGTTAAGAATTTTAAATGTGATGCCCTAAGCAAGTCACATATACTTGGTCAGGCAATCACATCGTTGGCAAGAAGCTTCTGGAGGTTTGAATGTGATGGATACTTCAAACCAGGAGTTTTAGAATGAAGAGGGGTGAGTGATGATACTATATTCAAGAGGAGAAAGTTTCAAAACAATTTTTGTTAAGGGAATGATTAGACCCTAGTCAACATTGTCATTCATATTGTGAAACCCTTGATTGTAAGTATAAAAATTGCTTTCAGGTGTACAGATGGCTTGGAGACCCAAGACCCAAAAAGTCCTTCAAGTTTTCCAAAAGTGTACTCAAATCCATAGTTTTTTTGTCACCTTTTTTTAGAGAAATATAGAGTTATGGTCCAAAAACCCAAGTAGGAAGGCTAGTTCCTTTAGGCCTGCTTTTGAAAATTTTTGTGTAGTTGTAAAGAACTTGAATAAAATTTGTGGGATTTGTGTCCATAATCTTAGGAGAAGTCTAACATCTCATCTAAGAGCCCCTTACTCCATGTACTTGTGAAAATGAATAAGATGGATCAAGAATCGTAGTTGGCTAGATAGTTTGTAGAGGTACTTGGTGAAGGAAGAAGCAAAAATTCTTGTTGTAACTAGGTAGTGAGTAGTTGGAGGATAGGATAGAGATCCTCTAGAGATTAGGGTATTAAAGGGAACCCTAATAGGCTAAGAGAAATGCTAAGCAAGTCCTTGAGGAGATAAGGACTAAGAAAGCAAACTACCTTACATTACATAACTTACACAAGGTGGAATCACATGTCCACCAAAGGTGGATCACCCTACATTATGCAATGAAGTACATGCAATGATGATGATGCTAATGTAATATGTGTTCTAAATGTGGAATGAGATAAAAGCTATCACCACCTAGAGTGGAATCCTCCTACACTATGTGCTTAATTGAGGTGCAAACTCCTAGGTGTCTCAGTGACAAATTACTATGCAATTCATTATCCTAAGTAATCTTAAGTGTGCGTAATTAGTGAATATTTAATTACATCAGTACTTACTCTTAGGTACATCAACCACCCGATCATTGAAAGGGTATTTGTTCTTGTTCCAAGTTTTGTTCTTGTCTTTTCTATTGCCATTAGTAGACTTGTCTTTGTTCAAAGTTACCTCTCCCTTCTTAACTGCAACATCTTCTGAAATGTCCCTTTTCTGATTTTATAAGATATTTCAAGCCTCTAATCAGATCTTTAAGATCAAACAACTAATATTTCAAAGATCCACCAATTTCTCAATAAACCCCAAATCGGGTATGCCGGAAATAGTGCCAAAAAACTTCACAGCTTCACATATTATTAATAAATCTGAAAGTGGACATTTTTTATAGAAATTTAAGCAGCATAACAGCCTACAAAATGAAATTTCTAGATCTATATAACATTTACACAACAACTCCCAAACGGAGGACAAAAACAATGCTCATCGAGCTCCCAAAAACAACACAAAATAGCCGGAAACACCACAAAAGCACTGATAATCTATCATAGAAGTATAATCATGAACAAATACATATATTCAGCTCTATTTTAACATCTAAATGTTTGATATAAAGAAGAAACCCAAACTGATATGAAATACTCAACCAAAAACATCAAACTCTTACAAAAAACACACCCGAAAAATCACAAATTTGCACTGTTCAGCACAAAGGCAAACTCTGCATGAGCATGCACATGGAATGGATTTAAAATCCCGTCCGTATCCTTCTTGGAAACCTGAAAACTTCCGTTCTTGGGTCTTCTTCTCCACAAGTTTGGCAGCCTTTGAAGAACAACAAAGAAATGAGCAAAAATCAAGTTCTGGAATGAGCCCAAAATGCCTCCAAACCCCTTAAAAGAGGGCATAAACCTAACTCATGTCCAAGAGGGGTTAATAAAACATATTTTAATAATAGTTTTCATTTATTAGTCCATTAGCTTCCAAAGATTATCCCCTTTTTCTGAAACTTCACCTTTTTGGGCCTGCTTGCCTTAGAAAAGATTATTATTTTTAATTATTTGAAAAGGGGACATGACAAGTCCTCCCCTTCCAAATATTGCTTGTCCTCAAGCAATGGCTGAATAATAAACCAATCAATCCACCTGGATCCCAAATGTAGTCATGAACTATACTATTGTCAATTAACACAGGCTCCTGCAATATTCTCTGCAATATAACCAAGAGGAATCCATAATCAAACTGACAATTACTGCTCAACCAAACTCCAAAGTCACAACTTCCATAGTCAGAAACCCACGAGACACAAAATCTTAGAACATCAAAACCCAAGTAAAGTGGACAAATCAAATTGCCAACACAGTAAATACAATCAACGCATCCCACTGGCCTATACGGAATGTACAATCCAACTCTGCAACAATGGTGAATGCTCTCGAATAAAACTGTGCCAAGTATGGAAAATCCACACAGTGTACAACTCTTGCAATCAACACAACTCTGCAGATCACCGACCACTGTCTCATAACCATAACTCCCATGCACCCTTGATGGTAAAAAGCCATCACAAGATAAACAACAAGAAATGGAACCCAAACCAAATTTGCCTGCCATCAACTCCTCAACACAAGGATCAAATGCTAACTGATGTACATACCCTGCAATATAATGTTGATAAAAAAAACCAACCTCAGTCAACAACTCACCATGAACAAGTGATACAACCCAACCCACTGTGACTAATCACCAGCTAAGTTAGGAGATGTCATAGCCAAAGGAGTAGAATCAATAACAACACCCGCTGAAGCATCACTCCAAAACTCCTGCTCTAAGTCATGTATTATCAAGTTGTCAACTGCAGAACCTATCACCATGTCGTGCCCATCACAACTCTCATCCCGAGGCATCAAACTATCCCATAATTGATGATAAGCACTAGGAACCAAAATACATCTCTGTATCATCATCTCATCAACATGGTCATCAAAGGTGAATTGATGAGCATACCTCACAATGTAATGTTGATAGAATGCGCCAATCTCAGTCAGTGGCTCAGACTGCAATCCAGATGTAACTAACTGCAATCGATCACTAACCAAGTTGGAACTGACTACTACCTCTTAAGATATCGCCAAGGGAGTAGTATTACTAGCAAGAACCATGCCAACTGTCGGCTCACCAACATCACACATGGTGTTTGATACAACATCTCTAATTTTTGTGCCATTAGTACTAGAGGTCACCACCATGTCAAGCATACCACAAAAATCTACTACAGCTCCCAACTCAACTGAACCTAACTTTAGTGGGGATGAACCTGATATGCCAATGTTAGTATCAAGGATGGATGCATCCCCATCTCCACTGTCTTTGACAATCTTGACCATGGACATCCTTAGATCACCAGACACCACAGCTTGTGACTGTACAGAATCTGGTAAAGACTGTAGTTGCTCTAACTCCATGGTCACCTTAGCCAAATGAAACTGTGACTCCTTGAAAGCCAACTGTGTACTCTCAAGAATCTCAGAAGTCACCTCAAGCTACTGAGTAAGCTCACTCACCTCATCTTCCTTGGCCAAAAATGCATCGTATGCTGTACTGCCCCACTCCATAAGATAATCTCTATCGGCTACCAACTGCATATAATCCTGTCTCAGAATCTGAAAAGCCTCCCATAAAGAGTAGAACTCTGTCAAGGAAAGATAACTGCCTCCCTGCTCATCACTAGTAGGAGAACCCCATCCATAAACTGCTAACAATTGATGAAAAACATCGAAATGTTGGCAAGCAATACCAATGTCTCACTCACTAACTCTCAACTGACTAGACACATGATGGCATTGGCTAGACTGTATCCTACAAACCTCCTCTGACGCACTATCTAAAGGAGTATCCTCAAGGTTACTGGTCTCTGGAGTATTACCATCCATATCATGCGAATCAACTCCAAAGCTCATATCAACATACAAAGTATCAAAAACTGTAGCACTGCTATCCACCTCCTCTGTACCAAAAGAAACCACCAAGGAAACTAAGTCTTCAAAACTACCCACTGCATCCTCCTCGATGTCATCAATGCCAATATGATCCTGAGACTCATCTGTACACACTGCCAAATATGAAAGATCATCAACACATTCCAACAAAAATGGTCGACTGGATATATGAACAAAGCCCAACACCGGTGTATAAAAGCTAGTACCAACATCAGATAAGCTCCTGGCACAAGAAAAGACAACACCATGCAATCTGCTAATCAAATCCATCATAGCACCCAAACAATCACTACTACCAAAAAGTGTTAAAGATTTCCAGTCAACTGAATCCCAAATGTCAATATAACAATCTCGAGTCCATATCTGTAAACTATAATTAGCTGGTAACTCAAGCAAACTCCTCACCTGAGTAATATGACCAATACCAACTAATTCCACTTACCTGTCTGACATTGTCCCTATATCTTGGATGTGAATGCAAGATGAACTCGCAACATTATCAATGACCACATATGATCTACCATTCGCAGAAAGCTGAGTATTAGGAGTGCAAGATGAAACTAAACTCAATTCCATGCTATGCTTATCCCCATGTCTCTCCCAGTCTTGTAATGCCAATGGAGTATTCACCAAAGAAGCTCGAGTGTCCTCAAGCTTGTGAGAAAGCCTATCAACTTCCTCCTCCTTCCTCCTCAAGGCATCTGAATAGTCTCCAACAAGGCTAAGAAGATGGTCACGATCTGATAGAAGATGTAAATAACTCAACTTCATCGTTCCCATTCCTTCCCTAATCACTTGTAAGTCAACACAAGAAGACTTTTCCTAAACTCCCTTATGTCTACCCTGTAACTGAAAAATTTGAATGTGATCCTCTATCATATCCCGCATCCTGTCATGATGAGATAATGAAGTCACAATACTATCTTTGTTCACCTTTGGCTAGCTGGACAAATCATGTGAAGTACTACCTGCCTCAACCTCATGTGATGAAGCATCTAACTGTGCTTGGTACTCTTTCTCAACAAAGTCATGAATGCTCAATGTCTGCTCATCTCTACCAGGTATCTCATCATCATGCACAACAACATCCTCATAATCATCATCTAAACCCACTACCTCCTGTGGCAGAGTAGAATCTGAGACCTCTGTCTGGCTATAAGCTAGTTTCTCAAACTCCTCGTTCTTGGTAATTGTGTCATCTACCCTATGAGAAAATCTGCCAAATAGAAATCCAGTCAACTTATCCATCTTAGCTGGGTCGGACAAGATGTCATTCATCATACGGTGGTGCTCAACCAACTGTTCAGACATGTCATGGCTTATTTTCCTAAGTTTAGCTCGAATGTCTAAATAACCATCCTTTCTACTGTTCTGACTCTGGATATCAATTGTTCAAGATCGTGTCCTCTGAGACTCTGTACTATACCTGTCCATTCTGGATAAAGTAGAGTGTAACCCCAATAGGTTATAACTTCTTCAAACACCAAGAACTAACATGCAAATGATTAGAACTAGCATGCAACCATAGATTTTGACATGCAGCTGATTAGAAGCAACATGCAACCATAAATTATGACATGCAAGATTTGGGTAGTTGTCAAAACTGACATGCAAACTTTTACAAACCCTCAGGCTGGTAAGATCATAGCTCTGATACCACTGAAATGTCCCTTTTCTAATTTTATAAGATATTTCAAGCCTCTAATCAGATCTTTAAGATCAAACAACCAATATTTCAAAGATCCACCAATTTTTCAATAAACCCCAAATCGGGTATGCCAAAAATAGTGCCAAAAAACTTCACAGCTTCACATATTATTAATAAATCTGAAAGTGGACATTTTTTTATAGAAATATCAGCAGCATAATAGCCTAAAAAATGACATTTCTAGATCTGTAGAACATTTACACAACAGCTCCCAAACGGAGGACAAAAACAATGCTCATCGAGCTCTTGAAAACAACACAAAATAGCCGAAAACACCACAAAAGCATTGATAATCTATCATAGAAGTATAATCATGACCAAATAAATATATTCAGCTCTATTTTAACATCTAAATTTCTGATATACAGCAGCAACCCAAACTGATATGAAATACTCAACCAAAAACATCAAACTCTTACAAAACACACACTCGAAAAACCACAAATCTACACTGTTCAGCACAAAGGCAAACTCTGCATGAGCATGCAAATGGAATGGCTTTGAACTACCATCCTTAGCCTTCCTAGAAACCTGCAAACTCTCATTCTTGGGTCTCCTTCTCCACAGGTTTGGCAGCCTCTGAAGAACAACAAAGAAATGAGCAAAAATCAAGTTCTGGAATGAGCCCAAAATGCCTCCAAACCCCTTAAAAGAGGGCATAACCCTAACTCACGTCCAAGAGGGGTTAATAAAACATATTTTAATAATAATTTTCATTTATTAGTCCATTAGCTTCCAAATATTATCCCCTTTTTCCGAAACTTCAACTTTTTGGGCCTGCTTGCCTTAGAAAAGATTATTATTTTTAATTATTTGAAAAGGGGACATGACATCTTCTATGCAATATGTGCTCTCAATCATGTCATTAAAAGTAAGGAACACTTGATTCTTAAGGTCATAGTGTAATTCAAGTATAATAT
Organism: Cupressus sempervirens; assembly: GCA_028749045.1. Taxonomy (NCBI): domain Eukaryota; kingdom Viridiplantae; phylum Streptophyta; class Pinopsida; order Cupressales; family Cupressaceae; genus Cupressus; species Cupressus sempervirens. The sequence continues at coordinate 10,263,681 of CM053792.1, forward strand.
TGTTGATGAAAATTTCAATCTTCTCGTTCTCAAGAAGTTGTTGAGGATATCTAGAGTATAACTTCCTCCACCTTTACAAGAAAGGGACAAAAGGTTCCCAAGATTTTTGTTTAAAGTCACACAGATTGAGCATAGTGAAAAGATGTTTAATTTTATGGGAATAATTTTTAATAAAACTTTTGAACAAGTTCATCAAAATACTTGATTTGAGGTGTGATCTTAGTAAATCATTCCATTGCTTTTCCATTCAAACTCCTTGGGAAAAATCTTGTGAGATAAGTGTCATTGTTCATAAAGTCCATAGTAAGAGCATAGAATTTCCTTATGTGGTCATGTGGATCCCCATTGTAATCACATTGTTCATTTTTAGGGATGTCAGTGTCTCAAGGGAAAGGAATCATGTAAATAGTTTTGTTAAAAGGTAATGCACATATAGTTTTCATAGCCAAGGAGGACTTAGGTTTTTCTTTCTCTTTCCTCAAGTTTGACACCTCAAGTTTCAAGTCATGTATCTCTTTCATAGAAATGTCAAGAGGAGTAGGTGTTGGTGTTTTTACACTACCAAGAAACAAAATACTTGATACCAAAATAGTGAGATCAAAATAACCTAAGGATTAGCTACTTCCTATACTTAGCTAGATAATCTTTATATTTGGACCCAACTTCAACAAAATCATAAAGATTTTCTATTCTTTTGGCTTTGCAAAACAAAAGGCGGGTGTACTTTAGGGATAAAAGATTCAAAACTAGATACTATCTTCACACTTTACTCATTCAATGAAATTTTATTACAATATCCATCCCCTAGAACAGATTGGTCATAATTCTTCTATGGTTTACAAGTAACTCTGGGTAACAACAACTTAACTATAACTCAAAGATTAAATGCAAACAAGCATTGACCAGCTATGATACTCTTCATACATTTAAAATAAAATTGATTTTGATTTTGAGATTTTTCTTAATGCTAATCTATGATCTTTTGATATGCAAACTGAAATAATTGATTAGTGCCCCATCCATTGGAATTTAGAGTCTATCCAACTATTTTGACCTAATTGGTTGCATTACAATCAATATTATCAGCAATCTTCCCTAAAACTCATTCTTATGCATATCCTTCTTACTCCCTAGAAATCCTACCGCATTCATTGAAGCATTTACTTAATCCATTGAATTAAAAGCAATGGTGAAATGACATACAACCTATCCTAGTTGCATTAAATTGAACAAGCTTTAACCAGTCAATAATAATGGAGATAAGATTCAGAGAAAACATATATGGTGGTGATTCATCTTTGTATTAATTCTCTTTTAAAATTATGTAACATTGAAATAGACTGGTTATTTTGAGATTGTATGGGCAAAGCTTGTTCAATTTAATGTAACTAGGATAGGTTATATGTCAATTCACTATTACTTTTAATTCAATGGATTAAGAAAATGCTTTAGTGAATGTGATGGGATTTCTAGGCACTAAGAAGGATATGTATAAGAATGAGTTTTAGGAAAGATTGCTGATAATATTGATTGTAATGCAATCAACTAGGTCAAAATAGTTGGATAGACTTTGAATCTCGATCGATGAGGCACTACTCAATTATTTTAGTTTGCATATGAAAAGATCATAGATCAACATCAAGAAAAATCTCAAAATTAAAATCAATTTTATTTTAAATGTATGAAGAGTATCATAGCTAGTCAATACTTGTTTGCATTTAATCTTTGAGTTATAGTTAAGCTGCTATTACCTAGAGTTACTTGTAAATCATAGAAGAATTATGACCAATATGTTGTAGGGGATGGATATTGTAATAAAATGTCATTGAATGAGTAAAGTGTGAAGATAGTATCTAGTTTTGAATATTTTATCCCTCAGGTGCACCCGCCTTGGTTTTGCAGAGCCAAAAGAGTAGAAAATCTTTATGATTTTGTTGAAGTTGGGTCCACATATGATGATTATCTAGCTAAGTATAGGAAGTAGCTAATCTTTAGGTTATTTTGATCTTCACTATTTTGGTATCAAGTATTTTGTTGCTTGGTAGTGTAAAAACACCAACAAAATAGTGACTCTACTAGGGAGTTTTTCAACACATGCTTATGTGTGAAAAGTACTACAGTTCTTGGGCCTATCTGTATTTGTGATTGTCAGTTTATTTTTGTACTTGCTTGTAGTTATTTTGGATTTTTCTAGTGAAAAACCTTAAAGAATTTTTTAAAAAAGGAGAGTGCCTAGTACCACTAGTGCAGACTAACGTATATTGCCCTTATTAAAGTATCTTATCTAGAAAGCAAGAGTTGTAGTCCTATATTCTTTGTGACTGGTTCCTTTGTGCGTCAAACTTTTCTCATATCATTTCATGATATTTTCTCTGATTCAAATGCTATTTCATGATTATATTTCCCTAGAATAGGGTGGCGACTTGTCAAGGTTTTGAAACTAGTTCTTACTAATAAGTAATCCCCATAAATGAAATACAAGAGAAAAAGTACATGAGCTTATACAAGAGCCAATCTAGACATACCATTGTATACTAATTTACCTCAAGGTGGTAGGAAGAACTAGAACAAGAAGAAAGTGGATTTAAATCCTACTTGGAAACCAAGAGGTTATGTATCAGTAAACTCTCAATACCAACCTGTGGTAGGGAGAGAATCTTCTTCACTAAGCTCTAATTCAGAAACTACTAGACTCTTAGGAGGAATATTTAGTACCCCATTACAAGAAGAACAAGCTTACCATGACAAGAATGTTTTGACCCAATGGGAGATACATTGCGTAGACCAGATTTGATAAATGAAATGAATCATAGGCTAGAATATAAGAATGTTACGAAAGACCCCTTCAATCTAAGAACAACTCCATATGTAGAAACAAACCTTATAGATCTTGATAATCCTGTTGATTTAGAAGCAACTTCTATAGATCCAAAAGAAGTACACTAAAAAATAAGAGTCTTAAAGAAATGGGTTGTAGAAGAAGAAGAAGCCAAAGATGCTCATCTGGAGAAGGAAAGAGAACAAGCCACAGTGAATGCTCCCATTGAAAGATATAATTTTCTCAGAAGGATGACTACTCTAAAATAATAGAACAAAAAATTGGAAGAAAGGACTTCATTTCTTCATGCTGATGTTTTTGGAGATATAGATAGTTTAAGATCCAAGATTTTAGAACAAGAAAAACTCATAACCCAAATAAAAGAACCTGTTCAACTAGATCATGTAGAGCCAAATGTGAAACCCACAGACAAAGGAAAAGGCAAGGTTGTAGGGATTCAGATAAATGAACCTCAAGCTATAACAAATAAGTCTACAAACCCTCTGATGTCTAAAATAGATTTGGATCTAGAGAAGGCTAGGAAGGAGAGGGAGGATTTAGCAAAAGAGTTTGAGAAAGTTAAAAATGAAGCTCAGGTAGTAGAAATGAGAAGGAAGATTCAATTTATTAAGTCTAATTCTGCCTTAGCCTCATGGATTGATTTATCCACACAAGCCACAACCTTTGTCCCCACTTGTGGACCAGTAGTCTCTAGCCGAAATATGTCTCAATCTTCCCTTGCTTCATTATCTACTACTAGTACCCAAATTCCTACTATTCAAATACATCAATCTCAAAGTATTCTCCTTAACTAGACTAATGCAACAAGCACATCAAATGTTGTTGGTTTTCAGAAGAAGCCTATAGACATGAAAAAATACAGACAGATGTCATTCTTAGATATCCCTAGTTTCCCACACCCAATATCATTTTATTTAAGAGACAAGGTTCTAAAATTTTCAAGGAATAATGCCATTATTGGTGTGGAACATTTGAGAATTTTCATAGACATGCTAAATGATTTTAAAGTAGAACATGATTATGTAGTGATGAAGTTGTTTGTGCACTCATTAACTGAAGATGTAAGGGACTAGTTTAGAAGACTACCAGATGATAGCATTAGTTCATGGAGTGATTTAAAAAAATTATTTAAAGAACAATATAGAGATAACACTAATGCTGGCTTCATGTTGAATGATTTCAACAACATCAAAAAGAACCCTAATGAATATACTTTTGATTTCAATGTAAGGTTTCAGAAAGGGATGTACAAGATATTCCAGGCAATGAGATTAAATGAGGATGTGTGTCTTACAACATATTTCAATGCTTTTGATAGTAAAATGGCTTATCATTTGAGAGACAAAGATCCCAAAATTTTAAGGGATGCTTAAAAGATAGCTGTGAATATTGTGAACAATAGGAAAGCATTTGGTAAGCTAGGAAGGAGAGACGACCCAAAATTATTCAACCCTAAGAACAATAAAAAGGAAAATGACAAGTTTCCTGCAGGTAAGAAGCTCGAGGAAGCCACAATGGGTCAAGTGTTGGATTTATTGTAAAGGATGAACCCCTAGCTTTCAATGCACACAAAACTAATGTTGGTGAAAAGGCCGCAATGAACAAAAATCATTTGAATAGGCAACCAAGAATGCAAAACTACCCATACAATACTCAATGGAAAGATGGTAAACCTATTCTTAATCAAACTCAAAATGTGAAAGACATGGGTACCTCTAATCCTCTGTAAAAAAGTTCTGTCAACATGAATGATGATGTGCCATGGTGCGTCATATGCTAATTACCTCATTCCTCAGACTATTGTGCATTAGCCCATCCATTTGCTACAGATCAAAATGTGCAGAATGAGGAAGAAGAAGAAGGAAAGAATCATGATGATGTAAGTTGTAATATTGTTAATATGTGTGATGACTATGAAGATTCTGATCTAGAAGAACATGAAAATGACATTACTGATCAAAGAATTGTTTACCAATTACACCATCAACAAGTATTTTTAGATAATGAAGACTATGATGAAGATAAGGTATGTACTACATCCTCAGATGTTGGTCATATAAATCTGAGAACGCCTTCTAAATAGGAGATTGATAGAATTATAGCAGAAATGATCTCTCAAGTTCATAGTACTTACAATTTGAGAAGTAGAACAATTAACAATGAAGCTAGTAAGCCTTTTAGCATATTCATAAAAGATATTACTCATAAGATTAGGGATGATAGTAAGAAAGATAATTCAACAACAGTGAAGGTTAAAGATACTAAGACCAAGAAATGGGAACCTAAAAAGAAAGTGCAATTTCAGGTGAATGAAATAGTTAAGGCAAGTGTGCAAGAGAAGAACTTAGGATTTGATATTGCTAAGTGAATAGTGGTGCCTGCTGTTCAAAAGATCTTAGCTCTAACCATTCTTGTAAAACCTACTGTATGTAATCCAATAGACATGATCTCTATGCTATCTCAAATAACTGTCAAAGTGCCTTTATTTGAATTGTTTAGAATTGATGAACATAAGAGTAAAGCTTTATCATGGTTGGGTGGAATAGATAACACTAATAATACTGTTAAACAAAACATCATGTAGCAAACCCTAGTGGCAGTTGAAGATAGTGGGATTATGTCATAAAATCCTCAAATGTTCTTAGATGATCCATTTGTAGCTTATTTGTAGGATATTGACCCATTTTTTCTTAGTTTGGTTATAAAAGGAAAAACTTTGAAAAATTGCATGATAGACTCAAGAGCTTCAAATACTATAATGTCTTTCAAGTCATGGAAGCCTTAGGATTGCAAGTAGACACCAAACAAGGTACATGTAGAGGTATGGATGTTAGGGAAGTGCCTGTCATAAGTACTATCAATGCATTACCCTTCAAATTAGTTGCATACCCTGATGTAGAATTGAAAATGTCAGTCCATGTAGTTGATATTCCTCCACATTATGGAATGCTGCTATCCAAAAAAATGGAGTGCTGCTATGGGAGGTAGCCTACAATGTGACGTATCCTATGCTACTTTTCACATATGTGACAAGGCTGTTAGGGTAGACAAGGAACCAAGGGTCAACCATATTTTTGGGAATGATGTTGATAAGAATTCCACTTGTTTTCTAGATATTGGTGTAAATACATTCAGAGCAGAATTGATTATTCAAGAAGTTGAGAAACTTCCTACTGTAATTGCACATGAGGTGGAATGTTTCATGGATTCGCAAATTTTGTGGACCATGTATTTTGATGGGGCAAGTTCAAAAGAAGGTTCAAGAGTAGGAGTAGTTTTTGTATCTCCAGAAAAGAACACTTTCAAATATTCATTTACCTTGAACTTTTCATGTACTAATAACATAGCTGAATATGAAGCACTCTTACTGGGATTAAGAGTTGCAACTCATCATGGGATAAAAAAGCGGTATGTTATTGGTGATTCTAAATTAGTAGTTTCTTAAGTGAGAGAAACTTATGTGTCCAAGAACAAGAGATTGAAGCAATACATAAGTGTTGTATGGGACCAAATTGAGTTGTTTGATGCATTTGGTATTTCTTGGATGGAGAGGAGTCATAAAAAGATGGCTGATTTGTTGGAAAATGTAGCTGTTAAATCTAAAGATGTATCATTTGTTGGGATTTTATAGATTGAAGTACATAATCGGCCTTCAATTCCTGATAATATAGAACATTGGCAAGTTTTTGAAGATGATAGAGATAATCTAAATTTCTTGTCAAGTGAAGATAAATATCATGGCCATGAGTTAGATTGCAATGCCCCAATTGAAACAACAGATGACAAGGAGACAATCTTTGGGTAGGAAATTCTGCAATTGAAAACTAACAAAGTGCCTAAAGGATTGGTAGTTCTAGAAAGTATGTTTGATAACCAAGATAGAGTTAAATCAGCAGTTAGGGATCACAAACCACAAGAACTTGAAGAGATAAATCTTGGTACCTCTAAAGTTCCAAGGAAGGTCTATATTAGTCAGAATCTATTTGCTAAAATTAGGAAGCCTCTGATTGATTTGTTAAGAAAGTCTAGACATTTTTTTGCATGGTCATATGATGACCTTAAAGCTTATAGAGAAGACTTGTTTCAGTATGTCATACCTCTCAAGGAGAATATTAAACCTTTCAGACAAAAGAAAAGACCAGTAAACCCCACCTTGGCTCCCAAAATGCAAGAAGAACTGATGAAGCTAAGGGATGGAGGAATAATTAAACCAATTAGACTCTCTACTTGGGTCTCAAATTTAGTGCTCGTCAGGAAGAAAAATGGAGACATAAGGCTTTGTGTGGATTTCAGGAACCTAAACATTACTTCCTTGAAAGATAATTATGGTTTGCCCAATATGGAAGCCATGCTACAATTAGTGACTGGTTCAGAATTGATATCTATGATGGAAAAATTTTCACATTACAACCAGGTCCTTGTAACTGAAAAGGAATAGGTTAAGACAACTTTTACTACTCCATGGGGCACATATGTATATGTAAGAATGCCATTTGGGTTAATTAATGTAGGAGCAAAATTTTAGAGGGCCATGGATGTAGCTTTTCATGAATACATTGATAAGTTTATGGTAGTGTATCAAGATGACCTTAGAACATATTATAAAAGGGCTGAAGACCACTATAAACATTTGGAAAAAAAATTCATTAAGGCCTTGGAATATGGAGTATCCTTGAACCCAAAGAAATGTACATTTGGAGTAATAGAAGGGAGATTTTTAGGTCATATAGTGTCAAAGGATGGTGTTAAGATTGACCCTGAAAGAATAGCTTCCATTGATAAAGTTCCCAAGCCAAAGAATGTGAAATGAATACAATCCGTTTTTGGGCAAGTCAACTTTTTAAGAAGATTTATTACAAATTTTGCTGATATTAGTAGACCAATATCTAAATGCTCAAAAAGGGAGTTGTTATCAGTTGGGATGGTGAACCTTTAGAAGCTTTTCAAGACATTAAGACTGCTATAAAAAATTCCCCAGTCCTTAGGACTCCTGATTATACAAAACCAATGCATATATTTTCATTTGCATCCTATCATACTATGGCAACAATTCTATTGCAAAAAAATAAAGAAGGGTATGAGTAGCCTATTGCATTTTTTAGTAAATCCCTTTAGCTTGCTAAATTGAAATATGAGAAAAATGAAAAACATGCTTTTGCCTTAGTAAAGGCTGTCAAAGCTTTCAGATGTTATCTTGTAGGTGCCATTGTTATAGCATTTGTAGCAAGTGCAACTATTAAGGACATATTTTCGTAGCAGGAAGTATCTGGTAGGAGGTGCAGATGGATCAATAGAATTCAGGAGTTTAATATTGACATCTAAATTACCAAGTTGGTAAGAGGTCAAGGACTCGCAAAACTCATGGCTAAATCCAACTTGGATGCCAATCAAATAAATGTAGTAGCAGATGATCTACGACTAGATTTATGTGAGATGGATCATTGTGAATGGTATACCAATGTTATATACTATTTGCAACATATGGAAGCTCCACCCCATTTGATAGATAATGAAAAGACAAGCATAAAACTGCATGCAATAAGATACATTATTGTTAGAAATAGTCTGTGGTGGAGGAATTTTGAAGGGGTATTACTAAAGTACATTGATAAAGAAAAATCTAAGGAGATATTAAATGAGATGCATGTAGGAATTTGTGAAGGACATTACATGGCTAAAACCACTACTCTTAAGGTAATGAGAGCTGGATTTTGGTGGTCTACTCTTTTCAAAGATGCTCATTTACTTGTTAGAAGATGTGATGCTTGTTAGCGATTTTTAGGTAAACTAATTTTTTTTGAAAATACTCCTCTAAAACTAGTTGAAGTTCAGGCACCTTTCTAGCAATGGGGTATGGATTTTATAGGTGAAATTTCCCCTAAGTCAAGTGCTAGTTATTCATGGATCCTAGTAGCTACTAATTGTTTTACAAAATGGGTAGAAGCCATTCCTACAAGAAATGCTACTAGAAAAGTGGTGAAAATTTTTCTTTTGAACAATATCATTACAAGTTTTGGATGCCCTTAAAGGATTTTAACTGAAAATGCAATGTGTTTTAGGTCAGAAGAATTCATAAAATTTTGTGACAAGTATGACATAACTAGGTCAACATCTTCACCTTACCATCCACAAAGAAATGGACAAGTTGAATCTACTAATAAGAGCTTGTTAAAAGTCATAAAGAGGACTCTGGATGATAACAAAAAGGCATGAGATTCCAAACTATAGTTGGCAATATGGACTGACAGGGTAACAATAAAGAAAGCAATAGGGGTAGCACCTTTTGATATTGTGGTGCAGGGGCACCTATCAAAACAATTAAGAACATCTTGGTACTAGATGAAGCCAATGGAGCAATGTCCTCTTTGAGGGTTAATTGGAACATTCTAAGGCCAATAATGGTATATTGTAATGGACAAAGTACACTGAAGGTCAAAGGTCCTAATAAAGCCCTATGGGCAATATAATGGAAAAAATGGCCAAATGAGCCATAAGGGATAGTTGGGAGTAGTTTCTTGTTTTGATGCATTTAATAAGGTCATAGGATCAATTCCATGTCAGTAGCATAGGTTAGAAGGGTAGAGTATGCATAGAAGTCATAGTTTGTAATTTGAAATTTAAACTCAAACGATCACTTACAGTTTTGGAGGGAAAGTAGTTTTTGAGTTGTTTTATCATTTTAAATACTTGGATTAGTTGGGGATCAGTTGGAATTGGTTGATGGCAACCTTATAAAGTCTTTAGAGTCATTTTGCAACAGCAAGTAGGGATTGGTATGGATTTTGTACGGACTGTTCTTGGAAAGCAATAAAATCTTCTTGTTTTACTGTCAAATTGGCTAATTTTCATGTTCTTTTGGCATTGATAGAATAGAAGGTTGATCCTACAATGTTTTGAGGGTTCTCCTAGCTAATCTTTTCATAAGTGTTATGTTTTGAAGTCCTAAATAGATAATACTTTTTGATTTAACATTGACTATCCAGGAAAATAAACACTTTCTTACTGTTTTGTGGGATTTTTAGAATATTTGGGTCCATCCTATGAATGTATTTGCCTGATTCTCATAGGATGGATGCCTATGGACATGTATAATATGTCACTAACCCTTTCATGATAGAAATGAAGTGTAATGCCCCGCCAAGGATTGTTTGGATCCACGATGGTCTAATGATGCTATTTACGGTTGGGAGGAACCGTGCACTTAGTTATTTATGTTTGTGATATGTGGTTATCTTTTGTGATGGATGTTTATATCTTTTGTGATGATGTATCATGTATGATATGTGGTTTCATTTATGTTATTGCATCATGGATTAATATTAGATTATGATGATGTACTTTATTTACTTGGATGTTTATTCTTTTAAGCTTTTCATACCCTGTGATATGTACAGTGGATGATTGAGCTAAACTAAAATATAATTACAAAAGGACACTTGTATATTGTATAAAGTAAATTGGAGTTATAAGCTTGCATGGGAATTAACATGTATCTTTTATCTATGTTGTAAGGTAGTAAATCTCTGTTTATCTTTGCAATCATTAAGTTGCTCTTGTTTAGAATGAATTAAGGGATCTATTTTAGTAGCTGTTAAAAGAATGAATGTTGGATCGATATGGTTTTTGGTTTACCAATAAACCAGAATCATATTGCTCTAAGTGTGTTGTAATATCCTTAGTGGAATCATGTTTCCCTACAAAGGGAAAGGGTTCAATGGGACCCACATAGTGAGTATCTTAGTTTTTCATTCTTGTAGGCTTCCAAGAGTAAGCCTAATCCCAGGGGGGGTGGATGTAGTGCCTGCCCCTAGTTCACATTTCGTTATCATTGCTGAACTCTTTTAGAACTAGTTTTATGTTGTTGGTTAGCAACATTCTTTTGAGATTATCAGATATTGTACTATGGATTTAGTTTATTATGTGATGAGATTACTTAGACTCTACATTTCATGTATGTATGATGATTATTTTTAGTGTTCACAATTATTGATGATGATTATTACATCATTTTCAGTTATTAATGATGATTTGTTAGACGGTTCTTTGCGCCTTTGTATTGACTACAAACAGTTGAACAAGGTGACTATTAAGAACATGTATCCTTTGCCTAGGATTGATGACTTATTTGATCAGATCAAGAGAGCTACAATATTCTCCAAGATTGACCTTAAGTCAGGATACCACCAGCTTCATATTAAGGAAGCAGATATTCACAAAACTGCTTTTCGAACACGCTTGGGCATTATGAGTTCACAGTGGTACCTTTTGGGTTGACTAATGCTCCATCAGTGTTCATGAGTTTGATAGAATGGCGAAGGTGGTCATTATAGATTTATTAATAAGATTTCCAACATAGTTTGTTATTAACAAGTTATTGAACTATTAATATGAATATTTGGATTGTAGATGACTTTTTACGCACAAACTATTGTTAGTTATTAGTCAACTGGATTTGTAATTATTAATTAAATTAATTAGAGTTAATTAGATTTAATTAATAATTATGTTATGTAATAAAGATTTAATTGATATAATTCTTTTAATCAGATTGTAGAAATACTGATATCAAGTTGATAGGTCTTGTTCTGATGACTTGAATAAGGACCTTAGATGTTTTAATGGTGAGACTTAGTTATATTGAATTGAAAACTATTAGAATGTTAACAGGTCATGGATGGTGTACCTATTGATTTAATTGATCATTTTAATAAAGTTATATTCTTCTTATTCGAAGTCTAGTAATTGGTTCTTTTATAAATGAATAATGATTCTTTGATTACGTTGAAAGTTGAAGTAACATTAAAGAAGAGTTAATCAATTAGAATATGGATCATAGTTAAATAAAGAGAACAAGTTGATTAAGGGTCCATGATGATCATTTTAATGAGTAAATAATTATCCTTAAGTTATTCTTAAGAATAATGCTATCGGGGAACGAATGGGTTGACGTGTAGGTCAAATGGTAAATCCTATACACTTGAAGTATACTTGCAAACAAAAAACTGGAAACCCCTACACATTATTCAACTATGTGAATTTAGTAAATCAAAACATGTGTTTGCATCGTGTATTCTATATGCTTCTTGTTTTGGGTTTTGGGTTGACTAGTGTTGACCAGTCCTAGGTTGTTACCAGAGGCTCGGGGGTTATGAGATGTGATGGCATGCTGATCTTATTTGGTCTTGATCTTTATAAGCCCAACCATGGTAATGTGATCGTATGCTCTATGAAATGTTCGTATTTACTTATTGTTATTGTTCATCAATCTTCATGTGTGAGGCTGAGATGTATGTGTAAGAGATACTTGAGCTAATAATTTTTGAGTCATCGATCAGTTATCCTTGGATTATTTTCTAGTCACCATGATGGGACTGAAATGTGGATTTATTTCTTGATGATGTCATGTTGTGACATGTTTGACTCAACCATTTTGGAGTTTTCGATCAATATGATTTTGAGATATTCTTGGTTGCTTGTTGAGAACCATTTATCTTGAGATATATTTTGGTTATTGAGAACCAATTGATACTTATGATTATCAGTGATGCCTTCAATTTCCAATAGAGAACTGTTGTGGTCATGATTTTCTATGGATGCTTTTTCAGATGCTCATGGAGATTTGATGATTCTTATCTTGGAGATTTGATGATTCTTATTATGGATATTTGATGCTTTTATGCATATTTGATGATTTTATTATGGATTATCTTTTATGATTTTGAGATTTATGATTCCATGAGCTTAGGGTAGGTAATCTACTTGTAGTGTCAGAAAGTGGCTTGCAATGGGGGTTGGGGCCCTAAGTGGCTGCCAGGGTAACTCATTGTAAGTTTGGTTAATAAGTGATAACATTTACACACTAAATGGAGATTAAATGAACCTAAAAAGATAATTGTTTTGATGTTCTCGCCCATGCCTTGAGTGCTTGTATAGGCTAGGATGGGAGTAGTGAGAACGCATGGTTACGACCGTGCATTCCGTAGTATGCCTCATCAGTATGGGAGGATACTAGTGGCTGCATGAGATCAGTATGGACTCGTGGAGTTTAGCTAACTGCCAGGGTAACTTGTATGTGATAATTGTGATGACACTTTCTCGCTTGTAGAGTAGGTTTCCTACATGTCTTTGTGTGCCTCTGGGAATTAGATGTCGATTTTGTGTGTGTTGGAACCTTTGAGTTAGTATACTTTTAGGATTTTTGGACTTATAGAGATTTGTGCTATGTGTATTGATATCCTGTTTGGGACTTGAGATTATCTCCTCAGCATCGTGGGAGTGGACCACTTAGGTTCCACGCGGTCGGGTGGTAGTGTATTTTCACTCTTATCATTGGAGATCCGTCCGAGACACCGTGGCTGGAGTATCCTTGGTTGGTATTTATTCTTCATTATGTTATTGGAGCATTAAGATAGATAATATACCTTATGATGGATGTATTTACTAGTATGTTTCTTATATTGATGATTTTCTTTACTTTGCATATGTTAGTTGATGATTTATTATGCCTTACTTTGCATGTTAGTAGGATGTTTTAGGAGTGATATTCCTACTATGTTAATACCGATGATCTCTTCGGTGCTTTGGAATGTTATGCACGGAGGGATGGCTAGGATCCACGATGGTCTAATGATGCTATTTACGGTTGGGAGGAACCGTGCACTTAGTTATTTATGTTTGTGATATGTGGTTATCTTTTGTGATGGATGTTTATATCTTTTGTGATGATGTATCATGTATGATATGTGGTTTCATTTATGTTATTGCATCATGGATTAATATTAGATGATGATGATGTACTTTATTTACTTGGATGTTTATTCTTTTAAGCTTTTCATACCCTGTGATATGTACAGTGGATGATTGAGCTAAACTAAAATATAATTACAAAATGACACTTTTATATTGTATAAAGTACATTGGATGTATCATTGTTATTTCATAAGGATGGGATGTTAGATGAATAGTTAATTTAGATGTGATACAACGTTAAGGAATCTTTAAAGAATGTAGCCTGTTATGTATATGTTATGTTTATTTTCATTTGAATTGTTGCTATTGCTTTCGCAAATGTTATGAATGGTTTTATCTTTCATGTTTAAAAAAAAAAATTGTTTGGCAAAATTAGTAAAATTCTTTGGATCCCTTGGCGGGGAATTACATGAAGTGAAATTACAGGTGTACATCATGAGAGTTGGTTGAAAAGTGCATGAAAGTGCTGCCATAGGTGTAGCAGAAGAAGATATACCTTAAGGAGGTAGGGTTTTTATGACAAACAGAATAAGGGGAAGGTAAATGCATGGTAAATGCTGAAGGAGAAGTTCTAGAATTGAGTTTTGGGGTTTGAACAAGCAGGCCCTAGTTTTTAAGCCATTTTAAGGAGGGTTTTGAAGTTTGGGTATTTAGGAGTGTGAACAAGACCTATAACCTTGAAAATCCTTTGATTTAGATCATTAATAGAGACTATGCAAAAGGATTAAGTTAGATTGCAAGTTTGAAGGGTACTTGCTTTGTAAAAGTGGCCTAATTAGGCCTAATTCTGAGACAAACTGCCCTATTCTGTACAATCTTTCCAAAGGAGTGATATCTAATTTTTGGATATGGTCCAAAAAGGGTATCTGAAAAGCTTATTTATTTTCTTGGTGTTTTGGAAAGTTTGGGAGAAAAATCAAGGAAATAGGTTCTGCTGATCCAAAGAAGAGAATAGCCTAGTCAAGGAGGCTAACTTGGGTTTATGCATGAAATTGGTTTGGGAATTGTAAAACCTATTTAAACATGTCATTTTGAGTCTATCAAAACACTTTACGGGGTTGGAATAGTTAGTTGAAGGTATATTCCAAAATTGTACATTTGAAGCCATTAGGTGCCTTGAAGAAGCTTAGAGAACCTCATGAAATCATTCAACTTTGTGAAGTTATTGTTGTTACCTCCTTGGCAATATTGTATATGGAATCTAGGCAAGACTTCTCCAAAAAAATCTAGTAGGCCTATATAATTACATTCAGATGTATGATGAAGATGTCATTGATACCATGCAAGAAAGAATGGATGAATTGGTAGGGCTAGCTGAGACCAGAAAAGAGGCCTTTCTCAGAAATGCAAAATTGCAATTACAATTCAAAACATTATATGATAGAAAGACAATAAATAAGAAGTTTGAAATTGAAGACCTAGTTCTCATGTGGAATGCTAGGATTGCAGTGTTAGAAATAGGGATCATTGAGAGGGGGGGCGGGGGGGGGGGGGGGGGGGGGGGTGAATCATTAATCTACAAACTTTAGTCACTAACTAGATATTATTACTTACTTTAACCCATGCATAATAAAGCAATAAAGTAATGCTGGACAATAATAACAATGCACAAAGATAACTCATGACACCATATTTTATTAACTAGGGAAACCTTGGCCAAGGGAAAACCCCGGTGGGGATGATACCTACTAGATAATATATTGATATATACATCCCATGTTAGAGGATGGACCCTATTAGGAGTCAATGAAAAAATTCAATATAACAGTCCCTGTTCGGAGACTTTGAATCCCTGTGAGGAGATTCCAACCCAATTAGGAGTTGTAGTGTAATGTATGCAAGATGAGCCCACTGTTCAAACATGCAATTTCAACTACAAGAAGATCTCACTGCTCAAACAAGTAATCTACTATTATTCTCCTTCCTTCACCGATCTCTAATCTTTAGCTTGATCTTGAATCACCAGATAGTTCATATAAAACTTCACATATATCGCTTTCACAAAAGTTCACTCTCAAGTTTGCACACTTGATACACAATAGCACACACATACACACTTCTTATCGCAAGAAGTCCTTTGCATAAATACCATGCCTTTACATAAAATACTGTTGGGTTGGTTAAGACCATAATTCACTTTTCCAAGTTAGAGTAAACATCTAGGATGCCGACCCTAATTGGACAAGTAATTGTTTTGTAACCAAAACAATTCTTTCCTTTAATTCTGCTATCCTACTTCATCAAAACATGATTAACTCTATTCTGTACAAACTTCCAAGGTTATACACATCATCACCAACATGTATACTATCTTCATGTAATTTCACTTGTCTTGAATGATTATAAACAAAATAATATATAGCTGTAAACCAAATTCTATACTTAGACAATTTTCTGATAACCAAACACTAAGTATCTTTATTTTCAAGGTTTCCTATCAACATGTACATCATGTGTTTCCATTAATGACAACAATTACATATCACTATTAGCTAATTGTCAACAATCTCCCCTTTGGCATTGATGGCAACAAAAAAGGGAAAATTGGCTAAGTGACAAAAACAATCTAAATAACACCTTACATCTATTACAACTTTACATATATATGCTCTCCCTTATAATATACTTCATACTACACATGTATCTATCCCAACAATGACATGTATACAATTGTCACATGAATCTCTCCCCCTTTAACATCAATGAAAAAGGTCTTAAAATGTCAAGATCTTTGGAAAACTGTCAAAACTGTTGTCCTTACCTTTATGCTGAAATAATCTTCATACAATCATCAAAAACAGCCTTCAAACTTTTGATACCTTTGTTCCATGTTTCTTTGGTAGACTCTACTGATGTGAGAATTGCACATAATGCTTATGATGCAATCTCAAGTGCATTTAGATTTGAATACAAAAAGTTTGTATATGTGTCTTTGACCTTGACACATTCTTCTAGTTTCTTTTCAACAAATGATAACTTCAGAGCAATGGATTCTCTGAAATCAGATGTTCTCTTCAATATCTTCTATTTTTGAAGTTCTAGTTTCTTGATCTCACTATGAACACTAGCAACTTGATGCTCAATATCATCAACTTTACTTGATGGGTGCTAGATTAGGTTGGATAAAGCTTCAAGTTCATTTATCTTAGCCTCTATCTAACTGTCCAAATCCTTAATCAGTTTGTATGATAAGCTACACTTAACATACAAGACTTTTCCTTCCTGCTGATACTTTCGAAGTTCTTTGATGCATGTATCAAGGTTGACTAAGTCATTCTTGATATTTTGGTAGATGGTGCTAAAAAAATGAGCATCATGGGAAATTTGAGCTTTTTCCTTTGTAACTCTCAATAAATTTGTAAACTTTTCGTCAAAAGACTTTAACACTACCTGTGCTCTCAGTTCTAGATCTGACTCAGTATGCCGTACTGTTAAGGTAATGTGCAATCTATTAGTTACTTCCATCAATGATCTCTACAAACTCTTTACTATCTTATTCTTCTCTAAAAGTTTGGATAAGGATGAAATCAGATCATTCTGATCATCATCATCGGTGGCCAAACTTGTAAGAGAGAGTGGAGTAGATGAACTAGATGGTTTAGTTTCATCCTCCCTCTATTTCTTTGCTGCTTCCTTAGCTTTCCTCTATTCCTCTTCTTTCCTTCTTTTCTAATCTTTTCTTCTCTTCTTCCTCTGTTTTCTTTTTCCTTTCTTATTCTTGATTCTCCTATTATCTTCTTCTTCCTTTCTTTTCCTTTCATCCTAAATCAAGTTCTGCTTGGCTTCCTCTATCTTTTGCTTTTCAATTTCTATTAGCCTTTTCTCTATCTCAATTTGTTTCAACTTATTTTCAACATCTTCAGTATTAAGTGCATTTGGTTCAGAACCACCAAATGGAATGGTATCATCAATTTTGATTATAACATTGGTTTGATCAATCTTTATAATATCACCACTAACTGATACTTCCATGGTTCTAGGAGCTAGAGGAGTTGCTATCCTATATTCTGACAACATCTGGTTGATAGCTACTATAGTCTCCTTCCTCAACTTATCCTTCTCACCAACCATAAATAAGAATGGCCTTAACTTGTCCCTCAAGTATGGTGTTTGGTTATTCAACAATCTCTTAATCTCATCTTCATCATCAGTCTTGCAGATTTTCCTTAGCATAGATTTCCAAAGTTTAAAGTTTTCTTCCCTTGCTGGAGTCTTCTTCTCTACGAGTCTCTCATAGACCTTTTGGTTGACTACTCCTTTGATATCTTTCATACTTAGATCATTCAAAATGATATGTCTTACAGTGGAGATATGAATTTGATCCTTCTCAAAATTATTATAAACATCATAAAACTTATTCATTTGAACAAAGTTTACCTCATTTGCAATCACTATGTTAATCTTCTCAATTTTTGACTTCCATGATGGCCGAGCTTTTCCTACTGCTTGTTTAGGTGGAGTCACCTTTTTAGCTTGCTTGATTTCCTATTCCTCAATCTCTTCATCACTGCTGGATTCAATTGTCAACAATCCTTTTTGCTTCTTGCCAGGTCCTGAAGCCATCTGTTTGACTCTCTTAGTATTTGTAGGCACTGTTTCAGCTAATCTTTCTAATTTTCTCTTATGTTCACTGGGTTGAACATTAGATACTGCTGCATATGGTATACTCTATCCTAAAGTTGTCTCTACAACTAAAAATGACAAGGGTTGAATATTCAATACACCTTGTTTCAATGTTTGTCTCAGGGCCTCAGATTTACTTTCTGTCATTCTGGCCTCTGATAATGCCTTCTTCATGATTGCTTGATGAGCATGTTGTGTGATCTCATCATACATTCCAAATATGTATTCTGCCTTATCTTTCTCAGAATTCAATAATAGATCAATGTAGCCAACTTCAACATCGTCACTCAACTCATAGCTCAAAGGATCCAAAAATGTTTCCCGAGGTTCTACTGCTTGAATGTATGTATAGTCAGTATCAACTAAAATACATATGTCCTCCTTGAACCTATCCACAATTGTAGGCAAGATCCTAAATCTTTGTTTCATCTCATTTTGGAATGTTCTCATAATCAGATTACCATTGTCCAATACCTTGTCTGTAGGGTGTCTTTTGCATACCTATGATATCTTCTCCATAGTGCATATATCACTACTCATTATATTTGTTACTGACAAGTAGGGGAATCTCTTTCATTATTGACTCAACTTTCTTGTGAAATGCCTTTTCCACGGTTGCTTGATGAGCATGCTGTGTGATCTCATCATACATGCCAAAACTGTATTCTGCCTTATCTTTCTTAGAATTCAATAATAGATCAATCTAACCAACTTCAACATCATCAGTCAACTCATAGCTCAAAGGATCCAAAAATGTTTCCCGGGGTTCTACTGCTTGAATGTATGTATAGTCAATATCAACTAAAATACATATGTCCTCCTTGAACCTATCCACAATTGTAGGCAAGATCGTAAATCTCTATTTCATCTCATTTTGGAATGTTCTCATAATCAGATTACCCTTGTCCAATACCTTTTATGTAGGGTGTCTTTTGCATACTTATGATATGTTTTCCATAGTGCATCTATCACTACTCATTATATCTATTACTAACAAGTAGGGGAATCTCTTCAGAACATTAAAGATTATGTGATTTATCAATGATTGGAATCTAAATACACCATGCTCTATCCTCTTAATCTTTTCAAGGTTTTCGAAGAGTTGCATTCTCAAAATTTCACTCAAATTCACTTGTTCTTTCTCAACGCAAATCTTGTAAGTTGCATATATAAATCCTACTAAAAGTTCATCTATTTTAGAACTTGCACAAACTGAATAAGCTATTATTCTACTAAGAAATCTCACATCATCCTACTTGATGGAGCTGATTACCATAGCCTTCCCATTGTAAACTGCCTTAGTGTAGTTTTCTACTTTCTTCTTAACCACTTTCTCTCCTATGGGTACACTGCCTTATTTTCTAAGGCCAGTTACTTCATGTATAAGGTTGGCATAAATGTCTACTACATTATCTTGCATCCATAACTTTCCATCATGTATCCTACTCAGTATGATTTGAGTCCATTCGTCTATATCTAGTTCACAGTGAAAGTGATACTTAAAAAAGTCTAATTCACTTAAATGTTCAAATCTGGCCTTAAATATCATGTAGTGGTTAAAGACAAATTCCATATCCTTATTAATGTATTAATTTCCAATTGACTCAAACTTGCAGTTCAAATAGTTTTCTACATCTTCCAAATAGACTACATTGTTCAGGGTGATAGACAATGCAAAATTAGGGTTTCCATCACTAGGTTTTATGGAAACTACATTAAACTTAGGTCTATCTTCATTTTCAACACTATGAACAACTAACATATCCATAATTCTTATCAACAATATCTTTTATCAAACAAGTTTTGCGAAAAATGATAAAATAACTCTTTTCGAAAATAGGGTTTGCTTCAAAATCACTTTGAATAGTCACTTTTAGAATGCTCTTCACTTTGAATGTGTTCACAATGGAGTAAAATCAATTATGTACTCCATCTATGCATCAACTTGAAACTTCATTAATTTCTTACTTCACAAATATGAAAAAGATGTTATTTTCATTCTACAATTAGATAAATGTCTCAAACCATTTGTTCGATCTTTAAATGCCATCCAAGGTTTACTATAGCCTCCTTTCATCATGAAAAACATCCTCAAAACTTTGCATCACAAAATTTTTTGCAAAAATTTATTTTCATCTTTTGTTACAAAATTACCCTTTACTGTAATACCAGTAACTTTGAAATTCATCATAACTTATTTAGATGAGCTCCAAATCACAAGCGAGCTTAGGTACCATATAAACACAACTAGATACACCATTTCCCAACTTTTCTACCTCTAATTCAGTCTCTGCATGAAGTTCTCAAATTTTGATGATGTGAACAAGCTTAATACAACTTAATCAAATCAAACTCAACAAGTGACTTCGATCTTTCTATCTCTTCATCATCTAAATTTTCTTTTGAGATATCTATTCCTTTCATGAATGCTTCATTAAGTTCTTCTTGAAGCTCACTTACAATGTTTCTCCGTTCTTCATTGCTTCTACTAGTTCTAGAGTTCCTTTCCTAGTTCCTTCTGTCATTTGCAGAGTTTCTTCCATCATTCTTTTTGTTCTTGAATTTTCTTCCATTATTCCTTCTATCTTCAAAGTTTCTATCCATTCTATAATACTTCATTGTGTGCCTGAAGTTATTGCATAATCGACATACATTTGCTCTACTTATAGGATTTTGCTTATCATTAGGTGCATAAGAATTTCAAGCAATGTGTCCTAAGTTGTTACACTTATAACACACAATCTGTCTTCTATCTTCGTAAGATCTTTTTTCTCTTAATGTCCTTTCATTAGATCTTCTTCTATCTACAAGGTTAGTATTTCTAGACATTCTATTATTTCTTCTATCACTATCATACTTGGGTTTCCTACAATCAATTGCATTATGACCCATACCATGACAATTGTAACAATAAAAGTCCTTAACATGATTAAATGAATTATAGTACAATCTCTTCTCATATGACCTATTTCATTACATAAAAAGCACTTACCTCTAAATTCATACCTGGTTTCCTTGGGAATCTCCACTTTCTTTGGTTCATCCAAGATTTCAACTTCCTTGTTTTGTTTGACTTCTTTAGGTTTCTTAGAAGATTGATTGGATTCAATCTTATAATCAGATTTGTCTTTTTCTTTTGGATCTGATCTAATCTTAGTTTTCTTCGTAGACATGTTAATTAAATAACCAAGACTAGTCTTGTCATAAGAAGGTCTCTGTATAGACATAGAATCATCAAGCTTTTCTCTACTAGAATAAAATTTCTCAAGCTGTTGTTTGCACTATGTCAATTCACCTTTCATAATAGTATTGTACTTAAGGAGTTCTTCATGATCTTCTTTCAATGTTTCAAACCCAGATGTTTTCTTTGCCAAACTTGCTCTTAGATCTACATTTTTAGTCTTCAAATCAGATTCAATTATTCTAGGATCATTTCTCAAAGTCAACTTCAAATTTGTAATCTTTAATTCATGCTTCAAGATTTTGTATTCTATCTTCAACTTTGGATAGTCATCATTAGTAGATCTAGATTTAGTAGATTCAGGCTAGGATTTTAGATGTTCAACCTTTTCTTTCAACTAACCAATATATACTTTGGAGTCTTCATATCTATCCTTTAGCTTATCTCTTTCTTTAGTAAGGAGATCAATTTGTTCAAGAGCTTCTTCGAGCTTCTTCATCAACTGTTCCATATCCATAGGGATCTTATTTAAGCTATTAAGCCTCTTCGAAGTAACTGTGCTTTGATACCAATTGTTAGAAATAGGGATTACTAGGGGGGGGGGGGTGTGAATAAGTAATCTACAAATTTTAGTCACCAACTAGATATTATTACTTACTTTAAACCATGCATAACAAAGCAATAAAGTAATGTTGAACAGTAATAACAATGCACAAAGATAACTCATGACACCATATTTTTTTAACTAGGGAAACCCTGGCTAAGGGAAAATCTCAGTGGGGATGATACCCACTAGATAATATAATGATAAATATGTTCCTTGTAAGAGGATGGACCCTATTAGGATTCAATGAGCAAATTTAGTATAACAGTTGCTGTTAGGAGATTCCAAACCTGTTAGGAGTTGTAGTGTAATGTATGCAATATGAGCCCACTGCCCAAACATGCAATTTCAACTACAAGAAGAGCTCACTGCTCAAAAAATTAATCTACTATTATTTTCTTTCCTTCACTGATCTCTGATCTTTAGCTTGATCTCAGATCACTAGATAGTTCATACAAAACTTCGCATATATCATTTTCACAAAAGTTTGCTCTCAAGTTCATACACTTGATACACAATAGCACACACATACACACTTCTTATTGCAAGAAGTCCTTTGCATAAATACCATGCCTTTACATAAAATACTATTGGGTTGACTAAGACTACAATCCACTTCTCCAAGTTAGAGTAAACATCTAGGATGTCGGCCCTAATTGAACAAGTAATTGTTTTGCAACCAAAACAATTCTTTCCTTCAATTTTGCTATCTTGCTTCATTAAAACATGATTAACTCTATTCTGTACAATATGCTCAAACTTCCAAGGTTATCATGTCATCACCAACATGTATACTATCTTCATGTAACTTTTCTTGTCATAATAAGACGTTTGCAACATGTTATGAACAAAACAATACATTGCTGTAAACCAAATTCTATACTTAGACAATTTTTTGATAACCAAACATTCTGAGGTTTCCTGTCAAAATGTACATCATGTGTTGTGATTAATGAAAACAATTACATATCACTATTAGCCAATCATCGACACGAAGATAAAGGGTAGCATGAAAAGTTTGATCCTATATGGCTAGGTCCTTATATGGTTGAAGCTACTTGGGGAGAATATTCTTATATCTTGAAAGATTTATCGGGCAATATTCTTAAACTGTCAGTTCATAGACAGTTCTTGAAGAGGTATTTTTGTTTTAAATACTTGTTTCTTCCATGAATAATAGTTTAGGGTTTTTCAATATATTTTGTAAATCCTTGTAAATTCTAGTTTTCCTTCCAATGCTATTGCTCTCTTAGAGTTGTCATAAAATTTATTTCAAGTATGCGGTCTTCTTCCAGGGATTCTGAGCCCTTGTATGAGCATGCTTGTTAATCATCCCTAGATAGAGCCACTATTGGTCTAGTTTACTTCAAGTTTATCTTAATGCATCTTTAAGTGAGTGTTCTAGGTTCATTTTGAGAAAATTAGGTTTTGGTGTTTTTAATTTTGTTAACCCTAATTTTTGTTTCATTAAGTGTTTCCCTAGAAAGCCTTTGGTAT
The DNA here is from genome assembly GCA_028749045.1 of Cupressus sempervirens. Classification (NCBI taxonomy): domain Eukaryota; kingdom Viridiplantae; phylum Streptophyta; class Pinopsida; order Cupressales; family Cupressaceae; genus Cupressus; species Cupressus sempervirens. The sequence continues at coordinate 10,287,174 of CM053792.1, forward strand.
ATGCTTGCATAGCACACCCTTTCAAAAAAAGGAGTGCATGAGAAAAATATTTTAAAATACCCCTTTAATTACTTCCCAGGTACCTTTTAAAAATTTGTTGCATTGTCTAAACATTATCCCATGTCTCCAAAAGTAACCTTAATGTAAGCTTGCATTTTTTATTTTTCTGTGAGTTTACGTTTCTATTTGAAAAATCAATTAAATAACAATAACCCTTGATCTTCATTGAGATCAAGGGTTGTCACTATGTCATCATAAGAAATCACGTGCCTTTTATTCCTAGCGACACAATGACCAAAAAATATTCACTTGCAAGATCTAGTCAATAAGGGAACAAGGTTTTAAGCATGAAGTTTGCACCATCAGATCATCTCTAGATTGACGGTGGTTGCTTTGTTGCCATTGGAAACCACAAGGTTTTTATCCTTGGTGACATAGCAACCACTTTCCATGTGGATATGTGGTGGGACCAACCTTTGAAGATGGCACTGTAATTTACATGTCATTAATTGGATGTTAGGATGTTAGATGCAACAAGGGATTCACATTAAAGGAAATGTAATGTTGATCTGCACTATCAAATCTTCTCTAGATTGATGGTGGTCACTTTGTCATCACGCAAAATTGCATGAACTTTATCCTTGGCGACATAGCAACCAAAAGGAGATACCACGAGCCCACTCTATTTATAATGTAATTGTCATATGAGCTCTACCATTCAATGCAAGGATGATCAACGATGGTCACTATGTCACCAAGAGAGTTGTTCAACTTTTACCCTTGGCGACATAGTGAGAACATGTCATGTATTCAGTGGTGTAAGTGGGCCCAATGTAAGTCACCAAAAATGAAGGAAGAGGCTTATGTGGAAGGATTCAATTGGATTGACCACAAACTTGGAGGGTTGAAGTTGAGTCATTAAATGTTTTATTCCTTAATTTATTAGATTTTTCAAAAAAATCAACGATCTGTTGTCAAATTTGAAAGGTGTTGCTGCTCTATTTTCTGTGATCCATTTATCAGAATTAAAGCTTCGTGTGCAAAGTAAAACTAGGAATATAGTGCAGACAGTTGATATTTTCTTCATGCAAATTTATTTTTGATTTTTTGAGAGCTAAAATTCGTTGAAGAGCTATTTTCCCTACCTGGTTAAATTGTGAAGAACTTTCTACATCAACGATTCATTGTAGAATTCAGAAAGAAGAAAATAGAGAGCCAAGTAAGTATCTCAATCTATATATCATTCAAGGAATTTTTTTTTTCTACATTATTATCAAAAATCCCTCCAAAAAAGGGTTTTTCAAGGAAAGTGGAGTATGCTAGTAGGAATATCCATGATGATTTCCTTGAACAATTAAGTGAATCTATGAATGAATCAACCCAAATTAAAAAAGATAGTTCATGTAAACCCTAGGCTCTGGATTGCAGATGGATTTTATGATAAGGGGAATTGGACTAGGGATGCCATAACCTCTAAAACATGGCTCCAATTGTTTAAAAAATGGTTCTAAAAAAGGAAATTGTTTGCTCCCCACAGAAATGTTTGGACCTTTGATTTAGGTAAATTAGTAGTCCTTGGGGTTTTTATGGATTTAGACCTTCTCATAGTTGTACCCCTAAATTACGACCCAGTACCCATGATGGTGAGGAGAGTAGATGGGGAATGTCTAATAAAAATCACCGCAAAAGAGATTCAAGAGGTTTTTGGATTGGAGGCAACCACAGTCTATCATGTGGTCATTGATTTTCAAGGATTAGAGAAAGAATATTTTTCTTGAAAGGATCAAATCAGACAGGGTGTATTGAGAGGACACTTGGCTACAATTGGGAACTTGACTTTTGTTACAACATCAACAAAAGAGCCTTTCAAGAAGTAGTTTTTCAATTCTAGGGCCATTGACAATCTCTTTTTTTGGTGTGGAAATTATCTTTGATTTTGCATCTTACTTAGCAGAAGAAATTCACACAGGCCTAGTTGGAATTGCAAAGGGCAATTTTGAGAAAACCTTTGGCTACTACTCTTTGTTGATGCACATGTTCTTGTATAAAGGGGTTACTTTGAAAAAGAAATGGTTTTGAATAGAGAATTCAAGGGAGAAACTCTGCTAGTCCAATTATGGAGCAAAAATATGACCTAAGATGCATAAGAGGCTAGCTTTGTGAGATGTGATAGATACTTTGCATCTAGGTTGAGGAGCCTAATATTAAGAGACAATCCCAGAATACCTAAGGCATTGCTCAATTTTATTAGGCCTATGGACAACCCTACTAGTTTGAAGGTGTCCAACAATTGGGAAGATATAATACCATACCATGTGTCTATAGTTTTTAGAGTGTATGGATTCCAAGGGACTCCCCATGTACTTCCTTACCAAGTATCTCTGATGGTGGGAATAACTGAAATGCTTTGGTAAATAAGTGGATTGGAGGAAGCACAACTGACTGGTCGATCTAGGGGCTCAATTTTCCCATCTTGCATAGTTGCTCACCAATTCATAATCACCAAGGGTGGTTGGTTGTTTTTGTATAATTTTTTAGATCAATATAAAATGGCTATTTCTCATATGATCATTTCAATGATAGTGAGAAATTCTTTGATATTTTTAGATAGAGGGCTAAGACTGGTGCCAAGAAGCATCAACCCTACTTCCCTGAAGACATAATTAGAAATGAATTTTCTCTCCAAGAACAAGAGATTAAGAAGGAGAAGTGGAGAGTTTACTCAATGGTTTTAGAATTTATCAATTATTTTGACAAAGATTATAAGCCTCTAAAAGATGCAAAGATAGAAGCAAATAAGATCAATAAATTAATGATTACTTTTCCTAAGATTATGGAAGCAATGAATGAGAAGAAGAAATTCTTTATTAGTTCTTATCCCGAGAAGGCTCGAGAGGTCATGAAAAGGTTATCTTTTACCCTTGTAGTAGGATTAGGGCAGTTGTTTATTCAAAGGAGACCTAGCTACAATATCATTCAAAATAAAAAGGTTTGCAATTGACATAGGTAAACAAGTAGTTGGATCAACTAGTGTTATTATGGAGGAGAGGCCTGATGAGCCAATGCCCAAGTGGCAAAAGATAGAAGAGAAATAGGTGCCCCAAATAGAGGATTACTCACCTACTTAGTCCCCACTGCATATAGAAGATGAACAACTCACTAAGGAGAAAATGGAGCAATTGGGATCCCAAGGAGGAGATTTTATTATTGCTATAGAACTAGAAGAAGGAAATCCTCAAGAACCTCCCATGCCAAGCCATGAGTTAACTGTTGCCTATTATAAAGGAAGGGAGTTGGACCCTATTGTAGAACAAGCTAGTCATAAATTTATTTTTGATGACAACTTTATTAAATCAAGATCCTTTTATCAATTTGCATGGAGAACCAATATTGAATTATTTGAGGAAAGATGCAATAAGAAAAAAGCAAAGCATCTTGAGATGGGAGAGGCTTCCATATAGGATCAAATAAAAGATGAGATGATGATTCAAGAGTTTAAGAGCTTGACCCTTGAAGAGGTAAGAAAAATGATAAAATCATCTCGGGTCTTGCTTCTACCAAATTGGGACATTGTTGATGCAATTGTTTTTAATTCTGTTACCAATAAATTAAATATAGATGAAAAGGTGAAAAAAAGAGCTGAGAGGTGCCAAATTCAGTGAAGATCATGCTGTATTAGTTCTTTGTCTATGAGAAAAGGATCCAGAGCTAGCTCCTCTTAGCTTGACGATACTAATTTGATGGGAAATTTAATTGTAAAAAGTGTAGAGGATACTCCAAATGAAGAAGCCATAGAGCTAAATGTTGGAACAACCAACCTCATGTTAGAAACAATAGTCCACCAAGATAACTGAGAGGGTGGGGAGGGGGGTGTGAATCAGTTATCCAACAATTAAAAAATCTATCTTCTTTAAAAAAACTTAACCATTCAACCAAAGTAAACAACAACCATAAAAAGATGCACATAGTCAATTACACTAGATATGTTGACTAGGGAAACCCTTGATCAGAGGAAAGCCCTAGTGGGAATGATGCCCACAAGATGATGTACTAATATAAATATTTCTTGTTCGAGGATGGACCCTATTATGAGTCTATTACAACATTTAGTACAATGAGTCTCTATTAGGAGACTTTGAATCCCTGCTAGGAGATTCCAACCTTGTTAGGAGTTGTGCCAACCTTGTTAAGAGTTTTGGTATAATGTATGCAAGAAGAGCTCATTTCCCAAACATGAAATTTCAACTACAAGAAGAGCTCACTACTCAAACAAGTAATTTAATATTATCTTCTTCTTTCCTCTGCCCTTTCCTTTGTCTTTTCAACCAAACCAATCACTATCAGACCTTGTAGACTAGGTCACAAACCTTAGATCCAAATACCAAACCTCAGATCACTCAAAAAAACCTTGGCAATGAAGTTTCCTTCACTTCTGCATTTCTCTACTCAACTTCACATTCGACACTCTCTACTTCTTATCATTAATCATTCAATCATATCAACACATATCTTCGATACCATGATAAAGGAAAATTTCCTTCCTTTATACCGAGTCCATAAAACAATTCCCTAAGTTGGTTGTTAGTCCTTCTCAATTAATTATTATAGGACCACATCAAGAACACGTTACACTTAGCGATAACCTTAATCTTCCACCTTGCAACTTGAATAACTTTCCATACACACAATATTATGATGAGTGAGCTTAGCCACATCATCCTCAACATGTCTTCTTTATGTCCTCAACCTCGATCATCAAGATATCAACTCTGCTAAGAGATACAACAAGTTTACTAGAACATGCCTTTATAAACTCTATCTCAAAAAAAACATCACTAAAACTTACATAACTTCTTTTAGACTTATCCTTTCTGCTTCCGACATTAACTACATATACTAGATACTCAGAAGTATCTCCCATAACCTCAGGTGGTTATCATGCTCAACTAGTTGTCCATACCAACTTAATCTTTTTGTTGTTCTTCTGTCAAATACCACATAAGACATCAAACATGCTATGTTCACATCAATGAAAAATTCAATCATGAATGTAACATATCATCAAATTTATGCTTCCAACCAATCTTCCAACAATCTCCTCAATATTCCAAAAATCTCCCCAATCTTCCAACACCTCACCCTAGCCATAGCCTTCAGGGAGAAAAGGGATAGATTAGAGTTACAAGAAAAATATGAAAAAGTTCTGGCTGCTTATAATAAATAAGTGCAGAAGAGGATAGAACTTGAGAATAAGTTGATGGGGCACCAAGGATAGTCTAGCAGACCAAGAATCACTTATCCTCATCCACCAGTGGAGCCTTTTAAATCCACTCATCTTATAGAAATTCTAGACACACCATAGAGACCTCAATATTATACTGCTAAGGATTTTGAAGAAGAAAAGAGCAAACTGTGGGCATTACATGCAGAACTAGATATCCAATATGAGGATAGATTGAGGAAAGAAATTATGTATTTGGTTGGGCAAAATTATATGAAAAATTAACAAAACTAATAAACATATGGGATGAGCTAAAAGGAAATGAGGAGGCCTTGAAGCCAATTGTTAATAAATGGAATAACATGGATAAAGATGTTACTCTTCTATGTTTTTCAGTTATCAATTTATCTTGTGAACAAATAGAAAGTACTTTTGATTTGACCAATGATCTATCCAAGTTTGATAATAAGAGAATCACATTACAAAGGAGAATCATTATTTATCTTGCAAAATATAAGAGTAAAATTTTTGGACTCTTCGTCCATGCCCTAGATTAAAATGATAAATTAAAAAATAAAGAGGAATGGGCCTAGGAATTGGATGACCTATTATGCCTTAGGATGAATAGGGTCATAAATGAAAATGGAAATGTATGGTGGGTAAATACAACTGAAGAAGTTGTAAAAGTACAATTATTTTATGATTCTTTAAGAGAAGATTTTATTGAAATAGACAAATTGGGAGAATATGTTTTGAAGAAACAACATGATGTTTTGAGTTTTAACTAGCCAGGTGATACACTTTTTGACAAGTGGATGTAGACTTTGTACATGCAAAATAGTTGGAACTAGGTGAAACTAATGATGAAGAAATGGAACAAGATGATTTGTAAATAACTAACACATTAGTAAAAGAAAAAGAAGACAAAGGTAACTGATATGGATAGAGAACCCTGAGTTTAGCTCAGTTTTCAACTATCAGAATAGGGCCCATCACATGCAAGTCCAATGGCCACATGCTCTAAGGAATGATGATTATGACAAAGCCAATCATAAAATCCTCAACAAAAAGTGTAGAAGAAGTGGTCCCCACAAAAGAATATTCATGATGTAAATCATTCTGTTGCATCAAATTTTGTCTTTAATGACAACAACTTTTGTAAGTATCTTTCTGTCTTAAGGAAAACTATCAGTATTCTCTAGACCCGAAGCTTGTTGCATCTCACACTATATAAGTGAGATTCAAAGGCTAGAGAAAGGGTCCAAACTATTGTGTAGTTTTTAGTTTTACTAGCTTTATTCGGTCTAGTCCTTGATGCAGATTTTATGATGTATTTTTTCTGCAAATTTGAAGATACATTAGCTTTGAAGGATTGTTTGGTCTTGATTTATTCTGAGAACTATTTCAATGTTACATAATTTTCAAAGAGAATTAATACAAAGATGAATCACCATCATATCTATTTTCTTTGAATCTTATCTCCATTGTTATTGACTAGTTATTTTCAGATTGTAGGGGAAAAGCTTGTTTAATTTAATGCAAAATGCAACTAGGATAGGTTTTATGTTAGTTCACTATTGCTTTTAATTCAATGCATTAAGTAACTTCTTCAGTGATGTGATAGGATTTCTAGATAGTAAGAAGGATATGCATAAGAATGAGTTTTAGGGAAGATTGCTGATAATATTGATTGTAATGCAATCAATTAGGTCAAACTAGTTGGATAGACTCTAAATCCCAATGGATGAGGCACTGATCAATTATTTTAGTTTGCATATTGAAAGAACATAGATCAGCATCAAGAAAAATCTCAAAATTAAAATCAATTTTATTTTAAATGTATAAAGAGTATCATAGCTAGCCAATACTTGTTTGCATTTAATCTTTGAGTTATAGTTAAGCTGTTGTTACCCATAGTCACTTGTAAATCATAGAAGAATTATGACCAATATGCTATAAGGGATGGATGTTGTAATAAAATGTCATTGAATGAGTAAAGTGTGAAGATAGTATCTAGTTTTGAGTCTTTTATCCCTCAGGTGCACCTGCCTTGGTTTTGCAGAGCCAAAAGAGTATAAAATCTTTATGATTTTGTTGAAGTTGGGTCCAAATATGATGATTATCTAGCTAAGTATAGGAAGTAACCAATCCTTAGGTTATTTTGATCTTCAATATTTTGGTATCAAGTATTTTGTTTCTTGGTAGTGTAAAAACACCAGTAGTAGGATATTGCTTCTGGATCAATATTTGAACATCAAAGTTGTGTGTAAATTTCACTAATTTAGAAGCCAAGTGCATGAATTATTGATCTCCATTTTTTTTCAAAGTTTTGAGCATAAGGTTTTGGAAATAACCATCTTTCTGATTTCAAGAGATCTCATTGGTAATATCATTATTTGCTTCACTTCCAAGTTGAGAACTATGTGAAGCATGTCCATAATGGGAAGATCTAGGTGTAGACTGAAAACCATTAAGATGAGACCTTTGAGTCCTAGGAGGAGTTTTGTTTCGAGTGTTCACAAAGGGATTAACATTAGAATTGTACCTAAAGAAATTAGCATTAGTTTCCCCAAAGATATTAGCATTGATCCCAACTGCCACAAGACTTGCTTGTTCATTTAGGTAAGTCCTTTTCTCTCTTTCAAGTTGTTGCAATTTGTCATTAAAGAGGTTGTTCAAGCATCTATTTCTTTCCACCTCATACATGGTGAAAGAAAAACTATATTCATTCATAGGAGTTTCAAGTGGAGTGTCCAAAGTAGTACCAAAGTGGCTAAGTGAGTTAAAACAAGAGACATATTTTTTCTCATCTACTTTGTCAATGATATGTTGAATTTCAAAGTGTTTTTTATGCTGGTGTCTAGTAAGTGAAGGTAGTTCTTCAAAGCCAATAGGAAGATGAATTACTTGACCAATCTAATACCTAGTTGTAATTGACATGTAAGAGATAGTATTCAACTAATAGGATAACACATGATAACTTGGACTCCAAACTCAGAAAAGTAAGTGTTCACTTGTAAAAGATAGATAATAATATAGTATCAAAGTGACTTGTCAAGAAAGTGCCCAAGTAATTTATGACAGCAACAACTTGAGTCAAGAGATAAGTAAGTAGCTAAATAGCTAAGTAGATAGATGACTGATATGACAAGTGAATAAATTTCCAAATCAAGTATGTAACCAAGAAGCCAAGGTGATCTTTTTAAGCTTAAATAGTATCTAACATACATACTTAGATAAGGGAAAAAATATGAACAAGTGCAGACACCTTAGATCAGCCAAAAATAAGTTTAAAGTTAAGAGACCTAATTATAGAAATTGAGTGATAAAGTACAATAATCTAGGTGATAGTAGGACAATAGATGGGCCTCATACAATACTTTGTAGGAAGTAGAATGACAATTTTAGGAAAAATGATTCTCTGGAGTATGACAACATGATAGAGCATAGAATATCAATACAAAAGACTTATAAGTGGTAAAATAATTGAAAATTTCATATGATATTTCTCATAGTTGAAAAATGATAGTTTACCAATATGATAGTTTGTGACTATTTCATAATCAAAAGACTTGAGATTTTTTTGACCAACTATTCTAGAGTGACCATTATGGAAATGTTCAAGTTCAATTTTGATAGTAAAAACAACAATTTTTGAGTAGCAACAGTGATGAAAACTCACATCTTCAAATGATTGGATATGGGACAAAACAACCTTGCCAATACAAGCACTTGTGATGTATTGAAAAGTAAATCCTTATGAGACTACTGATTGTGTATGTTCAATAAGATCTCCACAGGTCTCACACATTCAAAAACACATGAAGCAAGATCTACCAAAGGTTTCAATTCAATAATCAATAACTTGGCCCATAACTTGATGCTCTCTTTCCTCACACAAAGTGGTTGCCCACAATAGATATTATATTTTTTGTAGATAGATTACGCACATCTAAAGGAACCCAATGATTAGTATAAATATTATGGTGATCCAAGTATTACACTAAGATCAATCTTGGTGCCAATATATTGAGCACTAAAATAAGGCAACTTCTAATCTATGGTTCTTATTAAGGGTTCCATTCAGAAATCCCCTCTTGCACCCAATATGGGATAAAGGTCTCACAACCACAAGACTACCTTAAGCATACCCACCTAATGATTTCCTCACGGTCACAATCCCACAAGTACTCTCACTTAATGAAATCAAGTGTTATGTCTCCCAAGGCTTTCACCTTTTTCAAGGGCCTTGTGATTATAGTGGATTGGATAGATAAGTTTCACTTTTTTTGACTTAAATTTTTCCTCTTGGCATCTTTCCACCAAATAGTAAGCCCACTAAAGGAGTAAATCTCACTAGGAGATTGAACAAAATGGATCCACACCAAGGAGGTCAAGACTTCTGATTTGCTTCAAGGGAAAAGAACACACTCTCCTATTCCCCAATGCTTCCCCCAAATGCACCAAGAAAATTTATTAAGACCATTGTAGAGTGGAATATACCACCCATTTTATTAATCTAATGAAGAGTCAAGATTTTTGATTTGCCTTTAGGGAAAATAACATACCCTCCTATCAACAAAGGAACCTTACTTGTGGGTTTTATGTACCTATGAAATGAAATAACAACTAGTATATGCAAGCATAATGAAATGAAATGAAGACAAAAAAAAATATTTTTCTTTTTGGTGATTGGACAACCCAACAAATAAGTGTTAGTCGCTATTTTTACAATTTTCTCCTTTTGCAAAGCAAGATTGCAAGAAAGCCCCTACAAAAGTACAAGGTTAGGGAATCAAATAAGCATGAAAAATCAAAGTAACCTCGCAAGACCACTATTAGGAGACCCAAAAAAGAGAAAATGAAATCTTGAAATTTTGATGAGAACCCTTGATTCAGATTGTGCAAGCATACTAGATAGGGTGATACTTCATCAACAAACAAAATATTGTACAATATACCCTACTAAAGTTGTATGCTATTTTAATCTAGTATGAAAAAGGACATCAAACCAATACTAAAATATATAGGAGGTAGTATGATAAAGCACAAAGAAGTATGATAGTCAAAACTTGAAGAGTATCATACTTCAATAGAATGGACTTTTATACTATAGTACAAAAAGTGTTGTACAATATCTCTGGCTGCAAAATAAGAGTCAAAACTAGCAATGAAAAAATCCAATGAATTAAAAAAAAAGAGCTAAACCAAGAAGTCTAGCCCCATGGTGGGTGCAAAAAATGTATGCTCAAAAGGTGAACACACTTCTATAGACTATTATTCTCAAGAATACCATGATGAAGAGAATTGCAAGAGGTGGCCTATAGATTCCAATCTATGATGTGCAAGAGTGCAATGATAGTGTGGTGACTCTCAAATGAACCTAGTTAGGAAACCCTTACAAGGTGTAGCATATAATATAAGATTCAAAGGAGTAGAGTCAATAGTGCCAATATCCAAGAATCAAGTATGCAATGCAAATTAAAGCTAAGCTAAATTATATGCAAGATCTAAAATAACAAAAGAGTTATAAAAATCCTAGCTAAACTATGTGAGCTAAGCTATGCATAAAGAAAAACCAAGCGAAGAATGCAAGTAAACAAAGTGAGTGAAAATATGCTCAAGAGTGAGTAAGAAAAATGACAACATAACAATAGAGTGCAAACATAAGGTATGAGAGAGTGAGGAGAGAGCCTCCTTTTAAAGAAAAATGGACAATATAGATTAAGAGTCAAAATCAAGGGTGGAGAACGAGTCTCGCATTGATTTTGTGCACAAGAATCTCCAAGAGGAAAAATCAACAACAATGTTCAAGAGGCAAAAGATGTGTGGAGGAGAAAGGAGATTCCACCCACCTCGAAAAGTGTGCCCTCACACATATAGATAAAATACTTTTTCTTTTATTTTTAAAATATGAATTATCCTTTTCATGTGCACACATAAGACAAGATGGACTTTGAGGGATTTTTATCTAATCAAAATGGGATATGATTCTTTTAATTAAATATGAAATTAGTATAAGGTGCTCAAACCATAAGTTATAATCAAATAAACAGTAAAGTGACAATTTGATAAAAAATGAGTGATAGATAAATTATGCAAAATTTTTAGGAAGGGGGCTCATAATATAGAAGACCATTTTTAGGTGATTACATATCTATAAACTATATTATCTAAAACAAAAAAATATTAAAATATATAATAAAATAATATTTTCTCAACCCCATGATTGGGCCCACCTTAATGATAGATAAGAAGGAAAAGTATATATATATATATATATATATATATATATATATATATATATATATAAGTAATCAACCAATAAATAAAATTTAAGGAAATAAATTCTAAAATACAATGAAAACTATTTTCATTTTCTTTACATGTGAGGGTTTTTAAGAGAGCAAAAAGTTAAAATATAAACAAAGCCCACATGTGAGAAAGTAGACCCACATAACATACAATAAGGTAAGGTCAACATCAAAGTGCACTTTCTTCTAAGCTGAAAATAATGCAAGTGGAGTTTGTGAGGAATTTTAAACTAAGGAAAATATTGATCTACCTAGGAACCAGTACATGGAGAGGAGGGTCCACTAAAACACATAGTTTAAAGATTAAATAAAATGAAAGCCAAGGACACCTAAATCACATTTTTTCCCAAGTGAGTATTGAATAACCTTGTATGGTATAAAAATTTTGAATGGAAAAGGAAAATAATATAAATCATTCTCACATTATCCTTTGGTCAAGGGTAAGAGTTTGGGTGAATGATACAAAGGTACATACATGGCCATTATTTTTCCATAGCTATCTTTGGCCACACACAAAGAGTTTTATTTTATTTTATTTTTAAACTATAAAATAAGTTTATTTTTAACAACAACAAAAGAATAGCTAGGATTTACAAGATGTTTACACAAGATTTTGAGACATGGTATTTTATATATATATATATATTAGAATTTTACTATATTATAATCTGATAGGAATATTTGTAGCAACCAAATGTACCATCATAAATTGGATGTACTCCAATTTAATGAAGGTTTAGCACCTATTTCACATGAGCTCATCAATCTCCTTGCATATTTCATTTCTTCCTCCATTTTCTCTCCTTTCTCCTAGTTGGAATTGGGGTAAAACCTAATAGATCCTCTTAAAATCTCCTATTTTCATGGTGTTAAGCTTGAGGTAGGATATATCCTCCTAGGTCCTCCCTTCTTTATTTGTCTATCCACTTGGAATCTACTCCTTGAACTATAATGGCTATATCTTAGATTTTACACCCAATTTTTGAGATCTAGGACTTGTTTTGGGACCCTGAAAGGATCTCTGAGGTCTCAAGACATAGTTTTTTAGGGGCATAGTGCACCCTAACCAACTAGGGGTCTACTGTTCCCCTGATTGGCACCAATTTTGGGTCTCCTCTTTGGGTCCTATGTCTGGGTATGCCTAGGGTGTTGATTCTTAGGTAGGTTGGCTTACAAGAGTTAGTTAATTATGAGTTCTATATAAACCATTCCATTTTCTTAATTTATCATACACAATTTATCATCTTCACATGCAACTCAAGCTTTAAATTACTCAATATCTCAAGTTCTTTAAGAATTCAAGGCATTCAAGCTATTCCTCCATTGTAATTTAAGGTTTCATGCATTCAAGGTATCAGATGACTAGTATATGCTAGATCTTCCATTGCATTTTCAAGATTCACAATCTTCCTTCATACATTCAAGATCCTTTGTTGCATATTCCTCTCAAGATCTATATCAATCTACATGGTATATTTCAAGCACATACATACATGAAGGTTTTAGCTTCACTTTGATTTCCTTTCTAGGGTTATTGAAGTTGAGTTAAAGCTATTATATCTACATACTTGATTACATTCCAAATTCAAGAGCATATTTATAGATTTACATTGCTTCATGTTAGATCTATCACTACTAATTTCTAGTATTCTATCTTTATTTCAATTCAATTTTTATTCCTAAACTAGGGTTTGACCAAGGCAAACCCTCTCCTCTCAACACCAAACAAGCTATCTCTTTGTTTTCAAGGCTTCAGATCTCGAATTGACAAACAAGTTGTAGATTAGGATATCCTTTTTAGCTTTCTTTAGAACTATAAAATCAAAATCAAAATCACACATAGTTAATCAGGGACAAATTACACCCCTGATGCTTTATTTTACCCTTAATTATCCAATTCACCCCATAAAAATCTTTGAACAATTTCTAAATTTTATTCACCTCACAAATTTCAGCTTAGACCCAAACTTACAACAACTTTTGACATCATCCAACAACACATTTTTAGGTTTGTATTCTACAAGGTATATCATTTTCCCCTTTCCATTTCCATTATAGCATTACTTTATTTTTCCTTTTGAATAAATTCTCTTAAGGCCCATGGGGGTGAGAGGGAAATAAGTTAGAGTCATTCATTCTTTAGTCCATTAGGTTTGCATTGCCAATTTCTCTTGTATGAATCAAATCTAATAAAAAAGGAGTGAATCTTGACCTTCCCCCTTCTCATTCATGTGTCATTGGCTCGCTTCCATTTTCAAACCATACATAAATTGGTGAACCCAACTTGTGTCTTCTTTTCTTGGAGCTATATCCTTCTATTTTTCTTGCTCGCCTTCCTTCCTTGTTGGTGAGTTAGAGTTATTAGATTCTTTCTTGGTTAGTCTACATCTTGCATCATGGAGATCTTTGGGTGTATGGTTAAGTTTTTCAATATTCTCCTTCTTGAATCTCTTTATAGAACCTATGATTTTTATGAGAGTTTTATGCATTTCATTGTGTTTATGGATCTTCACGCTCTTCTTGCTCATACTATAATGAATTTAACAAATACATCTTTTCCTTCCTTTAAGATTATGGTTAGATCTTTATGTGGTTGGCTTATTTCTTCTTTGGATTATGTGAGAACCTTAGTAGAGGATGTTCCTAACAATCCTCCTAACCCTACTAATCCTTTACCTAATCCTCCTAACACTTATTCTTCTTCTTCATCTCCTAGCACTTCTCAAACATATGTTCAAGCTCAAACTTTAGTTCGTGATGGGGATGTTTCCACATTCCTTGATGAGCCTTCTCCTTCTATTACTTGTAATAAGGGAAAATTTAAAGTTTTTTTTGTTCATCCTCCTATTATTATTCCTTACACTACCTTTGCAAATGATTCTAATGAAAAATCTCCCCCTATTGAAGATCTAATGAATAACTATTCTAAAGGTTGTTACATGATTTTTATAAAAGGTTATACTAGCTTTGGACTTGGTATTAATGATTAAGGTCTAAAAAATACTATTCATGTATCACCTAAGATGGATAAACATGGTATTGAAATATACTCCTTTTGACATAGTGAAAGAATGTTTTGGACAATCTCCTCTTCATCTTATCTTACATACTTCTGATCTTGATTTTCCTAATACTCATAGAGATTTGTCTTTAAAGATATATACTCAAGTAGTTGTTGTTGAACCAATTTTTTAAAGAATATCTCTTGAAGATTCTATTTTTGAATTCTCATGTCCTTTTCATTATGATGAATCTCACAAGATTTCCATTTGTATTAATTTCCACTTGTATGTTAAGGACAAGGTTCCACATGAGGTGTTACATTTTTTTCATAATTCCAATTAGTCTTATCTCTCACCTATTGGAGTAGGTTCCCCATTATCTTTCATAATGTGTATTTGGAATTTCCCAATAGGTTTATTTTTCTTGTTCCTCTTCACTTGGGGGCAAGAGTTTTTTCTTTTCTTTCTTAGAGATCCCTTCGTCTTCCTGTACATGGACATTTTCTGAAATCTCGTGTGGGAAAATGAGTTTTTAATCTCTTCTCAATTATATGTTGTAATTTCTTTTGGCATGATGTGTTATCTCTATTTGTTACATTTCTTACATGGGTGCAGATTTATTTCTTCCCCTATTTTGTCCATAAGATTCTATAGATGTTATAATGTCATCTCTTCTTTTATTCCTTTAAATTGGTACTGTTTATGAAACATTGTTTTATCTATAGGCATGTTTTCCTTTGTTGCATGCATAACCTTATGTTTTTTCTTAACAAATTATCATTCATATTTTTGATCTTAATGATTCTCATATAATGATCTTCTATAGCTTTCTTTCACTTATAGTATTCTATTCTAGAATAATTATATTTCTTAGAATTGATCTCCCCTCTACAATGTAGTATTATATCTCTCTTGTTGGATGTTGGATATTTTAATTTTGTTCATGGCTGTCACTTTAAAAAAAAAAAAAATCCTTATATTCTTCAAGATTTGGTTACATAATCCATTGTAGACTTATCTTTTATGTCTCATGCTTGGGGGATAAGAAGCTTTGTATATTCTTTATTTCTTTTTTCCATGGATCTACTTTCTTCAAGATTATGTGGAACTTGTTTATTATGTGATATTGGTCTTTCCTTTATGATTAATTATGTCTTGAGTATGGTTTCTCTCTTTTGCAAGAGATGCATGTCTTGAGTCGTCATCTTTTCTTTACCAATTAAAGCTCTATCCATTACCTACACTTTTCCTTGCTTGAAAATTGTTATCCTTCATCCAAGGATTCCTATTTAACGTATTCATAGGGGTTTGAATAGGAATATTCTTGTTCTTCTTCACTTCTTCTCTAAGATGCTATCTTAATCAGGAACTCCTCTTAGGTAGACATCTTGTTATTAAGATTTCTCCCTTTTGAGGATCCTCTTTCTATGAGCGATATATTATTTTCACAAATTGTCTATGCTTTTAGATTGTAGGAGTTAAGGATCTTTACCATGAATGTAGTTTGCATTATCACTTTAAGGATATTTCCTTGTTGTGTAAAGTAGGTATACTCTTTCTCTTCCTTATCATATCTAGTATGTATACATGATAAGGAGGGGGCAATAAATACACCCTCCTTGTATACAATCTTGCTCTCATGGGGTAGAAAGTATAGATTCTGAGCATGGCTTAGAGTACTTTAGCCCTAGATGATAGGTATGCTTTCTAAGTCATTATCAAACCTATGCATTTTTATTTCATCATCTCTCATTTGCACACACAAATTCATATGCTAAATATCATAATGAGTAATGTAGATAAACTAGCTAAATCTCATTCATGGGTAATGCATTTAGATAAATATATGCTAAATCTTATATTTGGGTAACCATAACAACTTGATAAGTCCCAATATAAGTAAAAATTTCAAATAAAACATGCTAAGTTCCATACATGGGTAACACATTTTTACATGACCATGCCATAGTAATACAATGGATGGAACTTTAGTGGGTTGACTAGTGGGTTACTACCTTGTTAGACCATTCAACACCATCTTTTGTAGCATCTCTTTTGGTGTTTCACGATGGGGTGGGAACTCTAGTAGGAAAGGTAATCACTTTTTCTTTCCTTTCTCTCTCTTTTTCTTTTATTCTAGTAGAGATAGATCTAAAAGCTATGTTGATTAATGATGTTTCTCTTGCATTTCTTATTTCATCACTTATGCTCTTATAACTAATTTCCAAATATGATATTGGTGAGTGAGATGTTTTGTCAGCTTGGGTCTCTCTCATTGGTTGAGTTTGTTTTCAGTACTAACACCTTTGTCATGTCTTTATCTTTTTTCCTTTTTTTTTCTTTGCACCCCAGTACATGGACATGGAGTTAGGACCTTTTTTCTTAGGGGATCATTCTCTTTGACTGAGTGATGTTCTACCTTGTTGCAATTCATCAGATTCTTCTCTTCTTCTTCTCTCTACTTGACCATAAGTGTGGGTTGATTCACACTTTCACTAAAGTGGGTCTAAATGCACCATCTTAAATTAGACACACTCCAATTTAATGAAGTTATAGTACTTATTTAATGCAAGATCATCAATATCCTTGCATCTTTCATTCATTCTTCCCTTTTCTATCCTTTCTCTTGGGTGGAATTGGGGTAAATCCTAATAGATCCTCTTTAAAGCTCCTTTTTCCATGGTGTTAAGCTCGAGGTAGTATATAGCCCTCTAGGTCCTTGTAGTACCTCTCCCATTTGATTTTTGTAAGTCATCTTGATGGAGGCAGCCTTGATGATATTGCTTCATAAGTGATCATGATTGGGACTCATGAGTGGTCTACATCCTTGGGATGATTTGATTATATTATTGCTTTAGCTGGTTGTTTATGCTTTTTCTTGATTGATGAGATTATGGTTCAGGATTATCGATGGATATTGTTAGATTTATTGGGATGTGCTTTTGCTATAGATATTTACATTGTTATTGTAGTAAACATTTATTATGGTGAAAATGAATGATCTAAATAGATTATTTTATTGAAATTAATCAAATAATTATCTACATGATTTCACACACTCTTTCTTCAACTATATTATTATCATGCATCTACACTTGATCAAGTTGTTTATTGTGCATGACTTATATCCCCTAGAGTGGCACATGGAGTTAGTGATTCTATTATTCATACTGAACCAATGTCATCCCTATATGGGTGATGTATCCTATTTAATTAAAATAGTAAACCTATGGTTAATTGGTAAATCCAGATTCATTATGCATTTGTGACTAGAACAGTGAAGTGTGTATGCATTTAGGAATCCACAGTGGTCATGAATGTTATTACTTATTGTGACTTAATAGTTCAATGAGAGATTTATAATTGATTTAAATTATCGATTATTTTGTCGTAGTTGAATTTCAAGCAACTAGAATTACCAAACTTATTTGGGCTAAGGGAGCTAATTAGATTATTTAATTTAAATAACCTAATTTATATATCAATTTTTATAAGTGAATATATTGTCTAAAAGTGAGTTTACTCTCACTTCTCATACTTTCAATTCAGGATTTTGGAGCAAATCCTCCAAAAATCCTTTATGAGAAATTTGGAAATTTGTTCATTGTGAGAGCTATGCTCATGGGATCATCATGAGAATAGGATCATTGGATTCAAAGTGGGAAACTCCTCTACCAAGAATTTCATTAACTTTTGTGCCTCTATTGGTTTTTGGCATTAGTTTCCGTTTCTACCCTTTTGGCTATGAGGTAGGGCTTTTCCATTTTTATAGTTTTGGCCTATTTCAACTTCTATTTTTTATTGCTTTAGGGTTAGAGGTTGAGAACTAGTGTGTCCCTCCATTTTTGTATGTTTATTTGGCTTGATTGAGCATATGTGAACAAATTGGGGTTTGTGGCTTTGAAATTTAGAAGTTTTGAGCTATAATGCTATTCATTTTTTCATACAAGCTTGGAACTTGATTTTTATTTATTTTTTTGGATTTTGGAAACCATTTGGATAATAGATTTTAGTATCTTCAATTTTTGACAACATTAATTTTTGAGCAATTTTCACTTTGCCTCATTTTACGTGCCACCCACTTTTCTCGGGTATTTCTTGGCATTGGTTTTGGTCATGGATCTAGAATGTTGTTAGGTTTCCAATTTGACCATAGTTTTACTTTACTATCACTGATATTTTTGTAGAATTTGAACTCCCAGATTTAGACTGGTTGAGTAAGTTCATGATGTTTGGTGTTCTATTTCCTCATCAGGATTCATATTGAATATGTACTCCCAGATATAGGCTAGTTGATGAGATTATCATACTTCCATATTTTTTTGTATTTCTCATATCCAACCGTTGTGTGGGTATTATGTGATTCATTCGTGAAGTTAGTTGTTTCTACACTCGAATTCATGGATGTGTGTATGATAGGATCTTATGAGACCTGAACTCTTATATATAGGCTGGTTGAGGGATTATTAATTTGGGGATTGGTTTGGGAACTTTCATTTCCTAGAAGCACTCATCATGTGATGACCATGTGTATGTAGGGTAGGAAGTGGAGTGACTTCTCTCATATACCCTAGCCTGGAAGTGGCTGACAAGGTAACATGAAGAGGTTTTAATAAGTGAAAATCAAATCTAATTAATATAAATAAAAATTAATGATAAGATAAAATATTACTTGTATTGTATATTTCCTCTTGAGGGAGTTGACTTATTGTACTATACAAGGGTAAGGGTGTGTGGCCTCCCAAAGGATTTAATTTATTGTACAAGGGTGTGTGGAATCCCATTAGAGTTGATGTTGCCACATCGAATATGTAGCCTCTAGAGGGAGTTGATTTACCATACCAGTTTAGCTAAGACTTTTAGATGCTAAGTGACTTACACTCCACTTGAGTCCCTATATATTTATCTTAAGTGGGTTGGATCAGTGACTTGATGTACTGCATTGTCTTCATTATCATATAGATGTTGGTATCATACTTGATTGACATGTGTGTTAGCCATAGGTGATTGTCTTATGTGATTGTGATTGGGTCATTATCTCCATGAGCACGATGAGTATGGGACTACAGGTACCACATGGTTTGGAGTAACGGATACCTATACCACTAATGGAAACCTATGTATAGAGATGGGTTACTTCCAATTTGAGGCTGGTGCTAGATATTCACTTGATACTTCAGTGTATCTGGAGTATAATCTCTTGTGATTTGTGCTTTAATTTGGTTGCATTTTATATCATGTTTAGATGATGTATAGTATGCTACTTGATACATTCCTTAATCATCATTTTTTATCACATTGCTTAGTTGAGACTTCTTACCACTACTTTTGGTTAGTGATGTTATTGGTAGATTAACATGTTAGATGTTTCTTATTTCATGCAATTGGTAAGAAAGATCTCATGAGACAATCCAATGATCTTGTTGGAAAATTGAATTTTATGCTTAGGGGTATGGTTAGGGCCCTTGAGGTCTCATGATGCTATTATGGTAGGGAGGAAATGAGCATAGTTGATTTTATTCAATTGTATCTCTTTTTGATAGATTCCTTTCATTGGAATGTTGTTTATGGTCATTTTGTATAATATTGATGTTAACTTATGGATGCATGTTATTGCAATGTATATTTTTAGCTTTATTCAAGTTCATGGATTTACTTTTATGCTCTCGAGTGGTCATTCCTTTATTTACATGGATCCAATACTAGTGCAGGAGCACCTAGTCCAAGTTTAATCCAATTTTTCATTTTTGGTTTATTTTGGGATTGTACTGACTCTAGCCAAGTCAGTGGTGTGAGTAAGTTAGGAGTCTTTGGTGTGTTTATGAGTTCTAATTTGTGTCAAGGGGCGTAGGTCTAGGACCTTGGCAAGTGTGGAGAAGGTGCGCCTTTAAGCCACCTTGTCATCCACGGTTTTTTTCTCACTCTCTTCTATGGCTAAAGACTCCTAGCATGTTATTTGGGAAGTAGGGAGTGAAAAGATGTAAAAAATGTCAAGTTGGGCAAAAATTGCCAAAAGTTGTCAAATAGGAACAATGGCCTCAAAAAATGCATATTGATGTCTTAGGGACAAAAATATGTTTAGACATCATTTTTGGCTAAATATAGAAAGGTCAAGAGGTTCCAACATCAAGGAGAGAAAAGTTTCTCATAGAAACCAAAAGTTGTCATGTTTATGCAACTTTTTGAAAAGTTGCTTGACAACTTTTTGAAAAGTTGCTTGACAACTTTTTGGCAAAAAGTTGAAAAGTACAAGAATGAACTTGATGGTTATTCCAGCCACCTACAAATCCTTGGAAACCTATATAATCATCATTCAAACACATCCCAAGGATTGGTAATTGTCATAAGAAAGTTTGAGCATTTGAATGCACATTTTTTTAGATAGTTTGCTACATTTAATATATCTGTATAAACAAATGAATTGAACAGACCAATCTGGTGTTAGATTTGTGTTTCTTATGGTACAATTATTTTATCTTCAAGTTGTTTGGTTGTGAATGTCCATCTACTTAGGTTTTGAAAATATTTTCAAATTAGATAGTGTGCAGTTTCAATTTTGGGTTTGTGAGCAATAATGACTCTCCCATGAATTCTTGTTGTGAATTCTTCATGGTTTCAAGGGACATGGTAGTAGAGCCTATGTACATAATATATACTATTTTTTGGGCCCTATAAAGAAAGGAAAGCAATTTTAAATTGATACCCTAGGCAAGTCTCTTGTACTTGGTTAGGAAAATCACATATTGGAATGAGAAGTTTGAGGGTTTGAATGTGTTTGATGCTTCAACCCAAGTTATGCTGAATGAGGAGAGTTGAGTAAGGTCAACCTATATCAAGGGAAAATAATCCATGAATTTTTTTGAAGGAGGAAATACCATACCCTAGCTAGACCAGTCAACATTGTCTTGAAACCCTTAAAAGTAGGCTAAAAAGTTGCTTTTGGGTGTATAGACACTTTAGGGATATGAAACCCACAAAATATTTAAGATTTTCCAAAAGGGTATTTGAGTCTCTAGTCTTCTTTCCACCTTCTTTGGAGAAATTTAGAGATAAAGTCCATAAACCCAGTTTGGAGGGCTAATCCTAGTAGCCTCATTTTGAGCAATTTTGATTCAGGAGTAAGGAATTTGGGTCTAACTTGCTAGATTGGTGTCCAAAAGTCCGTATGGTGGCAAGATTCTTAGCAATTCCTAAAGAAAATCAGATGAAGGCAATCAAAAGAATCATGAGATATCTAAAAGGTACTAAAGAATATGGTTTATGGTACAAAATAGGAGGCAATTTGGATTTAAAAGTATTTATAGATGCTGATTAGGAAGGACGTATTGATGATAGAAAAAGCACTAGTGGTGGAGCATTATTTCTTGATAAAAGACTAGTGTCTTGGACAAGTAAGAAACAAAATTGCATTTCTCAGTCCACAAAAGAGGAAGAATATGTGGCAACAACAATTAATTGTTCTAATATTGTTTGGTTCAAACAACTGTTGGTAGGTATGAAGATAGAGATCAAGGATCCAATGGTTATATATTGTGATAACACCAGTGCAATCAATATATCAAAGAATCCAGTCATGCATACCAAAACAAAACACATTGCTATAAAATATAATTTTTTGAGATAATTGGTACAAGATAAAGAAGTAAGATTGGAATATGTAAATACAAAAGAACAAATTGTAGACATATACACCAAGCCATTACCTAAGGATGCATTTCTATATCTAAGAGGTAAGCTAGGGGTCATTCCCCCATCTGAAGCTCACTAAATGAAGTTTAGTGATGCATCAGGCAGAGCATGTTGAAGATCAATCAGTTGGTGCAATATTACCAAGAGCATATTGCAAATGAATCAATACTTGAGGTACATTGATACTCACTAAATATTGTCTTTGGCATGAGATGTCAAAGAGGGAGAAGTTTTCTGTCATATCTCATAGAAATTTTGTAAAGAGAAAGAGAAAGAGATGTCAAAAGGGAGAATGAACTGGGTCTAATATCAAAGGCAGAGTTTGCTATTAGAAGAAGTTATTGCAAATAGAAGTTTTCTGATAGAGGAAGAAATTGAAGACAGAAAGAGTTCACATTGATAGAGGGAGCTCTCATAGATGAGAATCAGAATGTAACTAAGGATATCTTCCTTAATTTATTCTTGCTCTAAAAATTTCATTGCATTATGACATGTTGTGTTGCCATCAATGCCAAAGAGGGAGATTGTTGAAACAATTGAGTAATTGTGTATTGTCTTTGATGTTACACAATATGTCATATCGTTACTAGTCAGTGTATGCTAAGCTCACTCAGGCATTGAAGATACTTTTTTGTGTCTACCAAGCATTTTAGAGTTTTCCTAGTTTAGAAGATAGTATCTACCAAGTTCACTCAGGCACTAAAGGAAAGTTTGTAGAAGTTGAGTGTTAATCGAGCTCACTCAGTTAATGAAGAAAATGTTAGATGGAACTAGTGTTAATCAAGCTTGCTCGGTTACCAAAAGAACTTTGTGAATATGCAGTGTTAACTGAGTTCACTTGGTTAACATAGGAAAGTCACTCTAAGTTAGTGTCTACCGAGTAGGGTCGACTAACTAAGGATTTTATTGTTTTGGCATATTAAGTTCAATTGAATTATTTGTTGGTTCTAGCCGACTAAGGAGATGAATATTGATTATTCTAAGTTATATTCTAGACAACTTGTCAATATGAAAGATATAAATATAAGGTCAAGTTGAGAATTAGAAAAAGATGATGCATGGAAGATAATTGAAGATTTAATGATGTTAAGAGGAAGCAAATTAGAAGGATAAGTAGAATATCCTTGTGGAGCTAAAAAGATACATTCGATCAAGAAGGATCAAGTATACAAGCTAGAATTGAGATCTGTAATAAAAAATTTAGTTGCATAAGAAATTAGGTCATCTCATTGTTACTTTCTAACCATGTTATAGTGAACTAAATCTCTTAATAGAGTTGGCTTAACAATTATTTGTAAATCCTCTAACAAGGTGGCATTTCTATTGAATTGTTAAAAGACCTCTAACAAGGCCATTCCTAATAGGGTGAGTAAATCCTCTAACAAGGTCACACCTAACAGTGTTTTTTGTAACCTTTAATACGGTTGACTCCTAACATCGCTCACTTCAGAAGAGTAAAAATAAGTAACTAGTTGCAATTGGTGGTTTTTCCCAAATTGGGTTTCTACGTTAAATCTTGGTGTCAAATGTGTTCATGATATTTCTCTTATGTGTTTGAAACTAAGTTAAAATAATATTAATCATAGTTAACATCTTAAGATTTTTATGCTAAGCATTTGCTAAGCTATTTCAATGTTTACTGAGTTATAACATTTTTTTGTGTGTTTGCCAAGCATCAACAAAGTTTAGTTTTCATAGAGTTGTTTTGTATTGACATCTAAGGGATCTAGGATTTATTTTAGTGGTAATTAATTCACCTCTCCCCTCTTAGTTACTCCTCTTATATTTCTAACATAGATGACATCTTGATTTTTAGCAAAATTAAAAAGGAGCATCTTAGGCATTTGCATGTTATTTTTAAGAAATTGCATAATGAAAACTAATGATCAATTTGGATAAGTGTGACTTCATGAAGCATAAGTTAGTATATCTTGGCTTTGTTCTATCTCAGGGTAACCTAAAAATGGACCAAAAGAAGGTATATGCTATCCTAAGTTAGCCTACTCCTAAGACTACAACAAATGTGAGGAGTTTCCTTGGATTAGCTTAGTATTATAAGAAGTTTATAAGTCATTTCAATGGAATATGTGCTCCTATGTTGGGAAAAAACAAGGGAGGAATGAAGACAAAGTTCATTTGAACACCTCAAGTAGATCAAGGTTTTGAAACTCTCAAGAAGAAAATAACAGAGCTGCCTACACTAGTACTTCCTAGTTTTGATAAACTCTTCCAAGTGGAATGTGATGCTAGTAATGTAGCCATTGGAGCTGTCCTAAGCCAAGAAGAGAGACCAATGGCCTTTCATAGTGAGAAACTTAAGGATGCCAAGAGAAAGTACTTATTTTATGACATAGAGTTGTATGCTCTAGTCCAAGCTCTTAGGAAATGGAGCCACTATTTGCTTCCAAAGGAATTTTTTGTGTATTCAGATAACCAAGCCCTCAACTTCCTAAACTCTCAAGAAAAAATAAGCAACCAACATATGAAGTGGGTGGAGTATTTTTAGGCCCACACATTTACCACTAAGCACAAGAAGGGAGCATCAAACAAAGTAGCTAATGTGTTGAGTATAAGACTCCTAATAGTCCAAGAAATTCTACTTCAAAGCATAGGTATAGACAGTTTCAAAGATCTCTATGTTGATGATGGAGATTTTGCTAACATTTACAAGGTATGTGTTGGCTTATGAATTAAAATTTTTTTAATAGTCAAGTGATAAGAACACAGAAACCTAGGGGTATGTAATTCCCATACTCAATGCACCTATTTCGATACTAGGGCCAATTGTAAGGCTATACTCTCCTTCTTCTTCTTCAGGCTCTGCAAGACCTAGGTGGGTGAACCTCAGATTCTTTATATGGTACTAGTGTCAAAGCATATAACTAAATCAATAAAATAGATTAAAAACCCCTAAATCTTCTATATTTATGCAAACATTCATGGACATAAAATAGCTAATAATAGGACACATGAATCTAATAAACCAAGTGAGGGAAACTTCTTTTCAGTTCTTAAACATAAAGGGAAAAGATGTTCAATTAAAGATCTGGAATCGACATAACCTAGGTATGCAATGACAAGAACATGTAATCTCCATGCAGATCAGTCCCTTATCCATTGAGCAAAAACTAAGTCAGAACATTCACATGGACATCCAAAATATACTCATATACTTAGATATCTAATCTATCTATCTACCTTGCAAATAAACATATATCTTCAAACAAAATTCATACTTATCAAATCCTCTTATGATCCCTGCAATTTTGTCAATGCATATGAAGCAATTCACTCAAGTGCTTGGCCCAACAACAACACACACAATGGGATACAACTTTAAAAACCAATCTATAACTAGACATTATGCACTTTGTACATAGTCAATAGAAAACTACAAACCCATAGAAAATGAGATAAACTTTAGAATTAAACTTCAAATAAAGCTTTGTATTAATTTCTTTAAAATCAATACATCATGGTGTAGCCAAAAATCATAGAAGACACAATGAATGACTATATAACTAATTGCTTTAAAAGAAATACAAATATTTTTCATAAGAGAGAAAGTGCTGAGAAAATGGTGTCACAGTTATGGAAAAAAGATTTCAACTCAACTGGAACCAATGAAGTGGTTACACACCAATGAAAAAATGTCCAAAAATGGAACCTGTACAATGAGAAAAGAGAACAAATATATAGAGAAGAAGATGACTCCCAGATCATATCTGATACTACCAAGTGTCCTGTTGAAACTCTTCCTTTTTTTGCTATTGAACTCATCTCCTTTTTCCTCTACTGACAATCAAAACTCATCAATGCTATTTGTATAATATCTGATATATCTCCTTAAAGTTAAAGAGAAAACATCCTTTGAAGGAATGTTAGATATCAAATAAGATGTGAGGAGTTTTAGTTTGATTTGGCTTGTCCTATTCTACCCTTTTTGTGAATCTTCAACTGCTTCCTGGAAACATAACCTTATCACTTACAACTACCCTTAAAAATTTTCAATTCTACTCTTTATGGTGTTAGTGCATTTGATCTTATCTAAGACTGATCACGATTTGATGTTATTCCTTTCTGAAAGAGAAAATCTATAATATTGAGGATGCCATGCCCCAAAAATATAAAACTACCTATAGCTTTTTCCAGTTAAGACCTGTGTAAAATTTGACTTCAAAAATAAAAAATTTAGGTTCTCTCAATTCCAACAATATATTATATTGCAACTTTCTAATAGAAATAGTGTCTGTGATGCTATTTTGAAAAACCAGCGCCCGGGCCATGACAAAGCATTAAAATTAAAAAATTTAAAAGAGTATATAGTTTAAACTATATAATATCTTAAAATCAATTCAAAATTTCAATTTCAACCTCAAATGTGCATTTGGTTTGGAGAGTTAATTAAACTTTTAATATCATTTTTATACCTAATCTTATCCCTCCAGTCCTTAGGCACCACTTGTCAACTTTTTATTTTTCAACTCACCTAGGTGGGCCTTGCATCTTCTTATGCAACATTTTGAATCATTTGAATTTTTATTTATCTCCCAATCATACAATGTCATGATGTTATGACAATCTCATAGTATCTTAAGGCTTTATATTTTATCTCTCGACCATACGATTTATGTTAACATCTTACCACCACAACTTTCTCCTTTCAATCTTATGACTCCCATGATCTTATGATGGGCATAGCATCTTAACCTATCAACCTTCATCTTGTGATCTCACAAAATTTTGTAGGATCTTAACACCATTTTGTAGCACTTATGATCTTAGAATTCTTCATAGCTTCAAAACTCTTCATTTTACTTCTCTTGACCTCAAGATAGCTTACTGAATGATGCCCCGATGTCTTGTCCTCCTACATGCATTTGAATGGTCAAAATAGTCTTTTAGTCACCACTCAATTGGCCAAGTGGGCCCCATACACATGAGCTTCACTTGTCCTTCAAAGCGATTGTCTTGAAGACATTTCAATCTTTGAGTGATGAGATATTTAAGACATCTTACTTAGCCAACTCATGCCCAATGTGGGATAAAAATAGTGCACATACCGCTCCTTGGCTTAATAATTTGGAGGATGGATCTCCATAATTTTTCAAAGAATAACATCCATTTTTACTCATGGAGAGAACATGGTTTCATGCTACACTGGTTTTGGAGTTGATTCTCCACTTACTACAACACAACTTTTCACATCCTTTGCTCCTCCAAAAGCTCGGATGGGAATTTGAAAACCTTTATGTCTGGGGAGAAATAGGTGCAAAAACCCCGTGAGGATATCCTTAAAATCCAAGGCAAGCACCTACATCATTCACATCTGACTTGGTTAAGAAGTTGGGCCTAGAAGGATTTTGTACTGGAGCTAAAACTCTTTTATTCCACTCTACATGCATCATTAATAGTTGATGATTCTGCTTCATCCCATTCCAATTGCTAATTGTAAGTGATTGAATAAACCTACAATGAACCTCCTTCACCTCCAAATTTGATGAGTAATTGAAATTTCTCAGAATAGAGTAGTGGACAAGAGGAGAAAAGGAAGATTGATGGATTTTGCTTCCTCAAACTAGCAGTTTTACCTATGTGGCTTTCTCCTATGTCCTGCATGAGAGCACGAATACTGTACATAGATGTTGGGGCATCCTCCATGTAATTAAGAATTCAATTCAATGAGAAATATGAGGCTCCACATCCTAAGTTCAGTATGTGCCAAATGCCATATTTTACTCTTCTATTGGTGCTGGCTACCTCCCTCTCTGCTATAGTTTTCCCTATTCCTTCCATGGATATTGCTCCAATGATTTGCTGCTATGTAGAAGCTGGGTGGATGGATAAAAATCCCTTTACTGAGGCTTATGGATTTGTCCTTATTAGTAACTAAATAGAACAAGCTATCATATTACTATTAATCTCCTTCACTAGTTGTCTCCCTTCTCTGCCATGCTTGGATGCCAAGCATCTACCAATGTTGTTAATTTGGGCATCACTATATGATCCTAAATGTTATGAAGTGCCAAAGTTGGCATCACTTATCCCACTTCAAGCCACATCTCCATTGTGTTATACATTATTTAGAGGAGAATGTTTTAAATAAGATTACCATTAACCTTTATCATGCATGCCCATTTTTTGGAAAGGAAGATGACCCAGAGGTCTGAGAGAAACCTATGAACTTAGTGAATGAAATCCTCATGAGTACAACTACACTGTTGGCCAAGTATGAGAAAATCCATGTTGCCCATGAGATGGGGAAATCATATGATAGATAGAACCTAGAAAGTGATGCATCAAAATGTGGTTTATTCCTTTGTAAGTGTGTTGAATTTAAGATAATTGATCATTGCTAGATATAACAAAAAAAACCATGATGGAACTCGAATTCATGAGAGCCTTGATTTTGGGAGACTAAATGACTTATATGTTCATGCTTAAGTATGGTGCATTTGTACATTAGTAGCTAGTTTAATAACACAATGGGTTCATTCACCTGGCTAATCAAATATTAATTTGTTAGCCCTTTAATTAATAGACACAACACAATATTGTGAAATTTGAAAATAACCTTAAATAGAATCATTAAACTATTTGGTATGACACCATGCCATTAACCAGGTGTGATTTATGATGAACTTTTAGTTTCATCCATTTGAGACATTTCAACTCCCAATATCTTATCAATTTGCTGAAACTGGTTAGGCCCTAAAGTGGGTTTGGCTAAATTTTTTTTTGAACTAAAACACATGACCCCTTAGAATTGATCCGTTAATCACCTAACACTAATTAAAATCTGTTGGTACCCAATATAGATCGAGTATTTAAATTTTTAATTTATGGGCTTGAACGCCTTTGAACTATGGTTTGAAGTGGTTCAATTTTTTGAATAAGTTTCTAATGGTGCTTTTAGTTTGAGATCATTTTATTTAGTTTCAAATGAGTTTGATGGTTCAGATGCATAATCCATTGGTTTAACTTTAATGATCAAGCATAGAGGTTCAAGAGTACAATTTTTAGTGATTTAGAGATCAAGTTGGAGGATTAAGTTTAGTATTCTTTTTAGTTGGTTAACTAAAAAACTCAGGTAATATATATGGTCCTTCATAGCTCTAAAGGTACCCAGTTTTGAGCTTTGTATCAGGACATGCACAATGGAGATAGCCACACTCATGTATAGTGGCAACATCCTTTCCATTTCATTGACATATTCATAGTCCAAAATGGAGGGCAGGACACGAGAAATTCATACATCTACTGTTGCATATTAATAGGAAGAAAGGAACCCGATCAACTCTATTATTGGTCATGGAGCCACGAAAGACATCTCCTGAATGCTCAAATAAAGTGCCGACTATGACTGAAGATACAAAGAAGATTGTTCCCTTATCAATCTCACAGGACTAAAAAGTTTTGGGTCAGAGTTAAAGCACTTGAACATGTAGACTCATTGGAATATAGAGACAAATGGCAAGCTCCATTCCTAGTGAGAGTAGGCATCACAGATAAGGGAGAGGCATGTCATAATCGTTGGTCAAAATATCACAAAGAGTTGACTGTGGCACACCCAATAAGAGGTTGGCTGTGACTTTTTTGACAATATGCTTGCACCACCATCAAAATTCTACTCTTCATTGGTACTAGTATCATATCCACCCTAAAGTCTTGAGGATTGAAAAACTTCACATTTTGACACCATGTATTTCTAACACATGCAGTCCAAAGTCCAAGGATATCCTAGTGACATCAATTATGTTTTTGAAGATGTCAATAGTTGTGGGTCTATGAATTTCACCAAAGATTTTGATTGTGAAATTATGAGATCCCACGATAATGTAAAGAGAATCTACGTGGCATAATGATGGTCATCATGTGTCAAATTAAGCTAGCATCCACCAAGTGTTTGATAAAATGCTCATCACATTTGTGAAGACCAAGAGATGGGGTAAGCTCATCATTATGCCATCAAGTTATGTTGTCTGGTTATTTAGGTACTCATTCATGTACAAAAATGGAGAATGGACTCCCTAAAAACTAGTTCTAAGAATGTCGACATGTTACCTCATTAGTATTCTCCTAAGTATAAAGAAAAATGATTCCATGTTAGAATGGACATCTTTCATATAGATTATTTGCTAATAGCTTGGATGTCTGGCAGAGGGGTTTGTTTGATAGAAGATTTATCCCAAGCAGATAGTAAGAAGAGCCTTTGTGTATCTAACCAATTTATTCAATTCACCATGTGTCCCAAAATATATATATCAAGCTCGATGAGAGGATGGAAGTTATAGAGTTTTTGATGTTGGAAACTTGAAAGAATCATCAAGCAAAAATTTAAAACATAAGATATTCCAAATCTTGCCAAAGGATTCCCAACAGCTCATAAAGTTTAATAATGACTCAAAATTATTATACGAGTGTTATTAAAATGCAGATGCTCGGATACAAAAGAAGAGAGGAAAATGGGTTATTTATGATAACTGAAAAGATATGGGAAAAGAAAGAGATAAATAGGCCAGCAAAAGAAAATAGAGAGGTTCCAATTTTTTGAGTTTTTCAGTGCTTCCAACAAGAATGAAAGCAGACTGTGAGCTGTAAAAAAAATAGAGCTATGATTCTTTTTCTAGGTTGTGTGTTAGAAAAAGGGGCAAAATTTGATTTTAAGATTGATGTAAGGGAGGGAATTTTTGTTTCTTTCAGATAGTAATTCTGATGCAAACATATAATGAGATCTATGTTATCTTTTACATTTTAGAGAAGGGATACTTGGGAGATAATTGCACACCAAAACTTTGAGTTTGGGAAGTTTTCTTTCCACTGATTGTTATCTTTGTGTAACTTTTTGTTTTCTCTAAACACATTTTAGTGTTGCTATTTTTTGGATATGTTTAACTTCAAGATGTCTTTGAAGCTTTGATTTTTTGCTTTCTCAAGTTTTCATTCTCTTTGTAATATAACATTTGGGTAGATGAACTATGTGTCATTTACTATTTATTTCCTTCTAATCAGATTAGTTTTTCCACATCTATTTCGTGTTTACAGATAGATGTTTGTAAACCTTTTGTACTTTCTGGTTAAAAGCATCCAAGTTTTTATTTCTATGAATTCATTGCAAATCATACACAGGGAGCTGTACTGGGATAAATTTAGAGGGCACTTACACTTTTCCATAGTGAAGTGCCCCAACTATTAGGTCATATTCAATCTTTCTACTTGGGATTTGGAGTTAATTTGAATTTATTTCTTTGGAAGACAATCTATTCACTAACAAAATCAAATTTGACCACTGATTGATCATTAAAAACTCATTTCACCACTTATTGCAAACTGTGATATTTTTGCCAAGAGGTCCACTGGCTAACCTTAAAAATTGACAGAAACATATAGTTGGGCTCTGGAAATTGACATCATGGTTCTTTGTTCCACATCCTTGTACTCTCTTAGATTTCATCAGATGATGAATTTGGGGTCAAAAGATACTAACCATCAAAATTTCTCTCTTAATACTACCCATAAACAAATATGTTAGAAAATAGGAAAGTGCATTCAGTTTTGGCTTTGAAAATAGGTCAAATGGATACTTGGATGCATAAAAATATGGGCATTATTTTACTATCATGAGGGGAATATAATTCTATGATTTGGCCTCATGAAAAATAACATGGTGCATTTGGAAAGTGTACAAAGTGAGGTACTCAAAATTGTAGGACTAGGAACCTCAGCAAAATTGTGGTTTTTACAAATGGAATGGACCTAAGAAAGTGTGCATATAGATTCATAAATACTTGAAAATTGGCATACTTAAATAATTTTTAGATTAGAACATAGTGGTCTAAGCCATTTGATCTCATCTATCATGAATTCAGAGCTATGACATCCCAAAAAAGGGTACTGATCAATCTGCATTTTATGATACCAGTAAAATTTTATAATTTGCATTCGAAATCACGTTTGAAAGCTAATCAAATGGATTTTTCATAGGCACAAGTATGGAACATATTAAGTTACTAACCTCTAGAATGCAATGAAAAAGAAAATTTCTCAATATAGTCAACTGTGTCAAATTTACAATTGGTCAAACATGGCCTCCTAGAATTTTGAGAAAAATGCAACATGACAACATTAAACAACCAACTTTGAGGGATTCAAAACCTAGTAAAAAAAATAAAAAAAAATCAAAAAATAAAACGTAGGTTCTTTGATAGACATACTAAACACTCCCAAAGTAGTGTGTCATGAAACTTTACTGGGTGCAAGATATTCAAGTGCAAACTAGGCTTCCTGTCGTTGTTTGACACTTGGGCAAAAATGTAGATTCAAGCAATGCTCAAAACGAAACTTCACATAATGATTTAGAATGACAATTTATCATTATAGGATGCATGGATATACTAAACGCAAGGTGTTAGAAATATAAAACACCTCATATAACTTAAAATGACAACCAGGTACATATGCAATAAATGCGCTTATAGGGCTCAAAATGACTCAAAATTTTGAAATGGTACTCAAAACGGGAATGCAATTTTGAGTGCCATTAGTGGCTTAGTCTAGGGATGAATGCCCCTTGTAGGGATGGAAAGGATTCATATCTCTGGAGGAAGAAGACCACTCCAACAAAAAAATTCTCTGAACAACTTATTGAAACTAGGTAATCTACTCTAACTATACAAGATGATGGCCCTAGGCCACTGAAACTTATCAAAACTTCTTACCTCTGTCAACACATAATTCTCATTTACATCTCTCTAAGGTAAGCTATAAGTATTATTTCCATAATTTTCACCACACATAAGAATTTCTGATTAGCAGATTATGTGAAACAAAATCATTCTCATAATGCATATAAAAACTTGAATCACCTTCTTCATCTTGCTCACTATGAAAATGCATATTAGTATTCTCACACAAACCAAAATCAAACTAAAAACCATCATGAACATATGATAGATGCATGCTATCAAATGGAATCACAAAGTGCTCATGTTCCACTTTGTTCACAAAGTTGCACATGTCAAGAAATTGCAACTTGCCTTGTATATCCAAGTGTGAAGAGTATGTGAAATCTAATTCCTCTACCTCACTTGTAGTCTCATTACTCATCCAATCATAGTTTTCATTCACTAAAACCCCTTCACACTAAAATAACTGATTAGTTACCAAGCTTGAAAAACTATCCTAAAAATGCTGATCATAATCATTATCTTCATCTAACAACTTGCTATAATGAACCTTGAACTTATCATTATAATATTTATTAGTATAAAAGGAAATCTAAGAATTAGCAATATAGCTTTCACTATTTTCCTCTTCATCATACTAAGCATCAAAACTTATTGTAGCACTATCATCAACATGAGATCACTGCCATTCCTCTTTCCCCAATTCCCCCTCAAGAACATGATAAGAAGAAAACAGAGGATGAGAGTGGAGAGGTGGTTATAAAAGATAGGCCCATGGCCTGGATATTTTTTAATGTTAGAACCTCAAAAATGGGAATTGTGAGAGAAGCCATGAACCCCCAAATCCTCAAAGGTAAAGAGGGAAAGCTCTAGATGGAGGAATTCATTGTTCCAACGCTGGTCGCTATCATTGATAATGCAAGGGAAATTGGCATGAATTTTCTTAATAATGCTAGAAATAGTATGATTGATAATTTTAAGTCAATTAAATGGCTCTACCATGAACTGGAGGAGGTCAAAGAAAGAATGGGTTAGCTGGAGAACTGAGGGAAGAAGTTAGAACATGGAAATTTGATAGATCTAGGGGATGGCCTCAGGTTGTTTGAAAAAAGAATTTAGAATTTGGAAAATTACAAATATAATATGGCAAACTAGATGATTTCAATTCTAAATTCTCTAAATAATAATATCTCTTCTCTTGCCAGAAAGCTGAAAGCTAGGGGATTCCTGGAGGAAAATAAGGAAAAGGAAAGAGTCAGAGATAGGATGGATGAGGAAATGACTACAAACATTACCTTCAGCAACTTGGATCAAATGGGTCAGAAGAAGCAAGAGCATATGGTTGAGGAGATTTAGAAAGCCTATGAAGCGATAGAAATGATGCAGGAGCTTGAAAGAAAGACAGAGTAACAGAGGTTTTTTAGTACTTGTCTTTTGGATTGTTTGGCTTTTGTAGTTTTTTGTTTTTGGCTTTTTGCCTATCTATTGTCCCGACCTTTTGGTTGGCCTTAGTACTGTGGCTGGGCTTTTGTTTCTTATTTTTAGCCCTTTGATATGTATTAATTTTTGGGTTTTAGGATCCCTGTAAAACCTATTTTTTTTATCAAAAACATGAGAACAATCTGAAATGGTATGAAATTTTCCTTCAATCACATCCCTTGCATCTAACAAGTCATCATTTGCATAGACATTTGAGGTGCTATTAGATACACTTGCAAAGCTTGATAAAGATAGTTCAGATTTTGTATCTCTTTCTAGATCAAATACTGGGGAAGTGACTTGACTAAATGAAGAAACAACATAAGGAAAAATATGAGCATCCTTAGAAGCATTTAGATATTTTTCAAAATCATGAGCTAACAAAGCTAAAATTTCATCAGGGCTCAAGAAGACTACCTCACAAATCTTCTCCTCTTGGCTGTGATTATCATCCGAACAACATGAAGAACTTACAACAATAGAACCATTGGTACAACAATCTAAAAAATCAAAATCATCACTACACTCATTTTCAACATAGTAAGAATTACCTCTACTACTGTTATACACTTCTTTTCTCTCATATTTACTATCACAAGACTCATTCTTAGTTACATATTCATCTTCCTCTTGTTGACTGCAATTATCTGATTCACTAAAAGTTGAATCCATCTCTTCCCACTTGGAAGACAAATTATCATTATATACAGATTCATTACATTCACTATTATCTTCAACACATTCACCAACATCATTAGAAGATATGTCTTTATGTTCTCAAAAGAATGAACCAAAATGTAAATCTTGATGATCTCTAGTCTCTTGGGTTGTTTTCTCTCTTGTTGGGAACCTTATCGCATCGCTCTAGTTTGTCGGGTGGCTTTCCAAAGTTGTTTTAAGATTATCATTGTTATATCTTTCTTGTCCCTTTTTACAAGGTTTTAGGTCCTTTCAAAACCTATTTTTAGTTAATCAAAACATCATTAGAAGATATAACATGAACTCTATAATTATCACTTTCTATCTTATGAATGAATTCTTCATCTTGCAAAAGCTTGTGTAATCTTACAGGTGTTGACTAGTTAACTGAATCAGGCATAAAAATATCTAGAAAAACACTAGGTATGGAAGATTCCTCAGGTCTTGAAGAAAAAGACATCTTCATGATTGCTGATTTGAACTTTATATAAAATTTCTCAACATTTATACCTTGAGTACTTCCTACTACAATTCTTATAAAATTGACAATCTTATTGTGGATTTTCTTGTTCAACATAGCAATGTTATTAATCATAGTTTCCAAACTTTCAAAACTTGGTAAACTAACCTTAGACCTGAGATCTAACTCCATTTTAAAACAAAAACTTCTACCTCTTTCTCTTAGTGCTAAAATTCATTGAATAGAGGAAACCATTTCTATCACTTGACATTCCATGAAAATGAAACTCATGAAAAGAAAATACCTTTTAGTGCTGATGCATAAAAATTCATTTGCTGATATTAGCATGGGTGTAAACATGAAACTCCTTCACACAATTGATCAAAGTCATGTAGATTCACCATCTCCTTAAATATGACACATAAATCACAACTATGATTCACTATCTAACATTCCAATTTTTTATAACATCAGAAGCATACAACACTCATCTTTAATCAAGAATCAAAATTGCTTTCCAAGAACGATTGTCAAGAGCTTCTGATCTACCCATACAAATTGAAAGTCCTTCAAAATGTATAACATGAAATCAACTAGGATACATTGGTACAGAGATACATAGTTGCCACTGACAACATGAGAATAAAACACAATTTGTCACTTGACAAAATCTGAACTATACTTTCAATTGCAGGAAACATGCAAATCATCAAACCACTCTTGTAGATTTACAAACTTGAAATAGAGAACAAACCTTGTTATTCATTCTTGACTCTAAACATTAAAACACTTTGAAAACAATTCTCAGCTAAACTGATTGATGATGGAAATACTAGTAACAATGCAATCTTTGTTCAACCTTCAAAGCTACTGTTGTCCTGGATAAAAATACTACTGTGAGACATGAATCTTCAACATGACCTTGCTACTGATAAAATTTTTTGTACATGCCTTTCTTCTAACCATATTGAATCACCTTTCAAATTCAATACTTCCCCAATAGAGTCACCATTTTGTTGGTTTTTGAATTAACAATTTTTAAATAACCCAATGATAAGAACACATACACCTAGGGGTAACTAATTCCCATACTCAATTCACCTATTCAGACACCAGGGCCAACTATAAGGCTATACTCTCCTTCTTCTTCTTTAGGCTCTACAAGACCTAGGCAGGTGAACCTCAGATTCTTTATATGGTACCATTGTCAAAGTATATAATTGAATCAATAAAATAGATAAAAAACCCCTAAATCTTCTATGCTTATGCAAACATTCATGCACATGAAATAACTAATAATAAGAAACATGAATCTAATAAACTAAGTGAGGGAAACTTCTTTTCAGTTCTTAAACATAAAGGGAAAAGATGTTTGATTTAAGATTTGGATATCAGCATAACTTAGGTATGCAATGAAAAGAACATGTAATCTCCTAGCTGATTAGTCCCTTATTTATTGAGGAAAAAACTAAGTTAGAACATACACATGGACATCCAAAATATACTCATATACTCGAATATCTGATCTATCTATCTACCTTGCAAATAGTCATCTATGTTCAAATGAAATTCATACTTATCAAATCCTCCTATGATCCCTACAATTTTTTAAATGTATATCAAGAAATTTACTCAAGTCCTTGACCTAACAACAAGACACACAATGGCATACAACTTTAAAAAACAAGCTACAACTGGACAATATGCACTTTGTACATTGTCAAGAGAAAACTACAAACCCATAGAAAAGTAGATAAACTTCAGAATGGAACTTTAAATAAAGCTCTGTATTCATTTCTTTAAAATCAATACACCATGGTACATGCAAAACTCAAAGAAGATACAATGAATGACTATATAATTAATTTCTTCAAAGGAAATACAATTGCTGATCATAATAGAGAAAGTGGTGAGAAAATGGTGTCATAGTTATGGAAAAAAGATTTCAACTCAACTGGAACCAACGAAGTGGTTACACAGCAGTGAAAAATGTCCAAAACTAGAACCCCTACAATGAGAAAAGAGAACAAATATATAGAAAAGAAGAAGGCTCCCAGATTAGATCTGATGTTGCCAAGTGTCCTATTGAAACTCTTCTTTTTGTTGCTTTTGAACTCATCTCCTTTTTACTCTATCGACAATAAAAAATCATCAATGTTTTTTTTCAAAATATCTGATATATATCCTTTAAGTTAATGAGAAAACATCCTCTAAAGGAATGCCAGATATCAGATAAGATGTGAGGAGTTTCAATCTTATTTGGTTTGTCCTATTTTTCCCTTTTGGTGAATCTTCAACTGCTTCCTACTGACATAACCTTATCACTTGCAACTGACCTTAAAAACATTCAATTCTACTCTTTATGGTGTTAATTCATTTGATCTTATCTCAAACTGATCACAATATGATGTTATTCCTTTCTAAAAGACCAAACCTACAATAAATACTAAGGATTCCCTAAAAATATAAAATACCTTGTAGCTTCTTCTAGTTAAGACATCTGTAAAATATGAATTGAAAAATGAAAATTTTAGGTTCTCCCAGTTCTGTCAGTATATTATATTGCATCTTTTTGATAAAAATAATGCCTTTGATGCTATTTTAGAAAACTAGGCCTCGAGCCATGATATAGCATTAAAATTGAAAAAAATTAAAAGACTATATAGTTTAAACTATATAATATCTTAAAATCAATTCAAATTTTTAATTTCAACCCCAGATGTACATTCATATTGGAGAGATAACTAATATTTTAATATTATATTTATGCCTAATCTCATCCCTCTAGTCCTCATGCACCACTTGTTGATTTCTGATTTGTTAACTCACCTAGGTGGGCCCCATATCTTCTTATACAACATTTTGAATCATTTGAATTTCTATTTATCTCCTAATCATACAATGTTACGATGTTACAAAAATATCAAAGCATCTTAAGGCTTTATATTTTATCTCCTGAAGATATGATTTATCTTAACATCTTACCTCCACAACTTTGTCCTTCCAATCTTATGACTCCCGTGATTTGTCGTAGCTTCAGATTTACTTCTCTTGACCGCATGACAACCTACTAAATGATGCCACATGTCTTCTACTCTTACATGCATTTGAATGATCAAAATAGTCTTTTAGTCACCAGTCAACTGGCCATGTGGGCCCCATCCATGTGAGCCTCACTTCTCCTTCAAAGCAGTTGTCTTGAAGACATTTCAATCTTTCAGTGATGTGATATTTAAAACATCTTACTCAGCCAACTTGTGCCCAATGTGGGATAAAGACATTGGACATACCTCTCCTTGGCTTAATACTTTGGAGGATGGATCTCCATGATTGTTCAAACAATAACATCCATTTTTAATCATGGAGAGAAAGAGGTTTCATGATACATTGCTTTTGGAGTTGACTCTCCACTTACTACGACATGGATTTTGACATCCCTTGCTCTTTTAAAAGATTAGACATGAATTTGAAAATCTCTATGTCTGGGAGAAATAGGTCCAAAAATCCCATGAGGATATCCATAAAATCCAAGGCAAGCACCTGCATCATTCACAACTGGATTGGTCAAGAAGTTGAGCCTGGGAGGATTTCGTACTGGAGCCAAAACTTTTTTATTCCACCCTCCATGCATCATTAGCAATCGATGGTTCTGCTTCATCCCATTTTGTTTGCCAATTTTAAGTGATCAAATAAACCTATAATGGACCTCTTCTACCTCCAAATTTGATGAGTAATTGAAATTTCTCAGAATAGAGTAGTGGATGGGAGGAGAAAAGGAAGATTGATGGATTTTTCTTCCTCAAACTAGTATTTTTACATGTGTGGCTTTCATCTATGTCTTGTGTGAGAGCATGAATACAACATGTAGATGTTGGGGCATCCTCCATGTACTTAAAAAATTAGTTCAATGAGAAATTTGAGGCTCCACATGCTAAGTTTGGTATGTGCCAAATTTTGTATTCTTCTCATTTGTTAGTGCTGGCTACCTGCCTCTCTGCCACGATCTTCTTTGTTCCTACCGTGGATATTTCTCCAACAATTTATTGCTATGCAAAAGCTGGGTGGATGGATAAAAATCCCTTTACTTAGGATTATGAATTTCCCCATATTAACAACTAACTAGAATGAGCTATCATATTGCCACTAATCTCCTCCACCAATCGTCTCCCTTCTCTGCCATGTTTGGATCCCAAGCATCTATAAATGTTGTTAATTTGGGCATAACTATATGATCCAACATGTTATGAAGTGCCAAATCTAGCAACACTTATCCCACTTCAAGCAACATCTCCACTGTGCTATGCATTATCTAGAGGAGAACATTTTAAAAAGATCACTATTAACCTTTGTCATGCAAGCTCCCTTTTTGGAAAAGAATATGACCTAGAGGTCTGAGAGAAACCTATGAACTTAGTGAATGAAATCCTCATGAGTGCAGCTACACTACTGGCCAAGTATGAGCAAATCCATGTTGCCCATGAGATGGGGAAAACATATGATAGACAGAACCTGGAAAGTGGTGCATCAAAATGTGGTTTGTTCCTTTGTAAGTGTGTTGACTTTGAGTTAATTGATCATTGCTAGATATAATAACAAAAACCATGATGGAACCCAAATTCATGAGAGCCTTGCTTTTGGGATACTATATGACTTATATGTTCATGGTCAAGTATGGTGCATTTGTACATTGTCAACTAGTTTAATAGCACGATGGGCTCATTCATCTGGCTAATTAGATATTAATTCATTAGCCCTTTAATCAATAGACACAACACGATATTTTGAAATTTAAAAATAATTTTAAGAGGAATCATTAACCTATTTGGTATGATTCCATGCCATAAACTAGGTTTAATTTATCACAAACTTCTAGTTTCATCCATTTGAGACATTTCAACTCCCAATATCTTATCAATTTGCTAAAACTAGTCAGGCCTTAAAGTGAGTTTGACTAAATTTTTTTTCAAACTAAAATAGTTGACCCTTTAGAACTAATCTGTTAATCACTTGGCACTGATTCAAATCAAATTTGACCACTAATTGATCATTAAAAACTCATTTTACCTCTTATTGCAAACTCTGATTTTTCTGCCAAGAGGTATGTTGACTAGCCTTAAAAATTGACAGAAAAAGATATTCAGGCTCTGAAAAATGACATGCTGGTTCTTTGTTCCACATCCTTGCACTCTCTTAGATTTTATTACATAATTAATTTGGGATCAAAAGATACCGAACATCAAAGTTGCTCTCTTAAAACTGATTGCAAACAAATATGTCAGAAAATAAGAAAGCACATTTGGTTTTGGCTTCGAAAATAGGTCAAACAGATACTTGGAAGAACAAAAATAAGGGAATTAGTTTACTATCATGAGGGGAATATAATTATATGATTTGGGCTCATGATTAATAATAGGGTGCATTTGGGAAGTGGACAAAGTGAGGTATTTAGAATTGCAGGACTAGGAATATCAGTAGAATTGTGGTTTTTACAAATGGAATGGACCTGGAAAAGTGTGCAGATAGATTCATAAATACTTGCAAATTGGCACACTTAAATAATTTTTAAGAGTAGAACATAGTGGTACAAACCATTTGATCTCATCTATCATGAATTCAGAGTTATGACATGCCGAACAAGAGTATTGATCAATCTACATTTTATGATACCAGTAAATTTTATAAGTTACATTCAGAATCATGTTTGAAAACTAATCAAACAGATTCATCATAGGATAAAATCTAGAACATAGTAAGTTTCAAACCTTTAGAATGAAATGCAAAATTAATTTTCTTAGTATGGTCAACTGGTTCAAATTTACAACTGGTCAAACATGGCCTCCCTAAATTTTGAGAAATATGCATCAACATGACAACATTAAACAACCAACTTTGAGGGATTCAAAACCTAGTCAAAACATATCAAAATGACTCAAAAAATGAAACATTGGTTCTTTTATAGGCATACTAAACACTCCCAAAGTGGTGAGTCATGAAACTTTACTGGGTGTAAGATATTCAAATGCAAACTAGGCTTCCTATCGTTGTTTGACATGTCAACAAAAATGCAGATTCAAGCATGCTCAAAATGAAACTTCACAGAATGAGTCAAAATGATAATTTATCATTATAGGATGCATGGATTTACTGAATGCAAGGTGTTAGAAACATAAAAAACCTCATAGAACTTAAAATGATAGTTAGATATATATGCAAGAAATGCGCTTATAGGGCTCAAAATGATTCAATCTTGGAATGGTACTCAAAATGAGAATGCAATTTTGAGTGCCATCATTATGAAAGGAGTTTAAAAATAATTTTCATGGTGATTTTTCTGATTATACATTGCAAAATAATCTATTATTTAAAGGTAGTCAAGATTGTGTTCCTTGGGGGTCAATGAGGGATAATTTGATCCAAGAGAAGCATAATGGGTCACTTAGTGGTCATTTTTTAGTCAACAAGACTCAAGAGTTAGTTATTAGGTTCTATTCTTGGCCTAGGCTAACTAGGGACATTAAGCAATATGTTGAGATTTTTATAGTGTGCCAAAAGGCCAAGGGACATCCTCAAATGTTGGGCTTTACCGACCACTTCTAATCCCTAGTAGACTTTGGGAATGCATAAGTATGGACTTTTGGTTGATCTACCAAAAACAAGTCAGGGATATGATGGCATCTATGTGTTTGTGAATAGGTTCAGCAAGATGACTCACTTTGTGTCTTGAAAAATTATCCATGATGCTTCTCAAATTGGTAATCTATTTTTCAAAGTGGTAGTTAGGATTCATGGGCTACCAATGAGTATTATCTCAGATAGGGACACCAAATTTATGAGTCACTTTTGGAAAAATCTATGGTGGAGACTGAGAACTAACTTGTCATTTAGATCTACCTACCATCCACAAACTGATGGTCAAATAGAGGTTACAAATAGGATTCTTGGAAATGTCCTAATGTGTATTACAAAGGAGTATGTACAGACTTGGGATCAGCTCATTGGGAAAATTAAATATGCCTATAATAATATAGTGAATAGGTCCATAGGTAAGAATCCCTTTGAAATAGTTTATGGGTTGCATCCTAGAGGAGTTTTATAATTGAGGACCTTGAAAGATGGAAGTCCAAGCAATAGCCATGTTGAAGATTTTTCCCAATCAACAAGGGAGGTCCATGAAAGTGTAAAGAAGATATTGACTGAAACTGCTGACAGATTGAAGCAAAATGTGGATGCCTCAAGAAAGGATTTGTAGTTTCAGATTGAGGATCTTATGATGGTCCATCTAAAAAATAAAATATTAAAAAAAGGTACACCACACAAGCTCCAAATGAAAAGGCTAGGAACTTGCAGGATACTCACCAACTATGGAGAAAACACATATAAGATTGAACTGCCTGCAGACCTAGGATTTTCACCAATTTTTAATATTGCCAATTTGGTTGCTTATAAAGGACTTGACCCAACTATAGATCAAAGCATCCATGGGGTACTACAAGATGTAGCAAGTCTTCAACTCAGTCCTCTTCCACCTTTACAAGTAGCAACAATATTGGATTCTAGAGTCTACAAGTAGACTAGGACCAAGGCCTACTTGGAAAACCTCATCCTATGGCTAGGAAAAGGTGATGATGATGCTACTTGGGTTAGAGAGTCCAATTTCAAAAGGTTGGGCATTGATCCAAGCCTCATCAATCAAAGAATGGATTAACTTATTTTTGTTTGGGAGAGTATAATGCAAGGGCACCTAGTCCAAGTATAGTCCAAGTTTTCATTTTTGGTTTAGTTTGGGCTTGTACTAACTCTAGCCAGGTCAGGGGTGTGAGTAAGTTAGGAGTCTTGGGTGTGTTTATGAGTTCTAATTTGTGTCAAGGGGTATAGGTCTAGGACATTGAAAAGTGTGGAAAATGTGTGATTTTAAGCCACCTTATCATCCATGGTTTTTTTTCACTCTCTTGTATGGCTAAGCACTCCTAGTATGTTGTTTTGGAAGTAGGAAATGAAAAGATGTAAAAGATGTCATGTTGGGCAAAAATTGTCAAAAGTTGTCAAATAGACACAATGGCTTTAAAACATGCATATTGATGTCTTCGGGAGAAAAACATGTTTAGATATCATTTTTGGCTAGATCTAGATATGTTAGGAGGTTCCAACATGAAGGAGAAAAAAGTTGCTCATAGAAACCAAAAGTTGTCATGTTTGTGCAACTTTTTGAGAAGTTGCTTGACAACTTTTTGGCAAAAAGTTGAAAAGTGAAAGAATGAAAATGGTGGTTATGTAAACCACCTAAAAAATCCTTGGAAACCTTTATAATTATCATTCAAACAAATTCCAAGGTTTGGGAATTGTAATAAGCAAGTTTGAGCATTTGAATGCACAATTTTTTAGATAGTTTGCTGCATTTAATTTACATGTACTAACAAATGGATTGAACAAAACAATATAGTGTTGGATTTGTGTTGCTCATGTTTTTACATTTATTTTCTCTTTGATTTGTTTGGTTGTGAATTTCCATCTACTTATGTTTTGAAAATCTTTTCAAATTAGACAATGTGTTGTTTCAGTTTTGGGTTTGTGAGCAAAAATGACTCTCCCATGAATTTCTACTATGAGTTCTTCATGGTTTCAAGGGACATGGTAGTAGAGCCTATGTACATAATTTATACTATTTTTACTTATGTTTTGAAAATCTTTTCAAATTAGACAATGTGTTGTTTCAATTTTGGGTTTGTGAGCAACAATGACTCTCCCATGAATTTTTGTTGTGAGTTCTTCATGGTTTCAAGGGACATGGTAGTAGAGCCTATGTACATAATTTATACTATTTTTGGGGCCCTAGAAAGCATCGAAAGAAATTTTAAAGTGATGTATAAATTATGTACA
This sequence comes from Cupressus sempervirens, assembly GCA_028749045.1. Classification (NCBI taxonomy): domain Eukaryota; kingdom Viridiplantae; phylum Streptophyta; class Pinopsida; order Cupressales; family Cupressaceae; genus Cupressus; species Cupressus sempervirens. The sequence goes on from CM053792.1 coordinate 10,331,600, forward strand.
TGGGCTCTACTACCATGTCCCTTGAAAACATGAAGAAATCACAACATAAATTCATGGGAGAGTCATTATTTCTCACAAAACCAAAACTAAAACCACACACTGTCTAATTTGAAAAGATTTTCAAAACATAAGTAGATGGACATTGACAACCAAAAAAATTAAAGAGAAAATAAATGTAAAAACATGAGCAACAAAGATCCAACAAATAGGCACAATGGCCTCAAAACATGCATATTGATGTTTTCAAGAGAAAAACATGTTTAGACATCATTTTTGGCTAAATCTAGATAGGTTAGGAGGTTCCAACATGAAGGAGAAAAAAGTTTCTCATAGAAACCAAAAGTTGTCATGTTTGTGCAACTTTTTGAAAAGTTGCTTGACAACTTTTTGGCAAAAAGTTGAAAAGTGAAAGAATGAAAATGGTGGTTATGTAAACCACCTAAAAACTCCTTGGAAACCTTTATAATTGTCATTCAAACAAATCCCAAGGGTTGGGAATTGTAATAAGCAATTTTGAGCATGTAAATGCACATTTTTTTAGATAGTTTGCTGCATTTAATTTATTTGTACGAACAAATGGATTGAATAGACCAGTCTAGTGTTGGATCTATGTTCCTCATGTTTTTACATTTATTTTCTCTTTAATTTTTTTGGCTGTGAATGTCCATCTACTTATGTTTTGAAAATCTTTTCAAATTAGACAGTGTGTTGTTTCAGTTTTGGGTTTGTAAGCGACAATGACTCTCCCATGAATTTCTACATGAGTTCTTCATGGTTTCAAGGGAGATGGTAGTAGAGCCTATGCACATAATTTATAATTTTTTTGGGACCCTAGAAAGCACCAAAAGTAATCTTAAAGTGATGCCTTAGGCAAGTCTGCTGTACTTGGTTAAGCAAATCATAGATTGGAATGAGAAGTTTGAGGGTTTGAATGTGTTTGATACTTCAACCCAAGTTATACAGAATGAGGAGAGTTGAGTAAGTTCAAATTATATCAAGGGAAAAGAATCCACAACAAATTTTGAAGGGGGAAATATCATACCCTAGCTAGACTAGTCAACATTGTCTTGAAACCCTTAAAAGTAGGTAAAAAAGTTGCTTTTGGGTGTACATACACTTTAGGGATCTGAAACCCACAAAATATTTAAGATTTTACAAAAGGATATTTGAGTCTCTATTTGAAATTTAGAGATAAAGTCCATAAACCTAGTTTGGAGGGCTAATCCTAGTAGCCCTGTTTTGAGCAATTTTGATTCAGGAGTAAGGAATTTGGGTCTAACTTGCTAGATTGGTGTCCAAAAGTTCAAGGGGAGTTCAAGAATATGGATGAAATTAATCACTCTATATGGAAGGAGAATTTGGTCAGAAAGCCATAGGGACAAGGCAAAAAATGAGTTGTGAAGAGACACTTGTGAGAGGAAAGAACCCTAACTATTGGTGTAACTAGGTTGGAGAGTGATTAGAGGATAGGATGAAGGTCCTCTAGGGATTAGGACATCAAAGAAACCTAATAAGATACTATTAAGCCCAAGTGAATCTTAAAAAGTAAAGGATTTGGAAGTAGCTAGATCTAGTATTACATCAAATACTCCTCAGTGTGGAGGTTTCATGTTTTCACGCTTTCCTTCTTGTATTTTTGAGTTGTTATCAAATTTCAATTGCCTAGGAGGAGACTTCTCTTAGGCAACTAAGAAATTTTTTGTGTGAGTATGTATTTACTCACATCGAAGAGAAAAGTATCACGTGATATTGGTGGAGAAAATCACTTGGTATGTGGGGAAACATAGGACATCTATTCTTGCCTTCTAGAAGTTCAAATGTGGTTTTTGAATACCCTTTTGGGTCTTGCATCTTCATGGATAAAAAAATATTAGTTAGATGGTGTATAAAGTATATCATTTAAGAATTTCTTATAGTTAAGATATGTTTTTATATATGTGACAATTCATTTGAGATAGGTTCTAGCTCTCCAAGAGTTAAGATAGAGATTCTAGAAAAAATTAAGGCTTTAGGATTTCAAACTTAGTCAAATTTTAGGCTTGAGGATTTAAGACTTAGCCAAATTTTAGGGCTTAGCATTTGTCTTTCAACATGGTTTCTAGTAGATGAGTGGATATAACCTTGAGCCCTCACCTTGTGTAGGACCACTTGAGGGTCTCTTCCTACTATTCCTTATTATGCTATGATTAATTGGAAATGGACTTGTATGTTTAACCATGCTAGGAAATTTTATTAGAGTGGGGTTGTCATTGCACCAAAAGATCGATCTATCAATTCCTGATAAAACCATTGAACTTATAGTACATAGGAGGTGGTTAAGCCCTTGTCATGAATCCCAAGAGGAGCACTGAAGAAATTTCTAACAATCTCCCCCTCAACGTTGCTCAAGGGTCTAATGATTTGAACATGTGACTAAGCTCTAATACCACTTGTTAGAGTGGGGTTTCCATTGCACCAAAAGACCGATCTATCAATGCCCAATACACCAACTCAACTTATAGTACACAATAGTTAGTTAAGCCCTTGTAATGAATCTTGAGGGGAGCATTGAACAAATTTCCAACAACTTTAACTTTGGGCTTAAAAAGAACATCTTGTTCAGGGTTGTTAGTTCAAAATTTCTCTCTTGAGATCTGTGGATGTTATTCAAATATCCCTTGAGTATTCTAATTATGTGTATAAAATTAGAAACACGTCTATAAACCCTTATACTTGAGAGAAACCATGGAAGAGAGAATCTCAAGAGGTGGCTTATATCTCTCTATCTATGACATGAAAAGGTGCAAATAATAGTGTTGTGGTTCTCAAGTGAACCTATCTATGCAACCCTTGCAAGGTGCACCATAGAACAAGAGATTCAAAGATGAGAGAAAGAATGCCAAAATCCAAGAATCATCATGCAAATCCAATGCAAGCTAAACTAAAATGATATGCAAGATACAAACTAAGCTAGAAAAATGAGAGTGTTACAAATCCTCCTAGTTAAACTATGTGATCTAAGCTATAAGCATAAGGGAAATCTAAGCTAGTATACCATGAAGCTACAATGAAAGCAAGAGAATTAAGATACAAGATGGATTCCAAATGAGTTCTCCAAGTGCTCTAAAATCACCAAGAAAACATGCAACATTATGTGAGCATAAAAGACCTAGATCATAGATTGAGGAGAGAACTCTCCTTTTAAAGATAGATGAATGGTTGAGATTAATCAAGGGTGAAAAATGCATCTTGAGTGATCCATATGCATAAGAATCTCATCTAATCAAGATCATTGGTGAAGTTCAAAAGGTGAGAGATGTGTGGAGGATAAGGAAGATTCTACCCACCTTGGAAAGTATGCACCTCATGTGAGATAAAGAAATTTTTCTTTTATCTTTAAATAGGAATAATGCTTTATGTGTACACACTTAAGATACATGGGAAGTGGGGAATTTATTTCACTGAAAGGGAGAAAATTATTTCAATTAAATAAAATACTTAGGATAAAGTGGTCAAACCATAAGTTATAATCAAATAAATAGTCAAATGATGATTTGATCAAGAATAAGCAATGGACAAATTAAGTAAAAATGAAAGAAAGGGGGCTTATAGTCTAGATGACCATTTTTAGGTGATTGCATTTTCCCCTTTTCAACTAACATGTGATCGATCTGAGAACACATTACATCAAACAATGAAGAAGCCAAGTGAGTAGCAGATAAGCAAAATTTGACTTCAAAGAATAAAACACAAAGAGATAGAAAATCCTGAATTCTCAACCTATTAGCGATAGGACTATACATTAGGAGAAAGATAAACAATATCAATACTCAAGATGAGCACTAGTATGTCAAGCCAAATAGCCAAAGAAAGTAGATGAATCAAGAGAAAATGTAAAGGCTAAACATATGCTCCTAAGAAATAGACAACCATAGAAATTTGTAGCAATGATAGAGTATTCCCATGCCCTCAAAATTAAAATCAAAATGAGATAGGGGAGATGAAAAAATGAGATAGATCTAGATCAAATCAAAATAATGTAAAGTCTATGATGACAGATAAGAAAGTAAAATCAAAGAGTGACCACCAAGAGATGAAGATATGCTCCAATTTGACCAAGAAGATAAAGTATTAGAATTAGGTCAAATTGAAACATAAAGGTGAAATGAAATGAAATGGAATGAATACGAGGAATATAAGAGAGTAGAAAAGATGATGAAATGATGATTGCCCCAACAAGATTTGAAGATTAGGCCTCAAAAGTTTAGCCAACTACATAGAAGAAGAATGAATTTTAAAACCTAATTTTGAACATTAAGATGAGCCTAAATTTTGATTTCCATCCCAAAAAAGGGATCTAGGATGTCAAAATTAGCTAGGGGTGCAATCCTTGCACAAAACTTAGGAGTTAAAAAATTAGGTCAAAAAGAGGTCAAAAGGGTATTTAAGGGGCCCAAGGGGTCATTTCAAATCATTTATCTTATTTGATTTTTGAGAGCTTTAGAACAAAGAGAGATCTCAATGGCCCAAAGGACAGTGCCATCCGAGAAACATCGACTTGAGTGCAGTTCATTGCACAATCAGCCTCCACAGTACGGTCCAACAGTAAGTACTCATCATCCCAACATTTTTTGATTAATTTTGAGAATTTTATCATATTTTTCTAGGATTTTAGATAGGTTTCCAAAAAATAATTATGTGATACTTTAGAAAGTATCACACCACTATTATGCATACTATTGTATGATAGTTGTGGCATGAAAATTGTATCGCACCCCTATTATGAGCTTTATCATGTTGGACCCACTGATCCATGTATGATACTATGTGAAGTATCACACAAGATGAAAGTATCACATGGGTATAATATGAAGTATCATACAATACTTTCTCAACCACTTAATAAGTGTTACAAAAAATTTGTGTTGTTCATCATTTATGAGTCTTAGTTTCTTGCATGAGTAGTCCAATTATGATCTTTGTAGTTTCATTCTAATTCTTATTTGATAGGTGTTGAAATTTGGATGCATTTTTCTATGCATGAGGTGTTTCCAAACCATATTATTAGGGCACATGAGGTGGTAGGGCTATGAATAGTTCCCTAGTTCAATGATGTAGAGAGAGGGATACTAGAGAGCATGTGATTTGGATGGTTGTTACAATTGCCCCATATCTAGGAAAACCATGGTCTCTTGATAGCTCTAGTAGAGAGGTAGAACAACGAGCATAACACCTTCCATCTTCCCACCGGTGAGGTGATGATCACTCTAGAGGATGTATATCACATCCTATGAGTACCATGATAAGGTGATTAGTGTATCACCTATGAATCATTAGTATCTATGGAATATAATGGTTAGAAAAAAAAACTCAACAAAAACAATAAGGCTAACACCTATGAGTGGACAAAAGGAAACAAATAAATAGAGAATGAAAGCCCTATGATCAACATTCTAAGCCTCCTTTGATGAGTTGATGTGTCCAATAATGGAGATTTATGCTCAAACATGCTTCAAGACTTCTATGGATAAGAGCCTTCAAAAGGGAAAAATATGGTGTATGGGGTGAGTATGGATTCCTACATGGTAAGGGCATGATTGAGCGATCTATTCTCCAAAGGGGAATTACAAGTTTTCATAAGAGTTTGCTATGAATTGTGAAGGGAAAGGGTTTCATTTATAGTCCAAGGATGTGAGGATGAAGGGCCAAGATGAAAGGATGGAGAAAGGATGAGGGTAGGCTAGGATTGAAGGAGGGGGACACACATGGATTGTGCTTCTTCAAATCCATATCCTTGTGACAAGTATCGTGCATGGGGATTGGATGTGAGCGGATGGTCAAAGTGGAGGGTCAAAGGGAGTTATGAGGGAGAGGGAGTGTGGAAGAGAAGTGTAAGAGGCCTTAAAGAGCCTTTAATATATGAAAGAGCCTTTAAGTCTTTTGGATAGAAATGTAAGAGGGATGGGATATAAGTTTGACTTTTCTTTGGCTTAGGACTTTCTTAACCCTTGGTTAAAGTTGTGCATATGTTTAGGGAAGGGATTAGAATTAGCTTAGTAAGGGATTAAGATGCAAGTGAAATGTTAGAGGTATGCAAGTGGGCTAACACTTATGAGGTGGGTTAATTAGTTGGCTAAGCGAGGTTAGCATGGGTAAATGGATTGAATTTAGCTAATGATGAGATTTAGATATAGTTAGAGGTTAGGGATTGATTTAAAATGATTTATCTAATAGAAGGGGATTTTTAGGATTAAATTAAATAGATATTATGTATTCATTTAATTTAATAGGAGAATAGGGATTTAATTGATAATTAGACTTTTGATTGTCATTTGATTTATCAATTAGACTAAAGTCAATTAAATGAATTAATTAACTAGGGAATGCCATTGAATTAATTAAATATTAAATAATTAATCAATGATGCCTTAGAAGATGACTAAATAGAATTACGTAATGATGTACTCAAATTTTGGTGTCTACAGTTTTCTCCTCTTTGAGATACTGTTGGAACAATACTATTTCAAAGAATTTTGAAGATAGATGACACAAAGAAGATTTTTAAAGTAACAAAGTTACCATAGTCTTGAATAGAAAGAGGAGAAACTAGACTATGTGATGTCCCCTCAAGAAGGTGGTAGGGAGAGAAGATGAGGCCCAGTGACTTCTTGAATATTATGAAAATTTAGAGCAAGAGGGAGGGCTCAGATTGGCTAAGAGAGGATCAATAGGGACTCAAAATCTCACTATGGGGGGATGAGACAAAGGACTTATTAAGAACTTAGTTGGGGATGAGGGGAATTGACTCTTTAAAATGAACCCTCAGAATAGTGGGTATGGGGTGAAAAGGGGGGGGGGGGGGGGGGGGAAGTGACGTGGGAGATGAAAAAGAGGTGGGGAACTTGGGAGACTATGGGATTGATAGAGTGGCTAGATCATGATTGTAGGACTGATTAGATTGGATGCTTGGATAGGATTGTGGCTTGGATCTAGCAAGATTCTAAAAAAGTGGCTTGTGTTTCCATGGAATGGAGGGACGAAGGAATCCATTGATGATTGAGCATTGGGGTGTTCCAAAGGGGATCACCACCATGTAGTTGAGAACTTATTTTGATATAGGAATATTGGAGACATGCCAAGGTTACAAAGAACATCAAGGCCTTTTCACCAATATTACATAGGACTAACTCAAAACAAACATGCAAGGATTGCCCCAACATTACACATAAATCCCAAAGGAATCAGAGCGCAAACAATACTAGGTAACCCACAAGAAAATGATATTTCCCAAGTGGATCATGTAACCACAAGTGATCACATTTTTGGAACATGCAAGGGTCACATATGATTAACTCACAAGTAGAAAAGAAAATGATGCAAAAATTTGATCAAGACCTTGCACTCGAATTGCCCCATTTGCAACACACCATGATATAAAGGATCATGGCAACCTTGAGGAGGGAACAACCAAATTTTTTGGAAAAGATAATCAAGAACCAAAATTGAAATCTAATATCAAAAGAAAGAGTAAGTCCATTAAAAAGTAACCTTTTCCCAAAGATATTAGTAGGATGGGAGTCACATAGATCAAGATCAGACGAGAGGAAAGATATATACTACAAGGATCTTGTTGGTTTTTTTTTAGACTAATAGGTACTTTAAACCCAATATCAAGATGCATAAGACATAAACAAACCTAAGGATTAGCTAGATCCTATATTTAGTATGATTAGTCTCAACTCTGGACCAACTTCAACAAAGTATAAAGTACTCTCTACTCTTTAGGCTCTATAGGAGTAAGGTTGGTGGACCTTAGGGATATGAAGGTGATTCATGATTTGGATTTTCTCTTCAGACACTTACTTATTAACACCTTTTCCCTCAAACCTATCCCTTATAGTAGATATTGGTCACAATTTCTTCTTAGATTTGTAGTAATCTTCTTGATCACAATGACTACATATAATCAAGAGAAAAGCTATTACAAATAAGGGCTGACCAACAACTTTAGTTCTTCATTACATAAAATGGAAAACTGATTTTGACTTATGTATACATTTTGAAACTATATAAACAATCGAATTACAACTAAAATTAATTGATCAGTGCCTTATCCATTGTTACACAAAGTCAAAACTAACAATCTTAGAACTATTTAATTGACTTGCAATTAAATTTGTCAATAGTGAACTCTGAATCTCATTCTTATCATATCCCCCTTATATACCCTGTTGGAGTTTTAGGCGAATCTACAACATGCCCAGGATCAAATGAAAGACCAAGATAACTTATACAAGAGATTTGAAAGATAATTGAATGAAGATGCAAGAATGCTATTATTGATAATGGACTTGATCGAAATCCAATGGATTGATTTAAAATGTAGGTAATAGGCCTCCTTATATAGGAGAGGAAATAAGAGACAAAGATAAGGAGAAGATAAGATATCACCTACACAAGATGGAATCACATGTCCATGAAAGGTGGATCATCCTCCATTATGCAATGAAGTATGTGTGATGATGAGGATGATGATGTGATATGTTCACTAAAAGTGGAATGAGATAATAAATATGACCACCTAGAGTGGAATTCTCCTACACCATGTGTTTACTTGAGGTGCTAACTCCCAAGTGTCTCAATCACAAACTACTATGCAATGCATTATCCTAAGTAAGCTTAAGTAAGTATAACTAGTGAATATTTAATTACACCAACACCCCCTCTTAAGTGCAACTTAGGGGAATGCACTTAAACTCACAATGCAATATGGGTCCTAGCTACTAGGACATTTTAGGTACCATGGACAATATGCAATGCAATACATGAAATGTAATCTCTCATAAAGTGGAGAAAGAGAGAAAACCTCATGGGAAAAGCCCTCCCGCAAAAAGAGACATGAAAAAAAGATGCATGGATGGATGGAGCACTCAAAACCCTCAAAAAATTACATACATCATGTATATACAAAGAATGATCCCCCCATAGGAAGGAAATAAGGAGACATGATATCCCCCCCATAATGAAGAAGATCCAATGTAGATGAAGAGTACCTACAAGCAAAATATAATCCAATGCCTACAAGAAACATGTCTCTCCTTAGGAAGAGATAAATAAATCAAATGATGAAGAAGCAACTCCATGTAAAAAGTGAGGAAGGAGGAAGAAGGTCTCCATGTATGCATCTCTGAAGACTGAATAGGTGTTTCCAAGCTCAAAGATTTTGTCACACCATCAAGATGACCAATGAGATGTGAAAACCAAAAGAACATGAAGATTTGTGAAATCAAATCTCCAAAGAAGGTGAAGAAGTATCTTGAAGAGAAAACCCCTTATATGTATTAACTAGATCTACATTATGAGACTCGTCTAAAAGAGCATCCAGGAATTCATCCCACACTACAAGATCTGAAGCATAAAGATCATTCTGCTGAATAGTAGAACTCATGTCTGAAGAAGTAGGAGGTGGAGGAGGAAGTTCAACACTTGTCTCAAGAATAAAATGATTCAAGTGTCCAATATTCTCCTTGCACAAATTATTCACCCTTGATAAGGGGTTAGGTACATCATGAATATCATCATCATTATCAACAAAATCTGCAAAAGAATACAAGCATGATGTATGATTAACAAATCCCATACCTATGCCATCTCTTGTCTCCATGTCCCTAATATAGACATAATTAGGAGTGAAATAATTTTTTTTACCTTGGTACCCATGTGTAATTTGGTAAATGGAAAGGATATTAGTGGTCAAGGATGGTACACAAAGAACATCATTAAATGTACCCTCTCCCATAGGAATATAACCTTTTTTATGTATGTATTATTACCCATCAATATAGATGGAGAAGTACAAGGCTCAATAGAATAAAACATATCCATAGAAGATGCAATATGATGTGATGCACCTGAATCAAGAAGGTATTTACTTTGCTCAAGATGTGTGGAAGCAAAAGAGTGCTTGTCCTTTGCCTCTAAATGATGATGTAGATGTAGCAACTGCCTGATATTGAGAAGAAGGAGAAGAAACTGATGAGGGCAAATGGATATTGTTCTTTTGAAGAATGTGAGTGAGCTCATCAATCTTCTTATGAAAACATTTATGCTCATCATGTCCTAACTTTTTGCAATAAGCACATTTATCTCTCTTTCTTCTAGATGATTCCTCTCTTGAAGAGGACTTGGATTCAATATTATGTTGTGAAGGAGAGTCATCTTCTGTTTCATATTGCTTAGGATCCTTGTGTTGTTTGTTTTGCTTTCCTTTGGGAGCCTTTGACTCCCAAATGTCTTAATCACAAACTACTATGCAATGCATTATCCTAAGTAAGCTTAAGTAAGTGTAATTAGTGAATATTTAATTACACCAACATACCCAAAACCTTACCACCTACTAAAAGAAATTACTCAATTCTTTGAACTAAAAGCAATCAATAAGAGATAAAATTTATCTGAATTGTATTTGTAAGAATTTGGTATAGCTCTAATACAATGTAAGAATTTGGTGTAGCTCTAATACTATTGGTGTAAATAAGTATTTACTTATTACACTCAATTAAGTTTATTTAGGTTAATGCATTATTTAATTATTTTGCATTATTGTATTAGGTAAGACACTTAGGAGTTTGTATACTCTCATGAGTTATGCAACTCTAATTATGCACATGGTGGCTACAACATAGGAGTTTGCATCATTCATTGAGTTTTCATGTTGACAACACAGTTATTCACACTCCTTATTTAGCACATGTTGTCTACACCACTGATTTATGTGCTACACTAGATATGGGTTATCCTCCATTAAACATGAGATTAAGTATTTACTTATTACACTCACATAAGTTTACTTAGGTTAATGCATTATTTTATTAGGTGAGACACTTAGGAGTTTGTGTACTCTCATGAGTTACGTACTCTAATTATGCACATGGTGTCTACAACATAGGACTTCACATCATTCACTAAGTTGTCATGTTGATAACATAGTTATTTGCACTCCTTATTTAGCACATGTTGTCTACACCACTGATTTGCATGCTACACCATTGTAGGTTTATACTCACATCATCACACTTAATCCCGTGCTTAATGGAGGATAACCCATATCTAGTGGATATGTACCTAGTTGTATGACTTATCATGATGTTGACTTCTATGTATTCTAGAAGCTCTCCTTAGGGCTTTATATACAGACACTCCTAGTGTACTCTAAAGTGGGCATATTGAATGAATATCATCATTCTGATCATACTCTCTCCATTTGGTCTACTGTGTGCTTGTGTTTGAGTTCCTTGGTCTTGGGTGAATTCTGGCCTAAGACAAATTCTTACAAATACCATGTAACAATTTTCTTAAGGCAATAATTCAACACTAAGATCAAGAAGCTCAGTAGATAGCACAAGAGAGACAAATGATGATCAAATGAGAATGGATATCAGATGATTGGATGAATACATCATAGAAGTGCCTTGTATATAAAGGCAACTGATATGATTAGGATTCAACAAAGAGATAAGCATAACAACTAAGCACATGTCCACCAAGAGTGGATTATCCTCCATTGTACATGAATGTAAGTGAAACAAAGAGAGGATAAGAATGCAAAGGTGTATCTCATAAAGAGATGTAGTAGACAACATGTGCTCAATTAGAGTGCAAACTACTGTGTTGTCTACTTAACAACTCATATGAATATGTAAACTCTTAGGTGTCTATGTGACAACTAATATGCTAATGCATTAACCTAAGTAAACTTAAGTAAAGTGTAAATAGTAAATACTTATTAACACCAACAAGAATGAATAATAATTATTTACACCATAGCTATAAAAAATCTACACCAACATTTTTTTTTTTTTTTGTGATTTTTTACAATAAGAATTATGGGGTTTTTTGTTTCATCAATATGAAAATTTCATTCTTGCCTCAAAAAAATTCTTACATGGTACCAGAGCAATAGGAGTTTCATTACATAGCCATTGGAGAGATTTGTTTTTTGCAGGTGATGATTGGAGCTTGCTAGTGCAAATTAGATGTTGTTATCACATTTAGAAGGTCAAAAAACTCCCAAATTGACTTCTGTTTCATCAAAATAAAAAATATAAGGTGAAATCTAGAGTCATTTGATTTTTTTAAGTGTGACGACGGTGATTTAGGAAAAATAATTATAGGTGATTTTCAAACAACAATATCTCCCTCATACAAACTCCTTTTTTCAAGATTTTTTTTTTTTGTTTTGGGGTAGAATTTCATGATCTACTCATTGGTGCAGGTTGTTTGTGATCCCTATTTCTAAATTTTTATGAAAATTGCTAATCTTAATTTATACAGCTTCAAAACCTTCGTTCAGGCTCATATGGACAGATATTTAGGTGCTATTTTTTTGAAAGTGCATAATTTTTGTCTACTTTCCAGATTTAGTATCAATTTGGAGTAATTTTGAGTGGACATAGTACTTTCAACATTTGGTCATTTTTGGAATATTTTGGCACTTGTTATTAATTAGATCATTAGGAGTTCTTGTGTCTTATCTTGTTGAGTCATATAAAGCTTCATATTTTCAGTTGTAAATATCAAAAATCAGAAGTTCACTTTGGTTCATTTTGACAAGTAGCAATTGTACACACACTTAGTAAAAAGTGCCAAAGCATCTATTTTGGGGGTTGCATTGATTAGTACATCATGGATAGGAAAATTTAATTACTTTAAAAAAATAGAACTATAAACAATGGAGTGAATTAGTTCTCACTTAGTGAAAATAATGCATTGCCATATATGAAAGGACTTTCATACAATGGTGACACTATTACAATCATTTTTCATGCACTCTTTCTACCTATGGATATGGAGGTTATGGATTCACTTGATGAAATGAAGTCAACTAATTTTTATGATATTTGGATCTATATTTGGGAGATGTATGGAGATCCACATGTTCCTCCATTCTCAAAAGATCTTTTACCTCAAGTTGCAGCTACTAATTCTCCTATTGATATTGCATCTACTGTTGTTTTATGTAGACTTCTCATTATTAAGGATCAAGTAATAATTAAGTCAAGGTAATTAAATCTTCCTCATCCATGATGTACTAATCAATGCCACTTTATACTAAGTGTGTGTACAATTGCCACTTGCCAATTTTGGGCCAAAGTGGAATTCTAACTTTTGATATTTACAACTAAAATATGAAGCTATATATGACTCAAAAAGATAAGAGACAAGACCTCTCAAGGATCTAATTAATTACAAGTGCCAAAATAGGTAAAAAAAAGACCAAATATTAAAAGTACTATGTCTACTCAAAATTACTCCAAACTGATACCACATTTGGAAAGTCAACAAAAAATTATGCACTTTCAAAACAAATAGCACCAAATATGTGTCCATATGAGCCTGAACAGAGCCTTTGAAGTTGTGAAAATTGGGATTTATGATTTTTAGAAACATTTAGGTAGATATCACAAAAAACCTCTATAATTATTTTTCCTAAATCACTACCGCCACACCTTCAAAAAAAAAAGACTCTAGATTTCACCTCAGATATATGATTTTGATAAAACAAAAGTCAATTTGGTGGGTTTTTGATCTTTTCAATGTGATATCAACATTTGATTTGCACTAGCAAGCTCCAATCTTGACCTACAAAAAAATATCTCCAATTGCTATGCAATGAAACTCCTATGGCTTTGGTACCATGTATGAATTTGGTATAGCTCTAATACCATGTAAGAATTTGGTATAGCTCTGATACCATGTATGAATTTTCCTAAGGCAATAATTCAATGCCAAGATCAAGAAGCTAAGTAGATAGCACAAGAGAGACAAATGATGATCAAATGAGAATGGATATTAGATGATTGGATTAATCAGATAATTAGATGAATACATCATAAAAGTTCCTTGTATATAAAGGCAACTGATATGACTAGGAGTCAGCAAGGAGATAAGCATAACAACTAAGCACATGTCCACCAAGATTGGATTATCCTCCATTGTGCATGAATTTATGTGCAATAATTAGAGGATAAGAATGCAAAGGTGTATGTAGACAACATGTGCTCAATTGGAGTGCAAACTACTATGTTGTCTACATGACAATTCATATGAATCTACAAACTCCTAGATGTCTACATGACAACTAATATGCTAATGCATTAACCTAAGTAAAGTAAAGTGTAATTAGTAAATACTTAATTACACTAATAATATTAAATTGATAAAACATTGCTCATTCCAATCTCAAGATCATAGATATGCAAGGAAGGAGACAAAATCCAGACACATAGATATGCAAAATTTCCTTTTATATTAATTTTGTTCAAAAATACATACAACACTTGATATAGACTAATAGAAAAACTCAAAAATTAGCAATTTGATCATTCATATTTACTGTTCTTTCAAATTCACAAGCTTGAACACATTCATACAATCACAAAAGCTAGACTGACTGTAACATAACATAAAATTAAAAAATATATAGACTTCCAATTCCTAGAAATCCTTATAAATGATTGCAACAAGCTACAGATGGGAGGACACATGTCAACACCTTAATAGAAGAGAAAAATGCAAGACATATACAAAAATATATACAAAACATTCTCTTGCACTTGATCCCATATTAGGAAGGTAGTTGAAAAGTCAGTAGGTGGCACTTTACTGCAACAAATTTAACTTTAATCCAATTTTTCTTCTTTTGCTCTTCATTTCCTCAAAAGCCTCAAAATTTGATAGGATTATTTATGAGAGATTTATCCTTCTAATGAATTGCTCAGTGTATTTGATCTTATCTTTAATCTCTCATTTCCTTTAATCTCAATTATTTCTTAGCTGCTTCTTGCTGGTAGAGCCTTTATTTCTCCCACCACTTCCCAAACATAGATTTCTCACTTGGTGGGCTACTCTATGGTTTTAACCTCTTCTAGGTCCTTTGTGTCTTTAGTCCACTTGGCATCCGTTATGTCTTTAGACTCCACTAAGAATTTATTCAAATCTATTTCAGCTCCAAACATGGAGTCAATCGAATTATTAAAAGGGGCATCACTGCTATCTTAAAAAATTGCACCGTGGTCTCTTGAGTCAAAATTCCATTGAATGCATCCGACCATTCATGCCATTCTCTCAACTTGTTGTTATTATTCAAAATTTGTGGTACACAGGGCTCAATTCCTTGAGATAGTATTTTCATCTTTCCTTGTAGTATTCGTAACTTATTAGTGGAGAAACCAATTAATTCCTTAACTATGTCTAGGCTCTCCTTCACTGTGATTATTTATTAGGAAAATATGGCTTAAAAGACATCAACACAATAAGCCTCTCTAAGAGTTGAGTATATGGCCCTCACAAATTGAATGTAGGTGATAGCCATAAAAGTGATTCATTGCAAAATTGCTTAACATCTTGTAAAGAAACATAAAATGTATGGGCTTCCTGTGATATGTTCTTCAGAATCTCCACCCTGTGGCCAATAATATCTCTAAGGAAAAATGTCCTTATGTCATCTCCTTTCTGAGTTGGAGGAGCATCAATGCTCAATCTCCTAGGCTCTATTGCATCCTCTACCTCTAGCTCATCTATCTATATTGTGGTCTCTATCATGACCTTAGATGGATACTCTTGACTGTCCTATTCTTTGTTCTGCTATGCAATAACCACTTGCTCTACATTTTCTAGTTGCTCTCTAAGAGATGCAACTTCAGCTTTGAAACCATGGACCTTGGCTTCAAGATCCTTAATCCTTTCTTTGTAAACATGGATCTTCCTGAGCTCATCCTCATAGAGCTTCCTTAAATCAATGTAATCATGCACAAACTTGGCTAATCTTGTCTCTATCTCCTCTACCTTGGCCTCATTCATGAATGAGAAATTCTTCAAGGCTTTTGAGATTTCTACACCTAAAGCACCTTGCAAAGTCCATAAAATCATGTTACCCTATTCTGTGCTCTATACATCCATAAGCTTAGGTTTGTTTGATGAAGGAGCCATTCTCCATACTACCAAAGACTTGGTGTCAATATTGAACCTAGATCCTCTTTGTAGTCCACGAACACCATATGCCTCATATGAGATGGCATTTTCTTGTCTTCTAATTTGATCAAGCATAAATGCTTGCTCCAAATCCCACATAGGCACCAAAATGATCCCACTCCTTGGCACAAGATCTCTTTCCTCCTCTAGAGTCATGAATTCACTCTTAGGATCATAGGCATAAAATTTCTCAACTAGTTCTAGCTTCTACTAATTTGTTTCTCCTAGTTTCATCTTTAGCACCAACTCACTTTGTTTTACCTTATACAAGAAAATTTTGAACTCTGTCAATTTGATGAATTCATCATCCTCTATAAACTATTGGGCTTGGATGATCCTATCATCCAACCTTGCTATAGCTAGTTCTAGGTTAGTGAGTGTGTTCTTAGCTGTAATGACCCTGCCTTGCAAATAGCTTTGCCTCAAGTCAGAAAAGTACTGACTCTTTCTAGGTAGGATTTGGAGTGTCCTTTATTTAACTTCTATAGGGATATAGAAAACCTTTTGTCTCTTATTTCTCTTAGTGAACCATGATGTCTCAATAGGCTCATCTTCTTCTAATTCCAAGGTCACATCAAGTTCAGGGTTGTCAAGGCATACCCTCTCTTCTTCTCCTATGGGTCCCTCTGGCATTTGGGCCATAATTTTAGCATGATCAACCACCATCTTCCTAATCCTCTCAGGTTAGGGGACATCAAGGTAAGAACCTTTTACGTTTGGGTCAACTCTCTTCAACTCCCTCTCCACCCTCAACACATCATCAAACTTGGATAGTTTGTCACCTGCCTCTCCCTCAACAACAATATTTTTAATGAGAACCTCATGGGGTAATTCTTTGGTAGCAGGAAATACATAGTTTCTAATTTCCTTGAGTGTGTTCCTCATCTAATTATTAGGGTCATACATTCTATATATACCTGTTGACAGATTGTAGTGGTGAAGGAAAGAATGAATTTGATCTAGGGCCTCTTTTCCAATTGAAATGTCCTCCACCCTGAAACATCTAGATAGTAATGTTCTTGCATGTACCTTAGGCCCTAGATACTCCCTATTAACCATAAATAATTGACACATAAATTCAATAATGGCCAATCTAGTAGGAATTAATTTTGGCAAAATATATGGGGGTTTGAGACAACCATAAACCCTCATCAAAGAAAATGTCAAAAATAAGAAGATATCCCCCCAATTATGGTCTTATATTTTTCTTTCTGGGAGGAGGGTTGGTCTCAAAAGACCCTTCAAGATCTTAGGTTCCCTAAAGTAACCTAGGTCTAGCATTTTTATAATAACAGTACTAAAATTATTGAAAAATGAGACAATCAAAATAATGGTAAGAAGTGTCCCATGCTTGTGTCCACAATTAGACTGGAAGCTCTCTATTAGCATCAGTTGTATGATCAATGAAATTTGGGCTGATATATTCCACATTCTTATATAGAATCAAATGCATCAACAATGAGTAATGAAGGAAATTGAATTTCTCCATTTATCCATTCTAGGCAAGTCCAATATTTTCCTCCATCTTTGCTAGAATGAATTCAACATAGTCATATTCTCCTCTGTGGTAGGAGTCTTGCACATCTCTGGCAATGATAAATTATTATCCATATACCACGTCAATTCCATCCTTGCCCACCACCTTGTGGACACCATATACTATTTTCACAAAATAATTCTTAAATTTATCTAGTGGCATCTTCTTGTCGACTTTCTTTAGATAGTCTCCCACATGGTTCAAGTCCATGGGAATATGTTGTAGCATTGACTTCCCAGTATAGGCCTTGGTGTTCCTTTCAAAATTTCCTTGTAGGTCAATCAGGTCCACTGGTTCACTCATGGAACCATCCAATTTGAATGCTTCAGTGAAAGAAGCCATGTCCAGTGTACACATAATAGTCCCGTCTCTTTTGTGGAATGATTTGGTGGCTAGGTTATAGGATTTGATCCAGGCCTTCACCAAATCAACATCCACAAAAACCTCTGAAAAGATTAACTTTTCCAACTTCTTTTTCCATGGATTGAAAATAGGGATCTTCTTCTCTCTATTCTTATAGAAATTCCTAAAAAGCTCATAACCAGAGACTCTTGGACATGTAGCATCTCTATATAAGGCATATGGGTCCATGAACACACAACCATCTACATAAATGGCATTAGAGGATCCTGGAAATAGCTTTATCCACTCTTCCACAAACCTACTTGGTTTCTTCTATTTGGTTTTCCCTCTTTTTGAGGTTGAAGTTTCTATTTCCATTTTTGATGGTGGTATCTCTTCTACCTCCTTGTGAGACATCTTTCAAAATAGACTATAATTATTAGCAAACTTCTGCAAGTAGTTCTGAAGATAGTAATTTGCTAATATCAGAAGCTCTATGATTTCTCTAAAAACTCTAATCTCTGCAAATGGTAATTGAGTACTAGATCATGGAATGTTTTATGATGAGAATACCATCATCAATCTATTTTGTGCATTGATAATTTTCATGCTTGAGTCTTAAATTCAATGCTATTTGTCACCTCAGATGGAGTGTCCATATAACTGTCTAGCAAGAAAATCTTTGTACTTTACTCAATTTTTATTGGCCAGGGTTTCTTGTCATTATTCTAGCTTAGAAGAAAGGTAAAAAGTTCCTTTTATATTAGAATAGGACTTTGAGATCTTATGACACCCTGAAGAAAATTCCTTCATATCATCTTAGGAGGGAAAGATTGGTTCTATGATCTTATGATCATTCAAAACTAAACCCCTTATCTTACCATTGTAAGCCTAAAAAAAGATTCTATGATCCTATGACATAACATGTATTGTGCCTTTATAACTTTCCCTTAAGCCCGTTACAATATGAAAAAAATAGCTTACAAACCTTGTCACAACATCTTATCATTGCTTTAACTATCTTACAATCCTACGATCATGGTTTGATGCCAAGTCTTGTAACTTCAACATTTACCTTTTAAAATTCTATGATGTTATGGTCATAAAGATATCAAAACATCATGTCTCAACATTACATTCTTTATGACCTTACGAGCATAGTTAGAAACTAATCTTGTAGCATCAGAAGTTACCCTTTCATTGTTATTATTGACCTATGATCACATGCTGACAGTTATCTTTCATTTATTATAGCCTCATAGACCTTCCTTTCTACCTCTATGATCTTACAATTTGACATTTCTTCATAGCTTTGCAAGCTTTTCAAATTTCCTTTGAGATCTTATGATCTATATCTTTCCAGAGCATCAGAGAACACAACACACCATGTGTTTGTGTCTCAAAACTTTGTGGAGCTGCGCCTGGCCCCACTATGCTTCATTATCTCTAACTTACGATCTTAAAATCATTTATTTATTGTGGCATCAACCCTCATATATTTTTATCTTACATTGCTATGATCACAAACATTTCACATCTTCATAAACTATTTTAAAATTCTCTATGATGCCTCGATCTCCCCTTTGTCATAGGATCAAAACTCTTAACATCATCCTTGTGCTAACATGTCCTTGCAATTTTAAAATAACCATTTTATCATATTTTTGAGAGTCTTAATTTCTTATCTTGTGATCCCATCATGAACCTTTTTATCATAACATCGGGACCTTGATCTAAGAAAACCTTTCATCCAATAGTTTAGATGATATGAAAAAGATGTTGAAAATCAAGTTACAAATCAACAACAAGTTATAGTGACTACCGAGTCACACCCCATGAATGTTGAGTTGCATTAAGGAATTGAGCTACATTCAGATGCCAAGTTATAGAATGAAGTGGATGCACATTCAAATTTTGAGATTACTTTACATGAAAGAGATGCTAAAATACCTGACAGAGATATACAAAATGATTCTAAAGTTAAAAGAGAAAATGAAGAAATAAGAGCTAAACCTAGATTGTCCAAGTATGTCAAAAAACATCATCCTACTGCTCAAATCATCAGAGATAAAGATGATAGACCAATGACAGGAAATAGATTGAGAAATAAAACA
This sequence comes from Cupressus sempervirens, assembly GCA_028749045.1. NCBI lineage: Eukaryota > Viridiplantae > Streptophyta > Pinopsida > Cupressales > Cupressaceae > Cupressus > Cupressus sempervirens. The sequence goes on from CM053792.1 coordinate 10,351,604, forward strand.
TGTTTGTTGAGCATGAAGGAACCCAAATCAGTGAGAGATGTACTAGAAGATGTTGACTAGTATAAAGCTATGGAAGAAGAGATTGAATAAATAGAGAAGAACAAAACATGGAGTCTAGTTCCTAGACCAGAAGACAAAAATGTGATTGGTACCAAGTAGGTATTTAGAAACAAGCTAGATGAAAATGGTGAAGTCACAAGGAACAAAGAAGGATTAGTTTGCAAGGGATATGCACAAGAAGAAGGAATTGACTATGGAGAGCCATTTTCCCTTGTTGCTAGATTGGAAGGAGTAAGAACTCTACATGCTTATTTTGTATACAAAGGTTTCAAAGTTTACTAGATGGATGTTAAATCTGCATTTCTAAATGGAATATTAGAGGAAGAAGTTTACATAGAACATCCAGAAGGTTTTGTTGATGTTAACAAAAAGAACATGGTGTGTAGACTACACAAAGCTCTATATGGGTTGAAACAAGCACCAAGAGCATGGTTTGAGAGACTTCATAATTATATTGTGAAGATTTGATTTGAAAGGACTAATGATAACAAAAATCTATACATAAAGATAGAGAAAGGAAAAGGTATTTTGTTATCTGAAATATTTGTTGATGATATCATATTTGGAGGTCAAGATGCTTTATGTAAGGATTTTGCAAATTAGATGAAGCAAGAATTTGAAATGTCTATGTTTGGAGAGATCAAATTTTTTGTGGGTTTGCAAGCATATTAGGTGAAATATGGTATATACATCACTTAGTCAAAGTATGTCAAGGAAATATTGATTTTCTTGGATTAGAGGATTCCAAACCAATAAGTACACCTATGATGATAGGATACAAGTTGTCAAAGAATGATGATTCTGCTGGGGTGAATCAAACATTGTAGATGTCTATGATTGGAAAATTGTAATATGTAGTACATAACAAACCTAATATTGCATTATCTGTAGGGATAGTTGCAAGATTCTTTGCTAATCCCAGGGAGAATCATTTAATGGCTATGAAGAGAATAATGAGATATCTGAAAGGAATATAAGAGTTTGGTCTATACTACAAGAAGAATGAAAAATTTGAATTGAGAGCCTACACTGATGCTGATTGCACTGGAAACATTGATGACAGAAAAAGCACCAGTGGAGAAGCATTTTTCTTAGGAAAGAGACTAGTTACATGGACTAGTAAGAAACAAAATTGTACTTTACAATCTACTACTGAAGCTGAATATGTTGCTGCTACTATAAATTGCACAAACATTGTATGGATCAAACAACTACTCAAAGGAATGAAGGAAAAAATCAAAAAACCAGTGATACTTTATTGTGATAATACAAGTGCTATCAATATACCAAAGAATCCAGTGATGCACACAAAGACTAAGCACATTGCAATCAAGTATCATTAATTGAGAGAGTTATTTCAAGATAAAGAGGTGAAGATGGAATATGTTAATACAAAGGAGAAAATTTTTGATATCTTCAAAAAAGTATTACCTAAGGATGCTCATGAATATCTAAGAGATAAACTAGGGGTGATACCCCTATAAAAGGCTATCTAAGTAACAAGAGGAGTGCCCTACATCAAACAAGCTGATGTTTATATGTTACACGTTGATGCAGAGGATCTTACTTTAGGAGTTGCCTAAAGTAATCACAGTGCTGAAACTTCAAATCAATCACAAGCAAGATGACAGAGGGAGAAACTAAAGAAACTGAAAGAAGCTAAAAAAGTTTATATCTACATGATAAGATGAAAAGTTTTTGGTATATGTCTTTGGTATTATTATCAAAGAGGGAGATTTTCTACTGATCAAGAGCCAAAACATATAGGGAGATATTCTACTGATCAAGAGGGAGATAGATCAAACTAGTATGATTAATGAGAAAGAGAGAGATACAAGAGGGATATCAAGAGTTTTTTGTCAAAGAGATAGATAAGAATATAAGAAAAAGGGAGAAATCCTAATCTACCAAGTCAAAGGGAGATATAGTAAGAGGAGTTAAAAGAAATAATTTTTGTAGCCTAATAAGAAGATGGAAGTTGCTGATAGAGGGAGAGATAACAATAAAAGTTTTGTTTTTGGTATTGTCTTACTATTTTAACCTAGTTAGTTTGGTTGAAGAAAGGTGTTTACCATTTGGTTGATTTGGTTGATCATTTTGGTTTGCCATCAATGCCAAAGAGGGAGATTATTGAGATCTGATTGAAAAGATCATCATTGAGAGAGATTATTGAAAAAGGGAGATTGTTGAAGAAGACTATGTGTTTCAATCATTGTTTTATCATTGATGTCAAACCTATTATTTTCTAGTAAGATAACTACTTATAAGACTCAAGTACTATCACTTAGTTGATTGATGAAGATGATTTGATCAAAAGATGTAACAATAGCACCTAGAAGAAAGGTTGAGTTATGATTATGTAATGAAATACAATGATCAATTAAGACACTGATGACATGATGTATTGATAATATACTTAAGCTTACAAAGGTTGGTTAAGCTTAGAAAGTTTAGAAGAAAGTTACACAAAGTTTGTCTACCAAGCTTGATTGAGTGGATAGTAGGTGCCAAGCAAAGTTAGTGCAAGCTGAGTAGAATAGTTGATGCCGAGTAAAGTTTAGTTGATGTTGAGCACTAGTTTACATTAGTAGGTGTCAAGTAGTTTCATAGTGGATGCGAAGCAATGTAGTATATGTTAAGCATCACAAGGTTGATAATGCTGAGATGCTACTTTATTTAAAAGGTCGAAGATTCATTGAATTTGAGCTAACAAGTTTGTTTTCTTAGCTTTTGTGAACTAGGCGGAAGATAAGGTTGATGAGTTGGTGGCACAAAATTTGAGGTAAACCATTTTTAGGAGAATTCAAAGAAGATTCTAGGAGAAGTTTCTAGAAGAGATATGAGATATGGGGTAGATACATTATATCGTACCTAATCCATCTGAACCCTAAATTGGACAATGAAGAATGTCATCACCCCTCCTAAAGAGAATCCCATGATTATTATTGCATAAAATATAATAATAATAGTTCTATTATCGATCATTCAAGAAAGAAATAATATTGATAAATACTTATGATCTATTTATTTTACTCAATCATTTGTATTGTTCATAGTAATAATATAAATTATTATTATTCAGAATAATAAGATTAAGATATAAGAATAAATAAATGTTACAATTACATTATAAACAATAAAATAATAACATATCTAGATATTATCACATTTGAATATATATAATATTAATTGATTAATAAAATAATCAATATAATATTATATAAATTAATGATACAAGAGTTAATATAAATGATAATACAATTAAATATATTATAATAACATATAATATAACATAAGTAAATATATATGATAACCATCATATTTAAATAACATATAAATAATAATAACCATACATGATATAATACATATATTTTAACATAACTATAAATTAGTTAACGCCTAAGGACGTGATGGTTGGCCAATACCGACCAACACGTATAAAGGAAAAGATACAAAGAACAACATAATACATTCCAGCTGTGGTCCAAATAGTGGACAGAGAAATACATATTCATAAAATTACATCGAGCAAGATATAAATCTTCCATTGAAATCCGTCAACCACCAAATCAAAGAACAACTGTGGAACAAGGTACAAAGATCGTCAATAGGTTTTATGTAGAATGAACATCAAAGGAAAGCATGGAGCAAAGCACATTCACGAGTAGAAGGTTCCATTGAGTTTATGGCAGTATAGGAGGAAATAGATTACATATACCAAGTGAGGAAGGATAAGTTTATGCACCATCGAATTGCATTAAAGGCGAAGGTGTGTTGTTAAAGAGTGGATAAAAGGAAAGTCGTTAAAAAATGATGGACCTTCAAAAAGGTTCATTACAAGTGGTATCAGAGCATAATCCTGCCATCCTATGGACAACAATGCAAACATAAATCTAATAGGAAGGACAGAAAGATCTTAAAGTTGAATTCCCTAACTCGATCATTAGCTGAACATATCCGATGGGAACGAGTTTTCATCACCTTTGTCCACACTAAGTGGAGTCACAACTGCTTCTTGAAAGGAGCTACTATAGATATAGATGATCAAAATTTCAGGTTTCTCACCATTCCAGGTAGATCACAGTTGTCCATCCAAGCTTGGCGAGTACATAATCGCAATAGAAAACCTTGGCCCAGCTTTGGAATATCATCTGCGATGCAGCTTAGCTGAAGGAGCTCCTCCCATCATAACAGAATCTTTCAAGTCATTTTAGACATAGACATGGTGATTACACTATCACTCAGTTTCAAAAACACAATATTCTATAGTGGAGCCCAAGTGCTTATGAGTTTCTTTGGAGAGTAGCATTTTTGGGTATAGGAAAAGCCACCGTATAGTTGGGAACACAACAACTCTATAGTCTTATCCATAATATTGGAGGACAGATTCGTCCAACCATGTTATCCATGTGTGCAAAGATTTATTGTGGCTCTCAAATGTACATCTACCTTCTCTGCATTTCAAATGTTTCCCATTGTGATCTAATGTGTGACAAATATCGGGAAGCGGTTGCATGTCATTATAGTGGAATAAAATTCATGATTTGGATGCCAGATGAATAGACCATGTTGGAGGCATCAAACTCATGTGGAGATGAAGATATCAAGGAGGTAACCTTATTTATTTAGTAAATTCTTTGCTAATACGTTATAATTAGAACATTACTTATTTGTGTAACTAATTTAACAAATAAATGATAGCCATAAATGATAGATGATATGAGTAAAGCTAATTTAAAGTTTGAACATATTAATTATTATTAAGCCATTAGACACTAACACTAGTATAGATGATTGATGATGAAAACAATAAATCAAGGTTGGCAGCTTATTCGTGGATAAGTCACATAGACATTCAAGATTAATACTAAGGTATACAATAGAGTACCAAACGAATAATTAATAAATTGAAGACAAGAGCAATACCTCAAATTATATCAAAATAGAGTGATAGGCTATACCCACAGAAAATAATGCCCAAAGAATCAAAAAATAAGGAAAAACTCTACTGAAGCAAATCAAGCAATATCAAATAGGGGGATTGCCAATATCAAACTCGATCACACAACTTAAAACTTCTTCTAACTTGACGCCTTCTTTAGAAGGTTTGACAATCACCAATTTTGCTTAGAATAATTTCTAATGAGAAGTTGATCCATTGTGAGGAGTGTGGCCAGGTAGGTTGTAAGATGCCACCATGTTTTCAACCCAAAGTTTTTGTCCTATCCAACAGCGTGCTAAAAATTCTAAAAATCATAAGGGAGTTTTGGTTTTTTTGGCATCACATGTTCTAAGACTTGACCTCATAAACTATATGGAAAAGATTATATAAGCCAAATTCCAACTATGTGGGATTGAATAATAATAACTAGTTGGATGGTAGAGGGTAGCAGTGATTTGCCTCAAATATGGAGGGTATTATGGGCGGCATAGCAATTATCAATTGGAAATATTTTGATATTGTCATTTTCCTCGAATTTTCTCTTTTCGTTGATTTGGTAGTTGTACAGAGAGTAAATGGAATGTTATTAATCACGCAGGAAATAATTTATATATAAGTTGCTCAATATAGGGCAGATGTTTGGAGTTGCTACTATTCTCCAGTATTAACGTCCAAATTTTATAGCTCTTGATGGAAGAAAGCTTCGTTAGTAATATCCAGAAGGAAATAATGCCGATTTTGGGCTACATATAGTTTGGATTTGAGCGAGAATCATTGACTGGGTTGACATTCAAAACAAGTTTGAGTATATATTGTTTTTGTTGAGAGGGAAGAAAGAAATAATTTTTGGTCCATAAACGATTGATATCGCAAGCATTTCAGGACTGCAATTGTGTCTTTATCTAATGACTCCCATTCATGTACAGTAACTAACGAGAGAAACATGTTGCAATGGACACATATACATGGCGTTATAAGGACGCATTATCTTGTAGTAAGGATATTTTCACAAATGTCCTTTGGAAAGCCATCATATAGCCTATGGGAAAAAGAGATGTTTTCACCAATGACAAGATAATTTATTTGCATCAATGAGCTGCATTCACATGCCAAGATTTTCCATAACCTTAGAAAGAATGATGTCAATATTGTGCTAGAACTGTCAGAAAGAATGACGTTTCAAATAATTATTATTTTTACAATAAACCTCAATTCAAAGTAAGGCAAAACCCAAAACACGCAGTCTTGTACAAGCAAAAGTGGGCTATGGGGTAGAGACATTATATCCTACCTAATCCAAATAGAGAAGTACAAATGTATGATGTTAATATCATTAGTAGAGGTGTGAATTGAGAAGGCTACAAGTAGTATAAGGGACAAAAAATATTTATCTATCATAGCAAGGTGATCTTCACATTTCAAAGGAATCTCAACTAGCAAATCAGAGTTGCAGATCAGAGATCAGCCTCTAGTTCATCTAATGGGTGTATCATCTAAATCGTCTAATAGGGTAGACTTAACAGTCTTTGTAAAATCTCTTTACTGAGTGCATACTTCATTGTATGTTTTGTAAATCCCTTAACAACATGGACCTAGAAGTCCTTATTGCTCCTAACATGGAATATCATCAGAAGTGATCAATTGCAATCCTTAATCGAACAAATTTATACTATAGTACTAAAGCTTGTGGGTATCATCCCCACCCTAGTTTTACTTTCTATTTGGAAGGTCTGTGGGTCACCATATCTTGTATCAAATTTCTATGAATGTTTATTTTCTTTCATTCTTTCTTGCATGCAATACGAGTAGAGTATTAATGAAGGAACAAGTGGTGAAATAAGTAAAAGTTTTATTGGTTCTTGATTCACCCCACCCCCCTCTCAGTAACATTGCCTATCTAATATTTCCAACACCAATGTCAATTATCCAATCAAAATTCTTTTCTACCTAGGTAACTAGAGCTCTTTCTTCTCTAATTTATCTATCAAGATCATCTTCCTTGATAGCCACAAATCCTAATTTATCGTCACTTTCACTTTGACCTTTCTCATTAGATTCTTCACCTTCATTTGCATACAAATAATTTCTATCTTTATCTCTTCTAGGGTTAAACCTTCCCTTGTAATTTTTCTCTCTTTTAGGACATTTAGATGTATAATGACCAAATTCATTACAAGTCCAACTTTTAAATATTTTCTTACCATGTTTTTCTCTTCTCACCAGAAGGGCTATTCCTTCCTCAATCTTCTTGTCTCCATCCGCTCTGCTACTACCAACAAAATCTCCATGGTTTCTTGCACTTCTTGTCAAATTAGGTTGAATGTTTAGTGCACTTAAATCTATTTTGACTCTTGTAATTCTCCAGACTATCTTAGATCTGCTTCTTTTGATTCTAATCTTCCAAGTAGTGTTTCCTTAGTGTAGGGCATCATTAGCTGAATCATCTAAGCCATTAGTTTGAATGGTGGTGTCAAAATTTTTAAGATCTTCCATATGACTTCATCATCTTCTTTGGTTCCACCATGAGACTAAATTCCTACAACCATTTATGATGTTCTGCCAATCTAACTTCTTACAGATTCATCTTCCATCATTCTAGCATCTTGGAATACACATATCCAATTCTGTAATCTCATTCTCTTTGCATGATCATCACCTTCAAAAGTAGATTCTAATGCTTTCCAAATTTTATGAGATGTAACAAGTGACTTTACCTGACTATATTCATTCTCTGGAAGAGTTTTTAGTAGATCTTCTCTTGCTCTCATGTTACACATGAATAGATCTCTCTCTTCTTCATTACAACCTTCAAGGTTTTCTTCTTTAATGATTGTCTTCTAAATTTTTGTCAAGATCCAATATCGTAGACCCATGCACAACAGATGAGTCTTCATATTCTTCTTCCAAATGTCATAGTTGGTCCCATCAAATCTAGGACTTTCCTTTTGAAAATATTCCCCATTGATCTCCCAAAGCTATTAAGCTTATCCTTCAAGGACCTGAGGCTCTTATACCAATTGTTAGAATATATAGTCCACTAATATAGCTGGAGGGGGGGGGGGGGGGTGTGAATCAGTTATACAACTAATATCACAAATAATAACTTTAAACAATATTTAACCATATGAGTAATATAAATTGGAACTACAACAAGATACTTATACACAATAACACCAGATATGTTAACTAGGGAAACCCTTGATCAGAGGGAAAACCCTAGTGGGGATGATACCCACAAGGTGATGTAGTAATATAAATATTCTTTGTTAGAGGATAGACCCTATTAGGAGTTTTTTACAATATTCAGAAAATATGAGTCCCTGTTAGGAGACTTTGAATCCCTATTAGGAGATTCCAACCCAATTAGGAGTTTTAGAAGATAGTTGGACGTCACTAGTAAATTTGGACACAATTTTTGACCAATTTTGGTCAAAATTTTGACCAACCTACAATTTGGTCAAAATTTCAATGAGAAAAATAGAGACAAACCTAGGTCAAAATTTTGACCAAAATTGGTCAAAAATTGGGTCCAAGTTTACTAATTCCCAAATAGCTTCAAGGGAAAGATCAATGAACCCACTATCTAAATGATCTCTATATTATTCCTTGCAGAATAATCAAACTAAATTGTTCTTCCTTCCTCTATCTTTGTCCTATCAACGAGAATTCTTCTCCTTCAAATCTTGTAACTAGATTACGAACTGTGCATCCAATAATCCCTTGTATCACTTATACGCATTCAGTAAGCACTCTGCTCATTTTTGCACTTCACACTTCTTACATCAATAGATATACAAATTACTACAATTTCCAGTCAAGGAAAATATCTTTCCTTTATACCAAATCTTCATAATAATTCTTTGAGTCAGCCTTGAGGCTTTCCCAATTAATTAAAATAAGACAATTAATTAATTACAATTATAATAATACTATCGGCTCATAGACTATAAAAAATTTCACGTTTGCAATACTAAGGCTTGCACACTCATTGATGTCATCACTTGATTGCACATCTCTTCATTACATCTCAGATGAAAGAAAACCAATAAACATCAGGAACTACTTTCCCAATACTCTATCTCTGAACTACTCTTTATAAATTAGCTACAACTTCTGTATATCTTTGAGTTAGGCTCTGTGCACTTAACCACATCATCAATACACTGTGCTGTACATGTACATAACTATGCATGACCAGACAATCAAACCATTATCCATACCCTCAAGATCTCTATCTACTACTTTGTGCCAGTATTTACAAAAATAATGATATGTTGACATCAATGAAAAATACAGCCACAAATGAAACATATCAATACTTTCCAATGCTCAAGATACTCCCACAATGTAGTATCATCAACAGTCATGCTAACAGAACCAAGTTGTTGATGAAGAAGATAGGACCTCTAAAGATCTTGCATAAATTTGAGAACAATGCCTATGAAGTTGAACTTCCTCTTGACTTAGGACTTTCACCTATCTTTAATGTGTGACCTATTTCCTTACCAGGGTACTCATGCTGATACTACTCAACACACTCTTGTAGACTTGGAAGGGGTAGATTGGGTCCAAAACTTGCCAACTCCCCAACCTTTCCAACTAGACACCATAGTGGATTCCAAGGTGATCAAATAGACTAGGAAGGGCACCTACAAGAACTATTTGGTGAAATGGAAGGGAATACAAGATTTTGAAGCCACTTGGATGACTAAAGCATACATATTGAACCATGGGGTCACCATTGAAGGCCTCCTAACTCAAGGGACTTGAGCTCTTTGTCCTAGGGGAGTATGGTGCAAGAAACCTCCCCAATTTTAGTTTTTGGAGTTTTTAGGGGTTATTTAGGTGTATGTGTTCTTAATAAGTGCCAAGAGCCCTTGTAGTACAATTAATCCAAATGCTCACTAGGTCCTAGGTTGCTCAAAACTTGGTCAACGAGCAAAAAGTTGCTCAATAGGCCAAATATGATTAGGGATGGGAAAATAATGTGCTTTATTTCCTAAATAGATTGCATGTATCTTACATAGGGTCCTATAATGGTCCAAGGTGGACCCATTTGATCAAAAGTTCTAAAGAGTAAAAATTGCTCAAAAGTTGCAATTGTAGTTTAGGGAGTTGTAACTACCCATAATAGGGTATTTGAGCACAAGGATCATACTTTGGAAGTTTAGAAGGTTTTTCATTCAGATTATGCATGTGTGGACCTGTTGTATGAATAATGTTTGAGTTTTTTTGTTGTTTAATGTTATAGTACAATTGTGTACAGATTGGCACAGGAGATCAAGCTTATGATTCTTTTATAATATCATCTCCTTGTTACTTTTCATATGCAAAATTGGATTGAATTTATTGGATTAGCAAGTTATAGAATTTTCTTGCTGACTGGTCTGAGAACTTCCTTCATAGGACTATTTCTTCAAATATGGCTCTAACCTAATTAGCCATGGTGGAAAATTGCTGAAAAATTGTGGTATGATTGGTTAGAAATTTTACATAGTGTTTTTATTTTTATTTTTCATTTTTGTGTTTGGTTACCTTACCATTCAGAAGCTGTTATAGAGCACACCCATGATCAATTTGGGTCAAACCAATGGAGTTCATAGAAGCCCTAGGATTCTACCTTTAATTTTCAAGTGTAATGGAGGGTTTATTTGAATTTTGGAAGAATTTAGAAGATTTTTAGTCCTGACTGGTCTGGAAGCCTAAAAGATAGGCTAGAAACTAGGGCTTAAGGGTGAATAGGGTCGTGGGTGTTTTGTAGCTCTCAAATTTTGGAATCTTGGAGTGCTGGGTGATATATTTCATATTCCTAGGATTTTTCATGGATTTTTTTGGAAGAATTTTGGGTATTGGTACAAAACAGGGTTACTAGATCTAGAAGCTAATAGGCCTAATTAGCCCTATTTGAAGATGGTGAGTTTTCTATGCTTCTTTATGTAACCAAGAGTATTAGATAAGGTCAAGATGGTTATGGAGGGTATATAAAACATCAATAGACTCCAAGGGAGTGTTAGAACAAGATCCTAAGAAAGGTTGAGGGTTCTAAGGGAAGGAAAGGCTAGTAGGACTAGTGCCTTAAAAGGGAGATTAAGTCTACACCAAAACAACTACACCTAGGAGGAAAGTTGGGTGAAAAGTCTTGGAGGCTTGGATTGGTGGAAAAGACAAGAAACAAGAATCATGGGATGATTCTAGATTAGAAGATTAATTAGAAGTGGTTAATTTGTAGAACCCTAGACCCTCTGCATCAATGTTGTACAAGTCTAGCATAGTAATAGGGTGTTGTATGTTGTATGAGTAATATTCATTAAACCTTTGTGCAGGATCATCAAATGTATTAAGAGGAGGGGAGATTTTAGTGAGCCACTCCATGGATTGTCCATTAAAGCTCCTAGGAAAGAGCCTCATGATATTTGTGTCTTGTTGGTAAACAAATTTGTCACAGTAGAATATATACGATTTTGCCCAATGGAGTGTGTGGAAAATTAATGTCTCCAACAGTTGGATAGGCCCTTAATATTTGGCCTTCCTTTGCATTTAGAGGGGCAACTCCCTCTTGAGATAAAATTTGTGATTTTTCAATAAAAATGAGTAGAATTTAGAAAATAAAAAGGAAAACCATTGATAGCGAATGCACCACACGCCTCCAATATTTTCATAAAAATGATGTAAACTATTAATGAAAGCAATCAAGGACTATGCTTGAGAGCTATCACTGACACAATGCTAATTCAACCATGCACGAATACTCACACCATACCATGAAAATACTCATAAATGGATTAACACTTCAACAATTTAGATTCTTTTGAAAAAGAACACCCAATGCACTTCCTTTATTTCTTTGCACCAAGAAAGTAAGAAATAACTGATTACAAAAAACAACAATTGTACACACTTTCCAAAAATTGCTTTGTTATCAGAGCATAAGTGTTCCTTGTCACAAAAATTGAACTATATTCTCCTCTGTTGGAGCTGTAGAAATTCTTGACTGCAAAAGAAGAACCCCCTTACAATAGTTTTCTCCCATTATATATATTTTTCCAAGAAGTTGGGCAACTTCCCTAACTTACTTCTTACCGAACTTCTATTGCCTTCCGTCACTTTTACTCCCATGATAAGTGCAATATTTATTTTTCACTTTAAAATAATATTAATTCTTAAAGAATTAATATATTTTATATTGTGACATAGTTGACTTGGAGAGAAAAAATTAGGGTTGCAAAACCTTAGATAACATTGGCTCTTTCTAGGGATTGCACTCTGTGTCAGGGTGCAGAGAACTCCAGAATCTCTATCTGTCGTAATCTAGTGCTTTATCCATTGGGTGTAGAGTTATCATTCCACTATTCCTGTGTTTGTGAGAAGAAATATAAATATGAAGATAAGACAATGGATCTTCAAACTCCTTCACTGTTGGATAAAATGTTGGACAGGCAGGAATATTATTGATCTAATCCATCCTATTAGAACTCAGATTGTTAGCCTTGCATTTTAATTCTTTGAGACTATTTCCATCTTCCTTCCAATGTAAAACATCCTCTGCAACTCTATCCATACTTACCATATTCAACTTCCACAACAATCACAAGAAACAAAGAAGAAAAAAACTCTCTTCTCATTTTTGTTGCATCCACATTTCTTTATCCTTGCTTCAAACAAGGTCAACATCATTGAACATATTCAAGTTCAACAGACACATTTTTCTTTTGTTTTGTCCAAATGCACCCTTGAGTAAGTGCAGAAGATTGAAATAATTTGACCTTTCAGTAAAAAAATTATGGATATGAATAAAGTTTTACACCATCATCATGCCAGTTGCTTCTCTTTTATTATATCTTGTGCCTCAAAATTTAGATGTTCCACTTTCGAATGCAAAGAAAATTGAAAACTCGATCATACAAATATTTAAAAATTCTTGATACTCTCATCTTCTGCGTATGAAACTCTAGGTATTCTTTTTAAGCCACCTTGCCATCTAGTTTGCTTTACTGTAACATATGGTAATACCCCCTTCATATCCATCTATGTTTGAAATAGATGAACAAATAGGAGCAGTAATAAAATAGCCTGGGTCATGTAGCTTCAGTCCCTTGTCATCTCCATCCTTCCACCATGTGGTCTCAATGCGCTTCCGCTTGCAAAAACTACCTTGAGACAAGTTTGAAATATAATTTTTCTGGCCTCATCATGTATCTTAATTGACAACTCTCTTGTTGGAGAAAGAATAAGTCCTAATGGAATTGATGTCCGTGCTCCATGAGGTCATTGGAAAATGGATCATTATGCACCCTTTTTTTATTAGCTACCATTACACAAGAAATGTGCTTAATGCCATGTATTACTCCTATTGCATTAACATTCATGGTGCATTTAAATTGCTCTGTGTCATTCTTTGCAATGCTACTTTTATTGTCAGCTGCCCTTCCTGCATTGTTAAACATATTGTTAAGATAACCATGCTTTTTCATGGCCAAATCTACTGCTGCCCTAAAATCTTCTTCTTTACTCACATCATAGTGAATATAAGTTGCCCATGGTGAAAGATATTCTACAAGCGTGTAACCAGCATCATCTATTATTACTTTGGCTCCATGTTTAGTGAAGAGGCAAATGACGGCTTCTCCAATTTCATGTGTTCTACCTATGTCGATTATTGCAACCTCTGCTTCCAATCTTAACTTCAGCAACCACTATTACACCCTCATCCAACCATCTATTTGAAAATTTTTCTCCTTTGAAGACTTTCAAACTTGGATTCTTTGTTGTTGGATAAAATTCGTGGACTTGGTATTTGAACATATCAAATGTTTGATTCAGGCCACTAGTTGTGTGCGGCTTACTACTGAAATATTTCTTGAGAAAATATGAATTGATCCACTACACTATCCTCAAATATATTACCACAATGAATTTTGCATTCTATCTCATCAGGATGATTATTACATGTTTGGAGGCAAGCACCATTTGCATTATAATATGTGACTGTACAGTTCTGTAGCTTATTACAACTGATTTGCTCCATGTATTCACAGTATATTATGATTCATCACCTCCAATTTGTGCTATGATACTACAAAAATTGGTGAACACCCAATGATTTTAGTGGCAAATTATCATTTTCACCCAACCTCTCTTATCTTGCAACCATTGCTTCTCAACCCTAATTAGGGTTAACAAAAACAATTTGAATTCTAGCTGCACATTTGCCAAGCGTTATTAATATTTGACCTATATTTCAATATAAGAGGACTGCCACCAATGAGGAACTCCTTTTACCAAATATACAATGGTCCAAATCTTGTGCCCATTGTTGTAAAATGAAGCCATACACATCATTATTAGAAAATTGCTTTTGAAAAACAACTCATTCTCTATGAAGAACTGTCATATCTACCGAGATTTTATTTTTCTAGAATTTCTATTTAAGCACATGTTAAAACCTATTCTTAAAATCAAACTCCACCTCTATTTAAGACTCCATCTATCACTTGATGCCTTTGAATCAATGAAGAGGGTCTCCCATTTTTTTGAATTTTTTAGAAAATGGATGACTCAAGCGAAGGGAAGGATTAAAAGATTATGCAACTTTATTGAAGGGAAACACCAACTTAAAGAAAAACAAACACAAGCCAAAATTTTCAAAAAGGAAATGGTTATTTACAATGAAGAGGGAAAAACACTAAAAACTTAGATGTGACCACTTACAGGTTGGGAAAAGTATGAGCCTCTTTGAACCAACTCTTAATAGAATGGAAGAATGCATTGCGTATAGGTGAGCAACATGGTCAATGTGATATTAAACTCATGAATGGAAAATGAATGCAGAGGAGGGAAAATAAATATAGATTCAAGATTTTCTTCCACATTTCTCGAATCAATATTATCTTTTAAAAAGATAGATGGAATATCAACTATTTTTTCCATACCTTGAGTCCTTCTATTTTTGGGTTGTCCATGTGACTTTTCCTCCACAAATTGCTGCATTGATTCCTCCAAAAGAAGATAGTGAAAAAGATTTGTGGGAGGCTGAAAAATATGTAAATCTTTTTCTCCCTCTTGATTGTTCACTGAATCTTCTTCAAAAGCATTTTCTTGTCTATGCATCACTTCATCAATTTCTTTTTCTTCAAACATTTCATCTTCCATTTCTACTTCTAGGAAATCATTTGATGCTTTAGGCTATAGTAATGATTTATTAGTCTCCAAGAGATCAAACAAGAAATGCTCATAGGAAAAGCTATCCAAGCCTTCCCAAACAACATCATTTGGTGGAGTGTCATTAGGAGTCTCAAATACAAAAGAATCAAATTTTGAAATTTGAAAATCTCCTAATAAATTTTCATTTGATCTTTCAACCTCTGGTGTTTGTTCAATAGGAGATATATCAAGGTCAATCAATGAGTTAGTTGACTGTGAAGCATGTTCATCATCATAATCAACATGTAGATGGTAGGCTCCAGCTACACTATAGGAAGCACTTTCATTCACCAGAGGGATTTGAAGATCTTTATCATTGAAAACTATTAGACTTTGATAAATAGGAGGTGTTGATTTAATTGTTTTGAGAATGAGTCTTTTCTGTTTAGGTTTTTTCTTTAGATAATTCTTTTGTTCACAGAGATAAATTCCTTCCTCTATAATTTCTTTACACTTCACTTCACTTAAAATCATGTCATCTTCTGGACTAATAGCCTCTTTTTGTGCATCTTGCAATGTTTGCACTTTTAAACGAAGAAGCAAGAATTTAATTTCTATTTGCATGGCAGCAATGAAAACACACAACTGATTGTTTTTAGTTGGTTGGATAGTTAGGGGTATCTTACTAACACTTCTATTGAATCTATCAACAAAATCTCTAATGGCTTCCCATTCTTTGATCTTGATTTGAAAGAAATTAAATAACATCTTAACAACATCAACCACATGCATAAACCTTTGTAGGAATTTTATCTCAAGATCATTCTAGCAAGTGATACAACTATCAGGTGAATTCTAGAACCAATCTGATGCACTTTCAATGAGGCTTGTAACAAATAATATAACAAAGACGTTCCCCTCCTGCACACCAAGAATCCTGCAGGCAACTGTAATTGCTATAATGTGATCATTAGGGTCTTGATTTGCATCACCAAAAAACTTTGGGAGATATTCGAATGAATTCTTAGGTAAGGCTGAGTATTGAGATAAATAAAATGGCCCAATCTAAGCCCCCCATGGAAGGGATGCAATCAAAGCCATAACACCACAATTCTTTCACCACAATCAATTAGAGTCCCAACCTCCATCCTCAGGGAGGTAACCTTCAGATTTCCAAGAAAAGAAAAGCACTAGAACTTGCTTTCTTCCCTAGTAGAGTAGCCAAAAATCTGTTGGTAAACAGATTTGTTATAGTAGAATATATATGATTTTTCCCAATGGAGTGTGTGGAAAATCAATGTCTCCAACAGTTGGATAGGCCCTTAATATCCGACCTTCCTTCGCGTTTAGAGGGGCAACTCTCTCATGAGATAAAATTTATGATTTTTAAATAAAAATGAGTAGAATTTAGAAAATAAAAAGGAAAACCATTGATAGCGAATACACCACACACCTCCAATGTTTTCATAAAAATGATGTAAATTGTTAATTAGAGCAATCAAGGACTATGCTTAAGAGCTGTCAATGACACAATGCTAATTCAACCATGCATGAATACTCACACCATACCATGAAAATACTCATAAATGGATTAACACTTCAACAATTTAGATTCTTTTGAAAAAGAACACCCAATGCACTTCCTTTATTTCTTTGCACCAAGAAAGTAAGAAATAATTGATTACAAAAAACAACAATTGTACACACTTTCCAAAAATTGCTTTGTTATCAGAGCATAAGTGTTCCTTGGCACCAAAATTGAACTGTATTCTCCTTTGTTGGAGCTGTAGAACTTCTCGACTGTAAAAGAAGAACCCCCTTACAATAGTTTTCTCCCATTATATAAATTTTGCCAAGAAGTTGGGCAACTGCCCTAACTTACTTCTTATTGAACTTCTATGCCTTCCGTCACTTTTACTCCCATGATAAGTGCAATATTCATTTTACACTTTACAATAAATATAATTCTTAAAGAATTAATATATTTTATATTATGACATAGTTGACTTGGAGAGAAAAATTTAGGGTTGCAAAACCTTAGATAACATGTTTTGATGTATAAAATCCATGCTAAGTGTATAAAAGTTTCCAACATGATGATGGGGTCACCATTTCCACCATATTTATCATATTTGGGAACCCTCTATATTTCCTGGGAATGACATCATGTAAATTATTTTTTATCAAAAGGAATGACATATATGGTCTCAACAAATGATATTTTGGGTTTTTCTTTCTCTATTTGCATGTCTGCAAGTTGACTTCATAACTCTTGAACCTCTTTCTTTATGAGCTTACTTTCAGTTGGTTCTCTCTTATGAATAACTCATTCAACATCAAATTCGTGGGGTATTCTCCAACCTCTATTTGTCATATATGAAAAGTATCAATCCCCATTTTGTTCTAATTCCTTGAGCGTAACTCTTTATAGATGTTCATCTTGTTGGAATCTAATGAGGTCTTCACTAGTAAGTTCATTATCTACTTAACTCTCATGATGTGAAGGTTGTGAACATCTAGGTGGTGATGCATATCAATCAACATTAGACCATGGGGTTCTTGGAGGAGTATTATTACCATTATTTCCATAATGTACATGATTTGTAAAGGGATTGCTAAAGGTAGCCCTAGCATTTTGATTCTCAAATCCATATGTGTATGTATTCCCAAAGCCTTGAGTGTTATTTTTGTGAGAATCATTTTCTTTATGCCCATGTGTAGCTATCCAAGAGGCTATGCACTTAGCTTATTTGAATTTATCTTGCTCTACCCTATCTTGTTCATCTTGAGTGATCCTTTCCTCTGTTTCTATGACTTATCTGCTAATATGAAAGGACACATCTAGGAGGCTGAGTCTCTCCTCTAGATTCATGGTAAAAGATACATTATTTTAAGCTCTAGAAGTATCAAGTGGGGTATTAAATGAGCTACTAAAGTGACTAATAGGGTCATACCAAGTAAAAAACTTTTCTTCTTTAACTTCATAAAAAAAATGATCACCCTCAAATTTTTTCTTGCATGGATGCCTAGTTGGGGAAGCTAATTATTCAAAACTAAAAGAAGGATGGCTACCTTGATCAAATCGTAGCCTAGTTGTAACTGACATATAATAGAAAGTTTTTAGCTAAATGAGATGACACAAAGCACTTAGAATTAAAAATTGTAAAGTGAAGATGTTCACTTGTCAAGAAATGTAGTAATGATGATAGTTTGTCAAAAGTGTCCAAGAAACTTACAACACTAGTGACTTAAGATGGGAGCTAGGCAAGAAGCTCAATAGCAGGATAATCAATTTTTGACAAGTGAAAAACTTGTGAAATCAAGTTTACATACAAGGAGAAAAGATAATCTTTTTATCCTAGAACATAACCCAACATGTAAGTTGCAGCCTAGGGACACAATGGGACCACGTGCAGATACCATTATTCATCTTGAGCACTATCCAAGATGAGTTTTTACATGAAATAGACTCAGGTGATAGAGTGAGGGAGCCCAAGTGATACAATTTCATCAAATAATATCATGTGATATTTTCTAGAATACTCATGCATAGAACAAAACCATATGATAGTTTGTTAGAGGAAGAATGACATAATGTAGTATGACAATGTGATATAGTTTATATGGTAGTACAATTTTTTGTAGGTTCCATAAGTATCATAGGATACTTTTTAGAAGAGCAGTATGCCAAAATTTTAGCAGAGACAACCTTTTGTGACTTTATGCTTAAAATACCTATGTTTTGACTCAATTTGTTTTACTGTTTTAGGCAAGTTTGATTGTTGTAGAAGAGTGTTTTCATTTTGTAACAATAATATAATGTTTTAAAATCAATTTGTGGCACAAACACACATCTTCAAGTAATTGAACAAGGGACAAAGCAACCTTTCCAATACAAACACTTAAAAGGTTTTTAAATAAAAAATCCTATGAAGACTATCACCATGTGTATGTTTAATATATTTCCATAGGTCTAGCACAAATAAAAAACACACCAAGAAATATCTATCTAAGATTTATAGTTCATTACTCAATACCTTAGCCCACTCTTGATTCTGCCTCATTTCACACAAAGTTGTTTCCCACAAAATTCATTGGCTTTATCATGGAAGTTTCATTAACACAACCAAAAGGACACATATGATGAATGTAAAATCTTGGGGTGATTTGAGTAGTCCACTATGATCAATTCTTACACCAAGATATTGAGCAACCAAAAAGGGTGGCTTCTAAATTCTAGAGTGTCTAGTAAGGGTCCTGTTCATAACACCCCTCTTGCACCTAACACATGACATAATAAAGAAAATCATGGTCACAAGAATACCTTAAGCATACCAACCTAGCGATTTCCTCATGGTACCAATCCCATAAGTGCTTTCACTAAGTGAAGTCAAGTGTTACACCCCCAAGGCTTTGGCTTTTGTCAAGGGGTTTGTGATTATAGTGGGTTGGGTTACCTAAGTTTTTCTTGTTCCCACTTTGGGTCATTTCTATTGGTATATTTCCACCAATAGAAGACCCTCTAAAGGTATGAATATAATTAGGATATTAAAAAAATGGATCAACCCCAAGGAGGTGAGATTTATGATTCACCCTTTAGATGAAGATAATATTCTCATGCTCCCTAATGTTTACCCCAGACACACCAAGAAAGTTACTTAAAACCACTAAAGAGTGGAGTATCCCACCCACTTTCATGATTCAATAAAGGGTCTAGCTAGATTTATGATTCACTTAAAAGGTGAAGAACATACTCTTCTACCAATAATAAACCCTTGTGAGTTTTATGTGCCTATGAATTTAAACAACTAGTAAATGTCGCACATTAAATGAAATAGAAGAGACATAAAAATAAATAAAAATATTTCTTTGCTTGGGTAGTCCTACAACAAATGTTAGTATCCTTTTTGTTTTGTAAATTTTAGCAATATCTTTTAGCAATTGAGCAAGCAAGAGCAACAACAAAACAACAAGGGTTAGGGCACAAAAGGATTGGTGAAATCTAAAAAATGCTTTGCAAAACCACTTGTTATGAATTGTTAGAAAAACTAGAAATCTGAAATGCAATTTGGAAACTAAATTAGCTAAGAGAAATAAAGTGGGTGATACTTCTATTTGCAATAGTATCATAAAACACTTCACCATATAACTAGGCGATAGTTTCTCTTTATGCGATATTGTATATCAAAAAATGCAATAATATGCAAAACAAAGGTGCAACATAGTATCCTAGCCTATATGATGGAAAAATTGGAAATGTATCGTATCCATACATTGTAAAGTATTGCATGATACTAGAAAAGTATCACATGATACTTATATCTATAAACCCCAAACAATAAGTTCAAAATGTGATGAAAATGAAAAATGAAGAGCTAGACATGGCTGTCTAGCCCCATGGTGGGTGCCAAAAATGTGTATCTAAAAGTAAGCACACTTCTATAAACCCTTATACTTGAGAGAACCCATGGAAGATAGAATCTCAAGAGGCATCTTATAGTTCTCTACCTATGACCTGCAAATGAGAAAATAGTAGTGTTGTTGCTCTCAAATGATCCAAGCTATCTAACCCTGAAAATGCAATGCAAGCTAAACTAAAATGACAAGAAAGATACAAACGAAGCTAGAAAAATGAAAGTGTTAGAAATCCTCCTAGTCAAACTATGTGATCTAAGCTATAAGCGTAAAGAGAATCTAAGATAGTATGCCATGAAGATATAATGCAAGAAAGATAATGATGATGCAAGATGAATTTAGAAAGAGTGTTCCAAGTGCTCCAAAATCACCAAGAAAACCTACAACACAATGTTAGCATAAAACACCTAGATCATAGAATAAGGAGAGATCTATCCTTTTAAAGATAAATGAACAATTGAGATTAAAAATAAAGAGAGACAAAATCAAGGGTGGAGAATACATATTGAGTGATCCATGCATACAATCATCTCACCTAATCAAGATCAATGGTGGATTTCAAAAGGTGAGATATGTGTGGAGGAGAATGAAGATTCTACCTAGCTTGGAAAGTGTGCACCTCATGTGAGACAAAAAGTTTTTCTTTTATTTTCAAAATAAGAATAATGATTTATGTGTGCACACTTAGGATAAGTGGGAAGTGGGGAATTGATTTAATAAATAGTGAGAAATTTCTTTAAATTAAATAAAAGACTTAGGACAAAGTGGTCAAACCATAAGTCATAATTGAATAAATACAAAAATGATGATTTGATCAAGAATAAGCAATGTATAAATTAAGCATAACTACTAGAAAGGGGGATTATAGTCTAGATGAACATTTTTAGGTGATTAAACTAATTATTTGTATGATCTTTGATTCTAAGTTATGGTTTAGTGCTTGGGGATCTTTGGAAGTATTTTTAAGACTTACGCTTGTGTAAGTGACCATGTGAGTTTAGCCATGTTCCCTATTTTATTATCTTGATTAGATGTTTTATTCTATTTACTTTATATTATTGTTAAGTAATTTATCTTAAGATTTTTATTTATTTAGTTCATGTATTATCCTTATGTTCCAAGGTTCTCTTGGTGGGGCATTATAGTCCTTCTTTCTTCATCTATGCACTTGGAATATGCTCCTTACACTGTAATGACTGTATCTCACATTTTGCACCTAATTTTGGAGATCTAGGAACTATTTTGGGATCCTCAAAGGATCATGGAGGTCCTAGGACCTGGTTGTTAGGGTGTAGTGTGCCTCTGATTGGGACCTAATTTGGGTCACCTCTTCGGCTCCCATTTCTGGGTATGTTTGAGGTGTTAATTCTTAGGAGGGCTGGCTTGTGGAAGTTAGTTAATTTTGAGCTCTATATAAACCTTCCATTTGCTCCATTTCTCATACATAATCTATTATCTTCATATGCAAGTATTCAAGTACTCAAGATCTCAAGTACTTCAAACACTCAAGGCATTCAATCTATTTCTCCATTGAAGTTCAATAATTCATGCATTGAAGCTATTCAAGGAGTTTATGCTAGATATCCATTGCATTTTCAAGATTCAAGATCTCCCTTCATACATTCAAGATCCTTTTTAGCATCTTCCTCTCAAGATCTATATACATCTACAAGGTGGATTTCAAGCACATACATTTATGAAGGTTTTGGTTTTACTTTGATTTCCTTTTTTGGGGTTTTTAAAGTTGAGTCAGAGCTATTAGATCTACATACTTGAATACATTCTCAATTCAAGAGCATACTCAGATTTACATTGCTTCATGTTAGATCTATCACCAATACTTACTAGCATTCCATCTTTATTTCAATTCAAGGTTAATTCCTTAATTGGGGTTTGACCAAGGTGAACCCCCTCCCCCTCCCCCCCACTCCTCGCCCCCATCTTTTTCTATAGGCTTCGAATCTTATATTGAAAATCAAGTTATAGATTTAACAACCCTTTTTGGCTTTCTTCAAAATTGTATAATTAGAATCATCATCACACATAATCAATCAAGGGAATGTTTAGAATAACTTGGGGGGGGAGGGGGGGGGGTGAATAAATTATCCAAGGTCTAGATGTACCAACAATTAGTCCACTATCCTAAATATAAACGACTTGAAAAATGTAAACATTAACAATAAATTACTACATATAACATTCACACAAGCTTGACACTAGGATTTGAAGTGGAAACCCAATTTGGGAAAAACCACTAGTAACATGTCACCAATCTTCACTCTTCTGAAGTGAGTTCTATTAGGAGCCAACCTTGTTAAAGTTTACAAAAGACATTGTTAAATGTGAACCTTTTAAAGGGTTTAATCACCCTATTAGGAGTGGCCTTATTAGAGGAATTTAGAAAATTCCATTAGAATTCTACCTTGATTAAAGGATTTACATATGATTATTAGGTCAACCTTGATTAAAGGATTTCAAATACTTATACAATGGTTAGAAAGCAATTGTTGGTTTTGATCTGACAAATACAACTCTCTTTGAAATTTTAGATCTTAGTTTGGCTCACAAGATGATTCAGTGTCTTTCCTTCATTGTAATCCCAATCTCTAATTCACTTGGAAACCCTTCAAACAATCACTCTTTACCTCTTCTCAACTCTTCTAAGCTTTCTACTTAAGTTCTCTAGTAAATTGCCTCAACAACTATTCCAATCTTCATCCCTTTTGAAAGTTAGCCCTTGTATCTCCTTGAATAGGTAGTTGTGATCTTTTTTCTCTTAATCATCATCGTAGCTCTTAGGTTTAGGTCAGATTCATCAAACCCTTCCACCATTTCATTTGTTCTTTCTATTTTAGATACTTCTCCAAGCTTCTTTGTGAATCCTTGAATAGAAACATGCAAACATAGTTTCCCTTGATTTAAATATTTAGGTCATCCATGTTGGAGTAAATGTTAATTATCTTTATCTACACTTAAGATTTCACTATTGTAGATCACTATTCAATCACTATTGAAGCTTGATTTTTGTTACTTCACGTGGATGGCATTCAAAGTGAATCATGTGGGTGACATTTAATAAAAGTTTCATTTTATTAAATGTCACATTATCCCTTTCTGGTTAGGTCAACTTTAGGGTTTCCTAAAGTGGTAACTTTCTTAGCAAGTTTCTAAAGTGGTGACTTATTTAGAAAGTCTCCCAAAGTGGATGATTTCCTTTATAAGGAGATCACTCCTTGTATTTTGTAACACTTGGAAGACACTTGAATATGTGAACATTTTGAACACTCAATATTCATTTTGTTCCTCTCTTCAATACATTTTTGTCTTGAGAACCACTCTTCTCTTCTTTGTTTCATTCTTCCATGTAATAGGATTTTTTCTTGTAGGTGATCGTTGTGGCTTCTGTGAAGTTGGGTTTTGCATATATCTTGCACACCAACTTCTACATGGTATCAAAACTTTCCTACAACTTCTTGTTAATGTATGAATTTTTTCTTTGAAGCTTTCAATTTGAAAGGTTTCAAATACCCTTTTTCTAGGTTCTGAAGGGGGTCATTTTTATTTTGAGTCCAAATGGACCTCACTATTAGGTTTAGAAGGCCCAAAAACCCCCATTTTAATATAAATTTTGCCCATTTTGGACAAAGTTTCTGTTGGAGGCATTTTTTTTGCTCCATTTCACATGTTTTTTGTGGATCTAGGGAGGGTCTATTATTTGGTGCAATTTGAGCCCAAACGGACCTCATTGTTGGAATTAGAGCACCCAAAAGCCATCATTTCCATATAAAATTCATCTCATTTGGACACCGTTGGCATTTGGATGCCTGAGCACACTATATGAGGCTTTAAATACAAAATTTGGCCTCCCACATGCTACCATGTGACAACACATAGTTGGCTTTGCAACACAACCACTGCTAACGACCCCACATACAGAGCCACCGGCCGACCACAAGGCCTCGACTATCATAAGCAACCTATCATGGCCCATTGCCACCAATAGCAATGACCCTCTCATTGCCCACAATGGTGCTACCATGGCCCATCACCATCAACAACAAGCCACCTTGCTACCTGCCACTGTGTCGCCTCCTCCGCCTACGACCAGTGACCCATCACCACTTGCAACCACCTATGCATTGTTGCCTCAACAACACTGACACCTATGACAACCACTTGCCTCAGCCCACATGGTGCCTATAGAACCTGTCATTTCTACCCACATGGCATAGTCTAAGCCTACTACATGGCATTAACACCATGTCAGCACCTGCCATGTGGTAGGTGCCACATCAACACACTGCTACCTTAGCAAGCCACATGGCACTGTCACGTCAACTTGCCACATGGAATTGCCATGTCAGTGCTAATGTGTTAGTCTTTTTTAGCTGCGATGACCCCTAGGCCATCAAATTTTATGTAGTGACCTACTGACATCAACATTGCATCATTCCCCTGCATACATTTTTGGCCCTTCTAGAGAAACTATTAGTTTTATGGCCTTATTTTGTGCATATGGATTCCACTTTTGGAAAATCAAATATGACCAAAAAGAAGGTTTTGATGCTATTCTATTGATGCAAGTTTTGTGGAATTTTGATGTAGTTTGGTTGCCCTTTTGGGCAGTCAAAGTTAGATGTTCTATTTTTCACTCTAGAGGGCATATCTTGAGCATCCCAACTCCATTTTTCAAAAATTCTATATTTTTGGAAACCTTGTTTAGTTCTTTTTCCAAAAATGCTATTTTTTTTTCTAGATTCTACTTTAACCTCTTGCTATTCTTGTTTTTGCTTTATTGTACTATGGTGGATATCTTGGGTGTTTCCAGTCTAGAGATCATTTTCGTGGCATGAGATTTCTTCTTTTGAGTTGTATTATGTATTGTAACAACTCTCTACCCTTTTTGATCATTTTTGATATCATTTATAAGCTTTTTTATGCAAACACACTGAGATAAAGTGCCACTCCTAGCATTGCAAGATCTTGCTCATCATTGTGATGTATTATACTCGAACTACATTATAAAGTGCCATAGGGGGGATAGTTGTTTTCCTTTTAGTGCCATCTTCCTTTTTCAACTGAGTGTCCCTTCCATGACATTAGCCCCATGATGTTTCAAGGATATGTGCCTTTAAAGTTGTTTGTACCTCTTCCTCACTCTAAATGATCTTGGTTCTTCCTTTTTTGTAGGAGATATTGGCTCACTTTCTCTGTTGCCTCTCATCTCACCCTTGTCATCATTCGGGGGGATTCCACTATTGGTTTCTAATGCTTCCTTTGTTTGATGGAGTAAATAATGTATTTAGTACGTATTCCTATGTACTAAGTGGTTGCAATGGCTGGGTACCTATGCATTCTAGTGAGATGGAACACTTACCATATGGAAAATCTTCTTTTCATTCCTATTTTGGATACAACCTTCCATGACCTATTGATCAACTCTTCAAGCTTTGGTGTTTTATGCCATCCGTATCTTTGAGTTTAGTTGTTTTCCTTTTCGTGCCTCTCGATTCAAGTAGTGTTATCAGAAAACACTCATACAAATCACTGTCTTCTCTACTTGGTTATGTTTTATTGCCATGGAGGATCTTCACATTAGTAGTTTCTTTTTGATAGAGTTTGAAACTTCTTCATGCTTCAATGATGTTTCTTCATGATCGCTCTTTGTTCCTATTTCTTGAGCAATCCTCTAGTTGGAGGCTTCTTCAGTCCTTCACTAGCTTTTTTTCAGCTATCTCTTTTAGAGTAGAGTTTTCCCATGAGGTTTTCTCCATTTCTTTGCTTTATAGAGATTTGGTTGTGATTGGGTAGCTAATCAGGCTTTGTTGTTGGGACCTAAGTTTGCATTGTAGTTTCCTTACTTTTTTTGCATTTTTTGTAATTACATTGTTGCTCATCTTAAGGGGGTTGTTAGAGTAAAGGTTAATTATCTTTATCTACACTTAAGATTTCACTATTGCAGATCACTATTTAGACACTATTGAAGCTTGAATTTTGTCACTTCATGTGGATGACATTCAATGTGAATCATGTGGGTAAAATTTAATAAAATTTTCCTTTTATTAAATGTTACATTATCCCTTTAGGGTTAGGTCAACTTTAAGGTTTCCTAAAGTGGTAACTTGCTTAGCAATTTTCTAAAGTGGTTCCTCCATAAGGAGATCACTCCTTATATTTTGTAACACTTGGAAGACACTTGAATATGTGAACATTTTGAACACTCAATATTCATTTTTTTCCTCTCTTGAATACATTTTTATCTTGAGAGCCACTCTTCTCTTCTTTGCTTCATTCTTCCATACAACATGATTTTTGCTTGCAGGTGATTGTTGGGGCTTTTCTAAAGTTGGGTTTGCATATATCTTGTACACCAACTTCTAAAATCCATCTTTATCTTCAAAAAATTTTTCATATCCCAATAAATCAACTCTTCTGGTTATAAATTATGATTTGTCATAAATTGTTAAAATGGTTTCCCTTGGCAATCACTATATTCTGGCACTCAGTCATCACTGGGTTACTTAGTCACTACCAAATTTCTTTCTTGGCATATATATTTTCACTTGGCCAATGTTGATTCTCAGTCAACACTATTCCTACCTGACACTTACTATGGCTCAGTCAACACTAGCATCACTCGACATTACAATTTTCATAATCTCTTGCTTTTTTGTTTGGTCAAGCCTATGCATTTGGTCTATCTTTAATTTCTTCTTTAGGGATTTAGTACATAACTATATTTTTCTCTTCTACTATTATTAAACAATCACTTTATCTTGTCAAAGTCTAACTAATTAGGTGTCCATTTGTAGTTTCCTCTTCATAACTCAACATTCCTCTAGGTATTTTTATTATGACCAAGTTTTCAAATCCTCTTCCCAAATCTAATAGATATGACACTTAGATCAAATAGAAAAATTTCTTACTAATAAGGTTTTACATAAATGAAAACATAACAATTGTTCCAATTGTACTTTCCAACAATCTCCCTCTATGACATTGATGGCAACACCTCTACTTACCATGCAAACCTTAGTTTCATTTTGATTCTCATCCACTCGACACCTCTAGTCTTATGAATCATTTTTTTTGTGTCTTCTCCCTTTTTTTTTTGTCAATATCCCCCTCTTTCATTTTGTTTTTTCTTGTTGTCTTATAATAATCTCTCTCTTTCTACATGGGCAACTTACATTTTCTCCCTCTTTGACAAAAATGCCAAAGACAATATTTATCTCATGCATCTCAATTATGTAGATATCTTTAGCTTGGTTCTAAATTCCTCTTCTATCATTTGTATATGACTGATAAAACATGATTTTGTCCTTCTTCCACATTATTACTCTAGATAACTCCTAAAGTAGGACTGTCTGCACCAACTTTTAATATAGTCATATCAAATCATTTGATGTATGGCACCAATGGAGCTTAAAATAGTCTTGTCTAGGGGACTCACCCCTAGTTTACCTTGAGGATATTCACGAGCATCCTTAGGGAAAGCTTTAGTGAATATATTAGCTATTTTCTCCTTTGTGTTTACATACTCTAATTTCACTTCTTTGTCTTGAACTAGCTTTCTCAAGTAATGATACTCGATTTCAATATGCTTAGTCTTTGTGTGCATTACAACATTATTTGATATGTTAATAAAACTAGTGTTATCACAAAAGATAACAAATTGATCAATGATTTCTTCCTTCATATCTTTCAACAATTATTTGATCCATATGATATTTGAACAATTCACTATTGTTTCCACATATTCAGCTTCAACTATTGATTGAGAAATGCAATTCTACTTCTTGCTTGTCCATAAAATTAGTCTCTTTCCTAGAAATAATTCACCTCCACTTGTTCTTTTTCTATCATCAACATTTCTTACCCAATCTGAGTCAGCGAATACCTTTAGTTAAAACTTTTCATTCTTCTTGTAATATAATCCATAATTTTCTATTCCTTTTAGATATCTCAATATCCTTTTCACTACCATCATGTGATTCTCCTTAGGACTTGTAGAAAATATTACAACTATCCTAACTAATAATTCAACATCAAGTTTGTTGTGAATAATACATTATAATTTTCCAATCATGTATTTGTATAATGTCTGGTTCACATCAATAGAATCATTATTCTTAGTAACTTATGTCTGGTGGACATAAGTGTGCTAATTGGTCTTGAATCTTCCATTCCAAAAGTTTTTAAAATCTTCTTAATGTATTTGGATTGAGTAATGAAGATACCTTGCTTCATTTGATACACTTGTAATCCAACAAAGAATTTGATCTCACTAAAAATTGACATTACAAATTCCTTCTTCATTTCGTCAGCAAATGATTTGCACAATAATTCCTTTCCTCCAAATATGATATCATCAATAAAAATTCTAGATAGCATGTCATATCCCCATTTTATGTTAGATTTTTAATAATAATTAGATAATACAATGTTACTAAATAAATAATGATAATAAAGTTATATTAAAACTAAAAATAAAATATAAAACTAAGAAATAATAATATTTAGAATGATATTTTATATAATTAAAAAATAATAAAATTTCAATTAGTAAATAAAGAAATACAATTAAATACAAGATACAATATTGTAGAAAGTATGTTAACTTTCAAAGTAGAATTTAATAATAAATAATAATAAACACAAATAAATAAGTAAAAAGATAATATAACATAGAATAATATAAACAACTAAATATAATGAAAAGTCAAGAGATGTTTAACAAATAGACATGAATCCTTAAAATTAAGATATAAAAGGGAGGAGAGTTTATTTTAGAGAGGGGAGAAAAGAAGAGGAGAAGCGAGGAGTTCAAAAAGGGAAAATGGAGGAAGAAAGTAATATGAAGAAAATAAGAAAATGACATTTTGAAAAGGTATCAATGATATTGAAAGGATGTGAATCTTTGAAAGGGTCATAATTATGAATAATTGCGATTCTTTAAAAATATTGTGATTATAAAGTATTGAGATTTTTCCAAAAGATTTTATTTATGAAGTGTTGTGACTTTTCGAAAGGATTATAACTATGAAGTGTTGTGAGTTTTCAAAGGATTTGTATTATGAAAGGTTGTGACTCTTGGAAAAGAAGAAACAAAAAAGTATATTTTTTCCTTTACTTATAATTAGAAAACAAATAATTTTAGGAAGTAAATATAGAGCTGAGATGATTCTAGAAGGAATAATTCATTGAAGGCCAACTAAGGATAGAGCCACATGGACCAAAAAAAGAAGAAGGTAAGAAAGGTATGTTTATTGATTATATATTTTTAATTATATTTATGGATTTATTTATATTAATGAATCATACTTGTGGATAATATTGTGTTAACCTATGTGGTTAGCACCATTGATATTAATGAGACTTGAAGCATGGAGCATGTGAGATATTAAGATCTCCATTATTTGCATGGATGAGAATCAATGTGGAATCAAAGCATGGAGCATGCAAGATATTGAGATCTCCATTCTCTACCATGGCCAAGATTCAATCTACCAAAATATTTTGATGTTGTTAACATATGCATAAATTATTAGCCTTGGATATAGGATACCTATTCAAGAAGAATCTTGTGGGGTGTGCTCCCAAGAAGACGATGAGGTAGCTATGAACTAAGAAGCTTGATCTGGAGACGTCCTTAAGATTGGGGTTGAATTAGAGGGTAGAATAATATAGCTAGTTTTGTTATTGTTGTGATTCTAACAATTATTTTGTAGGTATTACTTATCCAAAACTAACCCTAATAGTGGAGACATTATAGTGATATTAGACATTGATCTTACCATCATGTAGGGTTAAAGAGGATCTAGAAAAATAAGTTATATGAAAGACTGATGGAGAAAGTTAATGACTATTGGAAAGGATACAAACATATCCATGATAGAAACTTAAGAATTTGGACTAAGAGAAATATATATTTCAACTCAATATAATAAATTATCTAATTGCTTGAGGACACACAATTTGAGGAAGGGCAGATTGTCATATCCCCATTTTAAGATAGAATTTTAATAATAATTAGATAATATAATTTTGTTAAATAAATAATAATAATAGAATTATATTAAAACTAATACTAAAATATAAAACTACAAAATAATAGTTCTTTAATCTATATTATTAATAAATTAATATTTAGAATGATATTTTAAATAATTAAAAAATATTAAAATTGTAATGAGTAAATAAAGAAATTAAATTAAATGCAAGAGACATTATTGTAGAAAGTATGTTAACTTTCTAAATAGAGTTTAATAATAAATAATAATAAACACAAATAAGTAATTAGTAAATAAATAATAACACATAGAATAACATAAATTAACTAAGTCTAATAAAAAGTCAAGAGATGTTTAACCAATAGACATGACTCCTTAAAATAGAGATACAAAAGGGAGGAGAGTTTATTTTAGAGAGGGGAAAAGAGAAGAGGAGAAGAAAGGATTTCGAAAAGGAAAAATGGAAGAGGAAAGTAATATGAAGAAAATAAGGAAGTTACTTTCTGAAAAGGTATTGATGATATTGAAAGGATGTGCACCTTCAAAAGGGTCATAATTATGAATAGTTGTGACTCTTCAAGAATATGGTGATTATAAAGTAATGAGAATTTTCTAAAGGATTTTATTTATGAAGTGTTGTGAAATTTTGAAAGGATTATAACTATGAAGTGTTGTGATTTTTCAAAGGATTTGTATTATGAAAGGTTGTGATTCTTGGAAAAGAAGAAACAAAAAAGTATATATATTTTACTTTCCTTATATTAGGAAAGAAATAATTATAGAAAGTAAATATAGAGTTGAGATAATTCTAGAAGGAATAATTCATTGAAGGCCAGCTGAGGATAGAGCTACATGGACCAAGAAAAGAAGGTAAGAAAGGTGTATTTATGGATTATATTTTTTAATTACATTTATGAATTTATTTATATTAATATATCATACTTGTAGATAATATTGTGTTAACCTGTGGGGTTAGCACTATGGATATTAATGAGACTTAGAGCATCGAGCATGTGAAATATTAAGTGTTGGATACAATTGTCTAATTGTGTGTTGTCTTTGATGTTACACAAATGTCATATCAGTTGGCAGACAGTGCTTACCGAGCTCACTTGTTCAGCAAGACAATTTTCCCTGTCTATTGAGCATTTTTAGAGATTACTCTATGTAGACAGTGTCTACCAAACTCACTCGGGCATCAAAGGAGATTATGGCAGAAAGTAGTGTTAACTGAGGTCTCATGGTTAACGAAGGAAAATTGGTTAGAGTTAGTGTTCACCGAGTTCACTCAGTTGCCAAAGAATTTTGCAAGTTCATAGTGTTAACCAAGCATCTGTTGGTTAACATAGGAGATCATTTCAGGATCAATGGTTCATGAAGGATTTTTGTTAATTTGGGATATGAAGTTTTATTATTTCAAGTATTGATTCTAGCTGACTGTGGTAATGTTTATTGGTTATTGTAAGTTTTAATTGGGCTGACCTGATAATCTAAATGGTATAAATGAAAGGTTAAGTTGAGATTCTAGTGTGTATGAGTGAGTATGCAAGTGTATTGATTTTTTGGAGAGGAAAGTGTGAGCAAATTTGAAGGATGGTTAGATATCCTTGAGGAGTAGCAAAGTTATATTGAATCAAGAAGGATCTAGTGTGAAGCAAAATAGAGATCTGTAATCAAAAATTTAGTTGCATCTCATTCAGGTCATTTCATTTTTACTTTCTTACAATTTTAGTAGTGATTCCAAAATCTCTTAGCAAAGTTGGTTTAATAGCCAGTTGTAAATCCTCTAACACAGTGATAGTTTCATTAAATTTTTTTAAGACCTCTTGCAAGGCCACTCCTAATAGGTTGATTAAATCCTCTAATAAGGTCACACCTGATAGTGTGTTTTGTAACCTTTAACTAGGTTGGCTCCTAACAAGGCTCACTTCAAAAGAGTGAAAATCAGTAGCTAGTTGGTGGTTTTTTCCATATTAGGTTTCCACGTTAAATTTGGTGGCTCACATGTTCATTTTATTTCCTTTATGCTTGCAAGTTAATCACTGTGAATGTTTAAGAATAGTAATTAGTAAATCTCACTGCATTTACCTAGTTACAACATTTTCTATGAGTTTATCAAGAGTTAGCAGTAAATAGTTTTTGTCAGACATCTAAGGGATCTATGGATTTGTTTTTGTGGCAACTGATTCACCCCCCCTCTCAGTTACTCCATCTATATTTCTAAAAATTGGTATTAGAGATTTTGGTGCTTGCAGGAAAGGTTTCAAGGACCTAAGCTAAAGATCAAGATGTCTTACAAGAGAGAAATTCCTAGGCTTAACATAGATAACTTTTCAGCATGGCAGAGATTTATGAGACTTCATCTGGCTTCCATTGGTGATTCAAGATTGAAATACCTTGATGAAGAATACACAACTCCTTCTGGTACATTATCTGTTGGTGACATTGCTAAGAAAAAGACTCATAAGACCATGATGATAGACATTACATCTACTCTAAGCTATGAAGAATTTGATGATATCAAGGATTGTAAAACTACCTTTAAAATGTGGAACAAGCTAAAAGATAGCTAAAGTGGTGATGACAATGTGAGGAGAGCCAAAGAAAAAAGCCTTAGAGGAAAATTTTATTAGATGAGAATGAGAGAAGATGAAAACATTGCCAAATATGTTGAAAGGATCAAAGCAAGTTTTAGTGCAATCAAAGCTTTTGGACGAGAGATCAAGGAAGAAACTATTGTAAGTAAAGTTCTTAGAACATTGCTTCCCATTTATGCAATTAGAGTATCTGTAATTCAAGAAAGAATATGTGAGACAAATCTTAAGATAACTTTGGATATCCTAGTAGGAAGATTGATAGCCTTTGAGCTAGATAACTATGACAATTATGTTCTAGCTTCCAAGAATATTGAATCTGCATTTGAGGCTAAGCTTTCACTTAAGGAAAAAGGCAAGAAAGTAAAGGACACTCAGTCAGAAAGTGAAGAAGAATCATAGGAAAGTTCTGATGGTGATCTTAAAGTTGTTAAAGCTCTACTTGCAAAGAAATATTCTAGAGGTAGAGGAAAATACAAAGGTAAAGTTCCCCTATTTTTTTTTTCATGTGAAGAAATTGGTCATATTGTAGCTAGGTGCCCAAACAAAGAAAGAAAGGATGAGAAGAAAGGTCACAAGTGTAATGGAAAGAAGGATTTCAAATCATTCAAGGATAAAGGTAAGAAGACATGTTTTATGGTTAAAAATTCTGATAATAGTGAAGATGAAATAGTTTACATTGCTGTGAAAGATGAATCTAATGATGATGAAGAAGATAAGATGATACTTATCTCTCATGTGAGAAAAAATGATACATGGATCATAGACAATGAATGTTCACATCATATGAATGGTGAAAAAACAAAGTTTGAACATTTTGAAGAGTATGATGGTGGTAGTGTAAGATTTGGAAACAATGAACCTTGTTGCATAAAAGGGAGAGGTCGAATCTCATTAACCAAAGAACTTGTATGTGATAATGCCTATTGGGTTGAAGGACTAAAACATAATCTGTTGAGTGTGGCACAACTAATCAACATTGGATTCTAGGTGGAATTCATGCATGTGAAGGCAAGACTGCTGGATGACAAAGGAAAACTGATTGGATTAGGAAAACAAACAAAAGGTAACTTGTTTTATCTTGATCTTGGTGAGTGCTCATGTTTTATTGCTCAAGTTGAAGAAAGTTGGTTATGGAACAAAAGGTTATGTCATGTAAATTTTGATAACATGGTGAAGATAAGAAAATTTAGGAAAGTAAGATGCATTTCGAGTTTGAAGAAACCTGATGTTGGTCTATGCAAGAATTGTAAGATTGGTAAAATGGACAAAACTAGTTTTAAAAGCAAAAACTATCAATCTGAAGATATCTTGGAATTTATGCATATTGATTTGTGTGGACTTATTGGAATTGATAGCTATAGTGGAGAAAAATTATTTATTCTTTTTGTTGACGACTACTCTAGAATGATGACTGTTATGTATAAGAGAGAAGTCAAAAGCATTTGAGAAATTCAAATGGTATCTAGCAAGAGTGGATAAAGGAAAAGGGAAAATATTGAAATGCTTAAGATTAAATAGAGATGGTGAATTCATCTCCAATGAATTCAATAAATTTTTCATTGAAAGAGGAATCAAAAGATAGGTATCAACCCTTGGAACTCCTGAGCAGAATGGTATAACTGAAAGGAGAAATAGATCCATCATGGATTGTGCAAGGACTCTAATGATTGAAAAGAAAATTACTATCATATACTGGAAGGAAGCTATCAGCATTGTAGTTCATACCTTAAACTGAGTATAGTTGAAGGACTCATATAAAACTCCCTATGAGTTATGGTATGGCTATAAACCCAATTTAAGTTACCTAAAAGTATTTGGAAGTAAATGTCATATCTTTAAAGAATCTAGAAAAAGTAGATTTGATGTGAAAAGTGATGAAGGTATATTTTAAGGATATTCTTGCAAGAATAAGGCATATAGATGTTTGAATTTTTCTACTCATAAAATCATAGAAAGTGGACATGTGAGAATTGATGACTTTGCAGAAAGGACTGAAGAAGAAAGAAAAAAGGAACCATAAGATTATAGGATATCTATTTATATTGAACCTAATACATTTCTAGACACATTTTTCAATTAGGAGACTTCTACTCTTGAGTCTTCCTTAGTCACTGAGTTGCAAGAAGTTCAAACTGAGTCAAAAGGACCCGAGTCACATTTTGAAGTTACCGAGCCAATGCCTCTCAAATCTAAGCTATTAGAACCTGAAGTTGAAGTTCAAGAGGATGAAAATGCAATTTATTCAAAAAGCAAGAAACCTGTATTAGCCAAGTATGTTAGAAGGCATCATGCACTAGATCAGATTACTGGAGATAAATTAGAAAGTACTATGAAAAGAAGTAAGCTAAAAGGTACATGTTTACTTGCTGATTTTGAACCTAGAAATGTCAAAGATGCATTGGAAAATGAAAGTTGGATTGAGGCTATGGATGAAGAAATAGAAAAAATAGAAAAGAAAAAAACCTAGACTCTTGTACCTAGGCCTAAAAATAAAAATGTGATTGGAACAAAATGGGTATTCAGGAATAAGTTGAGTGAAGATGGTAAGGTATCAAGAAATAAAGCTAGATTGGTGTGTAAAGGATATTCTAAAGAAGAAGACATTGGTTATGGTGCAAATTTTGCTCTTGTTGAAAGATTAGAAGGTGTCAGGACCTTACTTGCATATGCAACACATAAAGGATTTAAGGTATATTAGATGGATGTTAAATCTACATTTCTTAATGATATTCTTGATGAAGAAGTCTACATTGAACAACTTGAAAGTTTTGTTGAACTAGAAAAAAGGGACATGGTTTGCAAATTACACAAAGCATTGTATGGTATAAAACAAGCTCTTAGAGCATGGTATGAGAGATTGCATAACTACCTTATTCAGATTGGTTTCTAGAGAACTAATGATAACAATAGTTTGTACATCAAGGAAGGGCCAAATAACAAGATTGTTTTGGTAGAAATATTTGTGGATGATACTTTATTTACAGGGAATGATGATCTATGAGAAGAATTTTTAGAGCAAATGGACAAAGAGTTTGAAATGTCTATGTTTGGTGAGATTAAATTCTTTCTTGGTCTTCAGATACAATAGAGCAAGAATGGTATCTACATCACTTAGTCTAAATATATCAAGGAGATACTCAAGAAGTTTGGTATGGAAGATTCTAAATTAGTTGGAATCCCCATGTGTACTAGACTAAAGCTTACCAAAGATGATGAATCAAAAGAGATAGATCAAATCTTACATAGATCAATGATTGGAAAATTACAGTATGTAGTTCATACAAGGCTTGATATCACTCTTGTAGTTGGCATAGTGGCAAGATTCTTGGCAAAACTCAAAGAAAATCATATGATGGCAATCAAAAGAATTTGGAGATACTTGAAAGGTATTGAAAATTATGGCTTATGGTATAAACTTGGAGAAAATTTAGACTTAAAAGTGTTTATTGATGTTAATTGGGTAGGAGATATTGATGATAGAAAAAGTAAAATTGGTAGAGCATTCTTTCTTGGAAAAAGGTTGGTATCTTGGACAAGCAAAAAGAAAAATTGCACATCCCAATCTATAGTAGAAGCGGAATATGTTGTAGCAACAATGAATTGTTCTAATATTGTTTGGTTTAAATAATTGTTGGAAGGTATGAAGGTTGAGATCAAAGAACCAGTTGTCATGTTTTGTGATAATACAAGTGCAATTAACATATCAAAGAATCCAGTGATGCATTCCAAAACCAAGCACATTGCTATAAAATACAACTTTTTCAGAGAATTGGTGTAGGATAAAGAAATTAGATTGGAATATGTGCATACAAAAGAATAAATTGCAAACATATTTACCAAGCCATTACCTAAGGATGTATTCTTGTATCCAAGAGGAAAGTTAGGGGTCATTCCCCTATTTGAAGCTCACTAAAATAAAGTTTTACTGATGCATCAATAGGAACCAAGTTGAAGATCTATCAGTTGATGCAACATAGTCAAGGGAACATTGCATATGAATCAATACTCAAGGTACATTGATACTAATTTGGTATGTGTTGTCTTTGGCATGTGTTATCAAAGAGGGAGAGTTTACTATCATATCTTTCTGAAATTTGTATGAGGAAGAGTTTACTGTCATAACTTTCTAAAATTTGTTTGGAGAAGAAGCTATGTAATTCCTTCACAGAGGGAGATTACTGCATTAGAGAAGTTTTTGGCATAAAATCTAAGAGGGAGAAAATTTCTATAAGAGAAAGTCTTGTTTTCAAATTTCATTGTGCTACGACATGTTGTGTTGTCATCAATGCCAAAGAGGGAGATTGTTGGATACAATTGTCTAATTGTGTGTTGTTTTTGATGTTACACAAATGTCATATCAGTTCGCAATTTAGCAAGGCAATTTTCCTTGCCTACCAAGCATTTCTGGAGATTACTCTATGTAGATAGTGTCTATCGATCTCACTCGAGCATCGAAGGAGATTATGGTAGAAAGTAGTGTTAACCAAGCTCTCATGGTTAACAAAGGAAAGTTGGTCAGAGTTATTGTTCACTGAGTTCACTCGGTTGCCAAAGGATTTTGGAAGTTCACAATGTTTACCAAGCATCTATTGGTTAACATAGGAAATCATTTCAGGATTAGTGTTTACCGAGCAGGGTCAACAAATGAAAGATTTTTGTTAATTTGAGATGTGAAGTTTAATTATTTCAAGTATTGATTCCAACCAACTATGGTAATGTTTATTGGTTATTATAAGTTGTAATTGGGCCGACCTAATAATCTAAATGGCATAAATGAAAGGTCAAGTTGAGATTCTAGTGTATATGAGAGAGTATGCAAGTGTATTGATTATTTAGAGGGGAAAGTGTGAGTGAATTTGAAGGATAGTCAAATATCCTTGAGCAGTTGTAAAGTTATATTTGATCAGGAAGGATCTAGTGTGAAGCAAAACAAAGATCTATAATAAAAATTTTAGTTGCGTCTCATTTAGGTCATTTCATTGTTACTTTCTTACCATTGTAGCAATGATTCCAAAATCTCTTAGTAGAGTTGGTTTAACAGCCAATTGTAAATCCTCTAACAAGGTGACAGTTCCATTGAATTTTTTTAAGACCTCTTGCAAGGCCACTCCTAATAGGGTGATTAAATCCTCTAACAAGGTCACACCTAACAGTGTGTTTTGTAACCTTTAAACAAGTTGGCTCCTAATAGGGCTCACTTCAAAAGAGTGAAAATCAGTAGCTAGTTACTTGGTGGTTTTTCCCATATTGGGTTTCC
This sequence comes from Cupressus sempervirens, assembly GCA_028749045.1. Lineage (NCBI taxonomy): Eukaryota > Viridiplantae > Streptophyta > Pinopsida > Cupressales > Cupressaceae > Cupressus > Cupressus sempervirens. The sequence goes on from CM053792.1 coordinate 10,390,028, forward strand.
ACATTAAATCTGGTGTCTCATGTGTTCATTTTATTTCCTTTATCCTTGCAAGTTAATCACTATGAATGTTTAAGATCAGTTATTAGTAAATCTCACTGCATTTACCTAATTACAACATTTTCTATGAGTTTATTGAGTGTCAACAATAAATAGTTTTTGTTAGAAATCTAAGGGATCTATGGATTTTTTTTTGTGGTAACTAATTCATCCCCACCTTAGTTACTCCATCTATATTTCCAACAATTAAGATCTTCATTATTCGCCATGATTGAGATTTAATGTGCCAGAATTTTTTGATATTGTTAACATATACATATATTATTATCCTTGGATAGATTCTTCCTATCCAAGAAGAATCTTGAGGGGTATGCTCTTGGGAGATGACAATGTAGCTATGAGCTAGGAAGCCCAATTTGGAGGTGTCCTTAAGATTGGGGTTAAATTAGAAGGTAGAATAATATACTTAGTTTTATTGTTGTTGCAATTCTAACCATTATTTTTTAGGTATTACTTGTCCCAAAATAATCCTAATAGTGGGGACATTACATAGAAATACCTCATTATTTTTACCAGTCTTCAAGTATAGATTGTTGTTATCATTAGTTTTTACAAAGCTAGTCTTCACCAGATAATTGTGCAGTCTTTAATACCATATTGTAGGGGCTTGCTTCAACCCTTATAAAGCTTTGTGCATCTTACAAACCATGTTCTTCTTTCTAGGGTTAACATATCCTTCAAGTTGTTCTATGTATACTTCTTCTTCAAGTATCCCATTCAAAAATGCATATTTGACATCCATTTTATATACCTTAAATCCTTTATAAGAAGAGTATGCAAGTTGTGTTCTAACTCCTAGTCTTGCAATAGGGGAAAATGTCTCCCCATAGTCAATACCTTCTTGTGCATATCCATTGCATCCCAGTCTAACCTTGTTCCTTGTGACTCACCATTTTCATTTAGCTTGTCCTTGAATACCCATTTTATTCCAATAAAATTTTTGTCTTCAGGTCTAGGTACCAATGTCCATGTTTTATTCTTTTTAATTTTTTTAATTTCTTCATTCATTGCTTGTATCTAGTCTTCATCCTCCAATGTATCTTTCATTGATTTGGGCTCAAACTCACTAATCATGTCTCATTTTTGAGTCTCTTTCTTATCATAATACTAGATTCTTTATGTACAATAATTGTTCTAGTGGCATGATTTCTTCTCACATATTTTGCTAGTACATGTTCTTTTCTTCTTTGTTCTTCTATAGGTTCGTCTTGAAAAATGATTTCAAGCTCATTTTCTCTCTCTAGTTTAGGTTTAGGTTCATGTTTTACTTTCTCGACATTGAGTTCCTAATGGTTAGTTCCTTATGTTTGTGATCTAGCATCATTTTGTTATTGCTTGGCACCCACAATCTGCTACTCGACAACTGGTTGTTTTAGCTTGACATTCCTAGCTTGTTGTTGATGTGTAGCTTTGTTCTTTTATTTAGATGGGGTGTAGGGAGTACCTTCATTCACATTTATGAATATGTTATAGTCTTTAAGTACTAGTTTGTATTCAACTTCATTCTTTTCTACATATTAATCAACTTTCACATGTGCAGTTTCCACAACATTGTTAGTGTTAGAGTTCAAACACTTATAAGATTTTCTCTTAGCAGAATAACCTAGGAATATGCCTTGATCACTTTTAGCATCAAGTTTTCCATTTCTAATATATTTAAGTATAGTATTTACTTCCAAAAACTTTAAAATATTTCACATTAGGTGCATACTCATACAATAATTCAAAAGGTGTAATATTTTTACCTTTATTAACTTGTACTCTAGTCAAAGTATAAACAATTATACTTATAGCTTCTCTCCAATATTTCTATGATTCTTCTCCATCATCAATGTTCTAGAATAGTCCAATATTGGTCTATTTCTTCTTTTAGCTATTCCATTTTGAAGAGGGGTAGTAGGTGTTGACATCTATCTTATGATTCCTCCATCATTGTAGAATATGTTAAATTCATTAGAAATGAATTCACCACCTCTATCAGATCTCAAGCATTTTAGACTCTTTCTTGTCTCATTTTCAACTCTGGCCAAATACCAATTAAATAACTGAAAAGCATTAGTGATGCAGGAGCATCCAGAGGTATAAGGGCAATCCTGTGTCACCCAAAAAAAAAATGTACTTAGACTTAGTTTCTATTTTATGTCTTTGCATTTTTGGATACCCATTTGGCTCAAATAAAGGTTCCAACTCTCATAGTTCAACTATCAGTGAATTTAAAAATCCCGAAAAAATAGGAGCATGCAATTTGACCATCATTTTGGTGACCTAGAAGGTGTGACTTGGCTAGATGAATGGAATCGAGATTTAGAGCATTCCAGAAAAAGAATCAGGTCGAAAGGCCCCACGGTTTGAAAGTTATTGCAGTTTTTTGGGTTTTGGAGACCCCCTAAGAATGCTTCAAAGTCAGGTTTGGGGCATTAAATGACCTTGAAAAGGGTCAAAAAATGGGGGATGAGCGAAGCTTGTCCATAGGGCTATAGAGCACTTTGAGAGCTTTCCGAAAATGTAAACGGTTCGTCAATCGGAGTTACGGTTCAAAAGTTATGCCTCCCGGAAGTTCGGCTACCGTTTCTGGATTCTTCTAGAATTGCACCGACTTCTAACGCAGCTTCCGGAACCTTCTATTTTGTCGGTGGATGCCTACTAGCACTTTCTAGAATGTACTCCTAGTCCTTAACCCTCCGAGGTCTATTTAAGGAGATTTCTGGCATTGTAAAAGGCAGTTTGGATTGGAGCTTGAGAGGAGGTGCTAAAAGGAGAAATATTCTCCAGATTTATGCTATTGTAAGCCCGCAGGGCATGTTTTGAGTTTATTTTGTCTGCACTGTTTGTACCAGCTTATTTTCTTAGTTAATATAATTTCCTCTTTCTATTGTGTCTATTCTGGTTGTTGGGTTGTGTCCCCATCAAGTGGTATCAGAGCGGGTTTTCCTGAGTGTGTAGACAGAGCGCCGACTGTGAGGCAGTTTGCACCAGGACTGTGTGGTTGTGGGTTTGAGTTAGAAGATGCCTCCACGAAGAGAACATGGTGGAAGGGCCAGAGCTATTGATCCTGAGGAGGTTAGAGCCCTCCAGAGACAGGTACAAGCATTGCAAGAGGAGCTTCGTAGAGGAGCAAATATTGCCGCAGATGACAATAGTGAGGATGAAAATGAAGAGGAAGTAATGGAAGTTGACGGGGAAGTTCTGAATCCTGTAGAGGAAAGGCTTTTTAGGGCCATTTCTAGGTTTGGGAAAAGACCTACAATTGAAGTGGGTATATTTTCGAGAAATTTGAAACTAGATGAGTTGATCGATTGGATCAATGAACTGGACGAATACTTTGAGTATGAGGATATAAGGGACCCAGATACGGTTAAGTTTGCAAAGGCCAAACTAAAAGGCCATGCCAAAATTTGGTGGCAAGAGGTTCAACTGGAAAGACTTAGAAGAGGAAAGGAGAAGATCACAAGATGGGATCGCATGGTGGACAAATTGAAGAAGCAGTTCATTCCTGTGGACTACGAGCTTGATCTGTTTAAGAAGATGCATGGATTAAAGCAATCAGGAAGATCAGTCCAAGAATATACAGAGGAGTTTTACCGACTCCTGATTAGAGCGGGGCATGCAGAAGCAAATAAGGAGAAGGTTGCTCGATATATCAGTGGGTTACGACCTAGCATCCAGGAGGAACTAAGTCTGGTAAGAATGACCAGTGTTGAAGAAGCATACCAGTTTGCCCTACGAGTTGAAGAGAAGCTGAGTAAAAGGTTTGAAGGAAGAAAAAGAGGGCGCGGTCAAGGAGGAAGGGGAAGCGGTAGATCATCTGGAGGCCGCAATGAAACTCAAAAGAAAAATGAAGATGAGGGTACTAGCAGGAACCAGAGGAATGAGGGTTTCAACCGCTCCCGTGATCAAGACTTTGGAAATCAAAGAGGAAGAGGTAGAGGACGTGGACAAGGAAGAGGAGGCTTCTGTGGTACCTGTTTCCATTGCAATGAAGAAGGTCATCGTGCCTTTGAATGCCCTCAACGACAAGGAAGGACAGATAGGAGAGCTGAGGGCCAAGCTAGGGTTGCTCATGTGGATGAGGATGCACAATCATCACATTCAGAGGATGCAGAAAGAGGAGAGACCTTGGTAAATGAAAGAGTCCTACTAAGTGGTGAAAATGAACCAGGACAATGAAGGAGCTTATTTCGTACCAGATGCAAGTGTGAGGATAAATGTTGTGATGTGATCATTGATGGTGGTAGCACTGATAACTTGGTATCCGAAGAGATGGTCTCTAAGCTGAAGCTCAAGAGGGAGAAACATCCCCAGCCCTATCGGATTTCTTGGGTAAAAGATGATCATAAGGTCCTGGTAAGTGAACAATGTTTAGTAAAATTCAAAATTGGTAGTTACCATGATGAAGTCCTCTGTGATGTTATTTTGATGGATGTTTGCCATCTATTGTTGGGTAGACCATGGCAGTTTGATAGACATGCAATACATGATGGACATGCAAACACATACTCTCTGACAAAGGATGGAGTTTGCCACAAATTGAAGCCCATGAAAAAGGAAGGTGAAAAGGTATGTAGCAGTGCTAGGATTTGTCTTGTTGATGGAAGGAAGTTTTTAGATGGCATGAAACATCAGCGTATGTGCTATGCTTTGATTCCTAGGAAAGATAAAGAAGGTAGTAGTGAAATACCATTGGAAGTTTCAGATTTACTAGGAGAATTTGGAGATATTATCTCTGATAATGTTCCAGATGGATTGCCACCAGTAAGGCAAATCAGTCATCAGATAGATCTGATTCCAGGAGCTAGTTTGCCTAACAAGGCTGCTCACAGGATGACTCCTACTGAAACAGAGGAGCTAAATAGACAGGTTCAGGAGCTATTGAGGAAGGGCTTGATTCGAGAGAGCCTAAGTCCATGTGCAGTACCTGCAGTACTTGCACCAAAGAAGGATGGAGAGTGGAGGATGTGTACAGATTCTCGAGCTATAAATAGGATAACCATCAAGTACCGGTTTCCTTTACCAAGGATGGATGATCTTATGGACTGCCTGAGTGGAGCTCAGTACTTCACAAAGATAGATCTGAAGAGTGTCTATCATCAGATACGGATACGAGAAGGAGATGAGTGGAAAACAGCCTTCAAGACCAAGGAGGGTCTTTATGAATGGTTAGTCATGCCCTTTGGATTGACGAACGCCCCAAGCACCTTCATGCGGCTCATGAATGAGGTACTTAAGAAGTTCTTGGGAAAATTTGTTATTGTCTATTTGGATGATATTTTAATTTTCAGCAAGACTTTGGAAGAACATTTGCTGCATATTCGTAGTGTCTTTGAAAGGCTGAGGGAAGAGAAATTGTTAATTAATCTAAAGAAGTGTGTCTTTGCAAAAAGGGAGTTAGTCTATTTGGGATTTGTTATATCACCTGAAGGACTCAAAATGGATCCAGAGAAGGTTAAAGCTATCTTGGAATGGCCTACTCCAAGGTCTGCTACTGAGGTAAGATCATTTCATGGTCTGGTTAGTTTTTACAGGAAGTTTATTAAGAATTTCAGTGGCATATGTGCACCCCTAACTGATACAATAAGAGGGGATAGAAAAGAGTTCAAATGGACTGCAGCAGCTGCAAGAAGTTTTGAATTGCTGAAGAAGAAGGTGACTGAACAGCCTGTGTTGGCACTTCCAGATTTTAGAAAAGTATTCCAGGTGGAATGTGATGCTAGTGGTAGCGCTATTGGGGCTGTATTAAGCCAAGAAGGTAAGCCTATTGCATATTTTAGTGAAAAATTGAATGATGCAAAGAAGAAGTATTCTGTTTATGATCAAGAGTTCTATGCGATAGTTCAAGCCTTAAAGAAATGGAGGCATTATTTGTTGCCAAAGGAATTTGTTTTGTATACTGATCATCAGGCATTACAGTACCTAAATAGCCAAGGTAAATTGAATCAGAGGCATATGAAGTGGGTAGAATTCTTGCAGAGTTATACATTTGTGTTAAAGCATAGAAGTGGAAAATCTAACAGGGTTGCAGATGCATTAAGTAGGAGACAGTTGTTGCTTACAACAATGTAGGTTGAAGTAGTTGGGTTTGATGAACTCAAGAATTTGTACCCTGAGGATCTTGATTTTGCTGAAGCATGGAGATCTTGTAAAGAACCTGTTGCTGTAGATAGAACCAAGTGGTTAGACTATTTGATTCAGGATGGCATGTTGTTCAAAGGTAGTCAATTGTGCATTCCAAGGAGTTCCATGAGGGAAAATCTGATTAAGGAGAAACACAGTGGAGGGATGGCAGGACATTTTGGTCGGGATAAGACCATTGCCATTCTTAGAGAACATTATTTTTGGCCTCAAATTACACAGGATGTGAAGAAGTTTGTATAGAGTTGCCAGGTTTGTCAAGTGGCCAAGGGGTTTAGTCAAAATACTGGCCTATATCAGCCATTGCCTGTTCCATCAAGGCCATGGGAGGACATAAGTATGGATTTTGTTCTTGGATTGCCAAGGACACAAAGGGGTAATGACTCAGTATTCGTGGTGGTTGATAGGTTCTCCAAAATGGCACATTTCATTCCATGCCACAAAACTCATGATGCTGTCCATATTGCAGACTTGTTTTTCAAAGAGGTGGTAAGACTACATGGTCTTCCAAGGAGTATAGTTTCTGACCAAGATACTAAATTTGTGGGGTATTTCTGGAGGACATTGTGGAAGAAGTTGAGAACAGACTTGAAATTCAGTTCCACGCATCACCCACAGACTGATGGCCAAACAGAAGTGGTAAATAGAAGTTTGGGCAATTTGCTGAGATGTTTAGTTGGGGATAAGCCCAAGGGATGGGATTTGATTCTACCATAGGCAGAGTTTGCTTATAATAACTCTGTAAATAGGAGTACTGGAAAATCACCATTTCAAATTGTATATGGGAATAGCCCAAGGACTGCACCAGAATTGAGGAAGATAGAACAAGGGGAGAGAACAAGTGCTGAAGCTGAGGAATTTGCTGAACACATCAAGCGTCTACATGAGGAGGTTCAAGCACACATTATCAAGATGAATCAAGAGTATAAAGCTAGGGCTGATGCAAGGAGAAGACATAAGGAATTCCAAGTAGGGGATCTAGTCATGGTGCACTTACAAAAAGAAAGATTTCCAGTTGGTACTTACAACAAGCTGAAAATGAAGAAATTTGGCCCCTGCAAAATTTTGAAGAAACATAACTCAGGAAATGCATATGAGGTGGAGCTGCCAGATGGTATTCACATTTCTCCCATTTTCAACATTGCAGATTTGACAAAGTATCATGATGATGGTACTGACGAGGAGCTGGTTTTAGAGCCATGTCCAATTCCTGCTTCTAAGAAGGAGGAGATAGAAGATATTCTAGATCATCGTGTGGGTAGGAGTACCAGAAACAGGCAGTATGAAGAGTATTTGGTCAAATGGAAAGGACGACCAATCGAAGACTCAACTTGGATGTCAGCAGCTGAGGTTTCCCATTTGGGATTTCCTCTACCATCCATAAAGTGACAGGGTCACTTTTTAATCTACCCTGGGTGTCTGATGCAGGAGCATCCAGAGGTATAAGGGCAATCCTGTGTCACCCAAAAAAAAAATGTACTTAGACTTAGTTTCTATTTTATGTCTTTGCATTTTTGGATACCCATTTGGCTCAAATAAAGGTTCCAACTCTCATAGTTCAACTATCAGTGCATTTAAAAATCCCAAAAAAATAGGAGCATGCAATTTGACCATCATTTTGGTGACCTAGAAGGTGTGACTTGGCCAGATGAATGTAATCGAGATTTAGAGCATTCCAGAAAAAGAATCAGGTCGAAAGGCCCCACGGTTTGAAAGTTATTGCAATTTTTCGGGTTTTGGAGACCCCCTAAGAATGCTTCAAAGTCAGGTTTGGGGCATTAAATGACCTCAAAAAGGGTCAAAAAATGGGGGACGAGCAAAACTTGTCCATAGGGCTATAAAGCGCTTCGAGAGCTTTCCGAAAATGTAAACGGTTTGTCAATCGGAGTTACGGCAAAAGTTATGCCTCCCGGAAGTTCGGCTACCGTTTCTGGATTCTTCTAGAATTGCACCGACTTCTAACGCAGCTTCCGGAACCTTCTATTTTGTCGGTGGATGCCTACTAGCACTTTCTAGAATGTACTCCTAGTCCTTAACCCTCTGGGGTCTATTTAAGGAGATTTCTGGCATTGTAAAAGGCAGTTCGGATTGGAGCTTGAGAGGAGGTGCTAAAAGGAGAAATATTCTCCAGATTTATGCTATTGTAAGCCCGCAGGGCATGTTTTGAGTTTATTTTCTCTGCACTGTTTGTACCAGCTTATTTTCTCAGTTAATATAATTTCCTCTTTCTATTGTGTCTATTCTGGTTGTTGGGTTGTGTCCCCATCAATTAGATTTTTCTTTAATAAACATCACAATCATCATTCTAGAGTAATCATTTTAGACACCTAAAAATCCTTTAGAAAATAAAGTATTTTTATTTTTTGAAAAAAATCTCTGATGACATCATCATTAATTAATTATTATGCCATTAAATCCCTTTATCTTAATTAAAAATATTTAATTAAGGAATCCCTCCCAAAAATGTTTAAATCTTATTTAAACATTATTTCCTTATTTATTAATTATTTAATTAATAAATTGACCAAAAATCCCAAAATAAATAAATAATTTATTTTTTCCCCAAAACTTGGCCAATTTCCTTAAGACCACTAACCTCTTCCAAAATCTTCTAATCCTTCTTTAATTTTGATTAAAGGCTAATCCCATCATTTTCTAACCCTAATCCCAAATCAAAATATTTAATTAAGATTAAATATTAGTCCTCATGTTTATTAAAAATATTTTAATAAATATCTCCTCAACCCAAACCCTTGAAATAAATAAAACTTTATTTATTTTCTAAAAACCTTATTTATCCTCATCCTAGAAGCCTAGACTCTTTTAGAAGATGTCAATCCTTATCCTAATCCCCCCTCTAACCTTGTCACATTCCCTAAACAAGGTTAGCCAACTCCTAAGCTAATCCTAATCCCTCTTCTAATCATGTGCACAACTTAAGCAAAGGTTAAGACTTGCTAACCCAAGCCAAAGTCAACAATCTCATCCTCCTCCCAACCATCTCTATTTATGACCCAACCATCTCTATTTGATCCAACCATCCCCATTTATGGCTCAACCTCCCTCATTACTCCTTTGACCAACCCTATATCCTACCCTCTCACATCCAATCACCCTGTGACATGTGTCACCTCCTAATTGGCTTTAAACAAGCACAATCCGTGTGCTCCCCTTTGAGTGCATCCTAGCCCTCCCTCACCATCTTACCATCCTTGCATCCTAACCGTTCATCCTTCCACCCCTTGGCCTATCAATAGAAGCCTCTCCCTTCACTAAAATCATCCAATTTTGAAGCAAACTTATAATGCTATTTTGAGAGCCTAAAAACTACCAAAATACTATTATAATGCTGAAACCCCTCAATACCTTCATTGTTGAATTATTCATCCACACTCATATTTGATTATCACTCATCCATTTAAAGCTTGAACACATCGTGAGCATACATCTGCTATCCATCAGGGACATAGCTTCGTCATCATGAGAAGTAGTTGAGGAGTTTACCATCTTTGGTCTATTTTCCTCAATTTTGTCTTCTTTGGTCCTATCTTAAGTGTTAGCTTGCTTAGTATTGTTAATGCTTTCATTTAATAGTTAGTGTTCATTTTACTCTACTAAAATAGGTGATACATTTTGGCACACCTGGTGGGACCCACTTCACGGGTTCTTTGCAAAGTTGATGCAATTTAGAGTGTTTTCATATTTTTCAAGCTTATAGGTGGACAGAGCACTTTGAATTCTTCTTCCTCTTCTTGTCTATATTCTTCTTCTATTCTGTCTACTTCTTCTTGTGGGATCTTGGCCATTTTATTTATTTTTTAATTCAAAAAAAAAAAAATCTCATCTTCTCTCTTCTTCAAATTTTCTTAAATATTTATTAAAAAAAAAAATTAAAAAAAATGCATATTCATATATATGTGTTGTAAAAAAAAAAAAATTCAAAAAAGTGTAAAATACGTGCTTGTCTTTTTGGAGTGGCACGCATTTTGGCCCCCAAAATTTTTCAAATTTCTTGCAGGTACCATCCAAACCCATCCAGACCGACTTGGCAGCATTTCTAGTCACAACCCGTGACCTTGGAAAACCACCAACACCATTGCTCTCATTCATTGGGTTCTAGCCATTGTAGTAAAGCCTCATCATATTAAATCACTATCTAATCATGCATAGTCCATGCCCATTGGATCTGTCATGTTAGTAGGTAAATTTTTATTTTTATGCCTATGACAGTCATATGGCCATGAAATTTAAACTTGCACTTTGATGATGTTAGCACGACATTATTTCTACATGCCCTTTTAAGCCTTGAGAAAAAACATTTGGTGTTTTGCTCATAACTTGAGCATCTGAACTCCATTTTCAGAAAAAAAAATATCGTCAATGGTATTGGTTTTTATCATATATTGCAGCCTTTTAGATACTTATTTTCACTATCAATGACTGAACTTTGATGATTTTTGTAGGGATATTTGCTAACTCATGCATTATCGGTTGAAGACTTCTATGAAACCACTAATCATGTTTCTTGTAGGTTCTCCTTACATGGTTTAATGCTCTTGGAAAATGAACTTGAATGTTTAAACAGTTGTCTTTGAATGCATGTTGCTAAAATGAACTTGAATGTTTAAACACTTGTCTTTGAATGCATGTTGCTCAAATCAAATCTTGAATGCCATGGATTAAAATATAACGTTTTCATTGGAATGCATGATTAACACAATCTTGGATGCTAAAGGTTAAAAATAATGAATGCGATGAACACTTTATTTTAAGGTGCAAATGAACATTATGTGCAAACACTTCAATTTTGGGGCTTAAAATAAATTCATCAAATCTCAAATGCTCTAAAGTGAAAATGTTCTTATTTCCTCCTTTTTAAAAGCTTTCACGCACGCGATTTACTTTTGTTGACTCGATTTTACTTTTGTTGGCGACGTTGTCAAGTTGGAATGAACATTTGAATGCAACATAGGTAACTTATTCATCATTACTATTAGATTCATTATTAATTTCTTCTTTGAAAATATAACAAGATTTCTTACCTTTGTCTTTGTAGTCATTATTCTCCTATTGTCTCGGTCATCTCTTCTTCATTTGTACTTTCTTTCCTTTCCTTAATCTTTGTCTTCTCTGCCAAGACATCATGCAACAATATGACCAACTTTGTTGCATGAAAAATAGATTATAGGAAGTTTACCTATGTATTTCCCTTTGCCTCTTGGCAGTCTTTTAGCCATTAGTGCTTCAATCTCATCAAGTTCATCATTAGAAGTGTCATTGTCACTTTTCACATGTTTTGCTTTTCCTTTCTTGCTAAGGACTAGTTATGATTTAAAAGAAGATTCAATAGTAGTAGGAGTGAAGTTATCAAAATTTTACATCTCAAAAGTGGTAAATCTCCCAATCACACCTTCCAAAGTTATGTCATTACTTGAAGCACATCTCAATTTTTGTATTGCAAAAACCCCAATAGCGATAATAGGAAGTAGAGTTCTCAATATGTTTGTAATTACAATGTTGTCATTAATATTTCCATTAGCATCTCTTATAGCATTGGTTCAAAAGAACCTAGGCTAACTCCTAGTCCTAGCTCTACATTTTGGGTTTCAACTTGTAATGACCTTAGCCAAGTTAGTTGGTCATTTTTGGACCTTAGAAGGTCATGTGTGTTTTTTCCTAGGTGGGTTTGACTAGGCTTAATCCATTCTAGTTAGTTTGGTTTTCCTTACATTTAATTTTTTAGGGGTTATGCGTCTTATACTCTAGAGACTTGAGGAAGGTATGGTTTTGTTCTTATTTTTTCATCTCTAATGTTTTTACATCCCTTTTCATAGGTTGGAGGTCATACACTATCATTTGGGAAAAAGGCGAGAAAGATGTCAAAAAGATGCAAATTGTTGCAAAAGCTGTCAAAGAGGTCAAGATCATAGGAATTGATGCTCTAGGGGCTAAATCATGCCTAGAAATTAAAAAAAGGGACCATAATGGACCAATTTGGAAGTTCCCAAAATGATGGAATTCAAAGTTGCTAAGAAATGCAAAGTTGTTAGCAACTTTAAAAGGTTGCTTGACAACTTTTTGACATTAAACATATCAGTTTTCCACAATCCATCATTTATAGCAACAATTTCTAGAGAAGATTGTGTAAGAGTTTTTGAGTCAACGTTTTAGATCACACTCTGTGATCCATCATCAGGACATAAGAGAGCAAAAGGATGAGTAAAATAGATTGCAGACCAAGGAGGGGTTAAAGAGGTTAAAAAGAAGAAGGGGAGGACTAAAGGCACAAGGATCAAGGTCAAGGAGGGAGAAGGGCTGAAGACACGAACAAGAAAAAAGACAAGGACCTAGGACCACTAAATTAAAGAAACTAGATAACTAGTAGAAGGAGAGAGGAGGATCAAGAAAAATATAAAACACAAAAGAGAGAGTTAAAAGATGGGAACGAGAATGATATAAACCACATGAAACACCACTAATAAAGCACTAAAAAACTACAAACAACCACCTAAATATAAAAAGGAAACAAAAAAAAAATTTAAATAGGAGAGAGATAAAATGAGAACAAAAAAATAAAAATAAAAATGACCAACTATATATATATATATAGACCAAATAATGTCCAAATAAAATGATATATATATATATATATCTTTTACTCATACAGTAAGACTTACGAGTCAAAGAAAGCATGTACACACCAAAAATTGATAAATAAATAATTTGAAACAAATGAATTAAAATATATAAATATAAAAAACCTAAATAAAAATA